>CAIGQQ010032566.1:3549612-3589505 GCA_903798035.1 Danio albolineatus
TATCTATCTATCTATCTATCTATCTATCTATCTATCTATCTATCTATCTATCTATCTATCTATCTATCTATCTATCTATCTATCTATCTATCTATCTATCTATCTATCTATCTATCTATCTATCTATCTATCTATCTATCTATCTATCTATATTATTGTTAGCATAATCTGATGGGTAGTATAAAATGTCAGGACAGCGAAACCTGACGTTACTCTGCGGTTATAGCGAAGAAAGCATGAAACATCACTGTTCAGTTTACTAACACCACAGACATTAAGTTCACTTCACTATTATTCATTCATTCATTCATTTTCTTTTCGGCTTAGTCCCTTTATTAATCCGGGGTCGCCACAGCGGAATGAACCGCCAACTTATCCGGCATTTGTTTTACGCAGCGGATGCCCTTCCAGCCGCAACCGCACGTTTGCCTTACAGCAAGAAGGTCGCTGGTCGATCCCCGGTTGGGCCAGGTCCCGGTTGGGCCAGTTAGCATTTCTGTGTGGAGTTTGCATGTTCTCCCCGTGGTTGCGTGGGTTTCCTCCGGGTGCTCCGGTTTCCCCCACAGTCCAAAGACATGCGGTACAGGTGAATTGGGTAAGCTAAATTGTCCATAGTGTATGTGTGCGAATGAGAATGTATGGATGTGTTTCCCAGAGATGGGTTGTGGCTGGAAGGGCATCCGCTGCGTAAAACAAATGCCGGATAAGTTGGCGGTTCATTCCGCTGTGGCGACCCCGGATTAATAAAGGGACTAAGCCGAAAAGAAAATGAATGAATGAATGAATATCGTTAGATACAAAATAGGTTAAAATGATCATATCTGTGTATTATAAATAAACGAAATCAATACAATCATCATTTGATCCTGTATTTATTCATTCAGTGTGGATTAAAGCTGAGCAGATCAGTGAATTAGTCCAGTTAGTACAAAAGACAACAACAAACAATGCTTTTGCTTCAAATTGTGTAACTTTTAATCCCACATGTACTGAGGACATTCAAATAAAATCTAGCTTTGCCATGCGAGTGAATGTGGAACTCAAGAATGTTATGGGAAGTATTTTCTTTGAAACCTTTCCCGCGGCTTCAAGATGAGGATTGATCATGCTGGAAACAACGTGCCCAGAACATCACATCTGCCAACATGTGCTGCCCATATTATGACTCATATGACCAGGCAAGAATAGCACTGGATACATGTAATGCTGAGCTGACTCGTGCCAGCAGGTGGGCAGCATCCAAAATCCCATTATAAAGTAGTAGGCAACATGCTTTATATAGCAAAATAAATATGTCTCAACTCACATGCTCATGAAAAAGTATGCAAAACGTCAACAAAGGCTCATTCTGAAAGCGTATACATATACCTACATACATTTCTGGAGATCGGGAATTATGTAGTCAGAGATAAGAATTGCTTTATTTTGTCTTTAAAACGAACGCTACAGGGCAGTAGGACACTGTTCCTTTTCGTGCTAGCAGCTGACTGCTTACTTCCGTATGGACGGCTTTCCCGCTGTTGCCAGTTTGTCTAGTGGCTCGTTGCATACGTCGGTGGACTTTAGAATCAAAGAGGAGTTGACCACGATGATGGGGTTCGAGTCTGGTGAAGAACGGTTACAGAAAGCAGGTAAGACAAAAACTAAAGCCAAAAAGTAAAGTAAACAAATAAATGATAGGGTGAGAATGTGGTAAAATCTGAAAACGTGGTAAAAATCAGGCTAGGACTTTTCTTTTTCTGGATTGCTTTTAAAACACTGCGGTTGGATTTAATGAAGTGGGTTGGTGCTGGTCGATCTGTACTTTTTAAAAATACTATCGGTTGGGTTTAAGAATGGGGGTGGGTGGGGGTACCAGTTGGTCAGTCAGTCATACAGTTAGTCAGACTACAATGGCCTCTGGTGGATTTACGCGAGAACAGCAGGCACAAACGGCCCTCTCAAGAAATTTGAGATCTCAAAAAGTGTACACAGCGCCCTCTGGTGGATTCGTGAAAACTGCAAAACACATCTCTCTTGGGACGTATTTGGAGATCTCCAGAAATTTACAGTTGAAGTCAGAATTATTAGCCTCCCTTTGAATTTTTTCTTTTCTTTTTTTTAGTATTTCCCAAATGATGTTTAACAGAGCAAGGACATTTTCACAGTATGTCTGATAATATTTTTTCTTCTGGAGAAAGTCTTATTTGTTTTATTTCAGCTAGAATAAAAGCAGTTTTAAATTTTTTAAAGACTATTTTACGGTCAGAATTATATGCCCCTTTAAGCTATTTTGTTTAAAACTGCTCCTACACACCTTTTTTTGTTTCTAGATGAAAAGACATTCTCTTATGCTATTATTTTTAAAGAAGCTCGTTTTGCCATAGGATGAAAAATGCAAATGAAAAATGCTAATTTTTATGAAACAATACTGACTTTTTACATCTTACAAGAGTTTACATATTGCAGTTGTGACTTTTTTTTCTCAGACTTATAAAATGAACAAGTGTTTTCGGAAGATAAAAGAATTTTAAGGGCGCCACGGTGGCCGAGTGGTTAGCACGTTCGCCTCACAGCAAGAAGGTCGCTGGTTCGATCCCCGGCTGGGCCAGTTGGCATTTCCGTGTGGAGTTTGCATGTTCTCCCCGTGGTTGCGTGGGTTTCCTCCAGGTGCTCCGGTTTCCCCCACAGTCCAAAGACATGCGGTACAGGTGAATTGGGTAAGCTAAATTGTCCGTAGTGTATGTGTGTGAAAGGGAATGTATGGATGTGTTTCCCAGAGATGGGTTGTGGCTGGAAGGGCATCCGCTGCGTAAAACAAATGCTGGATAAGTTGGCGGTTCATTCCGCTGTGGCGACCCCGGATTAATAAAGGGACTAAGCCGAAAGGAAAATGAATGAATGAATGAAAAGAATTTTAAGTATAAACTAATTGTGATATTTAGAGGCTGTTTTCAGCCACAAACAAAAATGTTACGCGTTTTGTCATTTACATGACAAAGGCATTTTTGGGACTGAAAATAGGTTACAAAGTGTACATTTTTGAAAGTGCTGCTATTGTTAAGTAAACCAAAAATAGAATATTTGAAAATGATGATATCAGAGGTGTGTAAACATGGATTGCTTTGAAGCTTTTCCATTTTTTCCTATATCATTGTCCTGTAAACGTAACCTTAAATGCAGAATTACATGGAAAACAGAAAATCATATTTCACTGGATACAACTCCTGAGAGAAAACAATCAAAGGAAAACCCATTGTGTGATGTCTTAGCCGTAATCACGCAGACCAGTCTATGATGATCTCCATTCTGTTTCGTTGTCTCTCAAAGGACACTGGAACACATTGCACGCACTCTAAAGACGATTTAAAACAGCTGCGATGTGCTCTTGAGTTTCAAAAGAACAACATGAAACATTCTCAGGTTTAATCTTTTATCAGTGCAAATGCATTTTTCAGTCTGTGATCTAAAACATTTCAATTGAATTATGGTACATTTTATTTTGTTGTTGCTGGGGCCAAATAGTGGTAGGAAGAAATTATGTGCTGCAGGTATTTCAGCTTGAAAGGCATGTTTGCAGAATTGCTCAATTAAAGCCCGGCACCATTATAATGAGAATTATTCGCTAAAACAGTTTAAAACCAATAAATAAAATGGCAGGCTCTTAAAAAGATAAAGATTCTGAATAGGTGACTTTGCAGTGATCCCATTGAAGAATCATTTTAATTCCCTAAAGTAAAATGTTATTAGTAAATAATTCATTAAGACTTTTATCTCAATAATGTACAGATTTTTTTACTAATAAAATACTAATTTTCTAATTTGCTCATTAATATTTAGTAAGGTAAAAATTGGGTTCAGATATTGGGTAGGATTATGGATAAAAGATTATAAGTACTAAATAAAAAAACTAATATTTTAATAATTGGTAAGAAATAAGCCACTAGTTAATAGTAGGAATTGAGTTGTTGGAGATATTAGTAGAAAAACTTCTATATTAAAATCGTATATCTGACCTTAGGTCAGACTAGCAGGTTATGTTTATTCACTCTGTAATGTAATAATTTACACACAAAAATATAAAGACACAAATCTTTTATTAGTGAGGTGTATTGTCACCTACACCAAGATCATTTGGTATCAGAAGTGGCTTAAATGAAAGGTAAAGGTACGCTTCTTTTACCTAAATAAAATATAATGCCTTTTTAATTATTTAATTAGGACAGTAAGGTCTGACTTTGCTTAGACTAAAGTCTTGTCACTTAACAGAAATAGCATACAGCATAGAAAATAAAGTAATGGTGCAGTGGAAAAAGATATTGTGTATGACTCCCGTGAGTTTAGACTACTGCATTCATACATCTCTGCAATGACTCAAATAACTTATTAATAAAGTCATCTGGAATGACAAAGAAAGCGCTCTTGCAGGAATTCCAGAGTTCATTAAGATTCTTTGGCTACATCTTCAATGCCTCCTCCTTCATCTTACCCTAGACATGCTCAATATAGTTCATATCTGGTGACTGGGCTGGCCAATCCTGGAGCACCTTGACCTTCTTTGCTTTCAGGAACTTTGATGTGGAGGCTGAAGTATAAGAAGGTGCACCATTCTGCTGAAGAATGTGTAATGTAATGGGCAGCACAAAATGTTTTGATACCTCAGGCTGTTGTTGTTGTTGCCATCCATTCTGAAGATCTCTTGTACGGCCCCATATCTCATGTAACCCCAAATCATGATTTTTCCTTCAATGAACTTGACCGATTTCTGTGAGAATCTTGGGTCCATGCGGGTTCCAATAGGTCTTCTGCTGTATTTGTTAAGGATGCAGTTCAACAGATGATTTATCTGAAAAGTGTACCTTCTGCCACTTTTACATATGATTTTTTTTTCAGGTAGTGTAGTTCCACACAATTGCTTCTTGTTGTCCCAACACAAATCAATTGAGTTCATGTTATTTTTATTTTTATTTTTTTTTACAAATTTACGTGGATTAAAGCTAAAACAATTAACTTGTTCCAAGAAAATCTCAAGAATTGTGTTCATTAAGCTCATTTTAAATTAGTAATTTGAACAAGCAGAAGCAAAAGTAATTTTTTTGAGTGTATGTTCTTTGTGCAAACACGTCTGTAAAATATCACCTCCAGGCGATATTTATCTGTCTCATTGACTGATTGTAGTTCCATCATTACCATTTCGCTCACTCTGTTCTTGTCTTCAGTCAGATACACAGACATTTTTAAAGAGCCCTAACGAGCAGAGCAATTTATGTCCTATGGTGTGAGTTCTTTGGGCCTCAACTCAAAGGCTGTGCCCTTATTTAACCGACACTTCTCATCTTCGGGAGGCAAAGGCAGTCTGAGGTGAAGGTAAGGCCCTGCAGATCGAAGCCATAAAGCTGAGGAACTGCCTGGCTTTTGAGCAAAAGGATGATCTATACTGGTTGGTGGAGCATAAAACAATAGCAAAGGTTAGCGTTTGCCAACCTGATGTAGGCGTAGACAACAATCCAGTATCAGCGAGATTCCATTGATCATAAACAGAGACACGCAAAGGGGTGGTGAACTAACAAGTTGAACACCGCAGAAATTCCTCCAAAATTTTTGGGTTTCTCCAGGTCAAAAACATCAAGATTTTTCAGCCTACCTGAAGAAGGAGGAAAAGGCAATCGTCCAAGGCCATACTTTATGGGTTTATTTTTCATACCACATGTTCAGTCGTGTCATCCTTCCAAAGTAAAAATAAAATTGTTAAAAACAATATAAGGTGTCTTCGAAAAGCACATTTCAACACAGTAGAAGGCCAAAGTCTGAGCGGTATTCCATGTTGAAATCCTGTACTTTCGAGTATTTGTCTAAACTCATACCAAGGTTTTTTTTCTGATGATTACAAATGCTTTTATAATGTCATTCCCAGTAGAGGCTACAGAGGGTTTCTTTTCGGATCGGGAATCTTTACGCTTGTCAGGTGTACTGGAGACAGATCTGGATTGATATTTATAGAGTAAAGCAAATATAGTATCAAACGGCAGAAAGAAATGCTCCTTTGGTGCAAGCATGAATTTGATTTTTTGACTGCTAGCCCACACTCGGTCTGATGTGGTTCGTTTTTATGATGCACTTTCCTTGAGATCTGGCCGCTTGGGGAAGGAAACTTTGCCTTTTGACTGTCAAAAGTGTATCAGGGCAATTATATTAAAGTGATTCACTGTCGGACCTTAATGTTCTTGGCTCTCGAGCTGCTGCAAACGGATGGTTGGCCAAGGTTTAAGACGCAGCTTTGATACCAGCTGAGCCACACGTAATTGTTGTAGGATATTTCAGATTCATTGGCACATTCAAAAACATGAAGCTGAAAAAAACAATTATTCAATGTTTGGTAACACTATAGACCATTTCAATGTGGTCATGTCATTGGCCATTTCCTGCTTGCTATCAATCTATTTCACAACCGTAACAAGAGGCAATTCAATCATAACTTAATGTTGAAACATTGCTATCACAACATTATTTATCAATATGTGGCTCTTTTTGGATTCTCAGAAGCTACAGAAATTAAAAATGTAAAATGGGAAACATTGTGGGACCATTGTTTTAGCTTACATCCCTCAAAATGGTCTATAGTTTAGGTACCAATTCCCACTAATAGTTACTGGCGTATTACCTGCCTATTATTAAGATATTGGCTTCTTAAAATGATCTTATTCTATATTCTACACAATGCCTAAACACACTATACCACACACTAAGAAATAAAGGTACAAAAGCTGTCACTGAGGTAGTTTTGTACCATACAGGTGCACATTAGTACTTTGAATGAACATTTTTGTACCTGTAGGGTTTAATTTTGTACCTTTAAGGTACAACACAATTGTACTTTTTAGGTATTAAATTATATACCTTTAAGGTACAAATGTGGACCTGATAGGTATGAAAGTGTGCCTTTTAAAAAAAGGTACTACCCCAGTGACAGCATTTGTACCTTTATTTCTCAGAGTGTATCTTATTGTTACAAACCCCTTTGTGTTATGTCTAGGGGAAGGTGGGGTTTGACATTTGGATAATTAAAATAAATTTATATCAACAGTGAATGAAGTGCAAAAGACAACCAAAGTAATACCAAAATTTGTGATTTTATTTACAATACCCAAGTGAACAAAACAACGAATGAATCAAAAATATAGAAAAAGAAGATAAGGCAAAAATATACTATTTACAATATATACACAACACAAAAGACGGGAAAAACAAGAGAGCTAGCAGAAGGGACGTGGGCGGCGCTAAAGAAATGAAAAGAACAAAACCCAACAATATATAACTTCCCAGAAGCATCTAACTAACTTAATGTATTAAACAAATTAAACGCAAAGAGTCTTCCGAGTCCTAACTAACTACTCTGTCTGTCGAAAAAGTACAAGGGGTGGCGCTGGCCCCTAACCTAATGTACAATACAAGAGTAAACCCATGTGTTGCATTATGTATGTCACGTGACCTTCTTACCTGTCCGCTTCGTCCAAGCCTCGTAAACAGTGAATGAGAGATGGAATGTGAATTACGGACGGATAACGTGCACACAGAAACAGGCAACAACGAAACACACAGTCAGACAGGGTTTTTCTTTCTATAATGCAACGCAATCAACACAAACACAACAGAATAACAAGGAGAAGAGAAGGGAGGGCTGGGCTAGGGTCTGGCGCGCGCTTTTATATCGGGAGGTCTTTGCCTATTGGACAAGATGTCATAGTGACGTAACCGGGGATGAAATGATTGACGGATGAAGTGACCAATAGTGGGAACCGGAGAATCTGAAAGCAGACACGGGAGAACAGAGCGAGAGAGAGAGAGAGAAAAACACAAATAGAACACAAATAATACAAATACGTAACACTTATCTACTAATAAGCAGCAAATTAGCTGTTTATTGAGCTTGAGGTCTTAATTAATGGTTTATTAATGACGGGAAAAAGTGTGACCCAATGTTTTAAAGGGAATTTTAAGACCTTATACGGTGGTGCTTAACTATGTGCTAACATATGGTTATCTGCTATTTTTAATGAAAGACAATCCATGTGCAAATTCATCAGTCAATACCCTTGCTGACAGTGCTGAGCATTTTCATCATTTCAAGCGTCATGTTTTAAGTGCAAGCTTATGCCTTGCTAAAATCGTAACCACTAGCCTTTCTCCAATGAATACATATTTCAAACCAAAGGAGATGTATCGGTGTTATCTGCTGTACACATTCATGGCAAGTCCAATGCTTGGAAGCAGCCATCTATGAGGTGTTTCTGGGATTTGATACTGCATGATTTCACAGAGGAACTATGGATTCAGAATTTCTGGATGAGTAGCTTTTTGAGTTGTTCAATGCAATAGGGCCTATTTATAATGTAATTCCCAGCAAATCCCATTGTGCAGGCCAAACATACATTTTTGTAGAAATACTTCACTCAGAAATTTAAATTCTGTTATTAATTAATCAACTTTATGTTGTTCCAATCCCCTAAAACCTGTGTTCGTTTTCAAACACAAATTAAGATATTTGATATTAATTCTGAAAGATCTCTGACACGTCATAGACAACAATGGTCACGAGATGTTAAAAATATAGAAAAGGGACCAACAACATTCCATGTGACTTCAGTTGTTCATCTGTTGTCAAACTTAGCTCAATGAATAATTGTGTGCACCAAAAACTTTAAATGTTAAGAAGTATTGCCCATATAAAATATGCACTCTGACTTGACGCCAAACTAGTGAAAAAAAATCACATTTGCACTTTTTTGGCGCACAAATGTGTTCTTGAAGTTTTGTATGATTACAATTGAACCACTGAGGAAACATGGAATGTTTTCACATTGTTTTTCGTTCCTTTTCTCGACTTCTGAACATCTTGGATTTCATTTAAAATATCTTAATTTGTGTTCTGAAAACGAACAAAGGTCTCAGGGGGTTGAAATTACATAAGGGTGAATAATCAACAACAGAATTTTCATTTTTGGGTGAACTAATAAGGCCAGTTGACTCATGTGTGAAAAAAACTGCCTTCATTTGTTTTTGAATTGCCTTTAAACCAAACATTTTTGTGATTTATGACAAATTAGTGGTCAAACCTGGCTTCAAAGTGTCATGTACACTGATATGTTGGCTCATTTCAAATAAGAGTGACCTTCAGGCATGTCTGAGAGTGAGTTTTGATTGAGTAACTTTTAGATCTTTGCTGGCTCAAGCTGCAAATCGTTTCAGTGAATTTGCTGAACTGGTTCATCCAGTTCTCTAAAAGAAACAGTTTAAAATAACGATTCCACGCTGGACATCAGTCTGGACCATATGCCTGAGGCTATGAATTACAGGTAACAATGTTGTAAATAAGGTTCAGTTTTTTTGCATGTACCACATAATTTAGCTTCTCAAGATGTCAATGTACCATCAGGAACCACCGCTACCATTTACAGCATGCTTTTTTGTGTTTAAAAGACATCTCATAGACAACCAAATATAGAGATTTTGAGTAAAACAGGGCTGAATCTACATTGTCAGTGAAAATGTCATTTAACAATAGTCTAAAAGTAGACTTATCGATTAGTCAATCATTAGTTAGTCAGACTTCACATGTGCAGTTATTAATTGCTTTCTCTTTGATGGCCTTGATTTATTCAATATGTCTATGTATGAATGTCAATTAGATATCTTTTAAAGGGCACCTATTATGTTTTTTTAATTACCCTACATGCACTGTGTAACATAGATCTAAGTGGATGAAAACATCCAAGTGAAGTTTAAACCTGAAAGTGCATTGTGTATAAACCTATTGTTTCTGAAGGAAAAAAAAGAGTGTGTTTTTTTAATATCTAAACTATTCTAAGCTTGCGACCTTATTACGTCTGTTATTGCTAGGCCAATATCAGCTGTTCTTACACACCGGACAAGGAAATAGTTTAACTTTTGCTGTATGTGCCAATTAATACTGAATGTACTGTATGTCAGTATGTTTCCATCCAAAAATGCTAATTAAATTTATGCGTAAAACTGTAATATCGCATAAAAGACGTGCGAATAAATCAACGTTTCCATCCAATGAGTCAAAGAGAACATAATCGTCACTTCCTGATTACCTGGCGCCAAATATTAAAAGTAAATATGAAATTTGCTGAGGTAGGAGAAGCTGTGTAAATAATTTCTTTATTTAATATATGACTTGCAGATGTAATGAATGTGTAGTGGCGCTTGAAGGCGTGAGATGCAGAGCACAGACACTCTTGACAGTTCGGGAGGTAATTAATAATGTAATAACACTAATTCTGAAATCACAACAGATTAGAATCATGGAAAGGAAGGGTTTGACAAATTGAATCGCTGAAGTTGGTGGGTAATAAGGTAAAAATAAATGCTTATTTTAAGACAATGAAAGTGTTTTTTGACTTTGCATACATATCCTTTTGTTGGAGACTCCCAAAACCAAACTATGAACTTTATAATGCATAATAGGGGCTCAATAAACAGAAAATAGCTTGATGGAGCATCACTAAGGACCACAGTTTCATCTAAAAATCTTTACGAATGTACTTACTACTGGAGAAAAAAAGTCAATATTTTGTATGGCCAGAGGATAATAAAACAACAAAATAAAAAAAATAAAAAAATTCATTAAACTTCAGTGTTCCAAAACAGTTCCAAAAATGTGGTTTGGTACTCCCTCCGTTTCCTAAAATGACAAATATGTAAACAATCTCATCAACTACCAGAGCAGGACTTTCACATCATTATCTCCACTGTCTTTCTGTAACGTTGAAAGCATTTCTGCCCAAAGATGTTGATTTTTAAAGGGCATCTGTATGAGTGCCGAACGGGAACATTGAGTAAAATTAGCAACACATTATTAGCTGTTTGGTAACATAGTCAAGTCAATTAGTATGTGTCCAGTGGTGTAGAAAGCCAGAAAATGTTTTCTGAAAAACTCCCTCAGTTGAAGCTGTAATAATGTTATACTTGAGAAACAGATTTAGTATACAGAGCAGCTCAATTCTCCATTGAAACTCCCAAATCTTCTTTCTAAATGGCAAAGATTTGCCTTTGAAAATAACAGGGGTATATTTAAGAGCCCCTATTGTGTTTTTTTAATTACCTTCCATACAGTGTGCAACACAGCTCTAAGTGAATGAGAACATCCAGCTGAGGTTTAAATCTAAAAGTGCACCTTGTTTAAAAATATAGATTTTTAAATAAAAGAATCAACTCTTAAACTGTTAAATGATTTGTCGTTCATCCTGATCTTTTGTCTGTTCGTATCGCCGCTAACACAGAACAATACCAAATATGTTCTGTGCCGGATCCTATAAAATGTGAAACCTTTCCCTTCAAATGCTAGCAGAGAGCGGGTGTGTGTATAGGACTGATCATGACTGAAAATAAGTTATGAGGCAACGTTTTGATGAGTAATGCAATAGTCTACCCTGCAATGGGGGATTTGTCGGCTGTTTGTTAAAGGAAGGATCAGAAAAGACTATAGATGTATGGGACTTTGTCAGAGCTTGACAGGAACTTTATCCGTACACTGTTCATAAAACAGTTTCTTTCTCCATTTTCACAAGTAAGTGCGATTGAAATGGTTGCCTTCTTGTTTTCTATAGCTTCCAAAATATGTATTTAATTGTGTTTTGTTACTTGTAATCACTTCACTTGGCTTGTAGGCTACTGTATCTGGTTAACTCTTTATATTCACATATCGCGCAAGTTACGTTGAAAACTTACCGATTTAAATGCGTTTATGAGCTCGTGATCCTCTGCTGTTTGTTGTTGCTATGGCCAACTTCAGCTGTTCCTACACACGTGTGTCAGTCAAATTTCAAAATAGTTCAGCTTTTGCCACTTTGTGGATTAATACTGAATGTGTGCCATGGTTAAGAATAGAGCAATATGCTGGTGTTTAACTGCACTCCTGCACTGGGCTCACACATACACTCTGCACTCTGACCACTTCAACAGTGTTGATAAGCTGTGGAGGACATTTCTCTCTGTCTCGCGCTGAACGCAGTCGACCAGTCACAACAGACTGGGTCATCGGACCAATCAGCGCAGATTAGCATCACACTAAGGAGGGGTTAAGGAACATATGGATCGCTGAACAAATCATATGGGAGTCTTTGTGATAATTAGGTTGAAATAAATTCATATTATAAGTCAATGAAAGTGTTTTTTGACCTTGCATGCATATCAGCCTGTTGTTGGAGACCCCCAAAACCAAAATATGGCCTTTTTTAATGCATAGAGGCTCTTTAAACTCTGTGAACAGTGAACATAATCTGAATCAACTCACTGCTCAAAACGCTTGCTTTTGGATATAATGAGATGTGGGTGCAGTTGTATAGAGAGTTAGGATACGCTTCAAGACATGAAAAAGTTATTTGCTCTGATATATTTAAACAATATGTCATTGATTATAAAAAGAGGAGTTTGGGATGAGTGAGGAATAAAATTAATGGCTGCATTTTAAAATGGGATATATACAACATCTGCTACACATAACTCAAATTTGGTTTCAAGTACCTTTCATTGCAACTGCGCTATGCAGGACCACCGTAATGAGATCCAAACCAATGTATAGAAAAGCTCTTGCATGTCTTCTAATACCACTATTATCTTAATGTTCATCTTTCCTGTTACTTTTTTTTAGCATGCATTTTATTTTAGTGAAATATAGACAACATCAAAAACGGTTTATTTCACTAAATAAGCACTTCTCCGATGTTCTCTAATTTTGTTCTTTGTACTGCAGATCGTGTTTCCACTGCTTTGGACAAAATCAAAGAAACCAGGCTAATATTTCGTAAATGTGTTTTGCTTGGAACGCTCTGTACTGCAATCCAAGAGTTATATTTAATGCTTCCAAATGAGTAGTTATTAACAGAATAAAATCTCCCTTCTCGAGCCCTTTGAAAAGTGGACTAATGCACAAGGCTTTGATCATTTCGAGCGATACAACCCGGAAAAAAAACTGAACATCTTATCTTGCTGGGTAGTACATCAATTGTCCTGGCTTCCCGAGAAAGAATTTCTGTAAAAGGAAATAAAATATTCAGTACCTTGTGGTCACTTTTAATAAACTATATGCTGTGTTACTTCTTGGTCACTACTGCTAGGGCAGCACAATATATAATTTCAGCATCGATATTGCAATAGGATAAGTCACAATAGACATCACAGGATATATGCAATATCTTTCAGTTACTGTACTTGAATACTGTTAGACTCTGGAATTGATAAAACATTAAAAATGATCAATTGTATTGATAGATAGTTATGCATGTGCAAATACAGAAATGCACTGCAAATAGCACAGACCACAACGAAAATATTTCGGGGAGATTGTGTAATAGATTTTATGGAGATGCACTCCCACTGCAGAATCATCCCAATCCTCCCAGAATCATCAGAATCAGAATCATCCCAAGTGATTAAACATATATCTATAATTTATCTCCAAAATATAAATGTTAAGTCATCTGGTGAAATTGTATTCATATCAATATGTATATGTATCGCAATGCTTGATGTTTCCAATATCGTGCAGCCCTAGTCACCGCTGTAAATTGGAATTAGTTAAAGTCAGTTTAGCCAATTGCTCCTTTTTTAAGGATTTTAGCTTACTGATGGAGAATTCTGCTTTGTTTTTATGAAGCATCATGCAAGACCTGCTCTCCAATGCATTATTTATTGGCCCAAGGAGATACATAAAATCTTAGATCTCAAGAATTCACATCAGAAATGGTGCAGTTATCTTGCCCTTCCCAGCATTTGACTAACAATATGTTGTTGTTTTTTTTTATATTGTTCTGAATTTATTGGTATTATTTTTACTTAATACCTTTCCACAGATGGTTTGGAATGGCTAAAGGTGTTAATCAATGCAAATGTCCTCGCTTTCACTCAGGAGTCTCCGTCCTGCCAGTATCAACTCTTGTGCTTTTTACATTACAAGACTAATGAGTTCAATCTACGTGAAATGGAAGCGATTGTGAGAAACTTTCTGCTTTAGCTTTTTAAGCATTTGGTTGTTTGGTTTTGCACCTCAGGTTTTTTTTTTCACTCCAGCACAAATTATATTCAATAATAATTGCACTGTAAAAAAACGATTAGTTCCCTTGCTTTAAAAAAGAGAGCAAACCTGTTGCCTAAAAAACAACAAGTTAAATTTACTAAAGTGAGTAAATCTGTTGTAACCGGGTTCCACACAATCCCTTCATTTCATCCCAATGCAAATTGATTGATTAAGGTAACTTAATGCTTTTTACAATTTGTTAGTTGAACATAAAACAATTAAGCTGCCGCCCAAAAAACATTATAATTTTGTTGATTCAGCTCAATTTATATAAGTAGTTTGAACAAACAGCAAAAATATTTTTGTGTCTGAAGTTGACTTAAATTTTTAGCACATAATTAATTTACTTAATGATTTTAAGGCAAGGCGGCATGGTGGCTCAGTGGTTAGCACTTTCACCTCATAGCAAAAAGGTCACTGGTTCGGGTTCTGGCTGGGCCACTTGGAATTTCTGAGTGGAGATTGTATGTTCTCACTGTGTTTGCGTGGGTTCCTTCGAGTGCTCCAATTTCCCCCACAGTCCAAAGACATGCGGTACAGGTGAATTATGCCCCGTTTCCACTGAGTGGTACGGTACGGTATGGTTCGGTACGCTTTTAAGGCCGTTTCCACTGTCTAAAAGCGTACCGAACCGAACCATACCATACCACTTTTTAGTCACCCTTTGCAAAGGGTCCCAAGCGTACCAAAGGGTGACGAAAAGGCGGAGCTAGTCGCGCAGCTAAACGCATTGGCTTACAGTGATACGTCATTTGCTTGCGCAGCAAGCAGAATGAAAACAAAGGACCCGCCATGTTTAATACACAGCCGAGAGACAATACTCCGAAATAATATCAGCATATAATATTGGGCCATGGTCGACCCGAGCTCAAACAAACCTTGTCGTCGTCTTGAACAGCCGCAAAGCCAAGAGAAGAGCAGATTCTTATGGGTTACGAGCCCATAAGCACGAGTGCGAGAGGTTTCGCTTGTCTCTTGCGCTCGCTCGGGCGTCAATGTTTGAAATAACAAAGTTAACCTGGACTATTATAAACTCGAAATGACGGTATTACTCTAACGAGAGAATAATGACGGAGAGGCTACATGTACTGGTAAAGATAAAAGATACAGATGAGAGCTCTGCACTGACTGGGGGCTATTTTTCGTATTGTTTTTGAACCTAAATAAGGCATAAATGTCTGCTGTGTGTAGTTTTTCTGTAATTTGGTAACATCGGAGACTGTGTGGGGCTGTATGTGTTCATATTTGCTGCATTTATTTATTTATTTGATATAATCGCGGACCGTAGGCTATTTCGCATCATTGATCTGCAGTTATAATCAGATCATGTTCAGTCAGTAATGAACATTTTTACACCAGTGTTTATGTGTATAATAAAGCCTCTGTTTTGTGAGAAGTGCTTCTCGTATGATTTGTGAACGACCCATAAAGCTTTACTGTAGACATTTCCTCGAGCGAAAATGACGTCGACTGAAACTTTCTGTCGTATACCACGCCCACAAAAAAAGTACCCTTTTGCAGTGGAAACGCAAGCCTGATAAAGATGACCCGTACCGATCCGTACCGTACCGTACTGTACCCCTCAGTGGAAACGGGCCATTAGGGTGCTTTCACATCTGTGGTTCAGTTCATTTGGTCCGGACCAAGGGTAACAAATGATACATTGTAGCGTTTTTCTGCAGTTTTGGGGTCCTTTTCACAGCACACTGATTGCATTGGTCCAAACCAGTTGAAAAGAACCAAAATGCAGTCATGTGACAAAAACCACATCACTCATTGGCCAGATGTTATTGAATGTATTTCCTAAACTGCTTTTCAATTGGTCAGAATTAACATGCGGGAAAATGCCAATGGAACTCCCGCAAGTAAACAAACCGGCAGACACAAAATGTCGCTGCACCAGCTGATTGTATCCCTGGTCCTAGTATACTAGATAGTTTGTGTACATCACTTTAAACAAACTATACACTTTCGAAAATAAGGCGCAGCTGCGGCTGAAAAACTGTGTTTTAATGCATTTAATGCATTACAAGCGGCGAAGGTGTTAGGAAGACGCATGAATTAATTTAGCTAACTGCGACATGGTCATCAGTCCAAAAAGGCGCAGTACTTTTTGCAGTTGGATTGTTTTAGTTTGTATCATGTTCTCACTACAAACTAGGGCTCTTTTGAAAGCATACAGAGACCACCACTTCAAGTAGGTCTCAGTATGCTGTTTTGGTCTGCTTTTGGTGCGCACTCGAGTGCGATTGCTACATTCACACCTGCCCAAATGAACCGCACCAAGAGGGAAAATGATGGTGTGGTGTGAAAGCACCCTTAGATTAATTTGGCTAAAGTAGATGTGTGTGTAAATGAGAGTTTGTATGGGTGTTTCCCAGTCCTGGGTTGATGCTGGAAGGGTATTAGCTGCGTAAAACGTGCTGGAATAGTTGGCGGTTCATTCTGCTGTGGTGATCCCTGATAAATAAGGGACCAAGCCGAAGGAAAATGAATGAATGAATGAATTTTAAAGCAACTACAACTAATCACTTACAAAGCAATGCGTTTACTAACATTTTTTAAGTAAAGCTAACTAATAGATTTTACAGCATATGTATGCACACATGGATTTTTACCTTACAAATGTCATTGACATCATGACCTTCAAATGATCTGTTGCTGTTTTGCAAGATGTTTCAGATTTCTCTGGTTGTTTTGAAGCTCTTGGTATGTAAAAATTATATATCCAATCCAGTTAGATCACATCGCTGAACAGAAAGAATAGTTCAGACGTTTCATTGTGTGCCAGCAATGCTGAACAAATACTGCTAGAAATACCTTTAGACAGATCATACAGGTTAATATGTTTTTATCTCCCTTAATTTGATCTATTCTGCATAATCTTTTTCACAAATCGTTATGTCAGGTTATTGCTGTAACTGATTAATCATAACTGCTTCCTAATGTCAGTGCCATTATTTTTATCATTTACACAAAGAGTCATTTGAGTTTATTTGTGTAATTATCACAAGAGGTCATTTTGATGTTTGAAAATGGAATAAGGATTAATAATAAAACATAAGCTGTGATTGATCTTATGTCCTTGATTTGTGCCTTTGCTTGCACTGAAGATTTCAGGATCTGCAAACACACAAATACATGTGGTTATTGGACATATCTGACAACTTGTTAGGACTGGAGAGGCTGTTGCGAACATAATCCAAAATAAACATTTTTTTGTAAGTTAAGCATTTTTATTTTTTTTCACTGTCTGAAGCAGGAACAGATGTATGATCCAGCTGATGAATTGAAACCATCTGAAACAACTCGTACAATCTTGCTCCATAAATATACCTTTCAACATGTTTAGTGTGAGATCGAGAGAAAAAAAAACAATAGGGAGAAGAAGCAACTTGTTTGCCAGCCTTGGTTTTGCTGTTTCTTTGAGGCAGCTGGTGAGCAAGTGCTGCTCCCGACAGTCTTATTATACCGGTTTTGTTTGTTTACCGTAAAAATAAATATACTTTCTTATGAGCTTTAAAGTGTGTAGACCATAACATCTGAAGGGCTGCATGATTTCGCTTTAATTTCAAAGAATCAAATGTGTTTTGATTCAAACCCTCTGGGTCATGGCACCAGATTTAACATCTAATAGTGTTTAAAAATGGACTTTTGTGCATGGTGTTAACTCACATTCTTGCAGAATGTCAAAAACATGCTCTTTTCACTCAAAGCAATTCATTAATAGACTGATTTCTCAACATATCTGTATCAATATTATGCATATACACAGTGGATGGGATAACTATTTTTCTACACTACCTGAAAAAAGTCTTGTCGCTTATCCAAGTTTTAGGTACAACAAATAATAACTTGATTTCTAGTTGATCATTTGCTATCAGAAGTGGCTTATTTAAAAGGCAAATGCCTCTAAATTATGTTTATTTTTACCAAAATAAAATATTAACATGCCTTAATTATTTTTTATTATTTTATTATTTTTTATTATGACAGTAAGACTTTGCTTAGACAAAAGTCATGTCACCTAACAGAAATAATGTACAGTATAGAATATAAAGTCATGGTGCAGTGGAAAAAGAATTAGTATTGTCTGTGACTCCCATCAGCTTGTACGGCTGCATCCATACATCTCTGCAATGACTCAATAACTTATTAATAAAGTCATCTGGAATGGCAAAGAAAACGTTCTTGCAGGAATTCCAGAATTCATCAAGATTCTTTGGCTTCATCTTCAATGCCTCCTCCTTCATCTTATCCCAAACATGCTCAATAATGTTCATGTCTGGTGACTGGGCTGGCCAATCCTGGAGCACCTTGACCTTCTTTGCTTTCAGGAAGTTTTATGTGGAGGCTGAAGTTTGGGAAGGAGCATTATCCTGCTGAAGAATTTGCCCTCTCCTCTGGTTTGTAATGTAATGGGCAGCACAAATGTCTTGATACCTCAGACTGTTGATGTTGCCATCCACTCTGCAGATCTCTCACATGACCCCATACTGAATATAACCCCAAACCATGATTTTTCCTTCATCAAACTTGCATTATTTTTATGCATTGTAACAAAGGCTCACTTCACTTTCAAATAAGACAAATAAAAACACAACAAATAAAACTATTTCGAAATGGAAAAGGCAAGTTTAACATTTTTTCACTATTCAAACTTTAAACATTTACGTTGGCAAAATTTAATTTAATTTAATTTAATTTAATTTAATTTAATTTAATTTAATTTAATTTAATTTAATTTAATTTAATTTAGATCCTCTCTGAGAAGTCTTAAACAAAATCTATCTGTTGAATAATAATAATATTTATAATAATAATAATATTTAATTGCCCAATTACAGTCTGTCTACGTTAGTTGTCTATCAGCTTTTTAAAAGAAAGTGGAAGTATGTGAAGGAAATGTGTCTACTATGCACAAAGCCTTTGAACCTGCTAATGTGAAAAAGAGCTAATGAAGCATGTAGATCTGTGACCCTAAACACATTCGGTGTACCAGAAATGTCCATACGCTTGTAATCATTATGTGACTTTCTAGTAAATTATGACTTACAGAGTACAGATGGGACAAAGCTGTTGAAATATAAGTCGCATAGTGTAATCTTCATGTCTCATTCACCAAAAGAATTGTTCTCTATGTTTTGAGGAGTGTATTGTCTTTTTACTCGTTCTGTTCTTCTTCCAACAGTTCTAGTGTACTCCAGTAGCATGACAGTAGTAAGAAATAAAATGTTCACTAAAATGTTAGGTCTACATGTTTAACAGAGTTTTTTGGACAAACATTTTTGTGTTGAACAGGAATGTTGATATTTAAATAATTCCAGCATGCGTGACGCGACGATCGAAAACTAAGCTTATTTATCTGTTGCTTGTATGAGGGGTGACACAGTGGTGCAGTGGGTAGCACAGTCGCCTCACAGCAAGGGGCGACTGGGTCAGTTGGTTTCCTCAGGTTACCCCCACAGTCTGAAGACATGCGGTACAGGTGTCTGAGTATGAATAGGGTTTTCCCAGTACTGGGTTGCAGCTGGAAGGGCATCCACTGTATAAAACATATGCTGAATAAGTTGGCAGTTCATTCCGCTGTGTCGACCTTAATAAAGGGCCAAAGAAAAATGAATGAATGAAGTAGCAAGCTTGTGTTTGTCATTTTTTAGGTAAAATTGTTAAAAACAGAATGCTAACTAGTACTAATTACTTATTTTGCCAATTTAAAAAACATCATCCACTAAGCAGAAAAAAATGAAGTAGGAGTAACTGTTGCTTCAGATGATGTGACAAGATTATCTTTATTAGTAAAGTACAATAATCAACATTGCATGAATAAACAAAATTATGTTAGCAAAATATTGTTACTAAAAAACAGTTGTTGAGACAACTCAAATTTCTTACTGCATCAAGTTGCCTTGTTTTTTATGTTTTCTCAACAATTAATTTTTTACAGTGTATGTTTTACACAGCGGATGCCCTTCCAGCCACAACTCAGCACTGGGAAACACCCATACGCTCTTGCATTCACACCCATACATACGCTACGGCCAATTTAGCTTATTCAATTCACCTTTAACACATGTCTTTGGACTGTGGGGGAAACCGGAGCACCCAAAGGAAACGCAAACACGAGGACAACATACAAAATCCACACAGAAATGCCAAATGACCCACTCTGGGCTCAAATCAGCAACCTTCTTGATGTGAGACGACAAGCTACCCCACCGCTCTTAGATTTCATCTAAAATATTTTAATATTTGTTTTAAATGATGAACAAAGACCTCAGGGCATTGGAACAACATGAGGGTGAGTAATTAATAACAAAATTTTCATTTTTGGGTGAGCTACTAATCCTTTAATCTGGATACTGAGATAATAATTTTGCCACTATTAATGCTGTGTGAGACAGCCACATGATGTTATTTAAACTGTCTTAACATTATGGAAAAAAAACAAGCGAGAAACATTATATTCTTGCTAGGGGAAACCGTAAAATCAAGGTCATAATTTAGCAAACACATGTTTTCAATGACACATTAATGACATAACACATATTGTTCTCCCCATATCAATTATCGCAAAATTCCTCATCTGAAGTAAATCTTTATAGTTTTAAAGGTGGTTTTATTTGCACGAAATAAAGCAAATAAATATTTCAGGAAAGATATACAGGCTCACGGTTAGATTCGTACATTACTGTAATCTCCGGGAGTATAGATGAGCTCATCTCTTGGCAAAGCGGCACTCAGTCTAAACACTGAGATCATCTCTGATTGACCAACCGCAGTCTTCTCTTCTCACAAATTATGTCATTTGCTTGACTTAAAAAATTGGAATATTGTCACCGCAGCTTTGAATTGTGGCATTAATCTGGAAACTGGAGCTACTTAATCTTTGGTTCATATATCAAAAGTGTAATGCTTCATTTAATGTTATACATACATTATTCTAATTTGGTATCCTACTCTGGGTCCACCAAAGGAGCTGGAAGATCCTTGCTAAGACTGCTGCCCCTGACCCTCATGGCACTGCATAGCATTAAAAAGAAATCAATAAGTAAATAAAATGGGAAATGTTTTATTCATCAATGAAGACTGAAAAACGCCATCTCAGTCTTCACAAAAATATTAAACAGCACTAATGTTATTTTCTTGAGCACCAAATGAGTATATTTAAAGCTTATATTGTAATAAATTTATTATATTAAAGCTTATTTACATCCGTGTCAATAGCTATGTTTCCATCCAGCTATTTTTATTTGCATTTTGAATATGCATATAAAAAACCAGTTGACGGAAACACCATGATGCACATCAATTTTGAAAATGCGCATAAAAAATCTATACGCATAACTGAGTAGGATAAACTTTTTATTCCATAAGAAAAGATGCGCATAAACTGTGATGGAAACACTTTTACCGCATAAATTCCAGTATGCTCATTAAATAAATGTCATGTGATTTTGTTATAAGAGATCATGTGATGGTAAAAATGTGTGTAAATGGACAAACCAGCAGGCCGAGCACATCGTAAAACATCTGAAATGTTGTGTTGGTAGTTAACTTAAGTAGTTGTGTTATTATATTATTGAAGACCTCCAGAATCAAGAGCGTCTGTGCTCCGCGTCCGACACCTTCAAACGCCACTGCGTGTTCACTGTGTGTCAGGATTGCCTTCTGAGGCACAAGTCATTTATTCAATGAAGTAAAGATTGACGCAGCTTCTCCTACTGCAGCAAATTACGTTTTTACTGTTGATATTTAGACCAGTTAATCCGGAAGTGACGATTTTGTCCGCTTTGACTTGTTGGATGGAAACGCTGCTTTATTCGCACGTCTTTTATGCGATAATCCAGTTTTGTGCATAAAGTTAATTCACATTTTTGGATGGAAACATAGCTATTGATGGGATCCAAGACCTGTGAAGAGATGATGCCAACCATCGAGGACTTCCAGGATAACACATACACTTATTACACAAATACACTTCATTAATCATGTACACATATACATCTCCTATATGATATAAAACTCTAGGGTAACTCCAGGTATGTTTGATTGTATCTTTGACGTAATTTGATTTTAATGCAACAATGTGCACCCTTTATAAAGCTGCTGCTTTGAAACAATAATTATTGTAAAAATTGCTACGAATAAACTCAACACAGGCTCATTCTGAAAGCGTAGTCCCGCGTACATTTCTGGAGACTGCACATTATGTAGTAAGAGGTAAGTATGGCTGCGTTTCACTTTTTAAATGAACGATACAGGGTCGCATGACGCCGTTCCTTTTCGTGCTTACCAGCTGACCGCCTACCTTCGAGTCCCATCAAGAGCGGTTCCAGACAGCAAGTAAGACAAAAAAACGAAAGCCAAAAAATTAAAAAACTAGTAAATAGCAGGGTGAGAATGCGGTAAAATCTGAAAACGTGGTAAAACTGAGACAAGGGCTTTTATTTTTTCTGGATTGCTTTTGAAAATTGTTGGTTGGGTTTAGGAAAGTGTGTGGGTGGGTCAGTCGATACAATTTTGGTTGAATGTAGGGAAGGAGGGGGTGGGTCAGTCGATTGGTCAGTCAGTCGTCAGCAGCCTCTGGTGGATTTATGCGAGAACAGCAGGCGTGAACGGCACTCGCGAGAGAAATTTGAGATCTCAAAAAGCGTACATGGTGGCCCCTCGTGGATTTGCGAAAACAAAAAGTGCAAAAAATACGTACTCCCAGGAGGTATTTCGCAGCCTTCAGAAACATACGTGGGACTACGGTTTCAGAATTAGCCTGGGTTGAATAAATTTGAATTTAATTGAGTTATTTAACCGTAAAACTGCATAAACGTCACATATGCTTTGCATGTTAAAATCAGAAGTAAAACACATGGAAAACATGAAACACACATGAAACGTGGTCTAGAAAAATGTTCATGTGCACTGTAAAAATGGATAGTTACTTTACTTTGAAAAATAAGTAAACCTCAACTTTATAAATATGTACATAGTTTGTTTACTTAACAATTATAATGCAGAGTTATAAATATAACTTAATCATAACATAATTATAACTTCTTTTTTTAAGTAAGGTCTACTAATTGCTGTTTACTGTGTGGATTAATGTATCACATGATATTCCACGTGTTTTACACATGTTTTCCTATGTTTTTCACATGTGAAACTTGTGATTCTTATGTGGTTTTCTGAAAGGGTTAAAATATATATATATCATAATCCTTCTAATAGCCGATTTGGTGCTCAAGAAAAAAAACCTGAACAGCAGTGCAAATTATATATTTAAAAAAACAACCCAACCCAGTCTTATTCTGAAAATATACTAATATACACATTTCTGGAGAGCGCCAAATATGTCCTAGTACAGGGGTGCTCAACCCTGTTCCTGGAGAGCCACCCTCTTGCAGATTTCAGTTGCAACAATATCAAACACACCTGCCTGTAATTATCGAGTGCTGTTCAGGTCCTAATTAATTGGTCCAGGTGTACGTTTTTTTTGCAGTGTTTGTAATACACCAGAGGCCGCTGTGTACACTTTTTAAAATCTCAGATTTCTCTTACATGTGCCATTTGTGCCTGCTGTTCTCACGTAAATCCACCAGAGACCGATTGATTTACCGACCCCCCTCTTTCCCTGAACCCAACCAATAGTGTTTTCAAAAGCACAGATTGACCCGTCCACCCACTTCCCTAAACCCAACCGGTAGTTTTAAAAAGCAATCCAGGAAAGCCTAATTTTTATCCACGTTTTCAGATTTTACCACATTCTCACCCTGTTATTTACATATTTTTTGTTTTTGTTTTTGTCTTACCTGCTTTCTGAAACCGTTCTTTGCCAGACACAAACCCCGTCAACTCCTCTCTGCGTCTGAAGTACGCCAGCATATGCAGTGAGCCACTGGACAAACTGGTAACAGCAATAAAGCCATCCACATGGAGGTAAGCGACCAACTCAGGCCCCGTTTACACTAGTGCGTTTTAGTTTAAAAACGGCGTTTTAGCATGAAAACGATCCTCGTCCACACTAGCGTATCTCAAAAGATCTCCCTCCACCAGAAACGTATATCACGTGACCATTCGTGCACCATTCGCGCACTCTGGGCATGCGCGCTCAAGTATAAACAGGAAGCATGCGTCTCGCTCAGCATTCGGTTATTGTTAGTCAACAAACGCTGGTTGAACGATGAACGCGATGGTAAAGAAAGCAAGAGAGGTCTTTTTGAGGACAGACAACGAGGTTGAGTTGTTACTTAAAGTAACAAATGAATATAAAACATCTATCGCTATCAAAAATACAGTGTTTACAGTGAAGACTGGTCCGCCGTCTGCCGGTGACGTTATAGCCACGTGCGCTTGATGAATAAGGGAAGGATACGCAATGACCCAAAGCCCCAATCACGTAGCGAATCTCAGCAGCCACGCCTCTGTTTTCAAAAGTCTGCGTTTCCCTCCATCCACACTGAAACGCTGCAGCAGCGTTTCAGAATGAAAACGCTCTCTCCAGCGTTTCTAAAACGCTATGTTTTCGCACCTCGAAAACTCCGGTGTAGTGTGGACGGATGGCGTAACCGTAGCAAAACTTATGCGTTTTAAAACGAAAACGCACTAGTGTAAACCAAGCGGCAACCTCCCGCTCTCCCTCGGGAAGCCAATACGGAAGTAACTAAAACTTGCAATTCATCGAAAATTCCGCTAGTCCTGGCTGTCCTGGCTCCATAATAGAGCAAATCTCCAATGAGCCCACTGGTGAAATGGCCAATTTTACAGCAGAAAAAAAGGTGTTTACAGCCTGGTGCAAAGAACGATTTTGGCTCATATAGCTTATATAACCCTTCATGACAACTGTGAGGGGGTGAACTTTTTTATAACTCATCCGTTTCCTTTATATTAAGCTGAATTAAGTTTGCATAATTAAGGGCGTGGCCACTTGAGTGACAGCTAGTCGCGCTGGTCACCGTCACGTCACCTTAGCTGATTCCGGCTGATTCATCCTGTTTTTGTGTTGTTTTATGTGCTTTACACAGTCAGTCGCCTTTTGGAATTATTTCCTGCAATTATCAGATAATATGGCATGCTGTGTGCACTTAATTGTGCTCACAAACCATTCACGTGGCCTCCGTTTCCCAGGTGAGTGAAATTATATACTTATACCATCTCTATAAATGTAATTGCTTTATTTAGGATAATGTATGATTTATAATGTTCTTCAGAACTCTAATGCACTCCAGAATCTGACAGATTGATCAGCTGTAGGCTATAAAATCGCCATTTGAAGCGTTGTCATACAGTGTTCTGCCTGGATTTCATCAATAGCCCTGCATTTACTAACACAGACTATATCTGAAGTGTTTGGATGTAATCCGCACTTTCTTCCTGTTGAAAAACATCTTAAGAACGATGTTAAGTGGCTTGACGTATTACAACAGTGTTTTCAACAGGCTAAACACTTTATTGATATAGTGTACAACCAAGCACGTGTGTTCAGAACACAAACGAGTCGCAGGTAATGAAATATTATGTATTTTTCCCATAAGAAATCCCTTAGCTAAATGCCAGCATGCGTCCCGTAGCTCCGCTCACGCTCCGCCTCTTTGCCCTTGTTTGGTATGCCTCGGTTGGTGCGATGACGCGCGAACAAAATGGCGACGGTTGGCCACGCCTACTAGTGGCTTCTTTTGGGTTCATCAGAAACCTATGGGTGACGTCACGGATACTACGTCCATATTTTTTACAGTCTATGGTGTAAACGGGGCCTAAGGCGAAAAGGAATGGCATCATACTGCCCCATAGATTTCAGTCATACGTACTTCTGGCTACAGTTTTCAGAATGAGCCAATGTTAAACGAATATCCTTTTCATTGATTTGATTTTTACATTTGATTTTGACAGGATGAGGAACTTTCATTCATTTTCAGCAATTCAAATGCCCAAATTTAACAAACCTTTAGCCACAAAACTTCCCTTGAAAACTTCCTTACACACATGCCATCAGAAAGGTCTTACGTTTCCTGTTTTCCTACAGTATGATAAAGTGACATGGTGAAATAATTCAGGCAACCATATGGACCTGCTCTCTCATTAACACATCAAAAACACCTCTCTTGTGAACACATAAACTAACCAAACTGTATGTTTTGGTTCTCCTAATTGTTCTCTTAAAAGGCCTTGAGCTTGCCGAACACACGCAAATGCTCCCAGTGTGTCTAAACGAGCAAACACACACACACACAAATGAAATGATGAAAGTCCTCTCAGTGAAAGAGCTGTATGATTGATTGACAGCCTGCGAGCATGGCTTTTCTTTGTGCATCACTGTTAAATAAATCTGCTTGAAATCAAGCCTCTGCACCAGATGCTCTCACAACCTGCATTCCTGCAGCAGAAGCGTGCATAGTTCACACGTCCCATCAGCCGGCTCAATTTAAATATTTTGCTGTGTTTAAAGTGCTTCTTAATTTTTCTTCAACCTTCTCACCTGATCCATTCCAGATGTGCGAGCCACAGGCTAAGTGAGGTGGCAGTAAATTGCACGCTTATGTTCTCATCGACGGCGCGGCTGTGTGTGAGCAGGCAGCACAATACATCCGTACACTGCATTCATCATATGACAAATTCATCTTATTATATGGAGATGTAATAACATTGCTGTGCCAGACAGGCTCTGCCCTCCCAACATAAGACGTCAAGCGGTTGTGCGTGATCTTCAACACAGGTACTGAATAACAAGCTCATGAAGTTATGGCACCAGACACCTCTTATTTTGTTCAACTCCACCCCAAGAGACAGAAACATGGAAGAACCTCAAAATTCCCTTCATCCTTGAAAGGAAAGTTCATCCTAAAACGAGCAGTCTGTCATCATTTACTCACCCTCGTGTCATTCCAAAGCCCTTTTTTCCACTTGGGGGATGAATACAAGGATACGTGTTGTAGAAAGTAAGACGATGCACTTTTTCTGGATAGAGGTTTTTGCTGGCAAGGTATTGTAAGTCGTCCACAAGACATTCTATATATTGAAAGTTGAGTTCACACAACACGTTTTGTGTAGCTACTTCATTCAACGTGCATTTTTAAAGATCCCATGAAATTCAAATAAAGTTTTTTAGACGTTAGTATGGGTATTGTTAGTTTTAAGGATATCTGTTAGCAAGTGTGCTCCAAAACAGTGACAAAATCCGCGTTTAGAAGATATAAACTGATATAAACATGTAAGGCTTGTAGTTTGTCTCTTCCGCCTACATCAGGGGTTCCCAAACCTTTTCTTATGAAGGACCAAAAAACAAATATCATTGAGAGCCGTGGGCTGAAGGTAAATATACCAAACTATATTACATTAAAGTTGCCATGGGTAATTTCCTAATGTATTTTAGAGTATTTCAAAATAGCGGTGAAGCAGTGGCGCAGTGAGTAGCACTGTCGCCTCACAGCAAGAAGGTCGCAGATTCGAGCCTCGACTGGGTCAGTTGGCGTTTCTGTGTGGAGTTTGCATGTTCTCCCTGTCTTCGCGGTTTCCTCCGGGTGCTCCGCTTTCCCCAATAAGTCAAAAGACATGTGGTATAAGTGAATTGGGTAAGCTAAATTGTCTATACTGTATGTGTGTGAATGTGTGTGTATGGATGTTTCCCTGTGGTGGGTTGCAGCCAGAAGGGCATCCGCTGTGTAAAACATATGCTGGATAAGTTGGCGGTTCATTCCGCTGTGGCAGATTAATTAAGGCTTAGCTGAAAAGAAAATGAATGAATGAATATTAGTCACATTTATTTTATCCCAAATATCTGACTACAAGAGTTTTTTCATTATTTTTTTTACCTCTTCATTTTTCATTAGTTTTCTGCTTTTTTATTTTGTAAAATAACTTATGTGTTTGCTTTTCAAATCCAATAATGTTTCAGTTTAATATGTTGCAGTTTAGGGAGACACGGTGGCTCAATAGTTAGTACTGTCACCTCACAGCAAGAAGGTCCCTGGATCGAGTCCCAGCTAGGTCAGTTGGCATTTCTGTGTAGAGTTTGCATGTTCTTCCTGTGTTCGTGTGGGTTTCCTCCGGGTGCTCTGGTTTCCCCCACAGTCCAAAGACATGTGGTAATGGGGAATTATGTAGGCTAAATTGTCCATAGTGAATGAATGTGTATGGATGTTTCCCAGAGATGGGTTGCAGCTGGAAGGGCATCTGCTGCGTAAAACATATGCTGGATAAGTTGGCGGTTCATTCCGGATTAAGCCGAAAAGAAAATGAATGAATGAATGAAATTCATAATTTATGCCATCGTAAAGAAGAGATGCCCAAAGAAAACAAACTCATTGAGTTGAATCTCTTGACAAATCAAACAGTCCATTTTTTTAACTTCTGTGTGAATGACAAATTAACCTTCATAAATAAAAAAAGCCTTTCTAAATTGTAGCACACACGCAAACCAAATTTACAAATTTTACTTATATGATAGGGTTTTTTTTTTTTTCTTTTTTACCTAACAGCATCTTCAAAATCTAAACATTTAGTGCTCTGCAAGACTTTTCTTGTGTTGTATTTTCTAAAAAGCAAAATAGATGGCAGAACAACTGTAATTTGACTTTATAATTTACCTAATTTCCCAAATTATGTCAATAGATTCCATTGCTCTGAGGGTCACCCTATACATTGGATAGGATGATCTGAGGGGTTTTGTTGTCCAAATGCCACATTGCTCTTATTAATTGAAGTCATGAGTGCTGCAGACCCTTTATCCAGGGCAGATTTTGTGCCACATATTTAGTTTGTTTCTAAATTGACATTTCACTGAGCTGAAAAGGAAGGAAAACATTTGAAAGAAATCTGAATAAAGATGTTGCTTTTTTGTGGGCCGATCACTTTGTTGAAATCATGTTTCCTCTCAGTTTTGTGGGGATTTGGAGATAAACTTGATGAAAACCAAATGAACGAGAGAAAAAGTTTTGAAAACAGTTGGTGAACGTTCTACTAAGACAATTGTTGCTAGAAATGTTGGCATGCATTCTGAATAAAGTCAAGTCGCAGACCCAGCTAATTCATCCCAGAGAACATTTGGAGCTGTGTTCCAAATGGTTTCCTTAGGCTGTTGGTGATGTGCTGGTAAAAGCCGCATTCACTCAACACACGGAAGAGAATGGACTCAATGATGTGTAAGACATGACTTTCTGTCAAAGCTCAGCGTTTAAGTTTTATATCACTTTACTGGGAGTTTATAAAAGTGCTGAGCGAGGACACACCTCTATTATTTTGGGATGACTTTACTGTGGTGAGGAAATTTATCTTCCACTTTTTGCCTTTAGCATTAGCCACTGCATTTGACATGAAGCCTGAACAGACACAAATGGCTTGACCTCAGTTTCAAGAAAATGAGAGACCAGATTTATGGAAGGAAGTCCAGTAAGACAGTTTTGGCCGCACAAGTGTCTACGCAGAGAACACCAATATCTGGCAAGGCCCATTCATCAACGAAACATGGGGGACCTTACTCTAATTTACAGATCCTGGAGCACGCATCAGATTTAATGTTATATTTGGCTGAAACTGTCATCTCGACTGAGAGCTGGCTGAACATTTTCTCAAACTGCTGAATATCTGTACCCTCCATTAACACAGCAGGACAGGTCATCTTGACCCATGTGAAAAGTTTCAAGAATCTGCTCAACCAAAATTTTCAATTCCGTCATCATTTATTCACCAAAACTGAATGGCTTTCTTTCGTCTGTGGAATATAAAAGTCATATTGGTTTGGAACAAATTGGGTTTAGTGATTAATATTATTTTGGGTGACCTTAGAATACCCTGGAAAATATTTGAGTTGCTGTTGCCTTTCTATTAGGTCAAACCAGTCTAAACCAATCTCTCCCATGGAGATGGTTGTGAGTGAAAATTTCAGTATATCAGCAGTTTCAGAAATATTCAGACCAGCCCAACAAACATGCTCAAAATTATGTAGATTACCTTTCCTCCCCTTTCTGATTCAGAATTCTTTAACCACAAGTACATGCCTAAATGCATAAAGTACATATCGCTGCAACCCAGATACCTAAAAGTGGCAGCTTACGCCATTAATATGTTGAGTAACAGATGCGTACATAAATAAAGATTTTATTGATGCTGTAAAACAATATATATTGTTTTATATCATGTCATATATCCTACAAAAGAATATTTCGCATTAAACACTTTCTTTCTATATACGATTGATTAATTCATTCATTCATTTTCTTTTCGGCTTATAGTCCCTTTATTAATCCGGGGTCGCCACAGCAGAATGAACCACCAACTTATCCAGCATTTGTTTTATGCAGCGGATGCCCTTCCAGCTGCCACCCATCTCTGGGAAACATCCATACACTCTTACTCACAAACACACACTATGGACAATTTTTTCATTCATTCATTCATTTTCTTTTTGGCTTAGTCCCTTTATTAATCCGGGGTCGCCACAGCGGAATGAACCGCCAACTTATCCAGCATTTGTTTTACGCAGCGGATGCCCTTCCAGCCACAATCCATCTCTGGGAAACACATCCATACATTCTCATTCACACACATACACTATGGACAATTTAGCTCACCCAATTCACCTGTACCGCATGTCTTTAGACTGTGGGGGAAACCGGAGCACCCGGAGGAAACCCACGCAACCACGGGGAGAACATGCAAACTCCACACAGAAATGCCAACTGACCCAGCCGAGGCTCGAACCAGCGACCTTCTTGCTGTGAGGCGAACATGCTACCCACTAGGCCACCGTGGCGCCCTCGATTGATTAATTATTTTTAGAAATAAGAAAACAATTAAAGAGCCCCTATTACATTAAAAAGGGTCATATTTTGGTTTTGGGTTCTTCATCAACAGGCTGATATGCATTCATGGTCAAAAAACACATTGATTGTCTTATAATATGCATTTATTGTTACCTCATTATCCCAGCGACTCCCATATGAAATGTTCAGCGATTCATTTGTTCCCAAACTACTCCTTAGCGCGATGCTAATCTGTGCTGATTGGACCGCTGACCCAGTCTGTTGCGATTGGTCGACAGCGCTCAGCGCGAGAGGATGCCCATCACGTCATAGTGAATGTGTGATCATACCTGCCAACACTCCCGTTTATCCTGGGAGTAGCCCGTATTTCAGACCCATCAAACGGCACCTCCCGATTTGTTATTTCTCCTGGAACAACGGGAGGGTTGACAGGTATGGTCCGAAGACATGCACTACAGGTGAATTGAATAAACTAAATTGGCCATAGTGTAGGAGTGTGTCTGAGTGTGTATGGGTATGCAGCTGGAAGGGCATCCCCTGTGTAAAAACATATGCTGGATAAGTTGGTGGTTCATGACCCCTGATGAATAACAGGACTAAGAATAAATGAATTAAAGAATGAATGAATGTTTGAGGCGCCACGGTGGCGTAGTGGTTAGCACGTTCGCCTCACAGCAAGAAGGTTGCTGGTTCGAGCCCCAGCTGTGTCAGTTGGAATTTCTGTGTGAAGTTTGCATGTTCTCCCCGTGGTTGCGTGGGTTTTCTCCGGGTGCTCTGGTTTCCCCCACAAGTCCAAAGACATGCGGTACAGGTGAATTGGGTAGGCTAAATTGTCCGTATAGTGTATGAGTGTGAATGTGTGTGTGTGGATGTTTCCCAGAGATGGGTTGCGGCTGGAAGGGCATCCGCTGCGTAAAAATATGCTGGATAAGTTGGCGGTTGATTTCCGCTGTGGCGACCCCGGATTAATAAAGGGACTGAGCCGACAAGAAAATGAATGAATGAATGAATGTTTGAGTCATATAACTTATGTACTGTTTGGAACCAATTGTATCATGTGACACATTCATTGCTTAAATGAACTCCAATCACACCTGTATGCTGTCAGGACTATAGACTCGAGGACTATAGAGGGCCAAAATAGATACCAAGTTATGGCCAGTGCTGGGCCAGACAGGTTTTGCTATCTGGGGTATGTCTAATAAAGTGGCCGGTTAGTGTATTTGATTTTATGTATATGATTATAATTGTAGATACTATTTAATGTCTACTTGTCAATGTTACTTCAAACTTGCATGAAGTTTTAGGCAAAGACAAAAATACCGTAATATCTGATTCGCATTTCAAGCCAGTTAAATGCGTCTTTGTGTGGCCACCTTGTCCGAGATCATTAAATGAATTGAGAGCAGCAGTACAAAACCCTGTATTTTGAACTGTAATGGGTAAACATGTCATGTGTGTTAAATGTTTAAACAAATCTCTGGCTTCTTATTTTGGCTGTGGTTGATGTGAGTTAGACATTATGAGGAGAGGCAGCATGAAAAAGCACATGACAAAGAGTGAATGCGTAACCTTAGAAGGCAGCAGAAGCGCCGTGGAGATGCTCTGTTATATTACTGGACTGTGGTTGTGAAGAGCTTATGCCCAGGGTAAACCTGGGTATCAACACACTGAATCTAAAGTGCATCCATAATTCATGTCAATTTACATTCGAAGAGAAAATCAAGTGTGATGGATCTCAATGCCATATAGGTGCATCAGAAGACTCTCCTCAGCTCAAGCCAAGCATCATGCAACAAATCTAATCCCTTTAGGTACATTAACTTAATTAAAATTTAATGACACAGAAGCAATGTCAATGCTGACCCAGAATGAGTGTATAGTGTGTACTGATATTTCGCTTTGTAAACGCTTCTGCTTGGTTTAAACAAACCCATGATGACTTTAGCAGCCATAAAAGTCATTCAAAGGTGGGATTGAGGCTGACAAATAGCATGTCATAGACTCATATTTACCCAAACCACATTTGATTCTCTTGGAAGTATTGCTGCTGAAAAGTCAAGGCCACTTTCTGAATAAACATCGTCAGACCCAAACACTAATCATCTCTGGTCAGTTTGATGTCAAACAGACATGGGCCCGAGTAAAGAGCAGAGAAGAGAAATGGGAAAAGTCATTTGATTTCACGGTCAAAGGCGACAAGGAATTTGAGGACAGTTGGCTGACTGCTCTGAAATTCTAAGAAATAACTTTTCTGTACAAATTTCCCTTTCGTCCTATAAAAACAACAAGTTCGCTGACACTCTAAGTAAATACTTACATAAGGATGATTTCGCATCTATTTACTTATTTTTATTTGTGTATGTGTACATAAGGAAAGAAGAGTGTTAAATGGGTAGATGCATACAATTTGTGTAGAACTATAAACTCACTGGCCACTTTATTGGGTACATCCATTCAACTGCTTGCTAATGCTTCTGTTGTCTTGGAATTCTGTATACACCGTTCTGCCTTCAGGTCAAAAATGACCCAGATTCACTAAACCTCTAAAATAAAGCAGCTAAATGTAATTTCAATCATCAAACCTCAAAGACAGACAGCCATTGTACCCAAAATGTGTATGAAAATATGTTTTCTAATGTTGAGGTTAATTTAGAAAAGTCACCAAACTTCATTTATTCATTTTCTTTTCGGCTTAGTCCCTTTATTAATCTGGGGTCGTCACAGCGGAATGATCCGCCAACTTGTCCAGCATTTGTTTTACATAGCGGATGCCCTTCCAGCCGCAACCCATCTCTGGGAAACATCCATACACATTCATTCACACTCATACACTACAGACAATTTAGCCCACCCAATTCACCTGTACCACATGTCTTTGGACTTGTGGGGGAAACCGGAGCACCCGGAGGAAACCCACGCAACCACGGGGAGAACATGCAAACTCCACACAGAAATGCCGACTAACCTAGCCGGCGCTCGAACCAGCGACCTTCTTGCTGTGAGGCGAACGTGCTACTCACTACGCCACTGTGGCGCCTCACCAAACTTCAAGATAAAAAAAACAGTGTTTACTTTTTTTTCCTGGTCATTTTTGATCTGTAAGATAACAGGATGATTAATACAAATATCTAATAAGCTCAAACTGAGCACAAGAGTAATTTAAATCACTTTAATATTGGAATGGTTGTTGGTGCCAGACTGAGTATTTCAGAAACTGCAATTCTCACAAAACCATCCCTTAGGTTTACTGGCCTGAGAAAGCACCTTGCAAATGCCAGAGGTCAGAGGAGAATGACCAGACTGGTTCAAGTTTGAAGAACACATCAACAAACTAAATTTAAAAACACTTATTTTAAAGTTGTACAACCACTCGCCAGTGTACTCATCATGTGATGACGTCCAGCAAGACAACACAACATGTGACTTACCAGCAGGCACTTTTATGTCAAAACGACATCAAAAACATAACAATAATGCAAACTGACTTGATATTAATTGACTAACTTAATATCAAAAAGACATCAAATTGACATCTAACATTTTCATCAATAAAATCCTGTAAAAATCCCAAATCCCCCCAAATTCTGTAACTGACGTGTTTTTTAACGCCAATGATTTCAGTTTGATGTCATTTTTTACATCAAGTTAGTTTTTATGAATTTTAGGGATACAAAATACAGCATAGATAAGTAATTGAAGCTTTTAAGTTAATAAAATATTTGTTATATTATAACAATTTTGTGTAATTTCTCCAATATTCAGTGGTCAAAAGGGCATCAATGTGTGGATGGCAAATGGATCTCAAGGTTTTTAATTTTCATCTTTTTATATACAGTATTTTATGTCAATATTTTGACATTAAGGTGCCTGCTAGGTATTAGGTCAAATAATTTCAAAATATTTTCTTGAACATGAGTTCACTATCCTGAAATGGCCTTCACAGTCACCAGATCTCAATCCAGTTAAGCACCTTTGGATCTGATGCAGTGGGAGATTTGCACCATGTGAGACAAATCTGCCGCAACTCTGTGTGTTTACTCCATTCAACTATTATTATGTATTATGAAGGTGTTCGGCACTGTAAGTGGTTAGCACTGTCACCTCACAGCAAGAAGGTCGCTGGTTTGAGTCCCAGCTGGGCTAGTTGGCATTTCTGTGTGGATTTTGCATGTACTCCCAGTGTTCACGTGGGTTTCCTTCCGGTGCTCCGGTTTCTCCCACAGGCCAAAGACATGCGCTATAGGTGAATTGAATAAACTAAATTGGCCATAGTGTATGATTGTATGTGGATGTGAGAGTGTATGGGTGTTCCCCAGTACTGGGTTGAGGCTGGAAGGTAATCCGCTGCATATGCTGGAATAGTTGGCGGTTGATTCTGCTGTGGTAAACCCCTGATTAAGCTGAAGGAAAATAAATGAATGAACGATTAAATGAGGTCAGACAATCCAAAATCTTACAATTTACCTCATTTAGATTTGGAAGAACAATAAAACGCTTTACATTGTCCTACCAAAAGGTCAGTAAAACACTTTATATTGTCCAGAATCCTCCAGCCTATTGAATGGGAATCATATTAGGATGGGAATTGCTTTAGATTCTCAAAATATTTTCATTGCACAGCCACTAGTTCCTCCGTGACCAATTCAATTCTGAGCTGTGACTTATTTAAGTTATATTTTCTTTGTAACCCAATTACACAGTTAACATTTATTTCTTGCCATTTAATGAGATTATATAACTGAACCATAATGTTGTGATTCTTTTCAACCTGTTCTTCCTCAGCCAGACAGGCAGAGCCAGCGATTCGAAACTAACCACAGATGTGTTCCTTCACAAACCTTTAAAGCATTGATTTATAATTCACAATGTACGGACATTTCGAACATTACGAACTCAATCAACATCCAGCAGAGGATTTCTTTTCTCAAGCTCTTATGTGAACTGATCTTTTCCCCTTTAACCACTAAGCGAAAGGGTGGAAACTGGACGTCTCCAGGGAGAGTGAAATGATTATAGTAGCGTGCCCTCTTTTAATCTGTACTGAGTAACTTCCTCTGGAGAGATGGTACTGCGTTACACTTTATAGACTTGGTAGTGAACGAAGAACAGAAGCCTGGGTCGTAAATGGCCAGTACTGTTGTCCATATCTACATTAAAGGGCAAAAAGATAACAAGTGGAGTCAGAGGCTCCTGGGTTACCCTCAGATGTGAGCTCTTTTTTCGTTGTTGTAGTTGAGTAAATAGGAATTTAAAGAAGCAAATTCAGTGCATTCTTTAGTGAATCAAAACTGAATCATTTTAGATATATGCATAGAGCTTTTATTTAGTCATGATTCAGAATTTGATAACTGAAATCAAATCTCCCATTGCATACCTGAGGACCATCAGCAAACCAGATGCACTACCGTGATGCAAAGAGAGACTAGAAGTTCATGACAGCTTGTCTGACTTTTTTTTTTTTAGATGGAAGAGCTTGTTTGTTTTGGCTTGACTTTAAACAGAGTTGGTCTGGCAGCAGTAGAGCTTTGTGAAACTGAGGTTGTGGGTGGAGAGATATTTTTGCATTAGATTGACAGTGGTCTTGAGGACAAAAACTCATCTCGTAGATTTTTTAAAAGAGAAGTTATTTAGTAGTCACACCTCGTGAACGGGCTAATCATTAATGAGCATGCCATGCAACAGAATTGGTCACGCTTACATGTTTTTTCAAAACTAAAAACAAGTCAAGACACGACTAGGACACAAGTGATGTTTAGAAATTGACTCAAGAATTTGATTATTTGATTTTTGAGAGTGTTTGGACAGTCTGTAGTTGATGGTTGAGCTTCGGAAAATCAGCAGTGAGGTGCATTGACAGTTACATATTTGAAAACCAAAAAGGCGGGAAACCCTTAACTTAACAAACACAAATAACCATTTGAGCATAAAGATTTTTTCTTAATGATTTGGTTTGAAAATAGAATTGTCAATATTTGTAATAAATAAATACATAAACAAAACTTTCAAAGTCATCTTTTTAAAGTGTTTCATTCACTGAGAATAAAGGGAAATAGAGCTAATCTGTAATGCTTTCCAGTCATTCAAGCAGAGCTTGGCACTTGCCATGGCGAGGTCATGAGTTCAATTACCAGGGAAATTAAGAACTAATTGCAAATTAAGTCAAAAATTGGTAAATAACTACTGTTTGTGACAAATGTGTCCACCTTCACAGGTTGCAGCAACAGAACATGACAGAAGAAACAGTCACACTTTACATTAAGGTTAATGCATTTACTAACATAAACTAATTATGGACAATACGCTTATTAATCATAGTTCAACATTTACTTATGCATTATTAACATTTAACATCATACTTGTCAACATTAGTTAATGCACCATTATTTCACAAACTAACAATTAACAACAGTTTTTTCATTACCTAACATGAACAAACACTGTAATGAGTGTATTCTTCATTGTTTGTTTATGTTCAAGAATTAACTAATAACTCATACACCCTTATTGTAAAGTGCTACGAAAGGAAAAAAACTTGCGAAGTTTTAAAACCACGTGAGGGAGAATATATAGTGAGGCGAATTTTAATTTGTGGGTGAACAATTCCTTTAGATTATTCAAGACTTTTCTTTCTTCAATGGGACATTACAGAAGCACACTGTAAAACCCGATAAGGTGAGTTAACTCAAACTGTTTGAGGCAACCATTTAAGTTTTGAAACCAAATGTTTTGAGTACAGCAACATTTTATGTATTTAAATATGTATTTATTGATTTTGAGTCATATACAGTACAAATCTTATTTGTTGTCAAACATTTAGAGTATTGGTAACAAGGATTGGCAGTATGTATGATACATGTATTTCAAAAATATGTATTTAAAATACAAATGAGTATTTTGTCATTTGTATTTGATAGGGTTGATGAAAATGACTTAATATTTTGTATCAAAATACTTCAGTGTCTTGTATTTTTGTAGTTTCAAAATACTGTAAAAATAAGAATTTTACAGTACGTGATGACAGCTAAAAGAATGCGGTCTCTGATTTGTGCTTTCTGAGTTATTTGCCTATCGACGGAAGGTCAGAGAAGAAATGTCATGCTCCCTTGTTGTATTTTGTAGTATTTTCAAAAAAACAGAAATACAGTATATTATTTTGATGCTTGTTGGGACTGCTGCATTTTGTAATTTATTTTGATACTTGTAAAATTGATGTATTTGGTATGTTATTTTAAAATACATTTCAATGTATTTTTGCCCATCCTTGATTAGTAACTTAAGCATTTTAAGTTCAGTCAATAGAACAAATTAAGTCCAAACAACTATAAAGCTATTCAAATGGTTTGGCATTGTCTCTAGTAGAGTTAATGCATAAAACAGAGTTAATTGATTCATAACTCATTCGGTTTGAGTTAAGCTTAATGTAATCAGTTTATGAGTTACCGTTACTCTTTTGAATTAAGTCAAAGTAACTTTGTAAAATATTCTTAGTTAAGTTAAACTGACTCATTTCATTTAGTGGTTTTAACTGTCAGGTTTTATCCATAAAATGCAAAGTTCACCATCGCTTTTATCAAAATTAAAGCCCATGGATCCATTGATTTTGGCGTCATAATACCTCAGTCTGTGCAGAACTGGAATATTATTTACTATGGTATTACCTTTTAGTTAAAGCCTTTCATAACATTAATAACAGTATAGCACAAGGCTCATGATTATTTTCCCAATTGTATTATGGAATATTGGTCTTTGCTTTGGCAATGTTGAAAACTTTAAGTGACTTATTTTTTGCAGTCTGAAACTAAAGATATTGTCTGAATTGGACGTAATTACTCATTACACTTTTTTTTCTCCTTTTGTTTTTATTTTATTTTACAGATTTATGTATAATATTATTCTTATTACAAAATATTGTTTCACACTATTAAAAATGTCAATGAAAGTCACTTAAAGTAAACAGTTAAACAGAGTTGTAAAAAGGGTTACATTGTTATTTAATCAGGGTTCCTGAGTGTCGATTAGCAGATATCTTATTATAGCGTGACACGAACAAGTGCATTTTCCTGAGTATACAAGTACAAACATTTAAATCTTTCATCTGTTAGCAAGCATGGCACATAGTTTCAACCACAATAAGGGCTTCTGGGTAAACAAAAGTATCGTAAATTTACAGCGATATTTTATAAACAGTGCAATTAGACTGTTTCCCTCTCAACGGTCTTTGTTTAGAGTTTAATATGCTGTGGCAGAAATCATAAACATAGTTTTTTGGACTAAAAAACACTTGAGCTCCTTCTTTGTCACTAGACAAAGTCCAGATGCAGAAGATGCTACAGGCTAAAAGGTAAATGCTTCTCAAACCGAAAGCACGCCACTAGTTAATCAAAACATGCCTCATGAATGACAGATATTCCATTACGCCGTGTCTTATGATTTCATCTCTGGATAATATTTCAGCAGGAGACATTACTCACCTTTATCAGACAGCAATGTATAGCTAGTGTGAGGCACTGCAGGCGTCGAATGAAATAAAATATTTTTTATGTTGTCAGCAGCACAGACTCTTTTTAAACAAATACTTTCTTCGTGTCTGTATCAAAATGCTTCTCTGTTATTAAGATGATTGATTTTTTGGTATATTAGCAGTAAGCGATAATTGTTAATAAACAATCTTACAATAATTATTTCCTAAACCAAAAATGTAAAATGACTATAACAGTGAGAACAATGTAAGAACGCGTAGATAAAAGATCTTGTTTCCAAATAATACTGACATGAGTTGTTTTAGTAAAATTACAAATGTGAAGAATTCATTCATTCATTTCCCTTACGCTTAGTCCCTTATTTATCAGTGGTCACCACAGCGGAAGGAACCTCCAACTATTCCAGCATATAAAGCAGCGAATGCCCTTCCAGTCACAACCCTTTACAAAAGCCTTGTTGTAAACTGCCAGTACGTTTTCTGTTATTATACAAACTAACTTCTCTCTATATTATTTGTTATGAAATGTCAATAAAATCTCTTAGTTAAACAGAGCAGAGACCAATGTCCCATAATGCAATTC
>CAIGQQ010032566.1:3597096-3620888 GCA_903798035.1 Danio albolineatus
ATATATATATATATATATATATATATATATATATATATTGTTACAATGTGCTATATATGAGAGACGCCATCTGCAACAAATAATGATGCATTTACAGTCTGAATTTGATCCAGTTTTGAAAAGTACGGTTTTATGCGGGCTTGTACTAAGCAATCATAGAAATGAGTGAGCAGAAAGAAAAAAAAAACATTCACACACAAACAGTCTGGAGCTTTTATATAAGCATTGGAAAAAAATATATAGAATTTCATGCAACCGCAACTCCATTCAGATGTAATAGTCTTTCGGAGAATGTCCTTTCAGAAAAATGTCTCAGGAAATCATGATGATTAGATTCTATTTTATATGATGTCAGCCTGTTGTTGAAGATGAGTTGGATGACAGAGAAACGCAGCTGTTATTGGAGGATATTAAATCTGAAAATAAGTTCATACAAGTTCATATTTATCTTAAAAGACAATACATATAAAAACAAAGTTGTGCAAAAATTATAAAACAAAACAAAACAAAGAAATGTAGGAAAAGTTGTAATTATTGTGATGGAATAAAAATAACACAAACAGTAAAGAAAGTTTTACATGTCTACTATCTGTACAAATCCTTACAGAAACATTTAGATTTTAATAAATACCTGTTAGTGCTTCAATATTTAAATATGAACTCATAATTGCACTAAATAAATTCACATGGTTATTTTTCACATGGTTACATACTGTATTTTTCAAGTAACTTTTCCAATTTAAAGGTATACAAAAAGGTAAAAAATAATTATTTAATTTTTAGATATATTTTTAAGATTTAATTTACATAAATATATTTTCTAACAAAATTGTTTTGTCCATTTGCTATATATTTTTAATATTATGTTACTCTATAAAATCATTTTTATATACTGCAACTAAAAATATATAATTAATAATATATTATAATATATTATTATTTAAACTATAATAAACGTATAAATCTCTACAAATCTTTGATCTAAAAGAAACGTTAAACTCTTAGAACTAATTTTGAGTGAGATTTGAAGAATCTGTCTATAGAATACTGCAGTATTCTGCAAGGTAAGCCTGGTTTTCATTGACTGTGTGGGCTGAAGCCATTATCTACGCATTCCTTACAGGCTCTGTGCAGGTCTTAAGTTTACACGATACACCGGCTGACAATGCAAACTCACTGCTTGTCTGAGCAAAAAACTCTTTAAATGCATCAACATTTTCCTTAAATCCTTTAATTTAATTGCTCGCTTTCCAATTTGTTTTTACTCACCTTGAGCAGAATTTAATGTTGTAAAGTAAAACTGGTCAGAAAAAACAGCCATTCATGTCTTCTTTTTTTACTTAAAATCAGTTCAAACACCTTTCTTTAATTCATCTGACGACAGTAGGAAAAGTCCTGTGATGATTAAATGTAGCGGTCAAACACTATCTGAAGCTGAAAGATGTGGCTGAAGTAATGACTATCTCTGCATGCCCTCTTCTGGGTGAAAAGGAGACCTGCATGACTCAAATGTGTCTGCTATCCTATAATCAAACTGCAAGAAGAGATTTCTAGATTAAATGTGTTTCTCTGGTAATTAAAAACAAAAGTGTGAAAATTGTGTTGATGCTTTGAAGATGTGAAAAGAGAGGTTAGCTTTTTTAAAATAGAAATTAGCATGTAGTGCAATGCACTTTTATACTGAGCAAAGACTTTCAGCAGATTAAAATCAGTTAATAAAAAGAAAAGATACACAATATAATAAAGAGCTTTATATCAAACTTCATTAGTGACAGCTCGAAATGCCTCCATTGTTTGTTTGTTTGTAATTATTAAAATAAAACTTTTTTCTGATGACAGTAAAAAGAGTGTGATCTAAATAGTGTACAATGTACCAAAAAGTGTACTGAAATAAATAAATCTCAATATATATTTAATTCAACATAGAAGCATCATCAAAAGTGACAGTAAATTTACTATTAATACACTAACAGTGTCAAACTACATTTAAAAATAGTGTACATTAGTATAATGAACGAACTTATGAATGAACGCTATCGCATCTCATTGTAAAACAATATAATTCATCAAGATAAGCTTCTTGACAATTTTTTTCTCAGCAGTGAGGAGGCGAACTCGTCGCTTGGTTGATGACGTATTTCCGGGTTGGTGTAGTTTGTTGTAACACGTGGAAATCTACAGCGAACTGCAACACATCTTCATTTCTTTTTATTGACAGTAAAACAAAGGTCCCGGAGAAATCTTTCAAGATGGTCAAGCCAAAATTCAAAGGGAAAAGCTCCATAAACACCTCAAACTCCAGTAGTAATCCCGGTAAGTTAACATAAACCGCGGGTCTGTCTGTAAACTGCTAGTCGGCTAAAGCATTAGCCAACTCTAGTTGAGAAAAATCGAGAATCGGTCAGTAACGTTAATTATATTGTTATGGTATAGAATAACTTTCTTCCCTGCGTGAGGGAAATGTTCAATTTAATTAAGTACGTAACTTGTACTAGATTGCCACAACAGTGTTTACATTTTTACTTCAGTTTTTTTAAATAAACACTAACTAATGTTATTGGTTGCAAGGAGAATCTTTTTTCCACAGTTTTATAAGCCATTTTTAACTATTTAATAGGTTTTCTTTTTTTCCCAAGTCTTCATTTGAGCAGTTATGGCTGTCATGTTGTCAGTGTCCTTGTCATGTTATTGTTGTCATATATGTAAATGTTATATATATATATATACACGCAGACAGCATTAATCTTTCCTAAATGCAGAAACATCATTTCTTATATTCTAAACTGACTTAAAAAATGCTCAAACTAACTGGTGCCAAACATACACATAAATCATAAATGTTTTGGTGACTTTATGGTTAAAACATTGCAATGACAAATCATAAGTGTTTTCAAAAGCTCCTAGTCAATTAAAATACCGGTTCGACAATGCAGATCCTACGATGTGACTATTGCGGACCTGCACATTGCGATATCGATGCTGAAACGATATATTGTGCAGCCCTAATTTACAGTATCAACAAAAATGTATAACCTGCTCTAATAAATAAATGCTTTTCTCTAGAGTTTCTGTTCATCAATGAAACCTATCTGTATGCAACTTTCATAATAATAATAATAATAATGCGCAGCACAGTGGTGCAGAGTGTAGCACAATCGCCTCACAGCAAGAAGGGTACTGGTTCGAGCCCCGGCTGGGTCAGATTGCATTTCTTTGTAGAGTTTGCATGTTCTCCCCATTTTCACGTGGGTTTCCCAAGTCCAAAAAACGTGGTATAGGTGAATTGGGTAAGCTAAATTGTCCGTGGAGTATGTGTGTATGGATGTTTCCCAGTGATGGGTTGCAGCTGGAAGGGCATCTGCTGTGTAAAACATATGCTGGATTAGTTGGCGGTTAATTCCGCTGTGGCGACGCCAGATTAATAAGGGACTAAGCCAAAAAGAAAATGAATGAATGAATGAATGAATGAATGAATAATAATAATAATTGTTTATTATTTTTATAACCTAATAATTATATTCAAATTATTTCTGAAGGTTGATGTTGACATTGATGCAATTTCCACTCAAAACTTGCTTCAACATCTCAGGAAATTAATGTTTTAAAATAAAAATGTTTATTTAAAATGTATTATGACTTCATAATGTTGCCTAATGTTATTATATAGTTAACATATTTTGATGTCATGCACTATTAATATTGTCATTTAAAAAAAAAGGATACATTTTGTGTGTAGAAAAGAACAGCAACTTTTATAAAGTTCCTACTCTAAACGTTTGAACAGTTCATAGTTGATGTTTTGTTATATTGCATAAGACTAGGATATACCCTAGGACTTGATAATGAAAGTTGCACATTATTCATTTAACAACATTTTAATATCATAAAATTGTTCATTGGCAAGTTGGTTTATATTTTAGAACTCACCCAAGGTGCACTTTTGTCAATCAAGAATCTTTAATTAACCAATCACAGTTATCCATTTCACCCAAAATGACTGTATTTTACACATTTGCCATGCCACAGACAGAGTCAAGGGAGCTGGAGGAAACAACATGAGGGACCGAGCAACTATAAAGCGCCTGAATATGTACAGACAGAAGCAGAGATGGTAATTTTTTGACCTGTCATTTACTAAAATACTAAAAGTTGGGGATTGAGAGTAGTTGTGAACAATGCAAGCAATCAAGTATTAGGAAGTGTTTTTATTATTTTTTCCATTCATCAACTCACAGCAACAGTCGAGGTAAAGTCATCAAACCTTTGCAGTACCAGAGCACAGTTGCTCCTGGAACTGTGGCCAGAGTGGAGCCCAACATCAAGTGGTTTGGTAAGAGCAGTACATTTTAGATTACTGGCCTTTTGCCATCTTTTCCAGGTATGCTTAAGATTTGATTATATCATTATTGCTTTGCTCTGCCCATTTGCAGCCAACACACGTGTCATCAAGCAGTCGTCCTTGCAGAAGTTTCAGGAAGAAATGAACGCAGTGAAGAAAGATCCGTACCGAGTGGTCATGAGACAGAGCAAACTACCAATGTCCTTGCTGCATGACCGCGTAAAAGCACATGTGAGTATAAAAACGCCTTTATTTATATACACATCATAAAAATCATTGTTAAATGCTTGTATAGTGCCAATGTATAGTAAATTTACAGTGTTTATTAAGCCAGTGCACATTGTTATTCTTTAGGTGATCAGTTAATTATGCAAGTTAGTCTATGAAAAAAAAAGTTTGTTTTGTTCAGTCAAAGTCTGAATATTTGTTTCATTTGATCCTCCTTCGTTGACGTCAGTTTGACTGCTTCAGCCATAGGGCTGGGCGATTAATCAAAAATTAATCGAAATCGGCATTCAGATTTCTTTCAATTACTTTCCCTACCACCTGTGGAGTCACGTGACCCGCTCTGTTAAAGGCTGAGACTGATTTATAATTCTGGGGCCACATTGCAGCCACATCTGATCTCTGCTCAAGTAGGACGATGGCCCTTTTTTGAGTCTTACTTTGCACTACACTGACTGATTAAAAGCTGCCTCAGAGATGCCTTGAGACGGCATATTTTTCATTAAATTAAAATTATTACTTACAGGATATACAAGAGTTGTTTTAGTTAGAAGACATACTGCTTATGTTCTAATTTTAATATAAAAACATTAAAAATAAATAATTTTGTTTCCAACAAAGTTTTTTTTATACTGTTGGTTTTAGCCAATGTGCTTTGATTTCAGTTGTTTGATGTTGATGTTCAATAAATAATCATAGATAGTAGATAGTGTGTGATTCCTTTAGTTATTTTAAAATCAAGTAATGCACCGTTCATTAAAACATCGTTTATTTGTAATATGTGGGTATATTTACTTTACAAAACCTGTCAGTGAACTATGAGGACAAAAATACATAAAATAATCGTTCATTAATCATAATTGAGTTAAAATGTTCAATGCATCAAGATTTGTAATTTTAGGCCAAATCACCCAGCCCTTCAGTAAAATTATTCTTAACCATACCCTCCTTGTGGTTTGCTATGAGGGAATTATGCACAAAAAGAAAGGCCCGCCTACTCTAGCTACTCAATATTCAGTTTTGGTCAGTCAAAGTTCTGAAATAATATTGAAAGTCTCTGCAATTTCCCGTTTACACAGACTAGGGTTGTCAAAAGGATCAATTTCAGTAAGGCTACACGATATTTGAAAAATCTGAGCTTGCGATATTTTATTTTTGCTACAATATATATTGCAATATAAGTACAATAGTATTATATAATTTAAATAGCTCTATTGTGAAAGTTTTCATGAATTTAGATCGACTGGGTTGATGGGGTTCAAGGCAGTACGTTTGCGTAAAATGTAATAAATTACAAGCATGTACAAATATGACAACAAAAGAATAAAAGTAAAAAATAAACAGCACTTTATGGTGGGGAGTCTAATTATTCTAATACAAAAATTGAACAATCAGATGTAAAATAACACGGTCATTATTGTATAAATAGGTTTATACTGTAATATAAAAATAATATCTTTATCTTTTATTTTTCAATAATTAGTCTAGTCCTGTGATGTAATTATTGCAGATACACATAAATTTTAGTACTGACTGGTACCGAACTCAGTACTTTTGACAGCACTAATGCATACTGTAATGTTTTATGAAAATATGTAGATTTCTGGTTGAAATAGTGTTACATTTTTATTTAGCATTATGTATATTCTTGTAAATTGAAACAATGTACATAGTCTGACCTGTAAGTATGTATATATGGTCATTCTAAATTTAGTTTCATTTTAAATTATTTGAAAAGTCTTGGGTAATAATTAAAATCTAGTGGTTTGAAGAAATAGTGGCAAAATATAAATATTTAAAATGACTAGACTAGCAATGTTTTGTACCTGCCCTGTTAATAGAGTGTTTTAATTCGTCAGTAAATGGTTCCTCTTCGAAATTTATTCTGTACATAAACTGTTGTTATGCTAAAGATCATTTCAGTGAGTGATTAATCTGCTCTACAATTTAGTTTTGTGTTGCATGACCACTTTTTTGTCTGACTGTAATGCTAGAAACTTTCACCCAAAAATTTAAATTCTGTCATAATTTTCTCATCGTCAACTTGTTCCAAACCAGTTTGACTTCCTTTCATCTATTGAACACAAAAGATTATATTTTCACGAAAGCTGATAACTTGTAACCGTTGACTTCCATAGTATCTGTTTTTCCTACTATGGAAGTCAATGATTTTTAACGTTCTTAAAAAAATCTTCTTTTGTGTTGAACAAAAGAAAGAATCTTCTAAAGGTTTGGAACCACTCGAGGCTGAGTAAATAGTGACTAAATAAAAATGTTTTGGTGAACTATCCCTTTATTATCTATAAACATCTGTAAATATCTAAAAGTCTAAATCATAATATTATTATTATATACTACTGTATCGTTGTTTAATAATCTCAGTTTGCTTTTCAGATGTAAAAAAATGCAGCTTTTATAATTTGTAATATTTTAATTACTTTATTGCATTATTTCAGTTGTTTTCATCATAAAATAATTAATTTCCTTTAGTCCCCAAGACAGAATTTCTAGTTATGTTTTTCATATGCCAATCTTTTATACTGACCTTATGATTTATGATAAACAGAGTCTTTGTCTGTGTAGATTGTTCCAAATTAGCCTCATCAACGCAAAAAAATGTCCCTCACAATGAAATCAAAGGGAAAAAAACTGCCTCTTCACGAAGCTCATTTCTGACTTGAGCAACCAGCTGTTCATTTCTGGCAGACCCTCATCAACACTTCCCTTTGCTTATGTCTATTTTCATGAGAAAGCAGTTTTTCGGCACATTTCTTGGCATCTTGTGGACGTCATGTAACACATGGAGTATTATGATGAGAACTAATCAGGAATGATCGTTATGTAATGTATGCACCATGGTTTAGTGAGGGCACAGCTTGACTCGCAGTAGAACTGACTTTATTGGCACGCAAACGTCTGCCGTCTGCCACGAGTAAAGAACAGAGTAAAAAAACATGTGCTTAGAAGAAAATGCAGTGTTTTACTCGGTCCTCCATGTTCCTTTTGCAAATGTTGTTGATTCGCCTCAGCATCTAAACTGTTCCATGTGTGAGCGAAAACCTTTTAGGAGTTCAGAGTGATGAACATCCCGCTCTACGTTTGGTCTGTGTCTCAGAACTGTGACACATTATTTTTATTTTTTTACGTATTTATTCTTTGGCAGCACGGTCTCATTTCCATCCTCTTTTCTTTGGTTTGTGATGTTTGCGCAGCTCCTGTTGCTGTAATGTCCACTGTTTGCACATATTTTTTTCTCCTTCTCAGAAATATTTTGAACATGTCGTGATGTGGTGGTTAGCCTCAAATCAGGTTGTTGGTTTTGTTTTTTTTATCGTCCACGTCAGTTGTTCCGAAGAAACGCAGTCTTACCAGAAGTATAATTTCTTACGAGAATTGTTACTGGCTTTGACAAGATCTGTAAATTGCTTGTCGTTTTATTCCATCCTCTGTTGCTACAGTGGTATGGCGTTCCTTTTTTTTTTTGTTGGGTCATTAAAGATTTGACCTGGTGCATTCAACTGTTGGTCATTATTTTTGTTTTTTTGCGTCCTTTTTGTTTTGATGTTGACAAATTTATTTGAGCTTAATAATGGTACTAGCACTACTTTTCTAAAGTTTGTGGTTATTATGATTTTTTTCTCTTAAGTCTGTTATTCTTTCTTTCTATTGATTTATTTGGTAAAAAATTTAAATTGTATAATGTTTTTATGTCAAAGTTAGCTTGATTGCATTTAATGCTGCACAATATTGTTTGAGCATCGATATCGCTATGTGTGCATCCACAACAGTTACAGTACAGGATATGCAATGTTGAGTTGGAGTTATATATTTGACCTGAAAGCACAAGTCAAAACACATGAGATTTGGGGAGAATTTAATCATAATAGAGTGAAAGTTTAGCAACTTTCACTGTGACAAGGGCCTGTGGCTTTGAGAGCATTGCAAGAGACTTTAAATCATTTTAATAGTGCATAAAGAAGTTTAATAAAGATTCATTTATGCAATGTTATTTTACATTTGAACATTAAATTTCTGAAAATCATAAAGCACTTTATTATATGTATCGCAGATAAAAATCCTTATTATGTCTGTCTTCAGTGTCACGTGATTCTTAAGACATTCTATATGCTAAAATAAAAAAATTTATATTATAAAGGTTGCTATATTACTCGTGTAAAATGTGATGCATTTTTACGATTCTTTAATAAATAGAAAGTTCAAAAGAACAGCATTTATTCTAAATGCTTTTTTATAATTGTTTTGTAATGTTTACTTTTTTAATTAGCAGATGTTAAAGTGTTTAAATCAACTTACAGTGAGGATTCACTGCTATATGTAAATTTAAAGGTGCTGTATGTAAGTTTTTGACTCTTCTAAAGCATAAAAATGCCATAATATGTTTGCAGATATTTAAGACACATGCTAAATGAACATTCTTGTTTATCTGAAAAACAAATGCTGAAGTTAGTTATTCTGCTTTAAAAGTATCAGTGGTAATGGCTGTCTTTGTTTTGGTTTTTGTAACATGCCCACTGCCAGTTTAGCCAATCAGAGTTGCCTTCATGGAAACGTGTGCGTCCGTGACCGAAGTGTGACCTCCGGTAGACAGTAACAGCCCTGAAATGAGACACAGATCCAGAGTTCCACATGAGGTGGTTATTATTTAGCAAATAATATAAATATTACAAACTTAAACATTAGGTGAGCAGGTTACATTGTAACCCCGTGACCTAACAACACGCTATGTGACTAGATTTGCAGTGAAAAGCAATTGGCCCATCAAAATCACGACAGAAATTTAAATACAGCCATTCAGAAGCACAGAATAGTGCACTTACTGATAAAGTTTATAATCTAATTAATACATATTAAACATCTTTAAGATTGTTATATGTACATGCTGAACGATTGTTATTTGTTAACTTGGCTTGCCCTGAGTCACAGTTCTAAAGTTCAATTTCAAATGATTTATTTTATTTTCAAGATCTGAGATGAACTATCTGCTGCTGCTTTCAGTAGTAGGGTAATAAATGTCATGTTAAATGGCATTTGAACACACATTAGCATTTAACACTGAATAAAGCACATGAGGTATACCTGAGGTGATCATTTATCCTGTTGTTCACCTGTGAGAAGTTGAAGCCATTTCTAAAATAGAGATTTCAGGTGTTGGTTAGGACATAAACTCCTTTTAGCATGGGTAATATTTCTTCTATCATGTGCCGTTGCTTTAAATCAGCCTTTGGGCTTGATTGTCAGGAACACTGTCATTCTAGCAACCTGCGCTTGATACAGGAGTGCACTGCCTAGTTCAACCACTGGGTGTCAAACTAACATACTGCACCTTTAACGTAAAAATTGGTTAGTCTTTATAATGATAGTTCTAAAAGGCTAGTTCTGTATTTGTAAAAGAGCACAATAAATCCAATGTTTACAAACCTAATTTAGTACAACCTGCTCTCCTATAAATCAGAATGCAGCACCGGTAGCTGTCAAAATGCCTGCAAGTGGTGAAATATCAAATGCTTCATCAAACAAATTCCAGAAGTTCAGAGTCAAGGCAATGTTACACTAATTCTCATGAAGTCAGATAATCTTCTGCTGGTTCTTGTAGAACTCCAAGGTGCATATTCTGGACACAGAGACGTTCGAGACAACATTTGGACCCAAGGCACAGAGAAAGAGGCCAAACCTGTCTGTGGGAGAGCTGAAGGAGTTTGCTGAACAGGCTGAGGTCTCTGCACAGAGCTATAGTGCTGAGAAAGACCGCGATTTGGTGTCTGAGGACAGCGGAGTCAAGTGAGCGCTAGGGCTTGTCTGGCAGCTGAAATCGTGTTTTGTTTTGTTTTTTTACGGCAAAACAAATATGCATACTGGTCATTTTATCAGGTTTTGGTATATTTAGCATCTTAGTATACACTGATACCAGAAGAAATGAGTATTTGTCAAAGCGGTAAAATGGTTGCTTCTGTAATTTTCCCCAAAATTGGTCAAAAGCAAGTGTTTATGCCTGGAAAGTACAGTCATAAAAGTATTTGATTTGTTTATAAAACTGTTTATTAATAAAGCGTTTGAAGTGATTTAGTGATTTGCACAAGTCTGCACTGAATAAATCAACGTTTTTTTCATCCAACTGCATGTTTTCTTGTTGCCACCAACTGTCTTAATGTTCATATTTAGTTCCTTTCAGAGGGTATCATACTCTTCAAAGGTTTTTTAGACATAGAAATGTTGTGTCAGATCATATGGCTTTTTATATAACAAATATGTAATGCTTAATCATGCAGCTTAGTACATCCCTATTGGAACTCTTATTGTCTAGAAAATATGTATCATGAAATAACTTGATCATTTACCCATCACTGCAGGGAAGAGGCCCGGGAGGAGATCTTCAAGAAAGGGCAGTCGAAACGGATCTGGGGTGAGCTTTATAAGGTAAATGACAATTTTGACAATAAATGACAATGTAAATGTAAATGACAATTCTTCCCTATTGAAAGTTTTAAAATAAATCAATAGTCTTGTCAAATGATAGCTCATCCTAAAATTAACCATTTTTTGCACAGGTGATCGACTCTTCGGACGTTATTATCCAGGTGCTGGATGCTCGAGACCCAATGGGCACACGCTCACAAAGCATTGAGTCTTACTTGAAGAAAGAGAAGCCTTGGAAACACCTCATATTTGTGCTCAATAAGTGTGACCTCATTCCCACATGGGTTACGGTAAGAAATTAATGCAGAGCACTCCACTCTCAGTTCAAAGCTGTACATTTAGGCTGTGTTTTATGACATGCTCTTGAAGAAAATGCTGTTCCAAAAGCTTTATAAGACACCTTTACTAGGCCACACTTAATATATAGTGCAATACATGCCAAAGCTCTTTGCAATAAACTCCAGGACAAAAAATGCCCAACCATGATTATATATCAGTATCAGAAATATCAATTATAAATCTACTTATTCAATCAGGAAAGATAGCATATTAAATAAGTGTGCAGAATGTGTTGTGAAAACTTGTACATTTAAAATGTGCTTTGTATCTATGCCTATTGTGTATATATAGCTATTGGAGTTTCATGTTATTAGCTTAGCAGCATGACACCCTATCCAAAATTAAAGTATTAATATTATGTTAGTCTAGCCTCAAACAGTTTTACAGTGTTTTACTATCTGCTTTCAGTGTGTTTGTAGACCTTTTGGAAGATCTTGCTGTTTGGTTAGCAACATGCTAACGTCGACTTTTGACCAATTTTGTTAAATATGATTTACATTTTAGAAATAAAATGAAAATTATATATTCAATATTTCACTGTAACCTAAAACCAATACGCACCCCATGATTGTGTTCTATTTATTTGTATAGCTATTAAACCATTCCACTGTTAGCTTAGCCACATATCAGCCACTGATAAAATTTATTTACATTGGGAAAAAAATCTGAGTGACTTTAAAGAGCCCCTAATATGAGTTTTTGAAAATGAGCTTCCATGCAGTGTGTAACAGCACCAAGTCAATGAAAACATCCAGCTGAGGTTTAAATCCGAAAGTGCGCTGAGTTTAAAACTATTGATGCTTTAGCGAAATAGTTGACTCAGAGTCCAATCACCAAATATGAAGTGCCGGATCCGGTAAAAGGTGAACGCATGTTTCCCTTCAGCGTAGGGGATCACGGGACTGAGCATGACACAAAGGTGATGATCACTGATTGATGGAGATTCAGCTGTGGGGAATAAAGGGTTAAAGTTAATTTTCACAACAATACCACAGTATAGCCAACCTAGTGCTGTGTTTGTTTCTGTCATTTTTCTGATTTTTGATACAATAACCTACACTGCAATGTGGGATTCGTTGGCCGTTTGCTATTAAAGGAAGGAGCAGCAGGGATTATTATGTATGGGACTGTGTCAGACTTTGACGGATTTTGTCAGTAACTGTTACAGTTTATATGGACCGGTTTCTTCTTCCTCCAGATCATAGCATGTAAGTGTAATTAAAATTGTTGCCTTGTTTTCTGTAGTTTGCAAAATATGTGCTTAATTGTGTGTTGTAACTTGTAATCACACCGTGCGGCTTGTAACCACGTATCTATTATACATCACTCAGGTTAAATCTCCATGGGGCTGTTCACATATCGCGTCCAAAACTACATTAAAAACGTGACACTTGCTTCTTCCTTTACTGATTTAAATGCGTTTCTGAACTCGCAATCCTCTGCCGTTTGTTTTTATGGCAACTATCAGCTGTTCCTACACACACACACACACACCTGCGGTGTAGTAAATTTTCAAAATAGTTAAACTTTTTCCACTGTGTGAAGTAATACTGTTAATACTAATACTGTCGAACTGTAATACTGTTGTTGTTATTACTTGTGGTTAGGTTTAAGAGTAGAGTATTATGCTGGTGTTAAACTGCATTGTTTTAATGCATTCCTGCATTGGGCTCACACATACTCCGTGCTACTTCATACCTGTTGTGGGCATTTCTCTCTGCCTCATGCTGAACCCAGTCGGCCAATCACAGCAGATTAGCCTCACACAAAGGAGGAGTTTGGGAACAAATGAATCGCTAAACAAATCATATGGGAGTCGTTGGGATAATTATATGCCAATTAAATTATAATATGCAAAATAAATGCATATTATAAGACAATGAAAGTGTTTTTGACTTTGCATGCATATCAGCGTGTTGTTGGAAACCCCCAAAACCAAAATCTGACCTTTTATAATGTAAAATAGGGGCTTTTTAATAGCAGTTTCCTAGCAAGTTCCTACATATGCAGAGCAATCCAAAACAGCCACTGTTTTTGTTTTAGGATAGCTAGGATGTATGTAACAACCTATGTAAGCAGTAGTCAGCAAAGCAGCTCTCACTAAGTTTTTGGAACAAGGCCACTGTCTCCAGTGTGTCCTGTTGTACATTCATTTCTTCCGTTTCTGGAGTTTGTTTCCATTAACAGACAGGCATGTTTTTCTTCGCTTGCCTGACTTTTGTAATAGTAAACCAGTTAAAGGCCCCTTCCCTAGCAGATATTTTTCCTTCATTCGCATCTGTATTTCTTGTTGTTTGTAATTTGTGTAATTGGCAGTTCTGAAATGCAGCAACAAGGAACGAGGGAGCTCCACTAGCTGTTTATAAGATGCAGGTCTTTGCGTTCAAGCCAAAAAAGCATTTGCCTGCATTCTCCAGATTTATGACTGAGGGCTTTTGTAAACTCAACAGGAGAAGGATTGGGACACCCATTAGTTTCGATGTTGAAAAGGAATCACTTATCACTCCGTGGCGGTTCTTGTTGGCTAGTTTATTCATTCTTATCAAAAACCGTTTCATAGATCACTTTTTGTGCTCCAGACCCTACATAAATATCAATAAATATAGTTAATTCGACTGACAGTATTTCAAACCAAATATTTATCAACCCTGGACATGTATCTGGAATTTGATATGGAGTTCCATGGATTTCGTTCCACATGAAATGTGAGGATTTTAGAAGACATACTGACGAGGGTGTGCATCGTATGGGTCAAAATGATTGATTTTACTATTATTCTTAAAGTCATTAGAATATGAAGTTGAGATCATGTTTCATGAAGATATTTTGTACATTTCCTACTGTTAATATATTAAAACTCAAATTTTAATTATTAACGTGCACTGCAAAGCTCTTCGTTTGGGTGATTTTCTCAGTATTCATTGTTTTGAACCATCAGATTCCACATTTCCAAATAGTCAAATGTTGTTCAATCCTAACAAAATACACATTGATAAAGCTTAGATATTTAGCTTTTAGGTGATGTGTAATTCTCAATTTCAAACAAAATTACTCATTAGACTGGTTTTGTTGTCCAGGGTCATGCACTCAGTATGTTAAGTCATACATGCAAAGGAGATTGAAATTAGCTACTAATTTTCACTTTATTTGATTAAAAAACTCTTTATTATTGTAAAATCAAAGAAAGTGTAGCTGTAGGTTTATCATACTAGTAGAACAGAGTTTTACTAAATAACCAATACACTTTAACAAAAGATTTTTATTTTGTGGGTGGTAAACCTGGTTATCAAATGTAGAAAACTGCATTGATTGTCGCGTGAAGAAATATTACAAATTATATATTTTTAAGGCTGTAGTGGTAGGAAGTGTAATCTGCTCTTCTTCAGTCACTTCCATAGTTCAGTGACAGTAGTGGGATTTTAAGCAGAAACCTTTTCAACAAGAATTGTTCAGAGATTTTCAATCTGATTTAGCTCAGAACTCTGGGTTGGCCATTTCATTATTTTAATGTTTTCTGCTTCAAGGAGCTGCTTCACCGTTTTTTTTTTTCCTGTATGACAAAGTTCATTGTCGGGCGCCACGGTGGTGTAGTGAGTAGCACGTTCACCTCACAGCAAGAAGGTCGCTGGTTCGAGCCTCAGCTGGGCCAGTTGGCATTTTTTGTGTGGAGTTTGCATGTTCTCCCTGTGGTTGCGTGGGTTTCCTCTGCGTGCTCCGGTTTCCCCCACAAGTCCAAAGACATGTGGTATAGGTGAATTGGGTAGGCTAAATTGACCATAGTGTATGAGTGTGAATGAGTGTGTATGGATGTTTCCCAGAGATGGGTTGCAGCTGGAAGGGCATCCGCTGCGTAAAACAAATGCTGGATAAGTTGGCGGTTCATTTCGCTGTGGTGACCCCAGATTAATAAAGGGACTAAGCCGAAAATAAAATAAATGAGAGTTCATTGTCGCACATAAAAAATTGCTGCCTTTTTGAGTGATGAACTGGGAGAGCAGAACTGGTGAGCTGCAGAGTTGAGCTAATTCCCTATTAAAACTTTTTTTCATTATGCTGTCCTCTTGCGAATTTTTGCTTCTTGGATGTCCAGCCTTATTGGTTGACTTTAATCCATTAAGGACATTGGAAGGGTTCTCTAGAAAACAAATTTGAACCAACTTTTCTTGCTATGGCTGAAAAGATCGTCTCTTTGGTTTTCATCTGGATAACCTACTGTCAGCGAAAACTGGATAGTTAAATAGGTTTTGTTAAAGTATTTACCACCATGTGCCAAGATTAACACCAAATAGCTCAAAAGTATCAAAGTATTCTCTGATTTTGATTAGTGTTTCTTTTCAAATATAGTTTCAAGGGATAGTTCGGCTTTTTAAGCTAAATGTTATGCATACAAACAGATCATTAACTCTTGTTAGGAGGCCTTCGAATAGGTCTGAGCAGTGAAAGTAAGTTTAGGAAATGTTGTTGATCTATTTAAAAGCTTTTTTTGTGCTAGTTAATTAAAAGTTCTTCATAGGAACTTTTTGGAAAAACCCTATTTGATGTTTACATTGTTTTTGTGGTAGACCCCTGTTTTTGTGTTTTATTCTTCGCTTTTGTGTGTGTTATAGAAACACTGGGTTGCAGTTCTTTCCCAGGAATACCCTACTTTGGCCTTTCACGCAAGCCTTACCAACTCCTTCGGCAAGGGCTCACTTATCCAGCTCCTGCGGCAGTTTGGCAAGGTGAGACCTTAAACATTTACAACATCTTTTTATGCCCGTACACATCATCGTGCCTTGGAAACCAGAGCAGAAGGTTTTATATGCACAGCAGTTACTCCACCTCATTTATCTACTCAAGCCTCTGTTTTTAGGATAAGCTTGATTTCTGCTCCATAATGGCAACAGATGTAGAAATTGTAGTTGTTTGCTTGGGGAACCAGATGTACTCTACCTTCCCATGCTATTGGGCTCCTGTCCTGTCTTCACATCTGCCTCGGAGCTATTTTGGGAGCACAGCCGTAAACAAAAACTTGGAAATGCTAAAAAGGAGAGTGGGCTTACGTGACATAAATTTCGCTGAGAGTTATATGACAAGACAATCTTTTAGGATTATGAAAACAACAGCACAAAAATATCACTGTTACCATGCAGGATATAAATCTGCAGGTGTAATGACATTTAAGAGGTCTTTGTGGATTGCATATCGGGTCTTCATTTCTCGGGCCCACTTTTAAAGCGAGTAGTGAAATCTGAGAGAGGAGGTGCGTGTGTAAATTACAGAGAAAAAGAGTTGATTCAAGGTCTTCTTGTTTTCCTGACCTCCATACCATGAAACCAAAGTTATATCATAGGATTTGATAACACATGCATGCGTTTCTTCCATTTAATTGCTGCTTTTCAAAATGACATTTGCTTAGTATTAACATGTCCATATTGATTTTTGCTCAGCTCCATTCCGACAAAAAACAGATCAGTGTTGGTTTCATTGGTTACCCCAATGTTGGAAAGAGCTCCATTATCAATACCCTGCGCTCCAAAAAAGTCTGTAATGTGGCACCCCTTGCTGGTGAAACTAAGGTAAGACCTCACAAGTTGTTTTGATTGCTTCTCAGGGATGTGATGTTTCCACTTTTTGATGAATATCTGCATTTTTTATTTGAGAAGTATACCAATTTTTTGTTAATTTGCTGAAAAACATTCTCTTTTTTTGAAGTGGTTTGAGTGGTCCTTCTCTACACATATTCTGTACATTTATGTTCTGGTCAAAATGTATTACAAAGACTATCTTCATATTTATGGTTATTATCATTCATAAATCATGAATCAGAAAAAAAGCTTTAGATACCTCCTGAAAAAAAAGTTATTTATTCGTAGAAAAAATATATTACACCCAAACGTTGTCTTTATTTAGGGTGGAGAAAAGTGATCAGTTCATCTACTCTAATATGCATTCGTTTTTGATCTGTGTACAAAAGGAGATGTTTAGCACAATGGTCACACTTCTATTTTGAAGCTGGCCAATAAGAAGTTATGTAAAAGCACTAATATTATGAGTTACCCCTGCTGCCGCATTTTAAGCCTTCTCCTGTTGAAGTGTTTTCATTTTTGGTGATCTGTTCCTATAACATCATCTTTGGTTTATGCCCTGACTGTGAACATTGTACCATTTAAACCTTTGTAGTTGTGTGTAATCTTTAAATGATTGTGAATTTATTTTCTTAGAGTCCACTAGTGAGTTTACGAATACCTGCCAGATGCTGACAAGTTAACGTTTTGCGTGGCTTGAGTTTCCTGCAGTTTGGGTTTGGCCGCAAGTTCTGTGTATTCGTGTTTTTTGCGTGAAATTGGCTTTTTATGTTTTTAAATTTTCCTCTCATTTTGCAAACATGAAAGTGAGAAAAATGATTTTCCGAGAGAGACTGAAAAAGACATTAACGATGGGGGCCAGATTGAAATCCAATTCTAAACAAAATCTGGACTTCCACACTCTTCTGTTTACGTTTTTAATGATGAATTATAACATTTCGGTTTTCCCTTGTGTGCCCTGATTTAGTTGGACGTTTTCTGTCCCCGGTTTTCCTTTCTTTCAAAAACAATCTTTCTGTTTTGATTATGAGATCGATCGCTTTGATTGATTATAATAGCTTTAAAGTTTTTGTTTTGCCTCATTAACTAGTCTTTCCCAAATGCTGAAATGTGAAGTTTGACTGAATCACTGTTTAGGCCCTTTGCCTTACAGCAACACTGAGAAACTATAAACGCAACAAATAATTAAATTGTTGCAGCTTATTATAAAAGACATTGATTTGAATGAAGTTCAGTATATTGTAATGTTTTCAGCCTTGTTGCTTTTTAAATATATCAATCTAGACCAGTGGTCTCAAACTCAATTCCTGGAGGGCCGCACCTCAGCATAGTTTGGCTCCAACCACCTCCAACTAACACCTGCTTAATAGTCTCTAGTAGTCTTGAACACCTTGATTATTTGGAACAGCTGTGTTTGATTAGGGTTGAAGCAAAACTTTACAGAGCTGCGGCCCTCCAGGAATCGAGTTTGAGACATATTATCTAAGAACTTTCACATAAATGCATAAATATGTGGACCTTCTGCTCCACCATTATAGTATAACTAACAGTTTTGTCTTGGCGTGACAGGTTTGGCAGTACATCACACTAATGAGACGGATTTTCCTCATCGACTGTCCTGGTGTTGTTTACCCGTCTGACGACAGCGAGACAGACATTGTGCTGAAGGGAGTGGTACGACTGACTCAACTCCTCAAATCAGTCATTCACTTTTGGCAGTTCACGTGCTTCATCCACTCAATTTATATGTGTTCTTTCAGGTCCAAGTGGAGAAGATCCGAAATCCAGAGGACCACATCGGAGCAGTGCTGGAGAGAGCCAAAGCGGAGTACATCCAGAAGACATACCGCATTCCCTCCTGGAGCTCTGCCGAGGATTTCCTGGAAAAACTCGCCTTTCGCACCGGAAAACTGCTTAAGGTCTGGCCGGGTTCTAGAGTAGCTGATAAAATGAACTGTCAGCTTGGTCCTCGAGGCACATTTGTTTATTCTTTACTCTAGAGCGTCCAATTGAGAAGTGACAGTTTGCTTATTTTAAGCTGGTGGAAAACATTGTTGAATTGCCCGTTTACCGTCCTGTCATGCCAAAACCACTAAGATTTAATTGAAAGATTTGTATCGACGTGTATTTGGCTTACATGTTGCTTTTGTTCGTTTTTTTTTATCTTTGTCCAAATATTGTCATTAGGGCTGTAAATTTGGCAATTTGATGCATATTATGTATATTGTGATACTGTAACAGGGTGTCTGCGGGGTCTTAAAAAGTCTCAGAATGTCTTAGGTCTTAAAATAAAAATTTTAAGCCTTAAGGTTTTAAAGGGCACCTATGATGAAATCAACTTTTAGAAACTGTTTGGACAGAACTGTGTGTAGGTATAGTGTGTCCACAGTCATATTGGGGGGATATGAAGAGAACAAGTCTCTTTCTTTAAATTTCCTGACGTTAAAATAGAATCCAAATCCCTCCCATTTTGAGACGCGGTGTAGGAGTGCGGTTTCCCCGCCCACCAAATTGTTTGACAGCTGCTTGTTAACATATCTACATAGTAACGCTTATAATCATATCAACAATACAGGACATGCGCAAAGCAATCAGGATTAAAGAATATTTTGAGCTTACTGCGATCATCAATCATCATCACATGTGATCAAGAATTGAGTTTTACAAGTTTAAAACATTTTTAAAACAGTGCATGTTTGTAATGAATTACAGCGATTTTACATGTCAGTACAGTTATAAAAGAAGACGCTTCAATCCCGTTTTGTGGAGGTTAAATCAGGTTTATATATATTATACAGCAGTGGATATTAATGTGTATCCTGTCACATTTGCCCTGCAAAAACAGTAAAACGTGCACACTGTGTGTATGTGTGTGAATTTTGTAACAACATTGTGTGAGACCCATCACCGCAGAAAAACTTGGAAATAACTTCACAATAAATACACCAAATAGTCATTGGGAAAATTCTTACTGTAGTATTTCTCACAAACGTTATGTGAGATCTGCTTCCTTCATGTCTGTCACTGTGCAGTTTATCTGACGCAGCCAAGTTGGCGATTGAGGCACACTCTGACAGGCACATGGGAACGGTGGGCGGGGAGAACTAGCATTGAAGGCACAGGCAATAAAAAGCAGCTACATTGTGTTCAAAGCAGAAAATTCCAATATTCTCAAAGTTATAATCCATAATCTGATAGGTGTTTTGAGCTGAAACTTTACAGACACAAAAGACTTGTGTAAAATAGGTGCCCTTTAAATTTACCAAATTATTTTGTTGTAGGTCTTAAATCTTTTTTTTAAACAGATCTTAATTTTTCTTTGTACATGTATTGCTATTCAATCTGGTTAAAAGCCATACAACAATCCATCTCAATTAAACTTTAAACTTTTTATTTAAAAAAAGTTAATTTTTAACTCAACCATAATGGTCTAATTATTTACCTTACAATAACATTTGTTTAAATGTGCTCTATATATTTACTACTGAGAACACTGACCTGGACAGGTTGTTGTGCATACGTTTAGTTTATTATAGCTTTTAAAACTTTTAAAACATTTGTTCATTTTTTTTTTTTTTTTTTTTAAGAAACAGTTGTAAAAGAAAAGAAAAAAGTATGGATACAAGTAGAGCTTGCTTGTTTTTACACAATATCTAAAATCTTTATTTTTTAGTATTAAATTATTATTGTTTGTTAAATGCATTAAATTATAATTGCTTTTAATAGAGCTAATAAATAAAATCTTTCCCATCTGGGCTATTTGAAAAAAAATCCTTAGCGTTCAAAATGGTTTTAAAAATGTCTTAAATTTAACTTGGTAAAACCTGCATAACCAAGATGATATTTTATGCATTTTGCGCATTTTACTTTTCAGAAGGATTATAGTTAGTTTTTCAGAATTTATATATATATATATATATATAAACAATAATATTGGTATTCCCGAGCAAATGTCCCGACTTTCTCACAAACAGACAAATGTAAAAATAAAAGTCAATACAGCAATTTCGATCATGAAAAAAATATTTCAGTATTCATTTACGACAATATTTTCTTACACCCTACATGTCAGCAATGTAATGTACTTTATGTTGTTCCTGAAACAGGGTGGAGAACCAGATCTGCCTACTGTGTCTAAAATGGTTCTGAATGACTGGCAGAGGGGACGCATCCCGTTTTTTGTGAAGCCCCCTGGCGGTGAGATGGATGAAGAGGTAAATAAGCATTTGTTCTTCATTTCACTCAAGATCTGGGTTCATTTCACCAAAACAAGTGCTCAAGCTGGAAATGTTGAGTTAATATTGAAACATGAGTTCCAAGATCATCAGTGGTTTTGTGGAAATGAAAAGCTTTGTGTTGTTGTGCCGACCTCAGAAGACACTGTTTATGTCTAACTTCCTTAATACGTATCAAATTATTCGAGACAAATCCTTTTTAAGTCACTGTGGCCAACAAAACGACTTGAAAATTGCCAGTCTTCATACTGGCAGGCTTAAACGTATTTTTAAACATTTATAGTCTTAAACCGACACTTGATTTTTCCTCTCAGAACAAAGCCCAGGCGATGCTGGAAATGCCAGAGATGGAAAGCGAGATGGAGGAGTTGGAAAACAGACTTGAAGCTCAGGATGTTGAAGAGGCCTTATCAAGCCAGCAAGAAGAACAAAAGCTGCTGAAACAGAAGAAAGAGGAGGTGCAGAAACTCTTCAATGACGTCAAGCAGAACTTTGGCAAAATTAACGTCGCCCCGGAGTTCAGCGAGGAAGACCTTGTGCCTGTGGAGATGGCGGACATGATGGATGCTTCTGGCTCAGAAGATGAGGAAAACGAGGAGGAGGAGGAGGAGGAGCAAGTGGAAGAGGAGACTGGAGAACAACAGGAAGAAGATTCCTCTGTTTCAGACTCCACACCCAAAGCAGGGAAAAAGAGCACACAGGAAGTGAACAAAGAGATGGATGAGAAGATTGCTAAATTGAAACATTTTCTTGATAGGGCCAAGTCAAAGCACTTCTCCGCCATACGGTTTGTTTACTCTTCTATTGGTTTACAAGGGTCTGTTTTGCTGATGAGTTTCGTGTTTAGCTCTTATCTATATTAACAGTGCTGTGTGTTGTCTTTGTTTTGACAGTATTCCTAAAGGCCTTTCTGAAAGGGTGTTTACTGAAACCGTAGCAAAGCAGAACGCTGCAAAGAGTCAACAACAAAAAGGTACACCCAATATCCTGAAGAACAAACTATATTATTCTGAAATATTACAATTAAGAGTCCGCTTGAAATCAAAAATTACAATGTTTATTTAGCTAGCTCACATTGTTATTCTTAAGCTGAATGATTAATCTCTGCAATTGAATCCACTGAATGTATGATCATTCTGTATTTGGAGTGGCGATCCTTCTGTTGACATCAACCTGAGGACTTCCTTAGCATCTGCGGATTAGTAGCCCGTCTTACTGTTAGTTTGCTATGAGGGAAAACACCGCCCCTACTTAATATTCTGTTTCCGTTGGAAGTGCATCAACATACTGACATAAACCTCCATTTCACAGACTTTTAAAATCAGTTTTTTATAAATGTAAAAGTATAATGGATTGCTATGAATTCAAAGCTTAATTTTTAGCACCACAGCTCAAGTCTTTAGTGTCACATTATGCTTCAATACATTTTGAGTTATGCCTAATATTTTATACACCAATTTAAGTGTGCCTCACACAGGTGAGTGGGTTTGACAAACCACCTGTAGAAAACACACACATTCATTTCTCTGACACTTTAACTGACACTTGCACCAGTTTTTGCACCAGGCACGTTCTTACAGTCAGCACAACAAAAAATAGAATCACTGCATTAATGAAGTGTGCTTCACACAGGTGAGTGGACTTGACAAACCACCTGTAGAAATACTCTTCTCTCCAAAAAAAAAAAAACACTCACCCTTACTCTAGCACCAATTTCTCTTGAGCACTAACAGTTCATTTATATAATTAGCACTACTTGTGTGTATTGCCTCTTCTTCTTGAATTGTTAAATGTCTTGGTTGTAAGTCGCTTTGGGCAAAAGCCTCTTTTAAATGACTAAATGTAAATGTCATATTGTTATTATCATCATTTTTATTCTATTCTTTTTCAAAATTATGAATGCCTTCAGTATCATTTTAGACTGATTTAATTCATCCTTGCGAATGACTTAATAAAATGTAAAAAGTAGATTCACAGTATTAAAGTATTAAAAATACATTTTGAAAATACAAAATATATTTTTTATAAATTCCTGCAAATTCGACTCTTTTTAGAGTTATAGTTAAAAGAATTAAACAATTAAATTTTACTGAAATAGAAAAACAGCTTTTTTTTTCTTCATTGATGCCTTAAAAAAAGATCTCTGAATTATATACATTGCTGTCTAATACTACTCCTTCAACCTTGATTTGAATTGGTATTATGGGAATATGATTTGGGGTCTTTTTTTAGTGATGAGGAGTGGCTATCTGCCTGCTCAAATATCTATCCCTAAAACTACTTCAATTTCAGTTCATGAACAAAATCATAAATGTATTCACAGGATTTACCTAACCCCAGTTCGCCTCCATAGAATATTTCCTAATTGTTCTCAGCTATGTTTCAAATGGAAGTTAGACATCCACACAGTGATGCATGTGTTTTGGCATTGCGACAAAATCAAAATGTACTGGAAAGAGATTCACAAAATGATTAAAAAAAATAATTGGAAAGACTTTCGCTTTTTCCCCAAAGGTATACCTTCTGAGTTGTACATTGGAACCGTGTCTTGATCATGATAAAGAATGCGCATTGAATTGTTGTATATACTTGGCCAAAAAATGTATATTATTATTATTATTATTATTATTATTATTATTATTATTATTATTA
>CAIGQQ010032566.1:3620898-3646805 GCA_903798035.1 Danio albolineatus
TATTATTATTATTATTATTATTATTATTATTATTATTATTATTATTATGGTCAACTGCTCAGATCCCTTCAATCAGTATGTGAGTCAGGCAACCAGACTTCTACTACTGGAAAAATTAACCTATGATTTAAAAGATCTTAGGTGTTCTGGCACATTTGGTCCTCCTTCTGGATTTTTCTTGAGGGTACTCAGTGACTATATGTTTCTAAATTTGTTTTATAATCTCCTTTAGAATCTTTTTTTTTTTTTTTGCTTTGAAGAATTTGTATAGATTTGTTAGAATGTCTTGTTGTCATGAGAGACCAGTACCTCTGTTGAAAAATAAATAATTTATTTTAAAAAAAAAATTCCAAAATTGACATTGATTTCAGCCACAATAAGTAATGTCATAAAACACACACAAACACTGCGTAAACCTTTTCCGAGATGTCAGTTATACCTTCAAAGGAGTATTGATTGTCTTCCTTTTTATTTCCTAGCTGTAAAACAAGGCAAACGGAGGAAAGCTGTAGAAGATGAGCCTGCACAGCCTGCAAAACTCACTTCTAAAGAGGTATTCACTGCTCCACAAGTTCATCCAAATATTTTAAGAAAAAAAAAAACAGACCAAACGTAACTGTCTCTCTGTTAAACTTCACCCCAACAGAAAAGGAGAATTGAGCGTGCCCAGAAAGTGAAGAAAGTTGGAGTCCGCTATTATGAGACGCACAACGTCAAGAACAAGAATAAGAACAGAAAAATTCCCTCAGATAGCAAGAAAGCCAATCGAGCCAAGCGATAAGAGCACATCATCAGATACCCAGTCCCATCAATCCCGTTTTCCAGAGTCCTGTTGGTGGCTGATTTGGAAGATCTGGTGTCAAATCACAGTGATTTGTGTACAAGGTACAGGTTTGGTTGATCTGTGATGCACTTTAATCATACTGTGACACCAACAGTCATCCTTAACAATTACGACTGAACTCTCTGACAGCTAATTCTCCTCAGCATTGTGCATTTACAAAAGCTTTTAACTTAAGACAACGTCCTGATTCAGCAGTGTTGAAATGTGGATCATGTACTTGAGTACCAATTTGTCTGGTGAAAAAGCAACACGTACACTGAACGTATAAATCTTTTATTTGTTGAATTGGTTTGAGTTGGACTATTATTCTACAAATGTTTAGGATTTATTCTTCAGGGTGATTATGCTCTCCAGTTGCGCCTAAATAAAAATAAATGGAAGTGTAAGAGTCTGGAGAAATAATGGTGATTTTGATGATGTCAGTTCTTACCTTGAGTTGTTGGTTGGTTCGTTTGAGGAACTGGACTTCTTCCGCATGCTTCTTTTCCTCGATGTCCCTCCGCTCTGCTTCTCGTCTCTCGATCGCCTCACATTTAGCCTTCTGCTCGTTCACCAGCCTTTCCAGATCTCGCTTCTCGTTCTCCAACTCTGAAATCTACCAGACGTTTGTAACTCATCAAAGGGAGAATCGTGTGGGCTTCTCAGAACATTTTTTAAGATCTTGATGACTTAAGCACACAATTTGTCAAATATTTGAATTTCTTTTTGCCCATACAACCAAAGTCAGGGCAGCTACTGTTGTTTTAGGTTACAATGACTTTTTGTTTTGTCCAAGTAGCCCATGTAGGGTGTAACCCACTGACTAACTGTATGGGTTTAAAGAACAATATAAAACTGGTTTCCATGGAAGATGTTTATAATAATTTAAAATATTTAAAAAATAATAATATGGTCAATTATTATGTTTGAAATTAGTAGTTAAGGATTTTTTATTTATAGTCATATCGCAGGGGAGGTAGACAGTGACTCAGAGAGCAGCATTTACACCAGATCTGACAGCTGTGTGGAAGTGGAGGATTTTCAGTCCATAATATTGTAGTGATGTTACTGTAAACTTAGTAACTAAATCATTTTGACTAAGGTATTTCTTTGAAAACCGAAAGAGTACTGTTGACGATACTAGCTAACTTTGCCATCTTTGCCAACTTTGAAATCCGTAGAGACAGGAAAATCAACACCAACTAGAACCGTGTCTTTTTATTTTTACTTTTTTTTTATAAAGAAAACTAGGAGCAAATCTGGATTTCTCTATTTCCAGATTTGAAAATCTCTCGGGTAAAACATGTTCCTTACAAACATATTTTTGTCGTGTGTTAGCAGACAACTGTAAGGTCTATGAATGAACATATGCGCTGAAAACTCGATGTCATTTTGTACCGCCTGAATCAGACAGCCAATCTCTGCTGGAATTTACACTGATCTCATCACCCTGACGTTGCTTTAAAACTTCTATTTAAAAGAAACTAATTTGCTCTAAACAACACTAAAACAACCAATTTTCACTTGTTAGCTAAATATATGTATCCTAATAGTGTCTTTAGCAACATGGGACATGTATATGACTGTCAACATCTCAAATCAGTTTGCTACTGATGACATTTTTTCCAAATTAAAATAAACAACAATGTTGTCATTTAGTTTTCGTGGCTTGAAAAAACTGCCATGTCTTCAGACATTTATATTGTTTTTAGACAACATACCAAGGCTTCAGAAGCATAAAAAAGGTGCTATTTGGAAGAAATATCAGATATTTTATCAAATAAATATTATCATTTTACTTAAACCCAAAAAAAATAAATCAATCATCTTTTCTCATAATTTCACACATATTTTGACATTTTCACAAACATTATTTAATTTTTCTTTTTATTTTTTATAAAACGCAGAAACTAAACTGAAAAAAGTATGGAGTTTTTAACCCACTGACAGAAACGTTGAAAAAATATTTCAAAATATTTTAATATCCAACCAGTTTGTCAGAACATGCCCAAAAGAACACATTTGTCATATGTTACCTTGTTCTCGAAGTCGGACTTCCCCTGCTCCCCCTGCAGTGCTTTCCTCATGCCAAAAGCCACGCTGCTCTCGTACAGCGTCTGATAAGCAGCGATGGTCATGCGAATCTCGTCTCTCACTTGCAGCAGCAGAAGGCCCCGTTCAGCACAGTTGATGGTCACCTGTCTGATGAGCTCATCTAAGAGATACAACACAGCCAATGGAAATCATGGATGTCTCGAGAACTATTTAATTTGCATTATGTGTCATTTTTGGTTTTACCAAAGCACTGATTGTAGAGCTCTCTGCGCACCGGACAGATGCCCGTCTCTCTGGCCTGCCTCTCCTGCAGTCTTTTGTCTAGTTGTTCTTGCAGGTGAATAACATCCATTCGTGTGCAGGGAACGCTGGACACCGGCTGCACCCATAACTGGTTGTCCTCCATCCATTCCCTGCGACAGGACCATTTGTAAGACTTATGTACTATTTGGGGCTTGGAAAGACTTGTTTTGAGTGCATGTTTTTGAAAAAAAGTCTCCTATGCTTACCCAGGCATAATATTATAGTGAAATAATACAATATAAATATTTTTTCTATTTTAAATTTTAATTTATTGATGTGAAGTGAAAGCTTTATTTCCAGCAGTCATTTCTCTTGTTTGCAGTGTCCCTTGATCCTTCAGTGGTCATTCTATTTAAATGGTGCCAGAGAAACAATTGGTAATCTTTTCAGTTGTACTGCTTAATATAAATTCTTTATTTATGCTGCTGAGATCAGCTAATAAATAACTGGTGTATAAAAATCATGTATTAGTCATGACTGAAATACTACTAGTTGAAACTGAACCCCATCCCCATAGAAGTAAACAACAAATATGTGAAATTTGCTACAAAAAAAACTAGAAATGTCATTTGTCACTAATGGAATACAAGTACTAGTATTTATTTTTTTAAAATATAGGTGCCAGACAGGCTGGTCTGAGTATTTCAGAAACTGCTGATCGACTGGGATTTTCACGCACAACCATCTCTAGGGTTTATAGAGAATAAATAGGGTCTAAGAAAGAGAAAACAGAACTTGTAGCCTCAGTTTCCTGTTCTTAGCTGACAGGAGTGGCACCTGGTGTGGTTTTCTGCTGCTGTAGTCCTTCCGCCTCAAGGTTGGATGTGTTGTGCGTTCAGAGATGCTCTTCTGCATACCTCGGTTGCAACGAGTGTTTATTTGGGTTACCGTTGCCTTTCTATCAGCTCAAACCAGTCTGGCCATTCTCCTCTGACCTCTGGCATCAACAAGGCATTTGTGGCCACAGAACTGCTGCTCACTGGATATTTTCTCTTTTTCTGACCATTCCCTGTAAAGCCCAAAGATGGTTGTACTTGAAAATCCTAGTAGATCAGCAGTTTCTGAAAGACTCAGACCAGCCTATCTGGCACTAACAACCATGCCACATTACAAGACACTTAAATCACCTTTCTTCCCAATTGTGATGCTCAGTTTGATCTGCAACAGATCGTCTTTACCATGTCTATATGCCTAAATGCACTGAGTTGCTGCCAAGTTATTAGCTGATTAGAAATTTATGATAATAAAAACCTAATAAAGTGGCCGGTGAGTGTATGTGTATACTATAGTACCTAAAATTCTAGTATCAGCAAAATAAATACTGGTACCAATAAATATGTTTTAAAGGCTGATTTAACACGCCACAAATAATTCTACGAATTCCTTTGCCGTCACTGTAAATCAATTTTTGAATTACAATAAATAAATAATAAAAAATAAACTCTTAACACTTAATTTAACATATGGTTTACAGGACAATCCATCCCAGGATTTAAATTTTTATCATCACCATTTACTCACAAGTGGTGGTTACGTGTGTCAAGTGGTTACAAGATATTCTAAAGAATGTTGGGTAAAAGCAGCTTCTGACATCATCGTAGGCAGAGAAAAGCTATGGAAGCCAAAGGCTGTTTTTTCCGACATTCTTCAGTATGTCTTTGCGTTTATCAGATGAAACAAACAGGTTTAGAACCTGTGGAGGATTAGTAAACGATGACAGAATTTTCATTTTTGAGTGAACTATCTCAAATGTAAAGAAAATATGTCTTTCTAGCTTTTTCATACTTAGGTGGCAGGATGGCATTCAGGATCTCTTCGGTTTGCTGTTTGTTGGCCTCTGTGGAGGGACTCTTGGGTTTGGGTGGCGGTGGAACAGGACCGCTTTCTACCATCTGTTGTGAGCTCACTTTCAAAGGACGACTCTAAAGTCAAAAGAGAAAGAAAAGATAGAACTTGTACACTTTACAGTGATTGGAACTTGCAGGTTTCTTTTTTTTATTTAATTTACAACGTTACATATCAGAGCTGTGCTTACCCTCGGAGACTTTCTCTCTGTATTCTTGCTCACTAACACCGGAGATTCATACTTCAGCAAGGAGTCAGATGAAGGAATCATGTTTGTAACGTTAATGTGTCAAAAAAACGACACAAATCTTTCAAGTTTACGATTTGCTATAAGACTTCAGTTCACTCGCCAGCGCTGGAGACGTTTCGTTTTATTGTGTAGGGTTACTATAGCAACCGCGCTTGCCTCTGGATACCTTTTAGTGAACCAGCAGCTCCAAAACTCAAAAGCAGAAACCAGTCAAGAGCTAGATTGCTGAATGACGATCAGTTACATTTTCTTATAAATAAATTACATACAAATTTACGTGTTTTATTCTATTTTTTCTAAATGATAAAGCAAAGGCTAGGCGCAAATATTTTTATAATTTTTTATTCGTTTCTGCGTTAACCCTGCGACGTTTTTAATAATCTATTTTAAATTTCCAAATTGTATTAAATGATATGAATAAAACTAAGGTTTGGTGGACAAGCGCCTGTGAAGTGGATGTGTAAGGCTCAGTACACGAACAAATATCAAAATATCACTTAATATATTGTTAATTATTATTAGAAACGAAAAGAAACAGTTATAGAAATTATAGGAAATAAAATATAGAAATAATATAGTTTAATTATATATTGCAAATCTTGTTTTAATATTATAAACACTTAATTAAATGTCAAAAGCCCAAAATCTCAAAACTGATCTTTTTTTGCACTTGTCTTGTCCTGACTAAAAAAAACAAACATTAATAAATACGGCAACAAATGTATTGCTCATTATTAGTTAACTCGAAAACTAATAAACCTGTAACTAAATATACCTGTAAACTGTAAACCGAACACTTGAAGGATGCGGAACTAAATCGCCTTCCATAGGGATGGATTTCTGCGGCGTACAAACCTTGAACCGGAAGTCTACATGGAAGTTTCGTAAATGCGGTTTGAATGTGTTTTCGTGCTCTCTTTTGGTATGAACGACTCTTACTTTTTACGGAGCTAATAGACAAATTCGTTTCACAATGGATAACAGGAGACGACACAGAGAATCTCCTGTACGAGGTGTAAAGACGAAAATTAAGCAAGAAAGAGCGAGTCCCGCGCGGCCTCCGCGAGCGCGCAGACACAGTTCAGGCTCCAGCCGAGACAGCAGCAGCCCTGCGCCGCGCCGACGAGACAGCAGGTCAGCCTGACAGCGACCGCCAACAGGAGATTCATCACTTTTTATTCGACTGTTCCTTTACAGTGTTGTGGTGTTCATTGTTGCTTATTGAGCATTACACGTGCGGATGATCAACAAGTCCTTTCACGTGTAACGTTACTCGGGAGTTTTATAAGTCATGCTTTCTGAACTATATTTGCAGATCACCGGTGAGGCGAAAGGACAGATCGCCGGCTAGAAGAGACCGTTCGTCGGGGAGACAGCAGGATAGGTCGCCTCGTCCCCGGAGAAGCAGAAGCCCGCATCGCAACACTGAGGCGAGGATAAAACGAGTTAGTAAAGTCGCTACTGATGAACTCCTATTCATTAACCTGAAAAACTGAGAAAGCTCAGCTGGCTTTACAGGAGTTAAAGACCAAAGAGGCTTATTGAGCAGAAACCTTTGGCGACAACAGCACACTAAAATAAATAAAATGTTATTTGGAGACAGCTAAAAGCAGGATACTTTATAATTACAAATATTTAATAAGCAGTTAGTGTTGTTGTTTACAGTTACCTTAAAGACACAACACAAAAAATGGTTACTGTCTTTTTTTAAGTTAAAATAAACGATTAAATCAATTTTAACTTGCGCCCCATTAATGTTCTCCAGAAATCAAAACTAACCATATGATTTTTGTTAACTCGCATTGCTAGTTTTGTGGTGAGCAATTTATCTGTTCATTTCATTAAGAAAAAAGATAGTTTGCCGTCTAATTTTTAATTGAAATATTTTTTTTTTCAGTTATTTTGTCAGATTATGTATATTTTAGGAATTAGATGTGGCTAATAACCACACCCCTCCAACTGTCAGTTTTGACAACAAGCAGAAACAGTGAGGAGGTGGTCTCTGTTAGGTTGTAATAACTCTCCCCAAACACTTTTCCCCATCTTTCTGAATGAATTGCCTACTTTACTACATCCATTTAGTTTGCAGTAGAAAAAAACAAGCCACTCCCACTGTTTTCTCATTTAATATTCCGTTTCTTTAGGAACTGTCACAATGCGAAAAATATAACGGTCGTAGCTTCTGGTTCATGGGGACTTTAAACAAATTTAAAACATTTGTCTTTAAAAACTATTTAAAAAAAAACATTAAAACAAGTTTATCTTATGCTTAGTTAAGATTATACTTGCTGTCTGTCTTCAATTACTAATCATATTTTTACACTGTATTAATAAATTGTTAAAAATAATAAATGAATAATAACTCAGGTTATTTCTTTTCTTTTTTTACTGAAGTTTTTTTTTGTTTAGTAAAATTAGTAAATTAATTTTTTTAATTGAATTTTTTTTTTTGTATTTTGCAAATGTAAGAAACATCTTTTTATTAATATTTAATAGTATTTATCAGCTTTGCATCATCATCTAATTAGTATATTTTTCAGCTATATTACAACACTGTAGATTCAAAATTTAAAGGAAATGCTGTGAATGTACATTGACACATCCCTTGTCTATAATATGCTTTCTATGTACAGGGTTCATCACTAAAGATTTTTGGTTCAGATTTTTACTTTCCCTGCCAAAATTTTCACTGGCCCAATAGCTATTTCTAAGCTACATATTTTAAGTAATGTGTCAAAAGCCAAACATAATTGTTTACAATTGTGATGTAACTAAATATGAAAAAAGAATAAGTGAAAATGTGCACTTTAATTGGAACTTTCAACACCCGCAGACATTTTTACCAACTGTAAATCATTTCAGTTGTCAAGTTTTGTAAAAACCTTTCTATTAAATTAATCATTCTTTAAAAAAAAACGTTGGCTAGATTTATGCATTATAGGCTTATTTTATAGAGGGAAATAACAGATCAACCAAGACTTCAGTCAGATTATGAAGCAGGTCAATGTTGATCTTTCTGTCAAGGTGCAGAAATAAACAAAACAATAGGCCTAATACAAAATATAAGATATAAAATATGGAAAAATTATCAGATGGTAATTTCTGTCAATTTTCTAAACGCACTCAGTAATATTTCAGCATGCTTTCATATTCGACATGAAATGCACATTTACCAGTAGGATTGACATCCCACCCTACTCATAATTCTCTCTTCATATAGCCGTATATATGGCTATTACATAATCATAATACACTATGAAATAGCCTGGTCCATTAGTTTGTTGGATCGTTTTGCCTTCTCACTACAATCAATCCGCTCCAGAGTTTGTTTTAATCGAGCCGAGACCACTTCATTCAGGCGATCTCAGACCGATTGATTTGAGCGCGATTGCGGGATTCACATATGCCAAACGAACCGTGTTAACTGAGCAAACAAGCCAGGTTTGGAAACTAATGTCTAGGTGTGAAAGCACCCCAATACTGTATTTGCACGAAATTGATAAACTATCGCAGCCAAATTAAGCTTTAGTGACCAGGCAGCACTGGCCAGTCTTCTAGTAATGATCCTGTCTACTGTCCCGAGCGTCTCGCACGCTGGCCCCGGACCATCGTGCAGCACTTATTGTCGAACGCTGAATGGATGTAAAATCTCTTTTGTGAATGTAATTTGATGCAGATACCAAAATTAAACATCACATCATTCACGACCTACATATTGTTGTTAAAAAAAAAAAGTATAGTGTTTGCCTCCAAAATTATTGTTGATACTCATATTCATATTATTATTTTTATTGAATGCTATTAAAAAGACAGAAAGTGGAAGTTTTAATAACAGAGATGTTTGTTTTCATTACAGGAACAAGATGATCCAAGAGGATCTGACAGTCATCGGCATCGTGAGAGAAGGGACGATTCAAACGACCGCAGGCTGAAAAGGGAGGCAGAGCGACCACGCCAAAGAGATCGAGGCCGAGAACAAGACAGACAACGAGGAAGAATACGAGATGCCCATATTCAAGAGCAACAGCAGGCTGAGAGGGAACGACACAATGAGCGGCGGAGGGAGAATCGCCTCAGACAAGAAGCTCAGAGTGGCAGTGCTGAGGAAATGCAGGAGTTTGGTGGTGAAAACGATAACGAATCGGCCCCTGCAGCCGATAAGGAAAAACCCAACTTTGAACTGTCAGGCGCCTTGGTGGAAGATACCAATACATTCAGGGGGGAAGTGATCAAGTATAACGAGCCTCCCGAGGCACGGATCCCTAAAAGAAGATGGCGTTTGTATCCCTTTAAGAATGACGAACCACTCCCAGTCATGTACATCCACAGGCAGAGTGCGTATCTACTTGGAAGACTGAGGAAGATTGCTGACATTCCAATCGACCATCCGTCTTGTTCCAAACAACATGCTGTCTTTCAATACAGGTCAGAGCAATACAAGATATTATTTAGAAAATAGATGGTGTTGGCTTGAAAAGAAAATGAGCTGTTTTCTAAATGGACGTGATTTAATGTAATTGAGAGCATTCAATTCAAAACTGATAAAAAAAACATTTGAATGATCTTATTATTCTTAATCAGATATTTTAAACCGAATCATCTGGTGATATGTTGAACATGTAGTTAACTTAAAAGCCTTTTAAAAAGCATTTGAAAAAAATACCACTTTACATAAATGTGAATTTGAGGAATGTGATGTAATGAGCATGAGTATCGCATGTTCAGTCTATAACAGGGGTCACCGAACTTGTGTTCTGCAGATTTTAGCTCCAACCCTAATCAAACACACCTGAATAAGCCAATCTTACTAAGTCGTACTAGGTATACTTGAAACATCCAGGCAGGTGTGTTGAGACAAGTTAGAGCTAAACTATGCAGGGACACCGGCCCTCCAGGACCGAGATTGGTGGTCTATAAGCATGTGCGAGCACTAAACTTGAACAAGTGAAGGGTAAGTAAATAATGATGGAATTTAGTTTTTTTGGGTGAACTATTACTTGAATCAAAACAGCAATAATGAACTATACATACATCGTGTTTTTGTACAGAGTAACATCACCATCTACTGGCCTCACGTACAAATTACAGTCATATTACGTTTTATTTTCCTTCCATTTTTGCAGATTTATGTAAACGGGAGTCATTTTAATGTTGTGTTCACACCAGACACTGCATCGCTAATAAATGGCTTTATTCACACATAAATAGACATGTGAACAGTTTGAGTTTACTTGCTTCATTTGCGCGTCAAATTTGCTTCATTAGCATGTCAAATTCACTTCATAATAGACACGGATTTCTGTCATGGGCAGGGCTTCTGTCTGCTTGGTGACTGTAGCTTCATTGCTAAATGGCTAACATACATTTTATTGAGATAGTAGCTGTGCTTTATGTGCTTGAGGAATGTTGAAAAACGGTAAATTCCTTCAACATTGTGTCTAAGTCTATCAGTTCCTTTAGATGTGCACCCAGCTCTGTGAGTTCTTCAACTCCTTCAGAAACTACCTGAATAATGGAGGCTTTCATCAAATGTGCCAAACGCTAAACTCGTACCGTTTCGTTTGCACAAATGAAATTGCATGTCACCGGTTGTCTATTCACATCTTAACATGTGAATCCCTCACGCTTGACGCTTCATCTGCGTCTGGTGTATAGCTATGTTTTACATCCAGAGTTTTTATCCATCATTTTCAATCTAAGTAAAAAACGTTTGCCAAAACAAAGACAAAACAACATAACTAAAAAAAGAACCAAAATCAGTTATAAGTATAAAATTAGAAGCCACAGTGAAAAGACTTTATTTCTTTATAATAAATGACTTTGTTTCTACATAATCAATGACTTTAACCTCAGATCATGCAGACACCACACACAATAACAAACCGTTACATTACTAGCTACATTTTGGAGGCAAGTGTTAATGTTTGTGATAAATGTTTGCACCTTTGTTTAATTACATAATTAATGTTTAGACAAATATTGACACCTTTATGGTCGGCATCTGAACTAAATATTTTGGCACTGTTTCAACCTGGTATTACCGTGCATTTTCAGTGTTTTGTTCACAAACAGTCAGTCGACAATTATACATTTTGATTTATAAGCTTGTGTGTTTTGGCATAGCACTTTAAAGTATGATTGCATTGTTTTGATACACATTTTCTCAACATGTCAGGTAATAACAGCACACGTTAGCTCAGAAGGTGAAGGTCTTCTGTCATTGTACACATTAAAAGGGATAGTTCACTCAAAAACGAGAATTTACTATGTACTCATCCTCAAGTGGTTATAAAGTTGCTTTCTTCTGTTAAACACAAAAGAAGCTATTTGAAGAAAGCTGAAAGCCTGGAACCATGGACATCCATAGTAGAAAAAGCAAACTCTATGAAAGTCAATGGTTACAGGTTTAAAGCTTTTTTCAAAATACTTTTTTTTTGTTCAACAGATTAAATAGAAACTCATGTTTGGAACAAATGAAGGGAGAGTAAAGATGACAGAATTGAGATTGTTGGGTGAACCATCCCTTTAAACCAGTGGTTCTCAAGCTTTTTTCACCAAGTACCACCTCAGAAAAAAATTGTCTCTCCAAGTACCACCATTATAACCAATATTAAAGTACAGTAGCATAATAGGCCCAATGTAGCAGCTACAGCACTGCACAGTTCAAAAACAAGACAGATTAATACTTCTATTTAAGAATATTATTGTCAGCCACTTAAATAAAAGGTTTAGCCTGTTAAAAATCAATTTACGGCTCACATTGGTGTTATCGTACGCATCAAAGGGTTAAAAGTATGTTCATTTTTTTACTTTAATTATTCAGAGATTCCTCTGCATACCACTAGAAGGAAGCTTGTGTACCACTAGTGGTATGCGTACCACAGTTTGAGAACCACTGCTTTAAACTATACATGTTTACTAGAGCCGCACGAGATTGGAAAAATGTGATATTGCGATAAATATTATGATATGAATACAGTTTCAAAAGATGAATAGCACTATTTGACAGTTTTCGGATGACTCTAATAGTATTCAGCTAGAAAAATTGAATCACAAATGCAAAAACAACTTACTTTGTCTCGTATAGAGTCCAAATATCAAAAAAAAAAATTCTTAAAGCAAGTAAAAATATTTTGTTTCACCTTCAGAAGAAATTAGTCAAAATTATGAGTAATTCCATAAAACAAGCAAAGTGATCTGCTAGTGGGAAAAGAGAAATTATCTTGATTTTGCTTTGAAATGTAGAAATGTGGACTAGAAACAAGACAAACCAATTTTGCTTACATCATAATTAAAGGGAATTCTGTAGCTCCGTGTCAATTATAATTAAGACTCAATATTGCATATATTGTGATGTGACTATTGCGGATGTGCACATTGGGATATCGATGCTGAAACGATCTGTTGTGCAGCTCTAATGTTTACATTGTCAAAGCAAAGTGCACAAGTTCAAAATTAAAAGATCTTTTTCACACCTTTAGTCTCATCAGTAGATGTTTAATAGTATTTCACTTCAGTGGACATCACAGTCTGGAAGAAAAGATCTGTCGCTACTTTCACTACATTTACTTTTTTTAGGTGGAAATTTCCCAAACTTAATTTGGCAAACTTTTCTCATTGTCTCATTCTCATCTCCAGATTAGTGGAGTTCACACGAGCAGATGGCACTGCAGGCAGGAGAGTGAAGCCGTACATCATCGATCTGGGTTCTGGTAACGGCACATACCTGAACAATCAGCGCATCGAACCACAGCGTTACTACGAGCTCAAAGAGAAGGACGTGCTGAAGTTCGGCTTCAGCAGCAGAGAGTATGTGCTCCTTCATGAGTTCTCTGACACAACCGAGGTCGATGCGAAGAAGGAGGAGGAAGAAGAGGACGATGAAGGACTGGATGAGTAGCGCTCTCCTCAAAGTTTACCAAAGTAACCTGTTTGCGCTGGACTGAAGTTTTTTTTCAAACAGGACGAGCACAAACTGCTCATTTACTCATAATTTCCTTCTGAACAATGAAACGATGATGCTTCAGCCTGCCCAAGTTGTCTGTATGACTTTATTCTCAGGTGGATAGCTTTTGTATCCCGTCAAACTGTGTACATTGTTGTCCCTCAAAGCAAGTGCTCAAAGCCAGAACTAATGAATCTGTCTTTAAAAACATATATTTTGGATACGCTTGAAAGAGTGAATATAATGTTCGTTTTGGTTACTGTAAATATACTGGACGTATCTGAAGTGAGTGCTCGTTTAATGTGTTTTAGTTTGTAGTACTTGTGATTTAGATGCATACTGTGTTCTGGTCAGTTGAGCCAGTCTCTTAGCGCCAGCATCTTCACAACCATTCAGAAAATACTGAGACTAATTTGAATAGTGCTACAGAAAAGATGCCATCTTTCTTTACATATTTTCTATTCTCTCACAGTACATTCATATTTGATGATTAGATGTTTTGTATTGTAAAATAAAGATGGATAATAATGAATGTTTGACTTTTGATTGACTGCACATGTGTGAAGGCAAATGATAAACATTGAAATTCATGAAGTGAACTCTTTTGTCAAATGTGTCTAGAGTTCAGAAATCCCATTTTTTTTAATATGGTGAATTTTTATAGCTTAGTTTTTTAATGCTTCAGTTTACATAAATATTATGAATTCGGTATTTCAAATACACTCGCAACGTAGAGTTCAAAGTTTGCTCTTCAAATACCGTTTTAAATTAATTTTTGATCAGTAAAAAAAGTTCTGAGGAAAGGCATCGGTTATGTTTTGAGGAACTTTTATTTTGAAATCGCAACATCCGGTTTCCATCACATTTCAAGCGTCATGGTGCAGTGAAGTAATTCACTGACTTTAAAGGTTTGTGTTGATGCGTTTTGTCAATTGTATGTGTATTTCGTGATCGTATGTCTGTTTCTTTCTTCCGTTTCCACCAATCGTCGCTTATTGTGGTTTTGTTTTCGTCTCTAAGTTGTTTGTTTACCGGTAGTTCACAGACCGCGCGAATCTGCTTCATGTAACGTTACAGCATCAGTGCTGAAGTTTTTGCGTTCAGAAAACAAATAGTGGTTAAGAATTAAATATCATAACTTAATGGTAATGTCCATTATTTGTTTCATGTAAGTTTAATTTTAGTCTTCGTTTTCCTTAAAGGGATAGTTCTGAATTCTTTAATGTCCCATTGAGGTACTCGGGAGTCCTGGTCAAGATAGGCAGCATAGGACAAAGTTAATAAAATAAATTTCACAACACCTAATAGTATAAATCAAACTCAATTGTTAAAACGTGCATTGTTCTAAATTGACAGTCGTTAAATATTTTTCAACATTGCTGTAGTTGGTACGGATTTTGTATGTAGTTTTGTATGTAGTTTATCTTGAAGCTCGTTCCATACTTATTGAGCATACGTAGAGAATGCAGATCGACCTAACTGTGAAAAATGGCTTCTCAAGTAAGAGTATGTCTGCTGATCTGGTATTATAAGTATTTGATAAACTAAACCAACTAAAGCTAAATATATAAAAACTAAGATATGTTGTTTTCTCCTTGACTGTAACGATGTCCATTCTGTCATTTCATATAAATCAGTGATGTGTGCGTGCACTTGAACCAGTGACAAATCAAATTATGTCATCATGTTCTCGCTCTCGTTTGATTCCAGTGAGTTTCTTATGTGCAGATTGAAAGCTGTAATCTCATGCTGGAGTAAAATACATTTTTAAATCTCTGTTAAGTTTCCAAATGTGTTTTGTAAGTGTGTGAGATGCCGACGACTGACAGGAGATTAACATTCGGGTGAACTGTCTCTTTAAATTAAAGTAGGTAAACAGTTAAATTAGCAAAATTGCTGATCATTTATTTACCTTCAGCCCATCCCATTTCTTTCTTCACAGCACCGCAATGTATTATCAGGAGCAACAGGTGTTGTTTTTGCCTGTTTTAAAAAAAAAATCCTCAAAGTGCCCTTAGCTGATGACTTGGATTTTATAAATCACCAACGACCATGGATTCAACTAAAAACCTTCTTTAACATTCTACTAAAGAGTCACATAGCCAAAGTGTTTATAATCTATAGCATGATCAATTTATGTTTCCTATAACTGGGTCTCCGCTGGGTCTTAAAATGTCTTAAATTTCAAAAAGAAAATTTTAGGCTTTTAAAAGTCTTAAATTCACTTAAAGATTGTGTTGTGTCTTAATTTTCCTCTGTCCAAGTAAAGCTGTACTCAGTCGGGCTGACATCCATCCAATCACCAAAAATCTATCTTAATAATGTCAGTGAAGGAAAACTAAAAACAATTACACAGTTCCTCTTGATGATAGTAACAGAGCAATATATCCCTTTACATTATCTTTCAATTATACAAAAACTCCTTATAGAAGTGAAAGGGTATAGACACAGTAATTATAAATAGGTATAAACATTTGAGGTTTTGTAACAGAAATGCATTAGGTTGAATAGAGGTTATACTCAATTAGTTTGGTGCAAAATCCAACAAATATATATTTCTGATTATTTATGTAATTGCCTCCACAATAAATATGCTTTTAGCAATGTTAAGCTTGTCATTTAAAAAACATAACGAAATATTATGTTTAAAAAAAAGTGTATACAATTAGAGTTTTCTTGTTTTGACACTCTAAAGTATGTAAGAAATAATTACATTTGAGTGTGTGTGTGTGTGTGTGTGTGTGTGTGTGTGTGTGTGTGTGGCAAGCATAAAGCATTAGAAATAATTATTAGTGTTTAGCCCTGTATAAGTCTAAAGTTTCATACATAAGGATCTTGAAAGGGTCTTAAAGTTGACTTGAAACCCTGTATAATATAAACCCTGTCTCTTTGTCTTTTAGATGTAGCCTAGTTTGCTTCTTCACATAGAGGTGAACCTGCCTTCATCATTATGTCATCGAATCCTCCAAAGCCATCTCTGCACTTCGGCCAGGTTGTGATTGGTCCACCTGGTTCTGGTAAAACCACTTATTGTCGGGGCATGCAGGAGTTTCTGAGCCACCTTGGGCGAAAGGTGGTCATAGTAAACCTGGATCCTGCCAACGAAGGCTTGCCTTATCCGTGTGCCGTGGACATAGCAGAGCTCGTGACTCTGGATGACGTGATGGATGGTCTAAAACTCGGCCCCAATGGTGGTCTCATCTACTCTATGGAATATTTAGAGGCAAATTTGGACTGGTTGGAGAACAAGCTGAAGATGCACCAGGACTGCTACTTTCTGTTTGACTGCCCAGGCCAGGTGGAACTTTACACTCATCACAATTCAGTGAAGAATATGTTTGCGCAGCTGTCCAAGTGGAATTTCAGGGTAGGTACTTTTCTCTTACGTGTTTCTAGTTTATTAAGGTGTTTTGATTTGTATGTTTTGATTTGCTTTTGGCAGCTGACCGCAGTGCATCTGGTGGATTCCCATTACTGTGCTGATCCGGCTAAGTTCATCTCTGTGCTGTGCACGTCGCTGTCCACCATGCTGCATGTTGAATTGCCACATGTAAACGTGCTGTCAAAAATGGACCTCATTGAACAGTACGGAAAACTTGGTGAGTTGATATGGTGAGGATTGATACAGAAATCCAGCCAAGCATCCGGAGAATATTCTGTTGATTTGCAAAAAAAAAGTTTAATGTTACCTTAAATGATGATGAATTAAAAAAATATCAATACAAGCTGTTGTATAAGCACAGTTTTATTGCTAAATAAGTAACCATTTTCAAGTTTTATATATATATGAGCAATTCCATGCAAATGTCAACCTTGCCATGAAAAAATTAAGTTGTCATCCTTGTATTTTACAGTGCTGTACAAGTTCTCAAAAATGTCTCGGTCAATGTTTTCAAACAATTACGTTTGATTTACTAAAATCTCACAAGTGGAAATGTCACATCCGTCACATCCATAACAAAGCTTTTTCTTCATAAATGCAAAAATGTAAATTAAAATAAAACCAACCATTTTTGTTCTATAGAGAGCCAACACCTATCCTTGTGATTATCATTATTACTTTTGGATTGTGCAGTTTAATCCACAGAATTTCTACAAAGTATGTTGTATACTGTAAACTCACAGATTTTTTCGTTACATCCATAATAAAAACAATTTTCCTCATATAAAAATTGTTTAAGATTAATATTTCTCTGATCCAATAATTCTGTGTATATTTGTTTTGGAAAATGTAAACTGATTATTCAAAATAATGTTAACATATACTTTATCTGTGCATTTATGTTTTGAGTTTTTACTGCAAATGTCACATCCATAACACTGAAATTGCTCATATATAATGTGTACAACTGTAACTGTATACTGTATAAAATATATACAGTATACAGCACGGGAAATAAGTATTAAACATGTCACCATTTTTATTTTAAACGTGCCGTTGACTTGAAATTTTCACCATATGATGATAACAATGGGAAAAACTGATTTATATTTAATGACCATCATAACATTTTTACCATGATAACCCTCACAAAAAATGTCATCCTGTGTAACAACAGTATATAAACCAAAACATCTTGTCAGGCACATAAGTATAAGTAAATTAGTATTAGCATATTAGTATTAGTATAAGTAATTTGATGACAAATTAAAAGACTATTTTAAGAATCACAGTGCAGCTCTAAAAATCCAATTAACTCTCATTTATAAATATTATTATCTTGGTAACACTTAACTTAGTATGAATCATTTAGTAAAGCATTTATTAATCATGGCTCAACAAGAACTAATGCATTATTAAAATCCAAAGTTGCTTGTTAACATTAGCTAATGCTCTGAGCTAACATGAGAGAGTTTCCTTGCCTTTGAAATGTTTTCTGAGAAAAATGGTGACGTGTTGAAATTTTATTTCCCTCACTGTACATATGCATATATGGGTCAGTGATGCATTTACATGGAGATGTCTGCATCAAAATAAATTCACAAAGTGAAGTTTCACAAACTAATTTCGAGAGGAGCACGTGATATGATTGACCTCAGCTGGTTTCTCATCTCCAATCATTAGTCAGCCAATCAAATTAATTCAATCCCACTATAAGTAACCCAGCAAATAATGGACCGTTTCCACTGAGTGGTTCGTTATGGTTCGGTACGCTTTTAAGGCCGTTTCCACTGTCTAAAAGCGTACCGAACCATACTGTACCACTTTTTGGTCACCCTTTGCAAGGGGTCCCAAGCGTACCAAAGGGTGACCAAAAGGCGGAGCTAAACGCGCATCTGAATGTCATTGGCTTACAGAGATACGTCATTTGCTTGCGCAACAAGCAGAATGAAAACAAAAGACCCGCCATGTTTAATACACAGCCGAGAGACAATGCTCTGAAATAATATCAGCATATAATAACGAGCCATGGTCGACCCGAGCTTAAACAAAACTTGTCGTCGTCTTGAACAGCCACAAAGCCGAGAGAAGAGAAGATTCTTATGGGTTACGAGCTCATAAGCACGAGCGTTTTGAAATAAAATGTTTGAAATAACAAAGTTCTTAACCTGGACTATTATAAACTCGGAATGATGGTATTACTCTAACAAAAGAATAATGACGGAGAGGCTACATGTACTGGTGAAGATAAAAGATACAGATGAGAGGTTTGCACTGACTGGGGGCTATATTTCGTATTGTTTTTGAACCTAAATAAGGCATAAATGTCTGCTGTGTCTAGTTTTTCTGTAATTTGGTAACATCGGAGACTGTGTGGGGCTGTATGTGTTCATATTTGCTGCATTTATTTATTTATTTGATATAATCGCGGACCGTAGGCTATTTCGCATCATTGATCTGCAGTTATAATCAGATCATGTTCAGTCAGTAATGACATTTTTACACCAGTGTTTATGTGTATAATAAAGCCTCTGTTTTGTGAGAAGTGCTTCTCGTATGATTTGTGAACGACCCATAAAGCTTTACTGTAGACATTTCCTCGAGCGAAAATGACGTCGACTGAAACTTTCTGTCATACACCACGCCCACCAAAAGAGTACCCTTTTGCAGTGGAAACGCAAGGCTGATAAAGGTGACCCGTACCGACCCTTACCGTACCATACTGTACCACTCAGTGGAAACGGGCCATAATACTCCCTTACCTTCGTTTCTGAAGAAACCCCCATCCACCCCTTCTCCCCTTCTATCTTTAACACGGGGAGCTCTCGAGAACTACCTGATCTCGTACTCCCCTTTACATGCTCATTCTACCAGACGGGAGCCCTGGACTCAACTATCTCTGTGCTCAGGGTTCTCTCCCGGGACAGCATGCCAAACCTGCTAACGTTTGTCAATCAATATCTAAGAGTGAACTCTTGAAAGTATATATATGTAGAAAGCATACTAGGCACAAGTGTTTACTTTATGGCTTCAAACAAGTTGAAATGTTGGTTAAATGGTATTCTCATGTAATATGTAAAACTTAAATGACATTTTTATTATGTAATTATGTTATCTAATAATTTAAAATCTTTAAAATATATAAAAGAATATGTGATCGTTTAAAATATATTAGATTTTAAATTATTAAAATCTTCTTGCTGTAAAATGGGTCAAATCTAATCTTTTAAAAGATAAAGGTAACACTAAAATAATGGGCCATTAGTGAATGTTAGCTAATGTATTTACTAAAATGAACAAACAATTAATAACACATGTATTATGGTATTTATTCTCCTTAGTTAACGTTATTTAAGTTAAATAATGTTGGTTCATGTTAACTCAGAGCATTAGCTAATGTTAACAAGCACAACTTTGGATTTTAATACTGCATTAGTTCATGTTGAACTATGATTAATAAATGCTTTGTTATAGCTTTGTTATGCTTTGTTTTGGTTTATATATTGTTGTTACACAGGATGACATTTTTTGTGAGTGTTTTTTATTGATTTATTTATTTGGGTTATCATGGTAAAAATAAATCTGTTTTTCCCATACATAATATTTAATTTACTCTCACTGTTTGGATGTAGCAAAACAGCCACAAATGTTGCAGAAAATATCTGGGTTGTGTTCACATCTGCCACTGAGCATAATTTTAACCTTGAAATCAGGATCAGACATAAAATTACATCATAAATGTGAAATGTTTGTCTTAATGGCAGTTTTGCTGGTGAATAAAAGATAATGTGAGACTCATTCACTCTATAACTGGTTGACGAAACCCTGAATTGACAAAATTCACATTTATTCTTTGAACAAATGTTACCTTCTAGAGCTTTAATTTATAATCAGCACTGCAAAGTTGAAACAAGTATTGGATTCAACTCCACAATATACACGTAAACAAACTTCTCCATTTAATATCAACTCTCTGTTACAAGCCTTCAATCTGGACTTCTACACTGAGGTCCTGGATCTGTCATATCTGGTGGAGCACCTTTCTGCAGACCCTTTCTTCAAGAAGTTTCACCACCTCAATGTGAAGTTGGCTGAAGTGATCCAGGACTACAGCTTGGTGTCTTTTGTACCTCTGAATGTGCAGGTCAGTGCTCACTTTTGCAGTTGTAATGACACACACACGTGGATTTGTTTCCTGCTTAGTGTTATTACTTTTTTAGGACAAGGAAAGCATGATGCAGGTTCTGAGAACTGTGGACAAAGCCAATGGTTATTGCTTTGGAGATGTGGAGGAGAGGAACCTGCAGGCCATGATGTCTGCTGCTGTAGGAGCCGACTTCCAGTTCAGCACGTATCCTTATCACTCAGTGTTGTTTTCTTTTCTTTTTTTCATTGTGCTAATATGCTTTAATTTCTGCCATCACACATGTGTGTAGATAATTATCCTTAACCATTCCTCTCAGAACTCTCGGTGTACAGGAGAAATATCTGCATGCTTCTAAAAACCATGTGGAGGATGAAGTTATGGACTTGTAGAGCTTTTGGTATGAATTAAAAAAGAAAAATAACAAAAAAAAGCCATTTTTAAATGTCTTATTATTTTACATATTGAAAATATTACAGATAAACATCTAAGCAACAACGTGAAGTACTGTTTTTGTTTTCTAAATTAAAATGTTTACATTCACAGAACTGTTGAAATGTTGTCTTTGTAAGTAGATCTTTCTTAGCAGTTTTCGGCTAGTAACAAAAGTTGTTAAGTCTTAACCTGAAATGGTGGTTTTGGATAAGTGTCAAAATGAATCTACATAAGCAATAATACGTTTTATCACAAGGCAAAGAATAAAACTAAAACTTTCATTGTAAACTTTTTTTTAAGCATATCCGCAAAACCATTTTAAATGCAAAAGTCTACTTTAATGTTCTTTTAAAAATACTGTCAGAATGGGCTCTATGCACAGCTAGTGTTTTTTCATGTTTAATGATCTACATCTGGTAAAAGCTTAATGTGACTATTTTCAATTTCATTTTGTTCCTTTTACATCATCGATGTGATGCGTTAACAATACATTCAGTTAAATAGACTTAAGCATTCATTTAGTTGTTCAAGCGTAAAACGAGAGGAAAGACCATGTAAGCGCCGGCGCCGTCAGGATCAGCAGGCGACTGCAGAAACTCCATTGTAAATACTGGAGTAAAATAAAATGTCATATTTTAAAGACATGGCAGGTGAAAATGGACTTTAATGCAGTGCTTCTTCTCTAGCCACTTTATATTGTATATCTATCAGGCAGCGAAGATCACTGATTTTTAAAGAAATCAGATCTTAAACGTGGCGATTTTATAATGGAAAGACAGTTCTGGGGCGGGCTGGCTGAAAATTTAAAGTCTGTGTGCATATACCCCTATTTGGGGGGAAATATTGTTCATTAAATGTAACAAATGTGTTTATTAAAGAAATATTGATTCTGACCAGTCTTTATCAGAATCCATACAAACTAAAATCTATTATATTTTAGATGATTAAGTTGCTGACCAATGGATTAAATTTTGCAGTTTGACAGAAAGTGGAAAAGTATAAATATTAAAAAAAGACAATAATATGTGATTCTTAAATATCATCTTTTAACATTCTAAATAGGCCTGACAAGATTTTGTACACAAACTGAATAATATTTTAATGGGTGTTTTCTGTAAATCTAAAAATGTAAAATAGTCATGAATTGCTTTGGAAGAAAGGAGCTATATTACACTTATTTGTTGATGCTTGATGCTTATTCATGTGCACTTTTCAACTTTGAAACATGTATCCAAACAAAGCACTGTTTATGTACAGCAGGGGTGCCCAAAACTTTTTCTTATGAAGGGCCAAAAACCAACTTGATTGAGGCTAGTGGGCCAATGGTAAAAAACAGTTGCCTTGGGTAATTTCCTAATTTATTTAATAATATTTTTAAAAATAGCTTAAAAACATGTCTTTCTATAAACTAATACAGCATCATTTTTAAAATGAAATTATTATAGTAAAAACCAAAACAATCTCATTTATAACTAAATGGAGTACTGGTGAATGAAGCACAGCTCACCATAGTCCTCTATCCATCAAGTGACATTATTTACTGTACGTTTTTAAAAATAAGATTAATTTCCAATTCCAACATTTAATTGAAACATTTTATTTCAGTTTTTTTTTTTTTTTGTAGCTCAGCAATAAAACTAACAAACAAAAAATCTTACATCAAATAAGAAATGACGATCTCTTTTAAAGGCATTTGCCCCAACCCTCTCCATCCTTCTCATTCCCTTCTCAGATGGGATGGTGGACCAAATCAAAGGTTACAATTGGCCAACTTTGGCCTGTGGGCCAACCTGCTTTGTTCATCACCGATCTACAGCAAAATTATTCTTTATATCAGAATGTTGTTCTCAGTTTCATAAATCATCATGGGCTCAAGTTTATGTGAGTTTACAGAGTACTTTAGCACCACTAGAGGTCACTGTCATGACGGCTACTTGTTCAGACAATATAGTAGTCAGCTTTTTCCTGGTTTATCATTTAAATTCTGGAAAGTACAGTTGGTTTCTTGTTAATTCTGAGAGCAAAATAAATAGTGTAAGGCGGAGAACACGTTAAAGTAGCAGATAAATTATTGTCGTGTTTAAATGTTTAAACTTGACGACACCTTGCTTGTTAATCAATGGACGCTGTTGTGTTTTATTATTTGTTACAGTATGAAGTGTTGTGGTCGTGTTTATTCGTTTACTCTGTGTTCCTCGTGATACAGGGCGCGTTTTAGCGAACTTGTGGCGGAGAGAAGCTTTACGAGCCGGAACTCGTTTTCCATCATGTGCAGTCTGGACCTTGAAAAGGCCTTCTCACTCGCGGATGAACACAGGAATGCATTGTACACGAGAGGGAGACATGACAACTATGTTAGATAGTGCTCGGTGTTTAGAGAACTTATCTTTTTGGGCTGTTTTCTCCTTGCTAATATCAGTTACATATGAAATAGTCGTGTACGCTTACGTTTGAAAGTATTACAGTATTCTATAGGAATAAAAGGGCACAACAGTCACCTTAACACATACTTGTGTGAGCCACGGAAGTATTCCGGGAACCAGAAAGAAGTGCTTTGCCTCTTAGCGCACTCTGTTTGAGAATCGTAGAAAACATGGCGTGGAGTTAAAAATATCGCAGTCTGAAAACGCTGGTGTTTTTCAGAACTCTCCGTGTCATTATATATAACAGTATTTGTTGCTGTGGGCATTTACAAATAAGTGAAAATAAGGTAAGAATGTAATATTGCAACTAGAGCGCAATCAGGCGATGCAAGGCTATTGAATGCTGTATTTATCAACAGAATCCATGTGGAGACACGGTTAAAAATCCACTTCACGTTTTGTGAAATACGCAGGGTAAAAACAGGAGGCAGACAGGGAATGGAGTTGGCAATGTGAAATCTGTTTCTGCTGTACAGGGTCTGAATATGTGCAAGCTTGACTAATACAACTGCTCTAGACATGATGTAGTTATAAAACTAGTTTAGAAATGTTCATTTTTACAGGAACTAGTCGGTCTGGGTGTATTAAATGCTAACAAAAAAACGTTCCTGTATAATAAATACATTTAATCTGTTTTGTTTATCCAGTCTTGATTAAATTTTTATACTGGTTACCTGATTTTATGTTCTACTGTATGATTATGTTAAAGGGATATATTCAAAATATAATTGACTATCAGTTTTATTGTCGTTAAAAAATAAACTGCTTTTTGTCTTAGTTCCATAATTAGATTTTATTTATTTATCAAATGTAAAATTATTCAGCTTAAGATAAACAACATGGAACCAATAAGGACAGCAAATTGGGTAAAATGGCAATCAATAATTGCACGTCAACCAGATCCTAAAACAAACTTATTTTATCACTAAACGATGCTAGAGCAAATATTAGTTTTAATGATGTTACTTAATATATAAATTAACATAAACAATCATTCAGTCAGTAGATTATAATGTCACCAATGGAATAATTATATGTTTACGTTAACCATACTGATTAATTTTGATAAAAAACACAGATGTAATTTGAGTAATATGCTGCCCTGAAAGAATTATGACTTATCTTCTCAAATTCTACTCAATACACAGGTTTGACAAACAATTTGAGTATGTGAAAAAAAGATTTAGCTAATACACTGTAAAAGTCACAGTGCGTATGACTTGGTTAGTTTCAATTACATATTTTAACCTCTTTGCAATGTTCTGGGAACATTCAATTATGGTTACCAAATATATATATAGAGGTAGCCTACTTATTTGATTCCCAAAAGGCCAACATTAGGGAAACATTCTGGGAGTATTTTAATAGATAGCTAGATTGATAGATGTTACAGTATGTCTCATATAACAGTATATGTAAATACAGCAGTAAAATGTACAGCAGATTTATTTAAAATGTAGCTTTTTTGCCTCTTTTTTTTCTACAGCTTGAACTCAAATCATCGTGAGCACATTTATTTTGGGTTGTAATGAATGTCACAAGTGCGTGCTGAACACACGATTATGCCCCATATGGTTTCCTATGGCTCTCTGGAGTGGCACTTCCTTCCCCAGCACACTTCAGAGAGCCGTTGTGTGTGTGTATGCGCGCGCGTGTATGTGTGTGAGACGCTGCCCAGCAACCTGCTGGCTGAGGACCAACTTCCTTGTGTCTGCTCTTGCTACTTTATGGATTCCCATGTGGGGGTGTGTCTGAGAACAAGGGATTGAATGAAAGTCTGATTGAATGAAGGGCTCTGCTGAGCACTTTCCTCCCTTTACCAGCAGTGTATGCATGTGGCTTATTGGCGCTCCGAGGGTCATGAAAGGGTTTGAACGCGCATGGTTTTGTTTACACAGAAAATGTGGCATACTTTGTACTCTGCCTCATTAAAACTGTTGACAAACAAGGACAGATGAAAGCTGCGCTTGTTTGGCTTTCTTTCTCTTTTTTTGCTTGCAAATCTCAGCAAAATCATTACATCTTCCAGATTTCGTCTTCTCTCAGCCATTTTAGGCAAAGAGCAGAGGATTCAAAATGACAGCGTTTTGACATTTATTTAAAGAAGGAAGACTGAAAATTTGACCATTACTGCTTTGAACACTTTAATGGATTTCATTAGTTATCTTTACAAAATTAAATGTTTGGATTTCCTTCAAAATATCAGTAATGTTGATTATTTTCATTTTTCTTACAGTGCGGGGGACACAGTTGTAAACACAGTCACCTCACAGCAAGAAGGTTGCTGGTTTGAGCCCTGGCT
>CAIGQQ010032566.1:3651805-3703377 GCA_903798035.1 Danio albolineatus
TATATATATATGCTGTTTAAAAAGTGCCAGAGAGGATCTTCTCCCTACACTTCACAGGACAGAACAGGAGTTGGGCAGCAGTGCTAGCGGCTCTGCATTGCATTAAGACTGTGCTGTGCTGTGCTCTTCCCATCCCCCATACTGAGATACCAGAGCAGAGCTGCTGTGCTGCTTTTGCAGAGCGAGAGGGGGTGGGGAGAGCACACAACCACAGACGCTCTCTTATTCTCCTAAAAACATATTTTTCCCCAGAGATCCTTTCTCTATCTCTTTTTAGATTCCAAACTGAAGCACAGTATAAATAGACGGGCTTATTTTGTGATGATAATGTATTCTGCCTTTCAACCACTTTGTGTGGTTTATCTGATTTTCTCCTTTACTCCTGCTCTCTCTCTCTTTCTCTCTCTCTCGTTTTTCATTTTCACTTCCTGCTTGCAGACTAGCTCAACCCACCACCAACCCTCCCTTCTCTTACTTTCCTAACGCATTTCAATCAGCACAACCCCTTGAAACAGTGTTTCTCAACCGGTTTGACTTCAGAACACAGTTTGTAACACTGAGTGAAGACACAACAACACTACATCAGAATTGTTGTTGTTTTTTTTTGTATGAAATATATTGTACCTTCATGTATGCGCACTAAAATATGAAAAAGATTAACCCTGCTTTTAATAAAAGCACAGAAACAAGCTATTTTAAACACCCACGGTACCATGTAACCTGAATTTAAAGGTATAGTTCACCCAAACATTAAAAATTGCTGTTAATTTTCTCCACCTCAGGCCATCCCAGAACAATTTTAGAATATTGTTTTAGCTGAAACCGTGGTCCATAAAATGCCTTATTTTAGACATAAAAACATACAGGCAAAACTAAATGAATACCTGTGGCTCCTGACAATACATTGAGGTCCTGTGAAGTGAAACAGTCGGTCTGTGCCAGAAACTGGACTTTATTTACTATATTACCTTTTTGGCAAACAGTCCTGTCCCTTGAATTATTCCTTTTGTGTCACTCAGAGCTTTTTCCTTTAGCTTTCATAGATCTTAATGTGTTTTGATGATGTTGGCCTAGACCTGTTTTAGTTAGCTTTTAACAAAAGACAAAAAATGTGGAAAAAATACAACTTTTGACAGAAACAGGAAGCATTTGTCCTTTAATTTAATTTATTATGTAAAGTGACGTGGGTTTTACTATCCTAATCCTACATGTATGAATGGTTAAATTCGAGTTATGATAAAAAATTAAAATAGTTTTTAATCCTGCTGTTCTGTTCTTTTATCGAGATAAAAATTAAAAGCTTCTGGGATTTTATTGATTTGCCTTAATTTAACCTTTCATCAACAATCTGAACATAATCCTACAAACAATAACCAGAAAACGCACACAAAATAAATAATGTATCATTTATGATTGTCTATACGTTCATTGTAGAGTTAAAAAGTAGTTTAGGAGCGTGTGCAGACTTTGGTATTTTGTAGACTAAACCAGTAAGACAAGCTTAGTTCGTTGAGTGAAAGCACACAACCAGTGCAATGGTAATGCCTGCCTATACTGTTTTCGTTCAGTTCTCTACAGTCCCAGTTTTCCCACCAAAATGTGTTCTTGGAGCCGTTTTCAACCATGCCGTTATGCAACGTCAAATGAACACCCCTACCCAGCCCCCTTCCTCGAATCCGTTCCGCACTCCTAGCAGAGTCCGAGCCATGTTTTACTGGTGTCAGCGCACCTCGGTAAAATGGCTGTATCTGAGTGAGCCTCGTGCTGGTGTGATCCGTTCCTCGGCTGTAGTCTACTTCTGCAACAGAACCCCCACAAATTCCGTGTCGGTTAAATTTCATTTCCCGGGAACTCGTTGCGAGAGAGCCTAAAAAACGGAGCCGACGCTGGAGTCCGGATTCGGTCCGGCGTGAGGGGTGGGGATGAGTCGGGACACGGGTAAATTGTTGTAAAACTATTGTATTTACATTCAATGTTTCTCGTTTGATTGTGACCGACTCGCCGAGAGGGAGAGGGGGGGGATCATGGCCGCTCAGGTCGCCAGCGCTACCTCTCTCAACACCAGCCCGCCTTCCGAGCTGAAAAAACCGGATCGAGACCCAAAGGAGGAGTCGGTACCGGGGGAGAAGCAGCAGGAAAATAAGGAGCCGGGACTAGAGAGCGGATCTCCGGCTCGCGGGGAACTGCAGGACCGGGCCGATGTGGGAAATGCTGGGGGAGGAGGGGAGTCGGAGATGAAGAACGGCAACGGGAATCCGTCGAGGGTGAACAATAATCAAAATGATAGCACCGGAGCGGAGGGGAACAACCACCCTGGAATGGTACACCATCACGCGCCCGGGTATCAGCCAGCTTCCTATAGTTACGCGCAGCACTACGGCCGGGCCCCTTTTCATCAACATGGCGGACAACAAAGCCCTGGCATGGCAGCTGCAGCGGGGCCAGGCGCTCTGTCGGGCAGTATGATGGACCCCTATCAGCCTAACTCTCATGATCACGGCTTCCCGAACCACCAGTACAACAGCTATAGTCCGTTCGGGAACCGAAGCCCGTACCCGGGCCAGGGCTACGGCATGAGCTCTCCGCGCAGCGCTCCTCAGTCTCAGGCGGTAGGGGGGCAGTCAGCCAAGCAGCAACAGCCAGCAGCGGCTGCATCCTACAGCAATCAGCGGTATAATATGGGAAACCCGCAGCCGACATCTACCCCGACCCTCAACCAGCTCCTCACCTCCCCGAGCGGTGCCCGGAGTTACCCGAATTACCCGCCGAGCGACTACAACAGCCAGGACGGTGCTAAGGGACCAGCAGATATGGCCAGCAGCGGCGGGCAGTATGGTGGGGGCCATCCGGGTTGGCAACAAAGGAGCCATCACCCGCCACCCATGAGTCCGGGAAGTACTGGGCAGCCCCTGGGTAGAAACCAGGTAAAATTACAACCCTAATGCCATGTAAAAACCATGTCTTATAAGTCATACGAGTGGCTGAAACGCACTGTGCTTGCTATTGTCTGAGCAAGAGACTCTATAAAATGGCTGCCTCCTTGCTTTTCCACAGCAGCTGAACATTTTACTGTTTATATTAAGTTATATCCAGGAAACTTTCGTGAAGCTACGAGGTTTGTGCCTGGACCTGAGTTGTGAGATGAAAACTGTTGCCTATTATTGCTCGCTAGATCTGCGATTGAAAATGCGTATTTAGCTCAGGCTGCTTCTCCTTCGAAGAGGCTTAAACGCATTTAGCTTTTCCCTCATAGGCCTGTGTGTGTTTTATTTGCTTTATTGTTGTGTATATGAATCTGTCCTGCCATATTTAGACGGTTTGGGTGTTGTTAGTCGGTTCTGATGTTAATTAGGAGGGCGATTAGCATAAAATTAGCGGATATTTTGTGTGGGAAAAACCCGTGTTGTGTAAACCGATACGTGCGTGTCACAGTTCTACAGTCGATAAACCTATGGCGATTATTCCAGTTTAAGTGTAAAACGTATTCAAACACTCTCGGAAATGAAGTTACGAGTGTGTTTGATGAGGAAATGCTCGAGTTTTTAAACTGTGGACTCGACTGAACGTCGGTCTCTATGCGCTCAGCTTGTAAACACAAGCCCAGTGATTTGAGTAAGTGCAGATTGGTTTGCAGTGGGATTTGAATTGTGGAGGTAAAAATCCTCCTGTCAATGGCAGGAGACAGTTGGTCTTGGGTTGACATGCTCGCTGAGATCTGATTGGCTCTGCATCCTGTGCTCTTGGCCATTTATAATTGCATATGATGTAACACTGAAACACTTGCTGATTAGTTCATGTTGTTCACCTCCCTCACTCTTGCAGTAGTGCAGTGTGCATGTATAAAAATTCATATGTGATGCATGCATTGTCGTTAATTCTACATGCAAGGGAATAGGCGCTTCTTAATTAAATAACTAAACCTATTCAGGCATAAGTGCATTTAAAAGAATTATAAAACTTTGTTTTATAAACTTTGACGGTTCACTTGAGAAGTAGAGATCAGATGTGCTAACGTTTAGTAATACCGTACTAGGATAATGATCATCACTGATATTATCGTGGTTACTTCAACATATATAGTTATTTTTTATTATTATTTGAAGTTTTAGATTGCCTGTTTAGGCATGTTGTTCAGGCTGTTGTCTTTGCAGCGTTCATCACAGCACCAAATGCTTGAAGACGTATTTTCAAACATAAATATTTTCAGGGTAATCCAACATGTCTGAGATATTGCTTGAAACTTGTGTTCAGATTATTTATTGTCTATTGCCGATTAATACATTACAATAAGGCTCCATTTGTTAAAATTATTGTAAACCTAATCTAGTAATAAAAACTATGGTAAAGCTGTCAATCTTAGCTGGTGTTTAAGTCATTATGTATAGTAAAGTTGTAACCATTTGATTTAAAAGCTCTAATCGCAATATGGAATAGGACCGTGTGATATGGCAAAAATGCAGTCTCGATTATTATTTTCCATATTGAATGATAACCATATACATTTCGATATAAGTTGTTAATGCTTCTGGATTTAAAGGAGTCCCTCAACAATGACTGAAGCCACAAAAATTACAGGGTGAATTAAATGGCATAACATATTTTCGGCCTATATATTTTCTGTGGAGATACATCTCTAATATCGACACACTTTTACATTCCCACTGTTGCACATTTCTGCTGTGTGATTAGCTCTTAAATCAATATAAAGTAAAAAAAAAAAAAAAAGTCCCGAGCTCGATGATCTTGACGCAAATTCTATCGCGATTCTATATAATCGTTTATTGGCCCAGCCTTAATTGACCTTATTCTTCAATGCGGAAGTGTGCTTGTTTTCGCAATTGTTTTAGAACTTCCGATTCAGTCGACTATGGGAGAAATGACTAAGAATAATAAGCGGCAGAAACTACTCGCTCTGCAAACAAGTGTTTGCATGACTACAGACAAAGTAGAATAATATTATAAGAAAATATCAGTTTGCAACATCAATCAGCAAAACAAAAAAAGGTTTGTAACCTCTAAAAATGAATGGAAATAAATGAGACTGAAAGTCTCAAGCCAAAATGGTTCAAATGGCTCTCGTATGCAGAGAATAAGGTGAATATGGAATGGTATTTTTATATGGTATGTAACTTTAACATTACTTCTGGTACAAATATATTTGTTTCTCATTGTTGTTGATATTAGTTGATGCATTAACTAATGTTTACAAATGAGGCCTTATTGTAAAGTGTTACCTATTAAATTTTAAAACCTTTTGTAATTTAGTTTGTTCTTTTTATTATTATTAGTGTTAAAGTACACTCTTTTTGCAGCTTATGTTAATGTTGTGATAACACTGGACATTATTATAAAAGCTTTATGGAAGTTTCAATTCCATCATGTCTTATAGCAATAATAGCATATGCAAAAATGCAGGAAAATAAAAATAAATATAAACACTTTTTTTTTCAGATCTTGTTGCTCATATTTGTCGTTATATTGTCTGAAACTGAGATGTTATACGAAGAATGTCAATATCTCCAAAGTCTGTGATCGTAAACTTCCTGCATTTGTGTCATTAATCAACTGGGATGCTGTCTTAAATTTTTGATTATTGAAGACTTGAAAAGTCTGCATTTTATTTCTCTAGATTGTTGGATATTGACCATGAAAAGCCCTTTCAATTCTCTTTAATTCGTGCCAGTTGTTTACAGTACTGTGTTGTGCACTATTTCCTGTCTGGTCATCCTCTGCATGCTAAATTCTCGTTCATGTGTTCCCTATCACGATTGTTTGTCTTGGATCTGTCCAAACACTTTTAAGTGCAATTTCAAGGTTGAACAACATCTGTTTACCACAGTTAACTTCGTTTCTCATGCCAAGTCGAGGCTACATGTGCTTCAGTTTTGTTGCTGTGCAAATTGTGCATCTAATCAGAGGATTGAAAACACGATTTGCAAGTTTTATTTTTGCAGAGAATAAAATCTGGAATGAAACGTGTAGACGAACAAAATAATAGATAAATACAACTATAAGCGCACACAGAATCATATTTTTGGAATCGGTTTCAGAGAAGTTTTTATTTCTGTAACCGTTGAATGCGGCAGATGACCAAACCACAACACACTCCAAAACCAAAACAATATTGTGTGTCGGTGTGGACATTAATAGTTATTGTGTTAGTTCTCTTAATATAGAGTTCTTCTGGTCTACAGGCCACATGAACTAAAATGTTTTAATATTCAGAATCATTGTTTTTTAATGTCAAACTGTTTTCACAAAATCTTTTTCTATTTTATTTATGAAGCGTTACTCATAGCTTTCCTCAAGATTCTTCCCTCACCGTGAAGTTTTTCGCCTTTTTTTTATTTGGAACGTTTTTATTTTTTAGGCAAATTCTTGTCAAAGTGTTTGGTTTGGTCCTTGAGATGTATATTTTAAATGAAGTTCAGAATTTCTTGGTTGACAATTGCTTTCTTTAAGTTAATTATCAATTCTCTGATCTCCTCTATATTTATGTTGTATTTTCACTCATAATGATACTTTCTGCCGCTTCTGAATGGCATTCTGCCTACAGTGGGTCTGTTAGTCTTGTGGGGTTCTTTCCATCCCCCATGACCAATCACTGCGCCTTCCAGCAGCCTTTCCTGCCAAGGGAGTCCTCACTTTATCTTATGCAGATTAGCCATGTGCTGCATTTATTTATTTGATTTTTTTTTTCATTCGGACACTGGAAAATGTCAAGAGCAGCTTGCCCTCAGTCATTTCACACTGGAGAGCGTTAACAACCACAGACCTTCTTTCAAGGTTTGAACTCCAGCCAAATTTAAAATGAGCCTCCTAAACATTTCTCTGGAAGGAGGTTCTCTGGTCTGATTTGATGAGCGCAGCGTGCATTTGTTTTGTTTTATTTTGTATTGTGGCATGCAGTAATGCATTTTAGTTTGGCATACCCCTTGCCGTGGCTGATGTCGACGCTGATGAGCACCTCTCAAAAGATGTAGTACGTCGAGACATGTAGCACAAGTGTTTACAAGTGTCGAGTCCCATGAAGCAGCTCAATAGGGAAACTTTTGTTTTGTGTTTACCTTATGATTAAAGTTGTTGCGCTTCTGCCGGTTCCCGCCTCTGAATGAGTGAGTTTTATCTACTTGTACATTTAAGGTAGCCTTAAAAAAAAAACACCTGCGAAGAAACACAACACAGAAGAAAATTTAAAACCTCTCTGCCAACCAGTGTTTCGGAAGTGTAACACAAATAGCACGCAGAAGTGTGAATGCACGGCAAAACTCAAGGTACGCGCCACGGGTTACGGCGATCACTGAACGCAGAAGTAGAAACCAGCTTTTAGCGTGAATTTATGGAAGTTGTTTTTGTCTTTACTTCATACAGGACTCCTACAGAGCAGAAATCATATTCTGGGATGAGCTAAAGTATTTAAACCTAATTTTCGTGGTAGTATGAACTAGGCATGGGCCGGTATAAGATTCTGATGGTATGATAACCTTGGATAAAAACATCACGGTTTCACGGTATGAAGGTATTGTGTTTACTGCTCTAAAATATATTTCTTTTTTTAGTCTGGTTAAAAAACAAAACCTTTTCCCCCCTTTAAACACAATATATTTTATTTTGAGAAAAATGTCAAATATTTTGGGGCAGTAAACATATCAGGCTCAATAGCTCAAGTGAATCATTGACTTCTGCGGACTTCGTTTGTTTCAAAAACACAGATGTCTTTACAATTTACACCTAAAAAATTAAGTAAAATAAAAATATAAATAAAAAATCTTACACAAACCTTAGGAACGGTATAGCAGAAAATTTTGGCGGTATGAAAACCTTGTCTTTTCCAAACAGCGGTACACTGAAAAAAATGATTCAATGCTGTTTCCTTGGGTTTACTCATTTTTTTTACGTTAAGTGGCTGTAAACAATTTATTTGGGCTGAATTTAAACAAACAAATTACATTTAATAATGTTCAACTTAATTTGTTTGTTTAAATTCAGCCCAAATAAATTGTTTACAGCCACTTAACGTAAAAAAATTAAGTAAACCCAAGGAAACAGCATTGAATCATTTTTTTCAGTGTATACCTTGAAAACGATTATCGTCCCATGCCTAGTATGAACCAGTGTAAAGCCGCGATCACACTGCACTTTTTGCCCCATAGACTTCCATTCATACGCATGCTTGTGTGACAAGTTTCGCATTTTGCTGCATCCGAAAGTTCAAGCTTGGTCAACTCTGACCTTCGAATTCGCATCACGTGATTGCATGAGACCAATAGAAGATCAAAACATGACCTCTACAGAAATGTCAAATATGGAGCAATCGCTCGCTTTATTAACGTCTAATAATATGCTTTTATTTTGCCCCTTTTCACAGCGCCATACGACAGAAATTCGCACGCTCAAACTCTAGCGTGAATGCGGATAAAGGCTGAAAGCTGTCGAAGCAAAACAAGACGCTGAAGAAATTGATGATGAGAGGAGAACGAAATGCGGCACCAAATAAGCACAGGCTTTTTTTTATGCCACTTCCGCTGTGATAAAGTGGGGAAAAAGCAGTGCTGTTTTATACATTTTAATATTCTGTTATAATGCTATAATATACACTGTAAAAAATGCAGGGTTCCACACAATTCATTCATGTTGTCCCAACACAAATCATTTAAGTTAACTTAACACTTTTAATAAATTTATGTGGATTGAACATAAAAAAATTAAGTTTTCCCAACAAAATCTCAAAAATTGTTTTGTTTCAGCTCATTTTAAATAAGTCATTTCAACAAGCAAAGCAAAATAGTTTTTTGAGTGTAGGGTGTATGATGTCATTAGAATGGCAACTCGGGAGACGATCCATCATGTTACTGGTTAAAATTGCTTATTTGAGTTTGAATGTTGGTAGTTTGATTCCTGTTATTGTAAGACTTGGTTGTCAGGAATATATTTAAATCACTTGTTTATTGCCATTTGACATTGTGATCAGAGTTAGTTTTTATATAATCATTGTCATCAGATATCACAATGTATAAGAGCTTTGTAAAAATCAACAAGACCTGATAAGTGCTTTCAGTCTCATTGACAATGAGCATGGTGTTTATCATGTGATGTAATCTTATGAACTGAAATTACAATATAATTACTTCAAAATACTAAGCCGAAAAGAAAATGAATGAATATCATGCGTTGTCTAATAAACTTGTTGCTTTGTTAATACGAGGTTGATTATCATCTGAAGTTAATGTAGTATTACGGCATGTTTCCACTGCCTTGTTGGGAGCGCAGCAAGCATTTTCAGTTCATTCATATGGACGTTTAGCGTAAACGTCTAGGCAGTGCGTTGTGGGATTGAAAGTGGCACGGAGAAAATGATGAGAGCAGTCAGAAAGGTTGGGATTTTCTTGACTTCAAATGTCAAGTGAAAAATGCCAGGCGGCAACCAGTTGCTGTAAAAAGTAAGCAAGGCAACATGTTGATGTATGTTTAACACTCGGCTAGGCATGGGACGATAACAGTTTTCAAGGTATATCACGGTATGGAAAAGTCAAGGTTTTAAAACCGTCAAAATGTTCTGCTTTATCGTTCCTAGGGTATGTGTAAGATTTTTATTTACATTTGTTTTGTTTTTAGGTGTAAATTGTAAAGACATCTTTGTTTTTGAAACAAATGAGGACCGCAGAAGTCAATGATGCACTTGAATGATTTAGACTGACATGTTTACTGCTCCAACATATCTTAAATGTTTCTTAAAATAAAATATACTGTGTTCAAAAAAAGGTTTTGTTTTTTAGCCAGACATTTTAAAAGAATATATTTTAGAGTAGTAATCGCAATACCGTCATAACTTGAAACCGTGATATTTTTATTCAAGGTTATCATACCGTCAGAATCTTATACCGGCCCATGCCCAGTATGTGTAAGAACAGTATCTCCAGCAGATAAGAGATCCAAAGATAGGCGTTTTAAAATGTAAAGATATGTGTGTTATTGAAACCAATGAAGACAGCAGAAGTCAATCATTCATTTAAATGATTTAGCCTGACATTTTTACTGCTCCAAAATACTTAAAAAATTTTCTTAAAATAAAATATATTGTGTTCAAAGGTTGAAAAGGTTTTGCTTTTTGGCCAGACATTTAAAAAGAATATATTTTACACCAGAAAGCACAAAACCATCATACTGTAAAAACAGTGATGTTTTTATCCAAGCTTATCATACCGTCAGAATCCTATACCGGCCCATGCCTACACTCTGTATTGAGTGCAGATTTCACACTGTAGTGGAAACCAGGGCTGCATGTTCTATCGTTTTAGCAGTGATATCGCAATGTGACAATGCAATAGTCTCATCGCAGGCAGGATGTCAAGCTATTTCAAGTGAATTAAAAACCATTTGAAAAGAAATGATAAAGTTTGCCACTTTAACAGTAATAACTTATTTATAAAATGAAGACTATACTAGAGCTGCACGATTCTGGCTAAAATGAGAAATGTTTTTTTTTTTTTTCTTCTTAAAATAAAGATCAAGATTTTAAAGGTTAATATGAATAGCCTATTATTATTGTTGTTATTTCAAAATGCAACTATTCGTAATTCTGATGTTGAATTATTATGTTTGAGACAGGCTATGCTTGCAATCTGTCATTGACAGCATTATTAGACAATTTTTTTCTGCTGGTAAAATCAGATGTTTTTCGTTATCAGATTCTCTCTTGTGCTATAATAAACATTATATAGGCTAGAGTAGCCTAGTTATACTGGCACTGTTAAACATTTATTCTCATGCACAACACTCTGTGTTCGTTATGAAAGAAAAACATATTAAATGCTTGTCATAATCATTACTCTATAATGCGATATGATTATTAAAATGATGTGCGCTTTCATTTTCACTGTGCAGTTCATACTTCCCACGTGGATCCCAAACGATCTCTCTGTGCCACAAACTGAATGTTATTTACAACTGAATTAGTTGTTATTCACAGCCTATGCAAGTTCTCTTCGCTAAAGTAGGCATCATTCACAGGCGCGCACCCGCTAGCTCTCTGGTATACCAGCTCACAGTCAGATCACGTCACATGTGAGTTTGTGGCCGCGAATACATCATTACATGTACATGAAGACAGAAATGACATTGTTGGGTGAATTCTAGCTTATAAATACAGTATGGGACTCTTTCAACACCATTTGGAGGTGTCCACGTAATGCTGGATTAAGATCGTCCAGGGGGTCGAATCAAGACCACGATCTTTTTTACAATTAATTGTGCAGTTCTAGGCTATACTGTGTCATTCTACATTTGATTATAGTATTTCTGTACCTCAGTGCTGTTAGGATCCACCTAAAACTTTAAAACACGGTTTATCTCATTTCTATCTTTGTTCTAATCTTTTCATCTTTTGAACATTTTATGCAGATGCATAAAAAATATCCCAATCAATGTAAAATTATGAATTCTTTCCGAATGGTCATCTTGTGAAATAATTATACTGCAATGTCAGTTTTTTTCCCTATATTGAGCAGTCCTGGTGGAAACATACCATTACAATCACTGCCGCAGAGTTATTCAAAGTAAATATTGTAATTTTATGAATGTATAACATGAGTCTGGGTAATATAGTCCTAATATTTAAACCTTTTAGCTGTGTTTTATACTAAATTATTTCTATCTTTTGTTTTATGACGTCCTTTTCAACTTCTTTTTTGAGCTGCAAGTTGGATTGTGAACTGTTTTAAATAGAAAATGAAAATATCTCATCACCATATTCCCAGAGATGCTTTATTTTAGTATAGATGGTTAATTAACTTTGACTTTCTTTTATTATGCACAACTAGGGCTGTGCAATTAATCGCAATCACAAAAAAAAAACGCAATTTAAGCACATGCAATTTCTAAATGGCGTAAGGCTGCAATTTAATCTATTAATTTATTTAGATTTTTGTTCTAGCTCTTGTGCGCATGATTTTAATATGTTAATCAATCAGAGCTGACGCAGCACACCGGGCAATTACAGCTACACTGAGCGAGAGGTTAACCAATCAGAGCTCACTCAGCGCACAACAAAGTAGAGCGGGAGAACCGAATAGGTGGTTTTGATTTATGTTAGTTTTTATTTATTGTTATGACTGGAATTGAGGTTAGTTAATCTTTATTTGTTCATGTTGTCTGTTTTTAAGACAACGTATTACAGTTTTGTTTATCAAGCAGTTAGTACTGCTGTGTACAGTATGTGTTTAACTAGAGCTGAGGTTAGTTAATCTTCATATATTTTATGTTGTCTGTTTTGAAGACAATTTTACTACAGTTTTATTTATTAAATTTAATACTATGTTATTTCATGGTGAAATGTTTTGTTATGCACTTTGTGCACTGAATACATATAGAATGTGTGTATGTAGCGCATTTGAAAAAGCAAAAACAGTTGTCAAAATCATAGTAATATCGCAATATTCGTTCCAAAAATCGCAATATGATTATTTTGTCCATATTGCACAGCCCCATGCACAACTGTAAACTTGTCTCAATATGCAATACATCATCATTCCATATGTAACATTTGACATAAAATGGATTTACACACACTACTGTTCAATAGTTGGAAGTTGGTAAGATTTTCAGTAAATTCTAAGATGTTTGATGCTCACCAAGGGTGGCATTATTTTATTAAAATACAGAATATTTGTCTAATATAAATTATGGTACAAATGTAAAGTGCTTCTTTATTTTTATGCTCTAAAACACTTTTCATTGCTCTAGTTATTCTATTTTAATATGCTGAATGGGTTCTCAGGAAGCATTCATTATCAATCTCGAAATCTGTTGGTTGCTTTATTTACTGTTATTTAACTCGCTACATTTATTTTAGGATTCATTAATGAAAAGAAGATAATAAGGACGACATGTAGTGTCTTTTAATAGGATTTTTTTGTAACATAAATGTCTTCAATGTTAAATCAGTCCATGCTTAATAAATAAATGTATATAAACTAAATATATCTTACTGTTCCCAAACCTTTGAACCGGATTGTATACTGTATTTAGAAACCATATTTTGTGTTCTTTGAAAACGTGCTTCATGCTTCTACTGATAGTTTAGTCAACATGGGGAAACTAATTATGATAGTAATGCAGTTTGTTTTACTGAAATTATTTTTTTTGCATTTAGTCAGTGTTGAAGTGTTAGTGTAGGGCTGCACGATACTGAGGAAATAGAAAGTATGCGACGTTGAAAAGGGTTGCGATCTGACAATATTTCAAACCAAAACTTGCGAAATGCTATTTTATTAGTTTAAAAAATGTTATGGTCATACTAAACTAAAACAGGTAGTATATAATTTTCTTTCTTTATTAAATAAACTATGTCAAGGTGCAAACGTTTTGACTTTAAACACCACAAACTGACATCATGAAAACCTCAGCGAAAGTTCTGATTCTTATTGGCTGTCGTCATTTTCCTCTCCTGTCTCTCAGCATCAGTGTTTATTTTCAACTCTAGGTTTACCTAACTGCTTCTACTGCAAGGGTGGGGATGAAGATAGTAAAGGATCCATCTGATTGTTCAGAATTTAATAAACAACCAACGCACACAGAGCAAAAAAAAAAACCAAATTTTATGTACATCTCTGTGAAATTGGGTATACTATTATTGCAATAACGATAATGTTTCTATATTGTGCAGCCCTAGTATATTACTTTTGAAATAATATACATTTCTAGAAGTCATGACGTGAACATTTTTGCTTGGAAAATGAAGTATTGTCCAGAAGTCAAATTAGCACTGTTATATTTTTGTATTTTTAAGTGTTAGTCAGTGACGTTTGAATCGGACTGATGATGTCCGGACTGATAAGACTGTAAATGAGAGATTTTAATATGCTGCAATGTTGACTGAACAGCCATTGTTCTGCATTTTTCAGGAAACTTTTGTGTTGTTCATCCCAGAACGAGCAGTTGTTTTGTTCCCAAACATTTGCCAGTTTACAAAAACAAGTCGGATATTCCAACTCCAATATTTACGTGACCTCTCATCCTGAACTTTTATGCTCCAGCATCCGTCTCGTTGCGAGTCATGCTGGACCTCTCCTCGTGTCATTAAGCCCCGTGTCATTCATTCGGTGCCAAGTTTGCCGTCTTTTTCCAAAAAAAGGAAAAGCCAGCTTGGCCAAGGCTCAAGCAGAGCTACAGCTGGGATGTGTTAAATATTCGGCAGACTGCCCTCCATTTGAAATGAGTTATATATAGCACTGTTGACTTCCTTAACTAAGGCTGAGCAAGGTAACGGTCAGGTTAATAACCGTGGGAATCAGCAGAGCAGGGTTATTTGCTGTCTCTCTCTTTTTCCTTCTCCTTTTTCCACTATCGTTTCCCCCTCTGGCTCTTCTCTCTCTTCTTCTCTTGTGGTTTCTTGCATTTTTATTCCGTCCTTGCTTTTCTTTCATTTCCACCCTGGCTTTTTAAAATCAAATTCTCCCGTGTGGGAGTGCAGTAGTACTGAATAATAGTTTGATTTTATGGTTTCGGATAACGTGTCCTTGAGTTTTTGAATGCTTTGTGGATGTCTTTGTGTAACTCTTCGTTTATACTTTTCTGTCATTATCTGTGAGTTACCTTGTCTCAAATGTTTCTCTCGCTTTCGTTCTGCAGACTCCAGGCTCCATGGATCAGATGGGGAAAATGCGCAGTCAGCCGTACGGGTCAGGTGGTCCTTACTCCCAGCAGCCTCATCAAGGGACTCCTTCAGGGCCCCAACAGGGACCTGCTTACCCAGGCCAGGGCTACGGGCCCCCTGGCCCTCAGAGATACCCTATGGGCATGCAAGGACGGATGCAGTACGGCCAGCAGGTCAGTGCTCTTTATTTAAGGGTCCAGACCTTTCTATTGCATTATGTATTTGTCTTTAAATGGTAATTAAGCAGTATTAAGCTGAGTGTGTTTTAGTGCCGGCACCTTGGCTGCTTTAGGCTAGTCATGGATGAATAAATATGACGCCACCAGTAGATGATGATAAATCCCTGTTTTAAACTTTTAACACATTAAACTTTAACAATCAAGAGCTGGAACACACCAAGCTGTCGATCGGCCGCTGGGCTTTGTCGGTCCTGCTAGTTGGTTTGGTGTGTTCCACATGTTGTCTCTCGTCAGGTTAACGTCAGATCATGTTCGATTCAACATGTCAAATTGGCATCAGCCATCACCTGAAGAGAGCTCTCTGACTGGTTATTCAGAATTAAAATAGTTTATCAGAGATATTTGTAGGAGCGAATCTCTCTGCGCTAAGTGACAATTACAGTGATAATGGTTCTGAACACTGCTATGTTAAGCTTTGCACATGCCTTTCGGAAGTTCCAGTTGCCCATTGTGAACAAGAAGACAGATATGCGACGCCTATCCCATATAGGCGAAGAACGCACTCTCTTCAGTCAGCTGCCAGCCGTTTCAAGTGTCCATGAAAAGCTTTTTGGTCCAGACATGAGCCAGTAAGGCCCCGTTTACACTAGTGCGTTTTCGTTTTAAAAACGCATAAGTTTTGCTACGGTTACGCCATCAGTCCACACTACGCCGGAGTTTTCGAGGCGCGAAAACGGATCGTTTTAGAAACACCGGAGTGGCCTCTCTTGCAAAAAGACCTCTCTTGCTTTCTTTGCCATCGCGTTCATCGTTCAACCAGCGTTTGTTGACTAACAATAACCAAATGTCGAGCGAGACAAGTGCTTCCTGTTTATACTTGACCATGCATGCCCAGAGTGCACGCATGGTCACGTGATATACGTTTCTAGTGGCGTAGTGTTGACGAAGATCTGTTGAGAGACGCTTGGGTAAAACGCTAGTGTGGACGCGGATCGTTTTAATGCTAAAACGCCGTTTTAAAACTAAAACACACTAGTGTAAACGGGCCTATGAGGCAACAACACAGTTCAATTTCATTGGGTCTATTTGTTTGGCGTTAAGGTTTAAATGCTCTCGCTGACCTTCATTCAAGCATTTGGAACGTGACTGTTTTTTTTTTTTTTTTTTTTACACTATTTCTTTAAAGTTTCCATGAGGATGGCAATTTTCATGTGACACCCTAACCTTACTCATTTATGCATATATTGTTTTTTGCTTGTTACTTTTCCTATTTTCTGCCAATATTGTTAAAAGTCCTAATTATATCGTAAAATATCTGATATTCAGATTCTCAAATATGTGTAAGAATATGTGATACAACATTTAAACAGAATAATAATGATCATATTATTTGATAAATTATTGGTGATGGGTACCACCATGTTAGCCTGCACTTCAGTGAAGAAATCAGAGCTGCTGGTTTTACAGCATGTTAACTTATCCTAAAATACATGAAAGTAAGTGGCTGTTTACTAGGGTGTAACTGGTTTTAGACGTGAGAGGAACACAAAATGGGGCAAAATGTGTCAGTCATACTCTGTGGTGTTGACAGCGCCTGGTTAAAAATTAATAAAACGTGGTGGTAGATATGGGCAATATTGGGGAAAAAACAAAACAAAACAGATGTCATGTTTCATATCGTGATACGATATGATCTTTCGTATCGATAACTATTGAATATTTCTTAACAATACAATTAGGAATATTAGGATTTTAATTTACCAACATTACAAAGGCAAATAGTTGTAATGGTGAAAAACTAAAATATTTCAACAAAATATCTCATCTTTTTATAATTAACACGTGTTAAAGAAACTCTTAAACTTAATAGATAAAATGTTAGTGCAGTGGTAAGTGTGTGCAGTGGTAAGGTGCTAATGCTAAACTATCAAAGCAAAATTTTAGGTGTCAATAATAATGATACAGTAAACCTCAAACTCTGTCAACTCTGTGAAGTTGGATAACTACATTACCCCAATGATGATAACTCTTTCAGATGGGGAGCTAGTGGCTGGGATGCACGAGGAAAACAAAACCAAAAGGCCACTCTGGCAACACCCTTACATCCTTTTTTAAAAATTTATTTACAATTGCCTCACTGCTGCTAGACACCACACTCATTTTCGTGTGTGTTGTTCTGACCTAAAGTGACAAGTACAAATGCATAGTTTCCTTTACCATTTTCAGTGCGCTCGCACTCCCCTGCCGTCTTTCTACTACTTTCTACTAGGCGACCATCAACCGTTTTTTCAGAGGATGACAAACGGATAATTCATTGCTGCAGCTCAAGTTTATGGATAAACTTAAATAGCACTGCAGTGTTTGGATGCACTGTGTTTGTCTCAGGTAATTAGTCTGCCGTTATTACTGAAATGTGTATATTCCATACAAAGTGTGAAGCAGATCAGTTGGTTCTACGTTGGTTCTATGATTCGCGCTGTGCTCGTGGCATTTGGAAAAGATGAAATGTTTTCAACTAGGTGCGCCTGAAAAATGCGCAGGCTTCACGTGTGCACCGCTTGCACAACATGTGTGCGTTGCTTCCATAGGCTTGTCGTGCAAGGCGTGCCTCCATTGGAAATGGCAAACTTACACCTGAAGCTTATTGGCATTGGCACATGCTCTGCAGCCACATTTAATACAACTCTAGCGACTCATACTGAAACTTCATACCAAACTTTACAAAAAATCAAAAACATTTTTTAATCAATATTGAAAATGGTCTTCAGTCAACAGAGACCGATTTGATCGCCCGGCCCTACGTTGTAGAAGGGACACAAACAGTGTGGGGGACAGGTCTCTCCATGAAATTATACCCCTCGCAGTTTTACTTGGAGAAGAATAGAGTGAATGTTCTAGTAACATAAACTGTGTGTATCTAATGTGCATAAAGCACACTGTTTAATTATGTTTTTGAATGGTTATTATTGCTGCTGTCTCCATAAACATCAGCGTGGAACTGAAAACTCATGTCTGATGTTATTAATGTACATTTTTCATAATAAGTTTAGTTATTATTTTACAAACTATAAATGTCATGGTTTGTTATTGCTTATTTGTGCTTAAATGTCCGAAAGCTAAAATAAACATTGTTTGAAAACTCTGATTACTTGTGATTCTGATGAGCTCAGAGCTCGTCTTTCCCTGGCTCAGCACGAGTCATCACAGGACAGCAGATGACTCACTGAATGTTCTAATCACACTGGTGTGATCATACAGATCAAAGGGTTAATGAGTGCTTCACTGAATAATGCTAAAATAACTGCTGAGAATGATTCAAAATGGCAGATTAGTTTTAAAATTGGGACTGTTAATTTTAAACTGAAAAAGGCTATTCAAAACAACGGTCTGCATGTTCTGTGTGAGTAAGTAGGGCAGTTCATGTTAGTACAAGCATACAAACGTGTGGGTATCGTTGGTGGTGTTGTCTTACTATTGTTGTTTTACTATTTGAGGATATCAGCACATGAAAACTCTATTAGCTAATCTGAGAGTCTCCATTTGTGTCATAACTTTAATACTATATTTTGGTAACATTTTAAATAATGGTTCTTTAATTAATGTATTTACCCACATGAACAAACAATAATATGTTTATAACAGTACCTATTCATCTTCATTAAGGTTATGTTATGTTGTTAAAGTTAAACAATCGTAGTTCATGTTAACTCACAGTGCATTAACTAATGTTATCAAACACAACTTTGGATTTTAGTTAATGGTGAACTATGTATAATAAATGCTTTACAAGATTATTCATACATGTTAATAAATACATTAACTAATGGATCATTATTCAAAAGTGTTACCTTCCCACTTTGTGTTTTTTTTGTGTTGTTGCTTGCAACACACATTAAACATTGCTGTAAAGTTACAACAAGTACCTCACTGAAAATTAAATAATTTATGGTTTAGTTCTTGTTAAAATATCTCAGCGTATTGCATCGCAAAATAACTATTTGTTGGCAAATGTATTGCGTATTGTGACCCAGCTGTGATGGAATCTCTATCCATTCCTTGGATAAAGTATTGCCGGGCTCATTATGTGCAGGTTTTAATATCTTCAATTATGTTTTGTGTCTTTTGCAATCAGTTCTCATATTTAGGCTAGTAAAATTGAGTTTCCAAGCCTGAATAAGATATAAAAATGGGAAGTGGAAGTATGCATTTTTGTACTCGTGCTGTGTGCTAAGGAGCAGTTCACTGATTTGCCACATTCAATCTCAGGACATTTTAATTTGGTCTTGAAGCCCTTATTTAGATTTAAAAGCATAAAAAGTTGGAAAAACTAGAGCTATACTCGAAGCGAGCACCCATGCAACTGTGAGCAGGGTTCAGATGAATAGAAATGGGTGTTCCTCTCAGTTATAAAATAAACATACAACTGAAAATACAGTGGATAGAAAATGGCTATTAGCAAAGCATGCTAAATAGTGACATTTAATACATTTGCATCAGTCAAGTCATGTATAATGCAGCACTTTATGCTGCATATTCCTTTAAAGCAAGCACTTTTATAGTGTTAAATTAAAGGTTAAAAAAGCTTCTGCATTTATTTTAATTGGAATTACTCTGCACTTCAGTTTTTACTATTAAGCTTCACATCAATGCTTTTAATCTCGGGGTAAAGAACAAGTGAAAGGGTTCTGGAAGTTCAAGAAGCATTTACTTTTAGAGTTCTTAATACAACAGATTGCTTTAAAATAGTTTTACAGTAATAAACAGCCACATCAGTGTAACATATTGATTTCAAAGCAAGTGTTTGCCTTGTCTATTGCATGTCAATGACTGGAAGGTTGTTTTGTCTATTCTCTTGCACGAGATAAATCAGTGAAGGAAATGCCTTGAGTGTAATGATCTTTAGTGCCATCCTTCTCGTTTGCGCAGATGCCATCATATGGACAGCAGGGACCAGGGGGTTACATGCAGCAGGGGCAGCAGTCCTATTATGGCCAGCATGGTCCGGGTCCTCACTCGGGCCAGCAGCAGTCGCCGTACCCTCAGCCTTCCCCTGGGCAAGCAGGAGGACAGGGACCTTATTCGCAGCAACCTCATGCATCCCAGTCATCAGCGCCACACGGACAGACAGGCACTCCTTACCAACAACCCCACATGTCCCAGCAGCCTCAGGGGCAGATGCCTGGTCCCTCGCCGGGCCCTTCCCAGTCCCCTTACTCGCAGTCGTCGGCAGCAGCACCCCAGTCTAGCCAGTCTCCTTATTCACAACAACAGGTGCCTCAGTCCCAGCCCTCGCAGCAGGGGAGCTCTCAGGCTCCTCCTGCATCCCAAACGCAGCCCAGTTACCCGCCCGGCCAAGGGCCACAACAGCAGCAACAGCCACCGGCGTCCCAGCAGCCACCGCAGACGCCCACACCTGCTTCTCAACAGCCCGTGGGACACACACAGATGCCACAGGGACAGCCCACGTCCTACTCCCAAAATCCCCCTCAACAACAACAACAACAGCAGCAGCAGCAGCAGTCGCCGTATCAGCGCTTTCCACCTCCTCCTCAGGTAACTTGAGCTTTCTCCTTTTACACGTAAGTGCTGGATGAAAATGAAAGTGAGAGTTACTGTAATGTTTTGCTATCAAGAGTTTCTGCACAGAAAAGTAGATATTTTGAAGAATGCTAGAAACTTGTGATAATTGACATTCATTATATGGAAGTCAATGGTTTGGAATAGGTCAATAAATGTGAGAATTTTCATTTTTGGGTGAACTATCAGTTTACAGGCTGTCCATGGGGTCCTAAAGTCTTAATGTTTTACATATCAAATCAAAGTTTTAAAAAGTCTTAAAAAAGAAGTCCTGTCAGTCTTAAATCTTTTTAAATAGGTCTTAAAGGTGCAGTAGGTGATCTGCCAAAATGCCAACCGGTTAGCATATGATCTTTGGACTGCAGGGGAGGGACTGTATTTCAAAGCCACACCTCCTGAAATCGCAAACGCGCACACTGGACATGACGGCAGACAACCCACTAGTTCATGTCATTCGCCAGTTAGAAGTGTAATTAGTGGTTGGCCAGCAGCGTGCAAGAATTAACACTTGTTACTAAGCCACACTTACATGCTATATCAGAGCGAATATTCAGAGGAGCATGGTAAACCGTATATTCAATTCAATTCATCTTTATTTGTATAGCGCTTTTACAATGTAGATTGTGTCAAAGCAGCTTCACATGCATTATAAAAAATTGAAACAGTGTCAGTCCAAAACAGTGTCAGTCCAATGTGAGTATAGGGAGGCTGTCATTGTTCAGAAATGAACCAATGTGAGTATAAAAGCAACTTTACCTCGGTAAAGCAGGCTAGGTGGAATAGCGCTATTTACTGATGTTCTGTTAAACTAAATAAAAATGTACATTATCGATACTGTGAAAGAACCTTATGAAACTGAAAATAGTCACATCAATCCATCACTGGGATATTTCAGTGGCTGAACAACACTTCAGTGCATAACCCATTCATAACACAACACAATCTACATCAGCTTTAGGGGACTAAAATAGTTTTCAAACAGAACATTACCTGTCTAACAGAAATACTTCAGCCATGGTGCCGTCCTCCTCCAGCGTGCAAAACTAACTCCAATATTGATTATGGATATTAAAAACTTTCAATTCAGCATTTGATTTTACCGCGACTGACTCTGCACCTGACTCTGCACCTTAACCTGCAATGTGCATGCAGGCTTGCACGTGCTAATGGCGGATATGCATTAACAGAAGCGCAGAAGCCCAAATCTATATTTGACAGGCTACTTATCAGAATTATGGGAGATGTTGGCCCGACATTATTTAATTGGATGAACATTTTTTAGTTTCATGCCTTACTCAGAAAATAAAAATACAAATAAACGCATTTAGATAATTTACTTTAATCAGTACTATTGCACTGTAAAGAGACTTTCAACCAGCACAACAAAAATGTTTCTGAAGACAGTCACCTACTGCACCTTTAACTGTGTCCATTTAAAGTTATTAATATTTAGTTTATTATTTTTTTAAAGTTTGTAATTTTTTTGTTAAAAGAAAATCGATGTTGAAAAAATGCTTGTTTTGACACATTTACTGTGTGGCCAAGAAATAACAAGTGTAAAATGTTTCCGCTTGTCCGTTAGAAAAAAATCCTTAGCATTTATCCCTGTTTAAGTCTGAAATTTACACTTAAAATTGCCTTAAATTTGACTTGAAACCTGCAGAAACTCTGCTTAAAGGGTCATGAATTAACATTGATCAGTAACTTTGCAGTGTTTGTTACGGTTGGTTAATATCGGTTTATTCATTTACTACCTTTTTGATTTGTGAAATATACTGATACAACTTTCTTTTTTTTTTCCTTTTTTTTTGCAAGGATTGCATTAAATGTATTTAAGTATTTCACATTATCACAAAATTCTCTATTGCTGTTCTGCATATATGACACGAATGATCATATGTTCATTAAAGAATCTTAAAAATGTGTTGGCGCAGATGCGCTCTCAAATCCTGGCTTGTGGAGCTTTCCTGATCCCATGCACTTGTGTGATAACATATTATGAATGAACATGAATTAACAATGAACAACGTCAAAAAATGCTGTAACAACAGGTAATCGTTTCTTAATGTATTACGTAATGTAACTGTAAGGCTGAACAATAATTTGCAGTCTAACAGTATTCATATAAATTTAAATAAGTAATGTTTGTTAAATCTACAAATCTTAGTTTCTTGTGCCTTTATCACTTGGAATATTTTCACAGTATCAGTTAAACTTTACAATTAATGTACAAGTCACATGCATTCCCAACTGTGATGGTGAGTTGATGCAGACATTGCAGACTTGCATGTCACGGTGTGAGAAATTGTACAGTTCTACTTCATCTACAGTTTTTTTCCACACAACATGTCAAGTATAAATGCATTAGTTTTCTCCACTGGATGGTGTTTTTCATCCTATTTACCATGTCTTTTTTGTGACATATGCAAATGTAGAGGTGGGATGTTAACTGCATGTTTAATATTCGCTTTGTGTGTTTGAACTAAATTGGCTGTCTGTTTTTGCATTTATTTGAAATCTGGAGTGCATTTCTTTTCACACTGCCACCAGCTTCGCAGACTTTGGATGGTAATAAAAGCTGTATTGTAACTGGCTATTTTTAAACCCCAAAACAGACTTTGTATCACTAACAGCTACACAGACTTTATGTCTGTAAGTAAGCAAAAGCAGCCATGCGTGCGTTCACATCCCTAAATCCCTGTATCGTCTGACCTGGGCCGACTTTTTCCCCCACAGGAGATTTCCCAGGAGTCTTTTAGCTCCCAGTCCAGCGCTCCCCCCTCCGGTCCGCCTCTGGCATCCAAAAGCAGCACAGAGGACATGCAGGGCAGACCCTCCAGTCTACCAGTGAGTCTGACACTTTCATTTCGCACAAGCTGTTGACTGCGTCCAACCGCATTTAAAGATGCATTGTGAATCTGACAGATTCACAAATGCGCAATCAAGTCGTTTCAGTCAAAGCGTCCTATTTTGTGTTGACTTTTAGCTCCAGGCAATTAGTTTGAAGATGTGAGCGTAATTCAGCCTCAGCTGCTCGTCTTTCTCAGGAGTGATTATATAGCACCTTTGGGGTTGTTGCTAAATGAAGAACTTCATGTGGTCTGTCACCAAAATATACGCCGTTTGTTCTTTTGCTACCTTTTTTTTCCTGCCCTCTTCCTGTAAGTTGTGCATCTCCGTCTCTGAGATTTAATTGCATTTGAGTGTGTTGTGACCTGCGAGACTGTCTGAAAAGGACACATGGAGAGACGCCCAGCTGCGCTGACTCAGCACACGTGCAGCCGGCTGCTGTAGCCATGGCAACCTCAGGGACGCTGTGATCTCACTTTTTTTTTCCCCCTCCCAGATGAGATAAATAAGGCCAGCAGCCTCTGGCTGTGTGATTCTGTGTGTACAAGAGCTCTTGAGCGATTGTGTGTTTGTGTGCGCGCTAGACAGAAAAAAAAAAGTGTGCCAGAGTTCATTGTTGCAGAGTGGAAGAAGCTGTCATTGGGAGATTTATTCTAAAGAAGAGAAGTTTTGTGGTACAATTAAATTGACTGACTATTGTGCTGCTGAGTTGTTGTTTTTTGTTGTTGTTGTTGTTTTTTTTTACTCCAGATTTGAAATCTTTGTGTTGTTGACGTTTAGTATTTATGTTGCCATTTAAAAAAAAATGTAATGAAGGAGAGTAGGTTTATGGGATAGAGTAACATTTAGTTGGAAATTTTGGCCAAAGTAGCTGTTTTTGCTTCCGGTATGAAATGTTTTTGAAAGACCTGAAACATTGACTGTAACCGTAATCTTAAATGAACATTTCTATGATGACAATGAATGTTCGGATATTCTGAAAATACTGATTTCTTTCTTTTGGTCTGATATGCATTGTTAAATCTAAGTAATGATTTAGTCTGAGCTTCACTGAATGTTTGAAGCATGCCTGTTATCAAATAATTGGCAGAAGCATTACTTCTGATATTACTTTTAATGTCAAACAAAACCTCTTTATATATTTGTTCGTATTTTTGTGTTGTTTTTATGCTCCTATACAGCATGACATCACTGTAGCTATATCAGTCAAAGCAGCAGTACAGATCTTCCTTTACTACTAGATATAGCAATGAATGATCTAATCTCCATCTAAAAGAAGTCTTCAAGCTCTTTTTAAGGCCTCTACACTTTCTTATTCTTGTTTTAAAACAAATTGGAGCCTTAGTCTGAAAGCTTTTGTGGTCAGAAATTTAGTTTCAGTTTTAATATTAGATATGATTAATGTATATATTATAAGCTTTAAAAAGTGTAATTGTTTACAATAAAACCATACATTAATATGTTTGATTGGCCTATACTATACATTTTTATTCCTTTATCCTATCATAATAAAGGCACACACAGGTGATGCATGGCTATGCTTAATGTATTATCATGTTCATAGGCTTTTTATGCCACACTGCCTGCTTAAACTTACCATTCTATCCATCACCCAACTTTTGAAAATAATATACAAGTAAAAAATCAATTACCCATTTAACATTTAATAAATATAAGCATCAGCTGACATTTTTGCTTCTTTTTCTTTTCCATTTGTGACTTTGTTTTCTTCAGGGATCAAATATTATTTTTTTATATGCAGTATATTCTCATTTGCTGTGAAATGTTTTTGTATACGTTTCATTGTGACTTCGTGATTCACAGTTTTCTTTTTGAACGCATGTTATTGATGCAGGTATGAATGATTCATTCTTGTCTGTTTATATTTTAAACAATACTATTTTGAAATGGCATAACTTAAATATTCGGTGAAACAACAGATTTGCAGACTCAGTCAGATTTGTCTCCATCCAATCAATCTTTTTTCCCCAGTTAATCCCTTTCTGATCACACTATGGATGATCTGTTGCTGCTTCTGTTACATTGTGATTTAATTTCTTTTTAGTTATATATTTAAATGGATATATATATATTTACTTAGTCTTTATGGTACTCTTTTAGGATCTATCCGGTTCTATCGATGACCTACCTACTGGTACGGAGGGCGCTTTGAGCCCTGGAGTCAGCACATCTGGAGTATCCAGCAGTCAAGGGGAACAGAGCAATCCAGCACAGTCGCCCTTCTCCCCCCACACCTCTCCCCCAGTGGGCTCACCTGCCAGCGCCTCTGCTTCTCGTTCTGGGCCGCTGTCCCCTACCACTATGCCAGGTTGGGCTTGTGCAAATTAAACATTAAATCTCCTAATATTTAATTTTTTCAACTATTTCAAGTCATCCTCACTATGACCACACTGTAAAGTGGTATTTAATATTTTCTGCAGTACCAGTCAAGTTTGTGGTTCGACTGTTTGACTTTATAGTTAATGGGATAAATTTATGTTTTATGATTTACAAAATGGGATTCTTTTAGAAGTGAATCAATTCATTTGAATGATAATGTTGTCCATTTTCTTATTTGTAGGAAACCAGATGCCTCCCCGCCCTTCAAGTGGACAGTCTGATGGGATCATGCATCCTTCGATGAATCAACCTGGCATGGGCCCAGACAGAGGTAACGCAGTCTCTATAACTACCATTCCATTCAGCAATATTGCATAAGTGCATAAAAACACTTTCATTCCTCAGTGGCCATCAAAAAGATAGTGGGATGTTGCCTCAGCAGATGATTTGATTGGATAACTGGAATAAGCAGTGTACTAGTCTCAATCACAACATGACAGCGACTGTTATTGCATGTGGCATCTGCCGCTCTGGGGCACAGCACATTTATTATGGAGCTACAGTGGTTTCCTCACTTACAGGAACTTTAATTTTTAATATCAATATGCTGCTCTAGTTTCCCGGGAAGTGACTATTTTATTATATTGAACATATGACATGAAAACAGTGCTTAATTTTTAAAGCAATATTCATATTTGATTTTAGATGTAAACATAGCTAATGACACGGCCACATGTTTTTTTTTCTTTGCTTTTTTTAAATGCTGAGCATCAATGCATAATAATTTTGTCTTGCACAGGATACATGCAGAGAAACCCTCAGATGGCACCCTATGGGTCTCCACAATCTAGCTCTGCTCTGTCTCCTCGTCAGTCATCTGGAGGTCAAGTGCATCCGGGAATGGTCCCTTATCAGCAGAACAACTCTATGGCAAACTACGGGCCTCAAGGCGGTCAATATGGTCCACAAGGTAATACTTAATGATGACTGTATTAGTGCCCAACATTTAAAAAAAAAAAATTGAAGAGTTTCGTTTTGGGAGATTTTGGTGGTGGTGCAGAAATTGGACTTCTATTGTAGTATTCCGCTGTCTTTCTCTTCTCGCTGTCCCTCCAAATCCTTCTCCCTCTCCCTCTCTTTCTCTCTGTGCGACCAGTAGATCACAGTGTGGTTATTTTTAGCGTCTATGAAAAAAGGGAGTTGACGTAGCATGGCTCACGTCAGTTGAGCAGCTACAGTGACTGTGGGTTACAGCAGCCCTGCATGCTGCTTAAACACTCAAGGACCTGGAAGTCTCTTTAATGAGGCATTCATATTCCAAACACTTCATCAGTGCTAACTGTTCAACTTACACCAATACTATTAATAATGCGGTTTATTTACAAAAAATGTAGTCCTATATTAACCATGATAACTATAGCATTGTGTTGTGCTTTGCATTTTCTCATGCATACTTTTCAAATCCGGTTTAGTGGGTCTGACACAGTTTATACAATATTCCTCTTCAGGTTACCCTAGGCAGCCTGGTTACAGTGGCATGCCTAATGCCAATTACCAAGGCCCTGGCATGGGTGGATCCATGAACCCCATGTCTAGTCAAGGAGGAGGGCCGATGTTTGCTGGCATGCCTTCTGGACGCATGCCTCATGGCCAGATGGGTGCACGACCCTATGGTCCCAACATGGGTCCTAACATGAGTCCCAATATGGGTCCTAATATGGCAAACATGCCCCCTCAAGTGGCAAGTGGCATGTGTCCACCCCCAGGTCTCAACAGAAAGCCACAGGATGCTGGAGCAATGCAGCACGGTCCCACCAACTCGATACACAACAGGTACAGAAGAGCTCAAATTCAACAAGATAAGCTATATGATTGAGTATTGATATAGAATCTTAGACGTTTGTTGTACACGCTGAAGTTAAAATAATGTGTTTTGGCTCACAGGCTACCAGGTTACTCCAGTATGTCTCCTGGTCCTGGTATGATGGGTTCAGGATATGGTCCCTCTATGAACAACATGCCTGGGATGATGAACACACAGGGTTCCCCCTACCCTATGGGTGCTAACATGACTAACAACACTAGCGGTAAGGCTGTAAAAAGAATTAATTTCTTCATGCTGCAGAGAATACCTGAAATTAAAGTATTTAACCTGTTAAATCAAAATGATTTAAACACCAAATCATGGCTATCTACTTATTTATTTTTTTCCATAGGTATGTCTCCTGGTCCTGATTTTGGTATGGACGGGAAACTTAACCAAGCCCCGAAAATGAATAACAAAGTTGAGGGGACACCGAAGACAGAATCAAAATCCAAGGTTTGCTCAACATTTACATGGAATTAAATTGTCCTAACAAAGAAATAATTAAACTTCTCTCGCACTTCACATTTAATACCTTCGATTTAATCTGGTTCTATCTAGAAGTCAAGTTCCTCCACAACAACCAGTGAGAAGATCACTCGGTTGTACGAGCTAGGCCCAGAGCCTGAAAGAAAGATGTGGGTAGATCGTTACTTGGCTTTCATAGAGGAAAAAGCCATGGGCATGAGCAACCTGCCAGCTGTGGGACGCAAGCCTCTTGATCTCTTCCGCCTCTACATGTCTGTCAAGGAGATCGGAGGTCTTACACAGGTATGTTCATCCTGGCCGTAAACAAGTGTTGAAAGTTTCAGCTCATTTTCTCTCAAGGTCGTTTGCTTATATCCTTTGGCATGCTTGTAATTGCAGGTTAATAAGAACAAAAAATGGAGAGAGCTAGCCACCAATCTGAATGTGGGGACCTCCAGCAGTGCTGCCAGCTCCCTGAAAAAGCAGTACATCCAATGTCTGTATGCTTTTGAATGTAAGATTGAGCGTGGAGAAGACCCGCCACCAGACATTATGTCTGTAGATAACAAAAAGAACCAGCCGAAAATTCAGCCTCCTTCTCCGGGTGAGTACTGGTGTTTTAAATTTGTATACCATATACTGAAGCAAGTATGGGCGAACATTACACATTAACCCATTAAAAATGCTAATACTTGCATAAAAACATCAAATGTTTCCTTTTATTTATTTATTTTTTTGCATTGCACAGCTGGATCTGGCTCTCTCCAGGGTCCCCAGACGCCACAATCCACCAGCAGTTCTATGGCGGAAAGCGGAGACTTAAAGCCCCCTACTCCGGCTTCTACGCCACACAGCCAGATGCCCCCAATACCAAGTGGCAGGTGAGATTTGCTTGTTCATCTTGTGCATTTGCTTGTTATTTCACTATGAACAGCTCCTTACCTGCCCTGTTTCTTAGGAGCAGTGTGAACTTACAAGATCCATTTGCTGATAGCGACTTCTCTCGGAGAAACACTATGACACCCAACTCTGGCTACCAGTCAGGCATGAGCACTCCGGAGATGCCTGGTCGCATGGGACCCTACGAACCTAATAAAGACCACTTTAGTGGCATGCGTAAAGGTTTGTATGGTCATTCTCTGCTATAACAACATGTCTGCTACACTCTGTATTTTAGTTTATATTAGGGCTGGATAAGTGGGCCCACACTGAATCTGTGCGCGCAAAATTAAGCAGACTTTTAGCCCATCATTGAATCTGTTTATTTATTTGTGTAAATGTGTGTACATTTATATTTATTCAGTTTTAAAATTAATTTCAGTAATAATATTGACTAATATGAAAATATTCATATGATTTATTTACAATACAGTTTGTAAAGTAATATTTTCTGTCTTTTAGTAGATATGTTATTTGAGAGACTTGCTTTGTTTACCAAATAAAGTGGATCTAATTGGATTCGCATTGTAAACATTAAAAAAGTTAAGAAGGTATTACTTTTTATTTCATATATTAAGGTTTTAGTTATGATACTCCCAAAATCATTCCGCATAAATCCGCAGATTTTTAACAAAATACTCCGCAGAAATAGCAAAAAATGTCCGTAGATTCTGTCTGGCCCTAGTAATAGGATAAAATTATTATATATGATCGATGTCTCATAGGTATGGTGATGTTGATTGCAACACTGTTACCAGATGATAATCAAATTTAATTAGGAAACAATTTAGCAAGTTAGACGTGTATATATATGATATTTAAATAAAATATTTTAATAGCCTAGTAGTAACACTTACCTTTTTAGTTTTTTGTTCAATGCATATGGTAAAGCGTGTAAAACTGATGGCTGTATATTTAAATGAAGAACACTTGCAGAAATGCACTGTAACCTAAATATAGGTTTAAATTAGACCTATAAATAATATAAACTAAATAATATAGGTCATATAAAATACATAATCAAGAAATTAAATGAAAACCTGAAAAGAAATGATAATGTCTAACATAAAAAAGAAACTGAGAACACCATGGAAGTTATAATTGTAAATATATTAATTTTATTCAGGATACAGTTATAAGTGATGTATATATCAGTCTTGAATTCAGGTAACCTGTTTATTGACAAAATAAAGTTAACAAAAGGCCATTAAGAATATTAAATTGATTTCTTTTGTAATTAATTTATAGTGTTCTTCTAAACCTTTTGCCATGCCTTATTTCATGTCATATTTTGAAATATTTTCATTAGCCATTGTAGTTCATAGTAAGCTGTTTGGCGAATTGAACTATGCTTTTTGTTTGGTTCTAGTTGGTGAACAGTTCATGCCTAGTGGACAGGGTCAAAACAGCAGTCTTGGTGAACAGTATAACAGAGGACCACCAGGCCCAATGGGAAACATGCCTATGGGGCAGCGGCACCAGTATCCATATGGCACCAACTATGAGAGAAGGTATTCTGTTTGCTTGAGACAAACTAACTTTTTTCTGTTTTGTGGTGTTCTGAAAATTATGCAATGAACTGTCCTGTGTTGTGTAGACCAGAATCAGGGATGGGCCCAGATGGAAGCATAGGGCCTGGAGTGCCACAGCCAAATATGATCCCTTCCAATGCTGAATCTGGGATGTATTCACCAAATCGTTACCCCCCACAGCAACAGCGGTCCGTTTACTAATTGTTTGTTGTTAATGGAGACTTTATATCTGCCTCTATATCTGATTTCATTTACATTTGATGCTCTGTGCAGGCATGAGTCCTATAGTAATCAGTATCCAGGACAGAGTGCACCACCTGGTGGCTCCTATCCGAATCAGCAGCCTGGAATGTTCCCGCAACAACAATCGGTATGGAAGCAGTCATAAGGATGATTTGATAGGTTTCTATTTGACATTGGTATAATGAATACTTTTTTTTTTTTTAATTCAGAACTACAAAAGGCCAGGTGATGGCAGCTATCCTCCAGCTAAACGCCATCATGATGGGGAGATGTTTGGTGGGCCATACAATGCTCAGCAGCCACAGCCACCAACTCAGGCTCCCCCTAGTGGACCCACAAGTGCTCAGCAGGAAATGTATAACCAGTATAACAGTTCTTACCCTGCTTCGGAGCGCCGCCCTCCAGGTCCTCAGAATCAGTTTCCTTTCCCTTTTGGAAGAGATCGGATGCAACCAGGGACTGGCCCAAACTCGCAGGGTTCTATGCCTCCTCAAATGATGGGCAGTCAAATGCAGTCTGGTCCTGATGGTCCTCAAGGTGGCATGTGGCAGGGTCGAGGTGATATGGGCTACTCCAATTTCCCCAATCGTCAGGGGCCTCCTGCTGGTCCTGGCCAGGGCCCTGGCTACCATTCAATGAACAGATCTGAAGACATGATGTCATCTGAACCGCGTATGAATCATGATGGGCAGTGGCCTGGGCCACGCCAACCCCCCTATGGGCCTGGTGGGGCAGGCCCACCAATGAGCAGACCCTTACAATCTAACTACCAGTCTCCCCAAACCATGCAAAACCACATTCCACAGGTGTCAAGCCCCACACCCATGCCTCGCCCCATGGAAAGCAGGACATCTCCCAGCAAATCACCTTACATGCCCAGCAATATCAAAATGCAGAAGGCGGGGCCTCCAGTCCCTGCATCTCACATAGTACCTCCCTCAGTACAGCCTCCAATGATGAGAAGAGACCTATCCTTTCCTCCAGGTTCTATAGAGGCAACACCACCAGTTCTCAAATCTCGCAGGCGTCTTACCATGAAAGAAATTGGTAAGAGTTCATTATATACTCTACTAAAAAGTAATTCACTTCAACAAATAACTTAGAACTGTGAGTCATACAAAGGTAACTGTATACTCCTTTTATAGGCACTCCAGAGGCATGGAGAGTTATGATGTCTCTTAAATCTGGACTGTTGGCGGAGAGTACATGGGCTTTAGACACCATCAATATCTTATTATATGATGACAACAGTATTTCAAATTTCAACCTTATGCAGGTAAGTCGTTTTGGGAAAATGACAAATTTCATATTTTGCCAATACTCTAGTTTTCATCCTAAATGACATACTGGTGTCTTCTTTTGAAGCTCCCTGGTTTCCTGGAACTGATTGTTGAGTATTTCCGTCGTTGCCTCATTGAAATCTTTGGCATTCTGAGGGAATATGAAGTTGGAGATCCAGGACAAAGAGCTCTGTTGGACCCCAATGTGCTTAAAGATGAAAACACTGTGGATGATGAGGCATTTATGGAGGGCATGGAAGAAGATGGAGAAACAGAGGAGGAAGATGAAGAGGAAGAAGTACAAAGGTCAAAACATCAAGAACAACACGCAGCACAAGTACCTCTCCAAATAAAACAGGAAGAAAAGCCAAGGACTCTTGAAGAATCTGTGAAGAAAGAAGACAGCCAAGGCATTGAAGGAGAGTCATCTGCTGAAACCAATGCTTCAGAGCCACCATGTCTTGAGTTGGCTGTGACTCAAGAGAAGCCCAAACAGGCTAGCAAGTTTGATAAGCTTCCCTTGAAAGTAGTGCGAAAGAAGGATCCATTTGTAGTGGACTGCTCAAATAAGCTTGGTCGGTTGCAGGAATTTGACAGCGGCCTACTGCACTGGAGTATTGGTGGAGGTGATACAACAGAACACATCCAGACCCACTTTGAAAGCAAGATGGAGCTGTTACACCAACGGACTCGTTTATCTGCTCAGGGCTCAGATAGGAAGAAAGGAGCTCAGAAGGACAGCCATGCCCCTTCATTGCCCTCATCTAGTGAAGAGCATCGGAAAGAAGTGGACCGGCAGCCTTCTCCAGAGTCATCCACTGAGAAAGTGCCCGACGCAATTTCAGATCTGAGGGACAACAGACCTGCTGACTGCTTAGATGCTGCTTCTGAGGGGACATCACGCATAGAGAAAGATCAAGAGAAACAAGAATTGGAGTTGACAACTCCAGAAAGCATCAGGCCAGCAGCTCCAGGCCCATTATTACAGGCTCAGCGCTCCATTTTAGAAGATGAGCCACACAGCAAGGATGAAGCTCCTCTTGTTACACTCTCAGAGTGGCAGGATTCTCTCGCCCGTCGCTGCATCTGTGTCTCCAACATCATCCGCAGCCTGTCATTTGTCCCGGGCAATGACACAGAGATGTCTAAGCATCCAGGACTGTTGCTACTGCTGGGCCGCCTGTTACTTCTCCATCATCGGCATCCAGAGCGAAAGCAGGCACCCTTAACCTATGAGAAAGAAGAAGAGGTGGATGAGAGTCTTGGTGGCAAGAAAGATGAGTGGTGGTGGGACTGTCTGGAGCTTTTGCGGGAAAATTGCTTGGTCACACTTGCCAACATCTCAGGCCAGCTTGACTTCTCTGTCTACACTGAGAGCATCTGCCTGCCCTTGCTGGATGGATTGCTCCATTGGGCCGTTTGTCCTTCAGCAGAGGCTCAAGACCCCTTCCCTAGTCTCGGGCTTAACGGAGCCTTGTCCCCCCAGAGACTTGTCCTGGAGACCCTCTGTAAGCTCAGTGTTCAGGACAACAATGTGGACCTCATTCTTGCAACAGCACCTTTTAGTAGATTAGAGAAGCTCTTTGGGAACCTTGTTCGTCTAGTTGGAGAGCGAAAGGTGCCTGTTTGTCGGGAGATGGCAGTGGTGCTGCTGGCTAATCTTGCACAGGGTGACAGCATGGCGGCCCGTGCCATTGCGGTACAGAAGGCCAGTGTAGGGAATCTGTTGGGCTTCTTGGAGGACAGCTTAGCGGCTACACAGTTCCAGCAGAGCCAAGGTTCCTTACTTCACATGCAGGGGTCACACTTTGAGCCAACTAGTGTGGACATGATGCGACGAGCTGCTCGGGCACTGCTCGCCCTCGCTAAGGTGGAGGAGAACCACTCTGAGTTTACGCTCTATGAATCACGGCTACTGGACCTTTCTGTCTCCCCCCTCATGAACTCAATGGTGTCCCATGTCATCTGTGATGTACTCTTTTTGATAGGCCAGTCATGACAGCTGTGCGGAGCTGTGGCTCCAGCTTCTCTGGTTTTCATACTTCCTCTTTGCCTGTCCTCCCCATTGGCGAGTGGGGATTGAAAGCAGAGAAAATTGACTGTTTCTTGTTTTGTTTTTTTGTTTTGTTTTTTTAATTTATGCAAGCCGTTTCATATTACACCCACTGGTCCCCCTTTTCCTCCGTGTCTCACTTTGGGAAGGTTGTCTCGAATTTGCTGTGGATCATGAACCAGAGCCTCAACACACTGACACAAACTGTAACACTGATGCCAACAAGATGACATGGACGGACCCCAACTTTTGTGTCCTTGTCTGAGGGGAAAATACTTTTTATAATAAAATAAATAAATGAATAAAATAAATAGCTTGAAAAAACAAACTATTTACCAAAGTTGCTGTCTTGTTTACAGTGAGTTTTGGGGTTAATCGTTCCTGTTCTCCCTAAGAGGGTGCAAATAATACACAGCTCTTGTTCACGTTGACAGGTGGACTCTTCATTGTTTGGTGGTTGTATTTTGATGCTACACGGTCAACCTTTCTGGATGCGTGTACAGCAAAAAATGAGTTGTCATTTTCTGTACAGTGCTCCACAACTGTAAACATACTGCAAACGTGCTGCGCTGTTCCACATGGGGAAAATGTTGGCTCAGCCGGTTCTGTTTTTAAATTGTTTTTAAAACATTAGTTTGCTGGATAAGGAGAATCTCCTCCCCCCACCCCCCAAAGTATCAAGGACGTACAACACCCTGACCTCTTCTCTTTAGCCCTTGATTGTATGAATTGACCCCTATAAGGAAATCACCTCCTAGGACTGGTTTTCAACTTAAGATGCAGCTGAGGCTGTACTGTATATAAGATGTTGTACATTTACACTTCTTTTTTTCCTCTCTTTCTTGCCCTCTGTCTTTCACACACTCTCTTCCTTCTTACCCCTGTTTATCTACAAAGAATGAGAGCGGACACTCAAGTTGGGATAATTAATTGCATCAAAGCCCCTAGGTATATAAAACCGAATCATCTTTTGGCCATCACGGTTCCTCCATAGTGCAGCAGACAACTGAAACGTTTTAATTTCATCTCCTGGTACAACGAAATAACTCTAGATGAAGAAACACAGTTGAGATATTTTTTCTCCAGTGATATGAATTCTGCATATTTGTATTTCAGACTATGTAGCTTAATGTAAATTCCTTGTTTTTTCCCTTTTTGGCTCAATGAATATCATTTATTCACTATGAAATCTTTATACTATATGTTCCACGTGGTAAGAATAAATGTACATTAAATCTTGGTAAGATGTTTGTGATTATTTTCATTTACATGCTAAATGTTTTTAAATAACAGGACTCTACCAGGAATTCTAAGCTCATGAGTGGAAAGTTGAATATTTACAGCTTTGGAAAAAAATTAAGAGACCATTTCATTCTCAGTCTCTGGATTCATTAGGCATTGGTTTGTTTTCATTTTTTCAAATATACTTTCATTGAATGTTTTTAGTGCAAAAACATGCCAGAAATTTACATTGAATAACAAGGTAATATCCATTATTCATGTCATTTAAATCCTGACCTCCACATTAAAAAAATTTAATAGGCATGAGGTTGTATGTGTATAATTAAATGTCTTATAACATTTTCAAAGGAAAATATTGTCTTATAGAGCTATATATAGATTACAGTAGCTTATTGTTTAGATTTATGTCGAAAATCAGGAATTTCGTAACTTAAAATTTATATAAATACCTCATTTTGACCGTTTAAAAAAGCTTCAAATGTCTTTTTAAATGTTAAAGTTTTACCCAACAAAAATTATTTAATATTAAATACAAAGAAACAGAATGTTCAAGTTGTCTCGTATTTTTTTCGAAAGCTGTATATACATTAGCATTACTCTAATAAAGATACAATTAAAAGAAATGATTATCTAGGTGTTTAGATGTCTCCGATTTCTAGCCCGTTGAAGCTCGTGGACTTTTATTTTGAAACTACTAAAACCAAACCGGAAGTGCATGAAGCTTGTCGTTAGTTCTCACAGATGTATATATCTGGTTAGTTATATCGGTCGTTTCAGTGTTTTTATGCAAGGAGTTATTAAATTCACGTTATTACAATTTATTGTTACTCGTAGACTTAAATTGTTACTCATTTGCGGACTCGATGTTTTTATGGTGGATAGAAACTCCAAGAGAGAACGCAAATCGCCGCTTTGGTTCGTTTTAATGATGCTTCAATTATCCTACACGCTAATCTATTTAGAATAATATACCGTTAAGAAAATGTGGTATTGTTACTGTCCTCAATGATTTTTTTCGAGTATGTCTCCGTTAAACATAAACGAAGACGTACAGACTGTTGTACGTTGTGCAACTTTTACGCGACTCCTTTCGCTATTTCTACAGGTAAGCAACAGACAAACAACTGACAGAAATAAACGATGAATTTGTGGTTTGTATTTTTGGAGAAAGTGTCGAAAATACTTAAATGTTGAGCTTCTCAAAATCACTACTGGCTGTATTTTTTAAAGTAATAAAGTGACACCTACCGCACAAGTTGAGAAGAACAGCTTATGTCAAAATGATCACTGTTTGTTTTGTCTGTCTTGAAGGCTGTCCTGAATGTAGTGATTCCTGACCATGTGGCCGATGCCTTCAGTCCTCCTCGGTCAGAAGCCCCTCTCCTGCTCGACCCCCTCATTGAAGCATTATTTGGTGGCCTTAGCCACTGGGATGCAGAGCATTTCCTCTTCATTGCAGAACGTGGTTACATATATGAACACAACTTTGCTTTCTTTCCTCTGTTTCCTCTCATCCTGCGGTTACTGGCATCCACATTGCTATGGCCACTGTGTGGATTTCTCACAATGCGTGGCCGGTTAATCGTAGCTGTGGTTATAGGGAACGGTTTCCTCTTTGTCTTAAGTGCAGTGGCTCTGTATAGTCTGAGTCTTATGGTGCTACAAGAAAGAAAACTTGCATTTGTTGCAGTCGTAATGTATTGTTTGACACCAGCTAATGTTTTTATGCTAGCAGGCTACTCAGAGACACTCTTTGCAAGCCTTACTTTTGCAGGCTTGTGGATGCTCGAGAAAAGATACACAGTTGGAGCTTGTCTCCTGTTTGGCTTTGCCACTGGCGCCCGTGCCAATGGGCTTGTGAATGTTGGATTTTTGCTCTATCTCACGCTCCAACGGTGTTTAGCCCATGCTTGGGCATTAAATAAAGTAGCTGGGGGCATTCGATATCGCAATTATGTCTGGGAACTTACTCGCTTTGCCTTAACTGGAGTAGTTTACGCAGCCCTTGTGGCTCTTCCTTTTTGTCTTTTTCAATTCTATGGCTATCGAACATTTTGCCATCCAACTTCAAATCAAATTCCTCCTGCGCTGGTTAATTTAGCTCAGCACAAAGGATACCGTGTGGCTGATGCAGCATCTCCAACACCAAAATGGTGCCATTGGCGAATTCCTATTTTATATTCGTATATACAGGATGTTTATTGGGATGTGGGTTTTCTTCGATACTTCCGGTGGAAGCAGATTCCCAACTTTATTTTGGCAATGCCTGTTGCAACTCTGGGATTTAAAGCCTTGTTTATATATATGACAGATAATCCAGTGTTTTGTATGTATTTGGGGTTGGGAGACAAAGAAAATAACAAGAAAATGCATGGTTTCTGTAACCCAAGAGTCTTTGTTTATATTGTGCACAATTCCGTCCTGCTTCTGTTTGGGATATTCTGCATGCACGTGCAGGTAAGACTCATACTGTTGGTTATTATTATGTGATTTGTAATGTATGTTTCTTAAGCATGCCTGTATGTGTCTCCTTTTAGGTTTTGACTCGGTTTCTCGCTTCCTCTTCACCTGTGTTATACTGGATCTCTGCTCACCTGCTTTTTAAATATGAACCTTTGCTGAAGGATGAAAAGCTGTTCAGATCAGACCTAACACAACAGAAGAATGATCACAAACATGGCTTAAGGAGTTTCGCAGGGATGTTGAGAAATAATCCAGTCTTTTACCTTCTGATGCACTGGAAGACTTGCTCTGTTTATACGAGGTGCATCTTGGGGTATTTCATATCGTATTGGTTTTTAGGTCTGGCTCTGCATTGTAACTTCCTTCCCTGGACGTAATAATGCGAAAAGCTTATTTCAGTCTTCATAATATTCCTGAGGCCTTTTGAATAATATGCTGCTTAAGCTGTTTGTTTGCAATGAATGTAATTTTTGTTCTTCTTACTTCTTAAGAAGCTAAAATATATTTTTATATTAATTTAATATTAAATAAATATCCTAATTGGGTGATTTACAAATTGCATTTCTTTTATTCTATTTAATTCAACAAATTGTTGATTAAGTTATATGTGTTTTTGTGCAATGTGAAGTTACCTTTGATTGTGTGGTCTGGTTTTTATGGTTTGGTCTGTCCCAAGGTCACTGAAGTTTTTGAAAAGGCTCACTAATGGATAGTTTACACATGGTCACATCGCCATACTATGGAGCCAGATCTCAAAAATAATACATTTCCAAAATAAATTCATACATGCACAGCACAGGTCACATTTACAAAATCCAATTTGTACATCTGTAAACACAATTCGTGATTTCACAAGTAAAAATCAAACATTTTCACCAAATGAATTAGATTTGCATATTTATGAATCGTGTTTTGAACTTGCAAATTGGATTTGTGCATTTTTGAATTGCGTTTTTAATTCACAAATTGAATTAGCATCTTTTTAATAGTTTTTTTAATATTTACAAATTTTATTAGTTTTTTTAAAAATATTTTTTTCAATTAGTAAATTTGATTCGTGATTCAAATTGATTGCTATTTTTGAATCGTGTTTTGAATTTATAAATTGGATTTACATATTTTTGAATTGTGCTTTTAATTTTCGAAATTATGTTTGTATATATTTGAATCATGTTTTGAATTTATGAATTGAATTTGCATATTTTTAAATATTTTTTTTATTTACAATTTAAAATTGTGTATTTTTTAATCTCTTTTTTTATGAATTGGGATTTTTGTAGTTTTGAATCGTGTTTTGAACTTACAAATTGGATTTTGTAAATGTGAATGAGGTATATGCACACAGACTTTTAATTTCAGTCAGCCAGCCCCAGGGCTTCTGGTTAATTGTCATCCCATACAAAATCGCTCGGTTTAAGATCTGATTTCTTTAAAACATTTCTTAAATAATTTTCCACACCATGTCTTTAAAATATAGAAATTAATTTTACCCCAGTCTTTTCAATGGAATTTCTGTGCTAGCCTGCTGCTAACGATGGGGCTTGCATTTATGTTTCTTCAGTTCTTTTTAACCTTTAACAACTAAATGAATGCTTAAGTCTCATTCATTCATTCATTTTCTTTTCGGCTTAGTCCCTTTATTAATCTGGGGTCGCCACAGCGGAATGAACCGCCAACTTATCTGGCATTTGTTTTACGCAGCGGATGCCCTTCCAGCCACAACCCATCTCTGGGAAACACATCCATACATACACATTCACACACATACACTATGGACAATTTAGCTTACCCAATTCACCTGTACCGCATGTCTTTGGACTGTGGGGGAAACCGGAGCACCAGGAGGAAACCCACGCAACCACGGGGAGAACATGCAAACTCCACAAAGAAATGCCAACTGGCCCAGCCGGAGATCGAACCAGCGACCTTCTTGCTGTGAGGCGAACGTGCTACCCACTCGGCCACCGTGGCGCCATGCTTAAGTCTATTTACTTGATTATATTTTTAATTACATCACAACATCGATGCTGTAAAAGGAACCTTATGAAACTGAAAATAGTCACATAAAGCTCTCACCGAAAGTTCATCTTTGGCTGAAAAACACTAGCTGTGCATATAGCCCATTGTGTTGTGGATGTTTAATTATTATTTTGTAAATGTATTATTTTTGAGACTGATCTGGCCCCATACATACCTCTGAGACATTGTGTTGTATCTCCATCTAGTGGGTACAAAATGTCATTAGTAATGTTGGGTAATAAAATAACGCAAAAATAACATTCCTTTACGTAACTAAGAAACATTTAGTTTATCAAAAACTGTGACACAAGATTGTAATGTGTTACTTTTAAAAGCTAATTTCTCAAAGACTGGGCATTGTTTGTTACATTTCCAGTGTCATTTTTATATAATGTGTATACTGGCATTTATTTATAATGGGATTAACATTTTCAGTTAAAGTAATAACAGTGGTGCTTAGCCTTTGTCTGTTGAGCTTAATTTAATTTGTAATTTTAGCAAATAAAAAAATAGTTAAAGTAATATTTAAGTATTTTAAAGTAATATCAGCTTTATAACATGTAAAATAAAGCTAGAAATATTTCAATGGTAACTAGCTGAAGGTTTAGTTTTACTGACTTTATTTTGAGCCACAGCTCGTAAGTTAATTAAGTAAACTAATTAAAACATCGTAATGGATATGCATGTATCGGTTACAGCAAAGGATCAGTTAAAAAAGAGGGCGGAGCTCAGCGTGTCGGAAGTGAACGCGCATCATCACTCTTCTAGTCATTGGTCGCTTTCTTCAGGTAATACTCCTCGGCTAGGGAAGTGATCGCGCAGAGGTAAATATTGTACTTCAATGGTAGCTAAACGCTTTCTTTAGCATTCACGGCTATAAAAACATCAATATCTAACCCAGTATTCATTATCCCACAGGTTAATCTCGAACGGGGAGCAGCGTGAGGAGCCGAGTGTCGTTCGGATGACGGTTGAGCAGCGCGTGAGGAGTAATGTACTCCGCTGAGATAGTTGACAGCTAACGTTAGTCAACAAGCTAATATGATTAGCTTAGCCTAGAAGCTCCTAATTTACCGAAACCAACAACATGGCATGAAAGTATAACAATTACCCGTTGATATGTTACCAATAGGGGATATTTAGATGCATACGTATACACTGAGCAACATACTATGTGCTTTAACGACGTTATAGTTAGCTTAACGTAGTTCGATAGCTTTGTTTACATATTCTTTTTTTACCACCCAAGTGATTTATTGGTGTTACAGAAGCTTCACAGCTGATAACTAAGTAGTGTCGTAGCTTCCTCTTTGATTGGGCTTGGCTTGTAAAAAGTTAACTAAACTCCTTCTTGAGGTTTCGCCTATACTCCGCTACCTCAGTTGAAAATGAAAAACTGTGAGTATCAACAAATAGACCCGCGAGCTCTGAGAACACCCAGCAGCCGGACCTCCAGCACCCTTCCCTGCGGGAGAAAAGGCTCCCAGCGCCTGAGGAGGAAATGGGAGGTTTTCCCGGGGAAAAATCGCTTCTACTGTGACGGACGTATTATGTTGGCCAGGCAATGCGGAGTCCTCCCGCTTACCATCGGCCTTATTTTCATCACCAGTGGCTTATTCTTCACATTTGAGTGAGTTGGGTATGCTTTTACACACAGACGTACTACTAGACAATACTACTACTACTGTGAACAATAGAGACATCTCCCCCAGTTGGTGTTGCTCTTCTTGACATCATACTTCAGCAGTCTGAAACTACCACATGGCTCTTATCAAGTATCATAAAAAGCTTCAAATATTTTTTTCATGTGATTACTGCAAAGACTTAAATAATTCTAAATCGCCTTTCCATAATTTAAGTCTTAAATTAGAGCAGAAAGTATTAAAGTTAATAATATGATTAAATTGTTGCATTCACTGTTCACTTGCGTTATCTACCATAGTATTTTTGTCTTGACTTCTTAAACAAATCTCTACACTTTCTTAAATCAAGTTTACTTTTCTTGAGATGCACACATTATGTGTTGTTTTCCTGGAAGTTTTCAAAAGGGGAATTGAGAGTCTGCTAAAAGAGAACATTCACATTTTTAATCAAAACAAATGAAAACATTTGCTATTTTGACCAATAGTGATTTTTCTGCCACACAGAAATGCTCTAAGTGACTAATTTTTATCTGAACGTTTGAAGAAATGTAATTATGATTATTATTATTAATAAACATTTTCAAACCTAACTAGTTAAACCAGTACACCCAGAAAAATGGAGAACTAATTAATCCTCATGGGATTATTAAAGATAATTTATTTCTTTACTTTAATTTTCAAGCTTTAAACCGTTGCTAATATCAGACATTTATGTTTAAAGAATAAATCAAATTGTTGTGTTCCATTTTATAATTATTTCTGAAATGTTTCTTTTATAAAACCCAAGGAAATGTTCTGACTTGTCGTTGTTTCCTTCATGACAGCTGCCCTTTTCTGGTGTATCACCTCACTGTGTTCATTCCAGTTATTGGTGGAGTGTTATTTATATTCGCCGTCATTAGTCTTCTTCAAACCAGTTTTACAGACCCAGGGATTTTGCCTAGGGCTTTGCCAGATGAGGCTGCAGACATTGAGAAACAGATTGGTAAGACTTCTTAAGTATTTTTATTTTCTTATAATGTTTTTGACTTCGTATTTGATTTTAAAGTTGTGGGTTTCTTTCAAGATAATTCAGGGTCTTCAACATACCGTCCACCTCCCCGCACTAAAGAGATCCTCATAAATGATCAGGTGGTCAAGCTTAAATACTGTTTTACATGCAAGATGTTCCGTCCACCCCGGACGTCCCACTGCAGCCTATGTGACAACTGTGTCGGTAAGGAACAATCTCAGTATTGAGGATGTAAAATTGATGCATTCAATGACGTAATTGCGTTTAGAGATATCGGTTTAGCTTGCTCACCTTCATGTCATTCTGAACCATAAATGATAATATAGTTATGTAGTAGCTTCTGTTTTTCATATCATAATTAAATCTTTAACAACAAGCAATCCATTTATCTCATATTTTATTATGCAACACAATTGAAAGATAAAATGAAAAATTAAATATGATATTAATAAAATCAAAATTCACTTGATTTTTTTTTATTTTTTTTAATTTTTTTTTTTTTTTTACATTTGTAAATAGTGAATTGAACTCAAAGTTGATTAGTCTGATTTGATAACTAATCTTTCAGACCTGGATCAGTAAGTTCATTTAGAAATCAGACTCAGAATAATTATTCTTTCATCTAGCCGTGCAGCTTTTATAAAGGCACTGTGGAGATTGAATGTCAAGATTTTTAATAAAAATTTAATAACAAATAAAATTTCTGTTCATCATTTAAAGCCAAAATAATGTGCGCAAGTCATATGGAAATGTTTTTGATTCTTATATTTTTACTGTGCTTTTGCTTTATTGGAGCCTTTGAATCTCATGTAATCATTTATTGTAATGCCAGAAAAGGAAGTCACACTTGTTTGAAACCAAAAACTATGTTTGTTTTTGGATGAAATAAATATTTAAACACTAATATTTCAAAAGCTTTTGGAAAGGAATGTGCAATAGTTTATTACAGTAACATAAATCACTTCCTCAAAATAGTTTCTTGAGAATTTAAGTGTTACTGTCTGAGAATGTGCTGCCTCTCTCTTTTCCTTGTAGAGCGCTTCGACCATCACTGTCCTTGGGTGGGAAACTGTGTGGGGAAGCGCAACTATCGTTTTTTTTATGCCTTCATAGTGTCGCTATCATTTCTGACTTCCTTCATCTTTGGCTGTGTGATCACTCACCTCACTTTGCGTAAGTTTCAACAGTCACTTTTACACAAGTACAGTCCCAGTGATGTCTGTGAAAGTTATATGTGCATGCTTATGTATTATGTTTTTATAGATTATTTACACAACCTTTTAGGGTACATTAATTTTTTTTTCTTAAACACTTGAGTTAAATTGTTTTGAATAAAATAAATAGTTTTACTTCGCAAGGTTGTAGTACACTTATTAAAAGTGACAGTAAAAACATTTTCATCATCAAAATGATCACTGATTCCACAAAAATAACATGCAGCACAGCTAATTTTAACAGTGATGATGATAATGATTATAGTAGTAGTAATAATAATAACAGTTCTGATCCAATAATCATATAACACCAAATCATATAACACCAAAGACAGCGTAAATTAATTTAAAAATTACACTTAAAATTAAAACAGCATATTTAATATATTTAATTTATTTAAAATTGTAAAATAAAAATATATTTATTCTAAAGATATAAAAATATCTCTTTTTTTAATTTTTGTAAAATAAAAAATATATATTCATAAAAACAAAAGTAAGATCATTGTTTGTGTTGTATTTTTATATTTTATTGTATTTTAATGTTCTTTTTTTTTTCTCTCTGTTCACTTGTTCCCGCCAACAGGATCACAAGGTGAGAAGGGTATCATCCAGGCAATACAGGACAGCCCGGCCAGATATCCTTTAAAAGAAAAAACAAAACAAAACAAAAAACTGTCAATATTTTTTTTAGTCACTGACATGAATGTTGTCTGTACGAATCCAGTCCCTAGTAGAAGCACACAGCAACAAGACTGACAGAGTTCACTATCTGTTTACAGGCCCACTGCTGTGGTTTCCGCCTTTTCCTAATCCCATTCACCCCTAATCGGCTCAAGAATTTTACCACTCCCTGCTTTCCTGTCAGGATGGCAACAATTGTCCATAGATAAAGATTCCTCCATTTACATTTGTGCTTTGAGGTCACAGTTTTTCACCACAACCTGTTGGAATTCTGGATCAAGTTAGCATAATGGGATCACTGTACTGTTACTGTTGTGCTTTTTGGATATTGATACACATTTACAGAAGATTTGCATCCTTAACCACCTGTGCACTGTTGTCGAGCTGGTCATTTGCTTCTTCTCCATCTGGTCCATTCTGGGTCTGTCTGGTTTCCATACTTATCTTGTGGCCTCCAACCTTACAACCAACGAAGATGTAAATATGCCCTTGAATACCCATTTAATCAGTAGTATCAAAAGCATTGTTATATAATGGCATAATCAGTATTTATAATTTACTGCATTTTTGGAAAATAAGCCACACTTGATTAAAAGTCATACTGTCAAAGCTCATAAAAGCAGTTATTTATGCATGTGCTAAAATTGAGATTGGGGATTTAAAAAAAAAATTGAAATGTCCATGTTAGGCATGGGCCGGTATAAGATTCTGATGATATGATAACCTTGGATAAAAATATCACAGTTTCACGGTATGATGATATGGTGTTTACTGCTCTAAAATATATTCTTTTTAAATGTCTGGTTAAAAAAAAAAACCTTTTTCCCCTTTGAACACAAAATATTTTATTTTGAGAAACATTTAAAGTATTTTGGAGCAGTAAACATATCAGGCTAAATAATTCAAATGAATTACTGACTTCTGCGGTCTTCATCTGTTTAAAAAACAAAGATGTCTTTACAATTTACACCTAAAAAAACAAAAGAAAAAATGTAAATAAAAAAAATCTAACTCATACCTTAGGAACGGTATAGCAGAAAATTTTGGCGGTATGAAAACCTTGACTTCTCCAAACCGCGGTATACCTAGAAAACGGTTATCGTCCCATGCCTAGACCATGTCTAATGGAAAGAAAACAACATTTATTTTTCAATTTGTGTTGGGGTTTTTCAAGGCAATTTTCTCAAAGATTTTTTTCCTCATTGATTTCCACTTCAGTAGCTCTTGCATAAACAAATCTTCAAATTTTTTTCTGTTTGTTTTTAAATTCTAAAGGTTTTTATAGAGAAATATATAATATGTTTGGTTAATTTAATTGTTAATTATAAATTATGGAGTGATGCATCAAAATATTAAAAACCTCCTTTATACATTTTTTTTACTCTTAATTGGAAAAATACATGACTATACTTATTTTTTTAGTAGAAGCACTAGTGTAAGAAGTGCAAATTAGCATTGTTTACCTTATTAGTCTGCTCAAATGTATTCTACACGTACAGAAATCCACAGATGTTTTAGCCCATCATGAAGTCTATATATTTAGTGATCTAAAATGTATTTACATATATTTTGATTCAGTTTTTATATACATTTCAGCAATCTTATTGAATAATATGCAGATGTTTATATGACTTATGTACAAAACATTTTGTAAAGTAATATTTTATGTATTTTAGTAGATATATTATGTAAGATTCTTGCTTTATTTAACAAACGAATGTATCTAATTGAATGTGCATTGTAAAGCTGAAGTCAAAAGTTTTTTTTTTCTTTCATGTTTTAAGTTTTTAGTTACTATTCTCTTAGAATTCCACATAAATTTGCAGATTTTGTGCTAAATTCTATGCAGAGACAGCTAAAAATGTCTGTACATTCTGTCTGGCCCTGCTTATTACTTTATTTAGATTAGCATATACTTTTTTTGCATATTCAAAGTAAATGAGTAATGCAAAGAAAAAAGAGTGACGGAAGTAAGGAAGTAAATATTAGTTTGTTAGTTTTTTTACTTTATTTTCTTGTATAAGTCACATTTATTAATATCAATTAGAAATAAAGTATAAAATAAAATAAAAAAGATGATGTAAAAGAGGTGACCGGTAGGCTAATTATAATAACGTACAATAATATAATACATTTTGTTATATGTTTTTATGCACGTCTTTTGCTTTCACTCTGTCCATACTAAATCCTTTAAATTTGGTTTCGCTTTTTCCTTGTAACGATTGCAGATCAAAGGATCTTGGTCCAGTAAAAGAGGAGAAGAATCAGGAAATCCATACACCTACAACAACATCTTCACAAACTGCTGTGTGGTGCTTTGCGGGCCGATGCCACCCAGGTCAGTACTGCATGCACAAAACAACATCATAAAAGATATTTATTTCAGAATTTGCCTGACGTTCAAAGTTTTGTAAGTTAATGAAGGACTTCTTTAGCTTCAAGCCAACGTGTGTCCTGAGTTAAGCACATACTGTTACAAACAACAACAAATATGCTAAGTACAGTCTGTGCCGTGTTTTTAAAGTCACAATAGGTCACATCCTTGTCATCTTTTGCAGCTTGATTGACAGAAGAGGCTTTGTACCTCCAGAGGACGCGCCTCAAATTGTGACCTCTGACGCTGAGCTCCCTGCTTTCATGGCCAAAAATGACACAAACATGGTGAGAGAATGGCATTTAAAAAATACTTTCAAGTATTGTAGCTGTGGTTTTTAAAATCCTCAAAGCATAAAAAGCATTCCATTGCCTTTCAAGCTCTAAACTACAATTCAAAGAAAAAAATCATTTTAATCAGCAAGGATGCATTAAGGCCAAGGGTGCATTAGACTTGACAGTAATGACGTAGTTGTTACTTCTGCTTCATATTTTTGTGGAAACAAAAATGGTGCTTATAAAAAAACATATAAAAATTGTATGATATGTTATATGATAAAATCACACAGTTAGCATGATAAAATATATAAAATATATAAATATAAATTTTTTTTAAGGACACATTAAATTAATCTTATGTGAGCTATATTTGATTTACTCAAATGTGAAAATGAAGCACAGTTTGTACAAAAATGAATCAGTTATTTTCAGAATCGATAATGAAAAGAACCATTGTTAATGTTTGACCACCAATAATAAAAAATGATCATAACAGAGCAGCACACCATCACATTTTACACTTTCAGAAATTAATGCTTAACAATTTTTTAATTGTAATATTTAAAAAATGTTGCTTCTTACTGTGTTTTAGATTAAATGCACCATTTATGAGCATAAAGGTCATTGCACACCACATCTGTATGTCATACTATCAAACACACGAGAAGTGACCCGGAAACAACGTGAGGTTACGCAGTATATCTTTTGTTATTAATTATCCTACATAATGAGAAGCCTTTAGTGGGGTAGAATATCTTGCTCCCCTGGCTTTTGAGGGGAATTAATTAGCAGTTTCTCCTTAATTTTTTTTCTTTTTCAACCCGGTTGTGGAATTGCTTAATGACACATCAAACAGACACAGGCGCTTAGTTTTTCCATACATTTCTTGGGTTCAAATAGACAAAAAAAAAAAGCTTAACTTTTCCCTAACCTCCCGCTGGCCTGCAGATACCCATATTAGTGGATGCTACTCTCTTAGGCTGCATTTACACTGCATGCTTCAAGCGACCCAATTCAGAATTTTTTTTTTCCCCCTCCCATGTGGCACTGATCCCATATGGTCCATGTACATGTAAGGAAAAAAAATCACATGGACTCTGATTTACTCAAATCAGATTCAGGCCCTGTTTATTTGTGAAAGTGTATTCGATATGAATCGGATCTGTCCTCGTGTAATCTGGTAGATCGGATTTTCACCTGTCAATGCAAGTTGCGCTTAAAAACTGTTAAAAACTAATTAAAACCTCAAAAACTAAAACTGTTGCAAATCGCACCGTGGAAATGACATTCAGATTCCTACTGGTTTAAAAAAGTCTAAATTAAAAGAAGATGGCCAAATGAGAACTTTTCTGTCACAACTATAGTAAAACAAAGTAAAAATTAAACAGAGAAACGGAGAAAACGGAGAAAAGAGCACTCTTTTATTATCAGCTGTTAGTCAGCGCCCACTTAATTTTTATTTATTTATTTTCCCCCCCTCTTGCTCATTGCCCCTTTTGTAAATACAGACAATCGGATACAATTGCAGTGTAAATGCAGCCTTATTGGCTGTAGGTAACCGCCGATGTTATTTTCAATCAGAACACATTTCACATGGAATGATTTGAATCGGCGTCAGAGGTTCATCTGCAATTTATTTTATTTTATCCAAATCGCGTCTTTGGTAGTTCACACTGTGTCGTTCATATGAACAAGCACATATTTGCCTGTGATTTTTTTTTCAGGCATTTGTTAGCGATTCCTCAACCTGTCTGCGAGTGAAAATTGGGGCTAAAATCATGCAGTCTGAACTGGGCATAAGACATTTTCGCGCATAATTTTTTTGTGTTTTTGACTGTTTTTTAAACGATCCCATATAATGTTTTCATTAATTTATTAATTGACACTTTTTACAAGATTTTTGCTGGACTGATATTAGAATTGTTTTTAATAATGCCAGTTTTCAATTTCATCAGTTGTTTTTACTATAATTAACTGACTCTTTGTATATGTATGTTTATATTTTTATATGCGACTATATTTAAAACACAATTAGTAAATTATCACGAATATTGTGTTGAAATGATATTGAAGTTGAATATAGCCTGCAATCGGTATTAAGTAAATAGATTAACGGAACACTCTATGGTTCAATAGTAAATGACTTTCTTTTAAAGTCCAGTCCAAACGGTGTGACTTTATTATGTTGTTTTAAAGTTGCCCTGATGTTTGAAGTTGTAAATCCCTCACAGGAGGAGAACTGTCTGGAGTTTGCTCTCTCCTGCACTGCCTGAAGGCTCCTGCAAGCTCTTTGACGTTTGATGGTAAGGGTGTGTTATGAGGCCGCTTGCATGCCATTCCCCGACCGCCCTCTCATGACTCTTTGGCCTTTACTCTGCCTTTTATTTGAACTGTCTGCTTGGCTTCCATTTCTTTGCTTTTAAAACCACTATCATAAGACCCGTCCGCCGTGCGCGAGAGAGGAAACCGTCGGGTTCCTTTTCTGTTTTCTGTTCCTTCTGGACGAGTTTTAGCTGACATCTGTTTTTACTCCATTTTATGATGGTCATGTGTTCTTATATTAGTGTTCGCCAGAGGTCTGTACTTTTGATTCGCCTCCATTACATCATCGTTTCCTAATTAATGTATCATCATCATCATCACGATTCAATCTCATATTCATCCACTCTTGGGATTGTTGACTGAGGTCATATTGGTTATCATGCGCACATGTTCATTCCACGTCTTCGTGATGGATGTTTATCCTGATGTTGAGGAGGTGTTTTCATCTGCGTGACCCCTGGAGATCCCCCTTCTAACATCATCTGCGCTGCTTCAGCCTGAGCTCATTGGAAAAACCTGAAAGGAGATGCTCTGTTTTCATTGGTCACTACATTTTTGTCTTCTCGTTTTCTCTGGCAGTACTAACCTACTCGCATCTTTACTCTCATCTGGCAAGTTGCTTGTACTCATGTTTTTGGTCTGTTGTCTAACATCAGTTGACACTTTGTGTATTTTCTGTGATTGTGATGTTCTTTTGTCAGTCCCTCCAGTATTTTGCGACGCGTTCAGGTTTTTTTCTTCTCATTATTAGGATACTGCGTTTACCATATACTGTTATCTATTATGTTAGATGCAAGCATAGACATGCATGACACAAAGAACAAATAAAATGGATAGAGAATTTTAATAGAGTAATAAGAATTTTTGAAAAGAAACAAATGACAAGACAAAAGATACAGAATGTCTAAACTAACAATGCTTCTAATGCTAATTAAAGTCCATTTAAAGACTCCATTTAAATGTAATTGCTGCATATAATGCATAATTGTACAGATTTGCGTTTGGTGAAACAGCATGCCATATTCTGTTTACACGGAAAAAAAAATATTTTCATGATGCTAGTCTTGCATACGTCTTTATTTCCATTGCAAGTTAAGTAAAATCCATACTTGGATCCTTTCAACACTTTGTTGTTTATTATGAGAATTCACAAATGTTCATAATTTAATCAGTAAATGTGAAAACTATTTAACACTTATAGTCAAACCAGCAAGCCATATCAAAGAGTAAAGGTGTAAAACTTTTGCTTAGTTCGTTTTAGTTCGTTGGCTGCCATAAATGTCAGATGTTAATTACATGCGTTTTCTTCATTTCCATTTGTTTTGTTTGTTCATTTTGTCCTATTGAGATGGTAGTCAACAGTAGACTTTATTTTGTGTTCAAACTTTATTACAAAGACAAAAAAGAAATATTTACTCCAATTCTTATTACATTAGGCATGGGCCCGTATAAGATTTTGATGGCATGATAACTTTGGATAAATGTCATGGTTTTACTGTATTGTGATTATTACCCTAAACTATGTTCTTTTTAAATGTCTGGGGAAAAGACAAACTTTTTTCCGCTTAAAATACAATATATTTTATTTTGAGAAATATTCTAAATGTTTTTGGACAGTAAACATGTCAGGCTAAATATATTTAAAATAAATGATTGACTTCTGCTGTCTTCATTTGTTTTAAAAACACAACTTTTTTTATCAATTTAAAACAGCGTCATTAGAGATCTTTTCTGCTGTAGATACTGTTGTCCTAAAAAACGTTAAAAAAAAACTTACATATAACTTAGGAACGTTATAGCATAAAATTTTGGCAGTTTTTAAACCCTGACTTTTCCAAACCATGGTGTACCTTGAAAACAAGTATCGTCCCATGCATAATTAGGACACATTTATCATATTTTACATAAATGTATATAGGCCTGTCACAATAATCAATGTATCGACTTATCGCACAATACATGGACATGACCTCAATAATTTTTGGTGATGCAATATATATCGCCCATATGTAAAAACCAATTCTTGACGCACTTTAGCTGATTACCCAACCTCTCTATCTTTATTGGAGGCGTCAGTGTCAGTATTTACAATAAATTAATAAAGTATATTTTGATGTGGGTGTCTGACAACTGAAAATAGATCTGGAAGCAGAGATCGCAGCCTCTGTTACACTTTACCTTGCGTTTTAATTATTTTTTTGTTGTTAACATTCATTATTATTTATTTTGGATATGCGTTTGCATATTCTGATTCCAATGCCTGATCATTAAATTATTAAAATGACTAAATTAAGCAGAATATTCTTAACAAAATATTATGTGTTCTTTTGAAGAGTGTACTTG
>CAIGQQ010032566.1:3703387-3725682 GCA_903798035.1 Danio albolineatus
GAATATTCTTAACAAAATATTATGTGTTCTTTTGAAGAGTGTACTTGCATTATGATGCTATTATATTGCCATTCTGCCATTGATGAGTGGTCTTAAAATGACAATAATATCGTTTATTGTGATATATTTTGGTGCAATATATCGTACAACAAAAAATAGATATCGTGACAGGCCTAAATGTATACCTTTATAAAGTAATGCTTAACAGCTTTTTAAAGCGATCATTTTTTTTCGCATCATTTATTTTATCATTTACTTACCCTACACCTATTTGAGTATTTCTTCTTTTGAACACAAAAGGAGATATTTTGGAAAATGCCATTGACTTTCATAGCCATTTTATTACCTACTATGGAAGTTGATTGGTGCCAGCTATAGCATTTTTCTAAATATCTTCATTTGTGTTCAACAAAAGAAAAAAACTAAAAGGTTTAAATCTAAATGAGGGAGAGTAAATGACACTGTAATTTTTCTAACTCTTTAAGTAACAGCTTAATTTAGTTAGATAATTAAAAAAACACTTTTTTTTTTTTTTACTGATTCGCTTGTTAATTTTTGCTTTTTTGGTGGTGAAATTATGGAATTAGTTTATCACATTGTATTCATAAATCTCAAAATCAGAAAACACTGGAGGGACTGTTTGATTGCTTTAAGTCTTCTTAACCCTTTTGTCGCCATTCTTTTCACAGTGCGCACTGGGCACAAAGGAGCTTTTAGAATCAATGGCAAACTCCACGGTGATCCAGAGCACCTGCGCTCCTGGCAAACCCAAAACCGCCCCAGTTACCCAAGAGAGTCTACTAAATACTGTCTCCATAACTGTCTCACCTCCCAGCAAACCTCCCTCTAACGGCTGCTCGGGCCGCCAGGCTCGACGGCCCATAGATGTGCCCTGCTCCCAGAGAGGACTCAAACGTGCAGCTCTTCACACCCATAAACCCATGCTGCGTCTGCCCGGTCCTCTCTACTCCCTCAGCGACAGTCCACTCATTCTTAGTGACGCTCCTGACATGGGCTTCATCCCACTGAACTAAGCGCAGTATCTCTGCCACCAGCAACCTTGTGCAAATACTCTTCTCTCCGTTACCTGAACAGCATCACACTTTTTTTTTCAGAAACTGTGACGTACTAAGCTCAGGATCCTCTCAGGAAACATGCCATCTTTCAACAAAAGAGAATAAACCTGCATCGTTTTTTTTAGTTCCGTTATCATACATTTGATGGAGAGAATTGCAAAGCTTCTTGAGAAGATGCTTCTGGTTTTCAATCCAATCTTGCACAAAAATATCAGCAGATGATCAGTGTTTTTTTTTTTTTTTTTTTTCATGGAACTTTGAGCCATTTCTCCAGCCTTTTGTCATCCCCTTAGACCTAATGCAATAATTCTACGCTTTCAAAGGTCATTTGGGTCTAAAACGAGCCTTACTTTGGAGACACTTCTATTCATTTTGAGTGGTGTTAAAGACCTGCTACAATAATGTCATTGGCTAAAAAGTATTCGCACTAATAGCCAAGTAGATGCACGGCAGTTACGGATTGGAGAGCTCGGGATTAGTGTTATTGAGTTTTCCATGTTTGTGATGTGCTGTTGGTCCAGGAGTTGTGTTCTCCTGTATGACGTTGTGGTTTCCAGTGAATTAACAGATTTCATATATTTGTTTGTATTGTGTTCTTTTACTACAGGGTTTTTCCTTCTTTAAATGTTTTTTTTGGTCACCCAAGTGATTTTACAGTGATGATATTATCCCCTTTTAGATAACTAATCTAGTTTCTTGTAATTAGATGGAAAGTGATAAATCACACTCCACAAAACCTGTGTGATGCATTTTTCAAACAAACATCGTGAACAACTAGTTAGATGTAAGGTCATATCAGTAACATTGTGAATTCAAATGAAGTGTGCTGTTTAGAAAATTGATAAATTTCAGTAGCACTTTCAAGTGTTTTTATTTTTATTTTATTTTTTTATTGAAGTCATGCGTTAGATAGATCAGTGTTTCTCATCCACATTCCTGGAGGACCACCACATTTTCTGTGTCTCCTTCACCAAACACACCTGATTCAGATGATTAGCTCATTAGCAGAGACTGAAAGACCTGTAATGTGTGTGACAGACAAAGGAGGCATCTAAAACATGCAGTGTTGGTGGTCTACCTGGAACATGGTTGAGAAACACTGCGATGGGTAATGATGATGTTAAACTTTCTAATAAGCCTTTTAACCTAGTTTTAAGGTGTTACCCAGTGTTAAGTTGATATCATATGCGAGTATAACTACAATTATAATACATATGTGTAATAATTACATTTTGGATGATGAAATTTGCATACATGTTTGTAACAATCCTCTGAAAATCATTTTTAATGTAGGAAAAACCCTGGTGCATTTCTGACTTTTCATTAGTGGGTCAACAATTGCTTTTAAAATTATTAGTGTTTTAACTAAGCTCCAGTAAAGAACTGTTTTAACTTAAACCTTTTGCCTTGAGATGATGGGTTACTGATGAGTTATTTACATCATCGTCTTTTAATAAATAGAAGTCTGGCACAGTAATAAAGTCGACAGTATAAGTTGCTGAAATGTCTTGCACATTTAAGGACTAGACCTTAAACTGATGTCAATCACTGCCAGAAGTGTCGGAGTGGAAGTAAAAGAATGTATAACTTGTGTTTTGTCTTATCCTTTTTCACCTGAAGACTTAAAGTAATAAAAAGAAACGTTTTTTTTCCAGTTGTGATTTAGTTGGCTGACTGCTTTCTTCAATCTGAGACGATCTCACACTCTCTTTTTGTTGTTCAATGATGGCACATTCATCTCAACAGTAGATGGCACAGTTTTCCACTTCTTGTTTGCATACATCTAAAGAGGACATGGTTTTTTTTCATGGTTTACTGCCTGTTGCGTGATTGATTTGAGCATTTGCATTCTCAGTACTTGAAGTATTTTGGATGTGATATTTGGCTTCACCACAGTGCCATCAAGCTGACATTTATGCAACAAAATTGGATATGGGAAATGCTGAAATGCATAATTATGGGGTTGTTATATCCTCTTTCTTAGTGTAACCTAGTCTAGCTTTATAAAATGATGTGGGAACCGTAGAGAAGAACAACATCAGAGATTGAACTCAGCCTTTTTTCCTATTTCCAGCCTTTTCCTTTCCTTTTCAGATCTCTTTAAAGTGGCCCTGTTTTGTTATTTTTCAAAATTCATCATTCTTTTTTATTTTTAATTAAATTAATTTATTATTATTTTTGTTTTTTACATGGATCCAAGAATATGGGGAAAATATCTATTTCGTTTTTTTCACCGTGGATTCAAAATTTGTATACTATGATTTGTTTTAAATATTTTTCAAGTCCACCCCTACACTGATTGCTCAGGTTTTAATTTTCTTTCAGTTTAAATAATGTTTGCAAAACTACACTGTAAAAGTATTGGTTGATTAACATGTTTCATATTTCGTGATTCACATGTATTTTCTGTTTATTTTTGATTGTGAATTGGGTTATGGGAGTTTTATCTCTGCACTGTCAACATTTGATGTTAAAAATTCGACTGTGCAGTTTCACAAAGTGACTATTATTGACATATTAGTAGTTTGACATGTGATTATTATTGGTTAAGAAATCATATTCAGAGAATTAAGTCTGTAAAAATAACAGAAAAAGTACAAGGCAGTTTATTACCAACACCAACCCATACGATATATCACTTTAAACTATTAAAAAATGTCACTTTTGTCCAAAGTTTTTTTTTTTTTTTTTTTTAAAGTCAAATGCTTTTGGTGGAAAGATCAAGGTCTCATAATGCAATTCAAAAGCATTTTTCATAACCCTGAATCACAAAATATGGTTAATACTGTTAATTTACCGATATTTTTTTATAGTGTATCTACGTCTATACATCTGCAAAAATGTTTTATTCCATATGCCAGGCCAATATTTGGAGCCGTCACCTTGTTACTAAACAATACCTGTATAAAGTGATGACATTCTCTCTGCGTCTCGGCATTGGTGTACATCATAGATATCAAACTCGATTTCTGAAGGGCCGCAGCTCTGCACAGTTTTGCTTCAACCCTAATCAAACACTGATCCAACTAATCAAGGTGCTCAGGACTACTAGAGACTATTAAGCAGGTGTGAGTTGGAGCTAAACTATGCAAAGCTGCGGCCCTCCAGGAGTCAAGTTTGAGACCATTGGTGTACATACACCAGTGTCAAGATGAATAATTTGATATGTGTGCAAAATGCATCTCCACTGTTGGATTTATTCATTCATTCATTTTCTACCGCTTTTCCGGGGCCGGGTCGCAGGGGCAGCAGTCTTAGGAGAGAACCCCAGACTTCCCTCTCCCCAGACACTTCCCCCAGCTCCTCCGGGGGGATTCTGAGGCGTTCCCAGACCATAGAAACCTAGTCCCTCCAGCGTGTCCTGGGTCTTCCCCGAGGCCTCCTCCCGGTGGGACATGCCTAGAACACCTCCCTAGGTGAAACAGATGCCTGAGCCACCTCTGCTGACTTCTCTCGAAGTGGAGGAGCAGCGGCTCTACTCTGAGCCCCTCCTGGGTGACAGAGCTCCTTACCCTATCCCTAAGGGTGCGCCCTGCCACCCTGCGAAGGAAACTCATTTCGGCCGCTTCTATCCAAGATCTTGTTCTTTTAGTCATGACCCAAAGCTCATGACCATAGGTGAGAGTAGGAACGTAGATTGACCGGTAAATCAAAAGCTTTGCCTTTTGGCTCAGCTCCTTCTTTACCACAACGGATCGATACATCGACTGCATTACTGCTGCACCGATCCGCCTGTTGGATTTAATGTGGAGTAATTCCACACTTTGCTGAAGAAGTGTTAACAACAATGCCTGCCTAATGTGCACAGTCATCTTTTTGAAGATCGGGTGTTTATATGAACATAATAACGGCAGCATTTTCAGAAACTTGCACTTTGTAACCCATTTTTAAATCTCTGTGCTTTCAGTCTTCAAAACACTGATGCTGTGTAATCAAACAGGCAGAACGCATAAAAAGTGTCCTGCTTTTGCCTGAAATTGTTGTGTAAATGGCCCCAAAGATAGCAAGACCAAATAGATGTTCGTGGGCAGCCAATAAAGACCAGATGGGGTGACATTATGAAGATTTGTCACTTAAGTGAAGCTTTAATTGCTGACAAATCATTTTGGCAGTTTAGAACACCGGTAGTCTTGTGGGCAATGTGTCGATATGTAGCCCAACTTGTGCTCTAAATATGTGCTGAGTTCAAATCTAGTCTAGTAACTACTTTAATCTTTGTAGACCTTTTAAATGTAAAAAAGCTACATAACGCATTGCATAAAAGATAATGTTCTAATAAAGCGTGCATAATCATAGACATATCATTTCGATTAGCCTTTTAGATTCTGTCATATTTATACAGCGGTAATTGAGTCTGTGTCTGAATAAAACGGATTTGATTTGCTGACAGAGTGCCATAATTCAGAGGAACTACCATTGAAGCTGAAGTGGTGCACTTACAGCACAAGTTGAATTGAGGCTTTGTTAGAGTGACTGCGGGTTGCATGTATAAGCATCTCTTCGTGTGAGCTCGGTGAACTTGTTTTTTTCTAATTGATTGCAGACAAGGTTTTTAGATTTTTATCTCAATAATTAGCTTTAAATGGAGACAACATCCGCTCTAAGTGCTGTGTGTCACTTTTGACTGACGATTTCCAAAACAGCATCAAATGTGGTTAAGGAAAAGTGTCTGTCACTGCAGAACCATAAAATAAGGGTGTTCGGCTTAGACCACATCCTCTTAACGTTCAGTCAAAAGCATATAACGGTTAAAGAACACGTTGTAGACTGCGGCAGAAACTTTAGTCTGGACCGCTTCACTTTGGCAAGAGAAAAATCACAAGTTGCTTTTTTTCCACCTACGCTGATCTCAATCAAGCAGAATGAAACACTGTCAGCATGCAGTCATTTGTCATTCTGCATATCAGATACAAACATTCCTCTTCTGCCACAGGTGATTACCTCTTTCTTTGTAGATACCAGACAAACAGGTAATAATTATGACTATTCAGAACACATTTGCTGTTCTGCTGAAATTGCTTTCGCTTACTGTTCAAGTTTCTAACCCTTTGTATTATGCTTAAAGTTCTGGTAAACCAAAGTCGCTTTAGGGCAATTCGTTTCACTCTTGTGCCGTGTGCTCATTGAACAACAACTGTCTCTTAAGTTTCGTTTGTAAACTTTCAAACCAAATAAATTCTGCATTATTTCAAGGTTGCCCAAGCTAATGCGCATGCGTACTCGAAGGGAACGAGATCTCGACACTGACCTTATTTATGGCCGTTCTGCACATTATCATCCTCTGAGTAATGCCTCGTCTGATCACACAGCTCTTGTGAAGTAATGCACAACTTGGTCTTGATGGTGAATTTCCTTCATGACTCTTTGTTTACAAGTTTGTGGGGCGTCGAGTAGTGGCTGTCATGTGATGTGCGTTTGCCTGGACGTTTGGTTCATACAAATTACAAAACCAAAATACGTTTATTATTACGTGTATATCCAGTGAGTTTGTTGACCACCAATCTGTCGTAAAAGCACACATCTGGGCCGAGCTTCTCCTCTAGAGCATCATCTGTCTATAGTGGTCGATGATTGGCTTGTGTACTAGTAGGCGGGACTTCATTTGCCGTTTTTAAGTTACATTTTTCCCTATTTAAAACTATACGAGTGACACATCTTGTGTATTCTATAGTCTTTGGTCAAACTAAGGGCTTATTCGTGTCTTTGCTTCTAAAAACGTGAGATGCGGCACTCAGGAATGGCTTTTTAAAAAGCACAGTAAAGCGCAAGGCCCACGTGATGCCATATTATGAACGTGATGTAATGGACAATAACAGACCCATTAGAAATGGGAAAACATTATGTTAATATAAGCACTTGAAGTTGCATCATGTAACTCAAGATATCAGGCCAAAGCCACAATGAGTACCTTCTTTGCCATGATATAATGGTAAAAAAAACTGTTGTCATGCCAACTTGTAAATAAACAGAAGCTTACAATGTTTACCCCATCTCTGACCTCTTGTGATTAATCCCGATTTTGTAACTAACAGTGATGAGCTTTGAGAGAAGATCTTTAAACTTTCCATGCAGGTAAATCAGTGCTTTTTAAAACACTATCGGTTGGGTTTAGGGGAGGAGGAAGGGGGGTCAGTCGGTCAGTCAGTCGACAGTGGCCTTATGGTTGATTTATGCAAGAAGAGCTGGCGCGAATGGCACTCACGAGAGAAACTTGCCATCTCAGAAAGCATATACAGCCGCCTCTAGCAGATTTGCAAACACTGTGAAAAAATTAAAAAGTAGCTCCTATAATGTATTTGGTGCTCACCAGAAATGTATTTAGAGGTACGTAATCAGGAGGAGCATGGGTTGGAACTAGTCTAGTGCTAAGCCAGAGAAAGACACTGTAATGTACACTGTGAAAAAATCCATAATTTTATGGTTTATTTCCGGTAGAAAATACCAACAACAAAAAAAGTAAAATAAGCGCCGTTAAATTACAGAAATTTACCACAAAAAAAATGGATTTTAAATTACAGATATTTACCAGAAATTAAAATTTAAGGAAATTTCTGTATTTTGATATCCGTTATTTTACGGTATTGTTCTGTAATCTGTAAAAAGTAATGCATATTAAAAAACAGAAATTCACTTTCTGTAATTTAATATCTGTTACTTTACGTTATATTTCTGTCATTTAACGAATGTTAATTTTTGTTTTTTTCCCCGACACCCCAGCTGCTGGAAATAAAATTACGGATTTTTTTTATAGTGTAAAGTAATGTATTTACACTAGATCACAACTAATCAGTGTTTTCAATCACATAACATTCACAAAATTATTTTAGGTTTTAAACATGGAAATGCACTTATTAGTATTATCAATACAACTATTTATACTTCAGAAAAACTATTTGATTGACTATTTAATAAATCGTATTGAACAATCTAACAATGTGTTATATTTACATTAGCATACACTTGTACTAATGGCAGGTTGTACTTGTGTTATCAGGTCAGGACTATGAGTAGTTCACACCGGAAATTTGATATTGGCCACATTTAAACCGACAATGTGAACAGTTGTGTGAAAAAATCTGATCTGATCTTGGTAATGCATATTTTGGTCACAATTTACATTCTGTTAGTTAACGTTATAGTTAAATCAGTTAATTTATTAACAAACGATCAATGAACAATACTTTTACCATGTTTATCAAGCACAGTTTTAGCATTTACTGCATATATTAAAATCCGAAGTTGCACTGTGCGTTAACAAGAACTAACAATGAGCTACTTTAACGCTAACAAAGATGAATAAATACTGTAAATAATGTGTTGTTCATTGTTTGTTCAAGTTAGTAAATACATGAACTGATACCACCTTCCTGTAAAGTGGTAACTTCTTGTTTTTTAATCAAACATGCTGTACCAGTGTCACATTATTGGCATATTGATTCCCCTCCTAACTTCAAAAGCACACCCCATGATGCATTTCTTTTTTTTCTTTAGCTGTAAAAGCAGGTTTACTGTCTTGGATTTATTAGTCTAGAAAAAGAAGAAGCCAAGGTTTCTCAGCATCTGTGTCCAATATTAAAAGTACCACATGTTAGAGTCAACTGACAAAAAGATTTACATTAATCTTTACTTGTTATTTCACATTTAGTTTTTGGGCTGTGCCTGTTTGTTAATGACTATTGTTGAAATAACCACTATTAAAGATGCTTGATTTCTTATCCACCATTCATTCAGTGTGAAATGTACTCATGGCTAATTCTCCCATTTTTAACACTGGATTTCATGCAATGGTGGTTCATGTTTGATCAGTCAGGAAATCACATACAGTCAGAAAATCACACAGCCATGCTTTTATGCTTGTCTCGTGATGATATCTAAAGTTTTTTTAATACTACAAAGGGTTTGCTGGCACAGGTCAAAGGGAGAGGGCAGTATTTTATTGCAGATGTCAAGGCCAATGATTGATAATGCAAAAGCGTAATGCTCTTCAGATGGACATGTTATATGCAGAGGCTTGGAGACCTGAGTTCATGCCCTTCTCTGTCTCTGATTCTTTCTGAGCCAGGAAAACAGGCCTGCGTTGATTTAGGCATGGCTTTTGGGTCCGAAGATTCGAGATTTCATGAAGATTCAAGATTCACGTTGGTGCACTTGCTTTTTACAGGTGTGTAAACTTAAAAATAACTCTTAACTCAAATCTTTAGTTTTGAAAGGACAATACGGTCCTATTATTTACTACAATAAACTAAGATTGAACAGTAAATGTCCAACGTTTATTCTTCAACATTTATTCTTTTATTCAAATTTATTCAAAATTCTTGTTAACATTAGTCAATGCACTGTGAGTTAGTTAATATGAATATAATAATTATAATTCCTTACATTTATATAGCGCTTTTCTAGACACTCAAAGCGCTTTACACAATGGGGGGATCTCCTCATCCACCACCAGTGTGCAGCAGCCACCTGGATGATGCGACGGCAGCCATATTGCGCCAGACCGCACACCACACACTAGCTGATTGGTGGAGACGATACAGAGTGATTAAGCTAATTATGATATGAGGATGGTTAGGAGGCCATGATGAACAAATCTGGCCAGGAAGCTGGGGTTCAACCCCTACTCTTTTTCGAAGAACATCCTGGGATTTTTAACAACCACAGAAAGTCAGGACCTCGGTTTGACGTCTCATCCGAAAGACGGCGCTCACGGAGCAGTATAGAGTCCCCTTCACTATACTGGGGCATTAGGACCCACACAGACTGCAGGTTGAGCGCCCCCTGTTGGCCTCACTAACACCACTTCCGGCAGCAACCTAGCTTTCCCATGTGTTCTCCCATCTAGGTACTGATCGGGCCCTGCTTAGCTTCAGCAATGTGAGAGTTGCAGAGAGCTAGCTGCCGGCATCAATAATGAATATATACTGTAATAAATGTATTATTCAATGTTTATGCATGTAAATAGGGTTGTCAAAAGTATAAAGTATCCAGTTTGGTATCAGTCAGTACAGATATTTTAAAAACGTCCATTTCCTGCAAACAGTTAGCATTCTTAAACAGCGTTGATTGGCCGTTGTGTTCAATTACTCAACAGAAATGACTGTGATTGACCGTGAATGGCTAATCAGCTGTTTAAGAACATGCTCAACAGTGCTCAAATGTTAGCAGGAAATGGACGATTTTAAAATATCTGTACCGTTTGATACCAAATTTGATACTTGGTACTTTTGACAACCTGATTTACTAACATAAACATTGAAGAATACATTTATTACAGTATTTATTCATATTAGTCAAAAATAGCTTTCCAACGATTTTACCAATCGATACTGGACTAGACAATTGGTTCTGGATTGGTACTTTTGACAACCCTAGTTAAAACTAATGGAACCTTATTGTGCATTTTTAGTGAGTTTTTAGAAATTCTAATACGTTGTTTTTATATTATATTTATGTATATACATTCACCGGCCACTTTATTAGGTACACCTGTCCAACTGCATGTTAACGTAAATTTCTAATCAGCCAATCACATGGCAGCAACTCAATGCATTTAGGCATGTAGACATGGTCAAGACGATCTACTGCAGTTCAAACTGAGCATCAGAATTACGAAGAAAGGGGATTTAAGTGTCTTTTAACGTGGCGTGGTTTTTGGTGCCAAACGAGCTGGTCTGAGTATTTCAAAAACTGCTGAAACTAATTGGATTTTCACATACAAGCATCTCTAGGGTTTACAGAGAATGGTCCGTCAAACAATCCTAATAAAAATCTTGCACCACAGTATCCACAAAATATTAGGTAAGCAGCACAAATGTATATATTTATATTTATTTATTTATTAAAATGTGTTGCTTACCTAATGTTTTGTGGATACTGTGGTGCAAGATTTTTTATCAGGATTGTTTGATGAATAGAAAGTTTAAAAATAACATTTATTTAAAAGAGAATTTAAAAAACACTGTGTTTTTAAATGTTATTCTTTGTGTATAAGCCCACTAAGAACAATCTAAACAGATCTCTTTGGCTGAACTCAGACTGCAGTTAAATTTGATTTAGTTTACCTTTTAGATCTTTATCCTCTTCCATACACACACAGCTCAGTAATTTATGGGAGTGACAACCAAATTAACTCCCTAAAAAAGCCATTAAACTCCCTGTTAATGGCGTAATGGATGAACCGGTAATTAAAGCAATTCACTCCTGGGTTTTAATGCAGCTGTCACTCCTAAACTTTACAATTATATGTGGCCAATATAAAAATTAGCACAAATCAACACTGATTGTTTGAAAGCGCCGTGTTCGCCAGAACCTAAAAACTATTATTGTAGCACGAGGCATGTTTTTTTCCTCAGTGACTTTTCAATTAGCTTTAGTGGGTGCCTAGAGGATAGTACAATAAATAACAGAAGGGTAAAGTATCATATAATTGTGTGTTCACGTGTCAGAGCACCTACTTCAAACACATGGAGAAAATGAAAACAGTGATGTATTTCCCCTCAGTCACAGTGTTGCATATGCCAAACAGATCCCATAGTGCTATATTATCTTCAGCTAACTCGGATACAGGTAAAAAAAGATTTTTTTTTTAACTGTTAACCTTTTCAGTGTCCGTTAGTAAGAAGAGTCTTTGACCCTCTACTCAATCAGCTGCCTATGCTAATGAACGCGTCCAGATATGGGACAAAGGTAAGCCATGGTTCATAGGCCAGAGCTTGTACTAGATTTGTTAATGACTTCAGCTCAGAGCCTCCCTTCACTTGTAATTAGATGAGTAGCCTGACAGGTTAAGGATAAGACAAAGCTCGCTAATAGACTGTGAGTTGCATTTACTCGATGTTAGTTCTCATTTGCATTTTCACTCTACATTGGCCATTAAAAATTAATAGTACCTTACCTGGTACTGTCTTATAATGTAAAATTGATTTCAACAAATGAATTCAGCACTTGATTCAGTGTAGGTTTAAAAAAATAAATAAAAATCATGGGTCAGCCTTTTCCCGCTCCTAAATGATAGAGTAACCACACTCCCACACTGTCCAAGGGTGAAGGTTTCAGCCTTGTTTTAAGTCAAATAATTGCATTGACAGCTGTTGTAATCCATTCACTTTTCTTATCAAACAATTTGTTAAAATGCAATCCTAAAGTGTTAGTTTTACAACTTTTATATATTTATATATTAAATGTTAAGTTGTAAAATTATGTTATTTGCCTCATATCAAACCTGGGATTTTTTTTCTCCAGTGGAGCACAAATCAATATAATTTGAATAATGTTCTTGCTGCTTTGTTGTAAGTCAGTCAAGAGTTCTGTTCAAAAATTGAAACTGAAATTACCACCATATGTTTTTTGTTCTTGTGTTGGGGTCGATCCTTTCAATATGACCTTGCACAGAGTCATTGACTGTGAAGTAGTTGTATAGAGGAACTGTAGATGATGTAGGGAATGTTACTTAAATTAGAGCAGTAAATAATTTGGCAAAAAAAAACTAAACATTTTTTTAAAAGTGTTCTTGAGCCAGATAGGACCATAAAGTGACTGCAGCTGAAATATGAGTACCTTTGGTTTGTTAGCAGGTCACATGTTATCAGGAAGCTGTAATCTCTTGCTGATATGCTTTCCCTCCATCTCTAATGGAATCATTGCTTAATATTGATGGGTAGCGAAATAAGAATGTTTGTCTAAACTCATTAGCACGTATTTCTCTGCATCAAAGCTATATGCAGTTTGGATGCCCATTCAGACCAATGCTAATATATACCAATATAACTATAGAAGTAACTATAATGATAAATGTATACTTGTGGAAGTAGATCTCTAAAGTTCAGTCAGAGCATGAGAATGGAAAGAATAGTGATGTAAGACTTTGAACATGGTAATATTGTTGCCAAACTGGCTGGTCTAAGGAGTAAGGTTTCAATCCTAAAGTGAAGCAAATATTTTCAATGTTCACAAAAAAACAAACCATAATTCAAAAATTAAGCGCGTTTCCAATCAAGTTGTTCAAGAGGCTTATTAGTGTCTCGTAACCAACAGTACATAAGGCAAGCATAATAGAGACAACCTAGTTGTTTGAGTGTAAAGTTATTTTTCATTTGCAAATGCATTTCCAAACGACCTCAAGCGAAATTTGTTTTTGTGAAATTGAGGGATTTTTATTCCAAATTTGGCATTTCTATCAGCCGTTTTTCATGTGATGGTTAAAATGCACATTAAAAGTTGCATATACTGCACTGATTAAAAAAGTTTGTTCAATTGTTCTCTATTACCTACATAGTAGGTACGTGGCTTAGGTAATTTAAAGAGAGAGAACAGTTTTATATCACCAGAGGTGCCCAAAGTTGGTAACCTTTGGTTTGGCCCACCTTCCCATCTGAAAAGAGAGGGAGAATGATGGGGAGTTGGTTGGGGCAAATGTCTTTGACAGAAATCGTCATTTCTAATTTAACATAATCTTAAGTTTCAATTTCTTTGTTTAATTGAGGAGCTACAAAAAAAAACAAATGTTTCAGTTAAATGTTGTAAATAAAATGTTATGTAAATATGGTCAGTTGACAGATAAAGGGAAAACGCACAAGACATCGGTGAGCAAATCAAAGGCAGGAGCAGCTCGAGTAGTGTGTTTAGCATTGAACTCCATTGTGTTATAAATGGGATTGTTTATGTTCTCACTTTAATAAGGTCCTTATAAAACATTCAATGATACTGCATCATTAATTAATATATTTTAAAGCAAGGTTTTCTAGTTATTTTCAAATATTAGCAAATAAATTAGGAAATTACCTATAGGGCCCACAGCCCTAAATCAAGTTTGGTTTTTGGCCATTTATTAAAAAAAACATTTGGGCACCCATGTATATGATGTTTAATAAAGTGTACTGCTGTTTCACTCCAGAGAATTCACAGTAAGAGCTGAGTGATAAAATATGATGCCTAAACGTGCATTAAGCACAATTCTCAGCAGTCTGCATGTGATATTATCTTTAAATTACAACATTCCACAAATAATATGATAAATTAACATACCTTATGGCTATTCAAGGTGGTGCTAAATAAATGTTTAATCTGTATATCCTGCATTTTGGATTCTGACAGGCTCTAGAGCAGTGATGCCCAAACTAGCGTTGGCCACAGTTGGTAACCTTTGATTTGGCCCACCGTTCCATCTGAGAAGAGAGGGAGAATTATGGGGATGGTTTAGAGATTGTCAATTCCAATTTAATGTAACCTTTTAAAACAAAGCTTTGATTGTTTGTTAAAACGAACTGAAATAAATGCTTTAATTAAATCTATATATTGTCACCCGACAATGCAGAGACATTCGTGAGCTAATCAAGTCCAAGGCAGATTCTGCTTGACTAGTGTATTCAACCATGAACTCCACTGTGTGATAAAAGCGATTGTTTGGTTTTATTGCAATAAATAATCATTTAAAATGTTATACTACAATTTAAAGTAATGGATTCTTTTTATTTTGAAATATTATGAATTAGGAAATTACCCTTTGCAGCTTTAATATAATATAGTTTGGTATAATTACCTTCGGCCCACAACTCTCGATAATATTTGTTTTTTGACCCTTCATACTTTAAAAGTTTGGGCACCCCTGCTCTAAAGCAATGGCTGATTGAGTCGTTGCTCAGTAACGCATAGAAAAAAGAAGAATTTACTTGGTTTAAAGAACAAATAAAGGGCAACCAGGAGCTAGCAAGTTGTTTTAAACTGAATGTGAAAGTAAATGTGAGAAATCTTATTTTCCTCTGCTTCATTTGGTTTCCAACCAGTTTGACTTGATTGTTACTATGCGGTCTGTTCCTCAAACGTAGGTATCTTGTGACTGTAGGAGATGGTTTTAATGATTTTAAGGTACTTTCAGGAGCAATATTTGTAACTTTTTGAGCCGAACATTGACTTGATTTCATAATTTGAAAAGCAGCACATTATTATAATTATTAAATGTCTCCCTTTGTGGTTCACAATAGAATTAAAGTCATTGTTCTGCTTTGGAACAATATGGCGGTGTGTAAATATAATGTTTAGTTTGTTTTGTTGTTTTGGGCAGTGAAATGATGCTATTTGAGCAGGACGATGAACTCCTGAAATTAAAGAACACACAAAGTTCCGTGATGAGAACCAATAAATCGAAGCGCTTTAGTGACACATTAAACAAGCTCCCTTTGACGTCCAAAACAATTTGCTTATCATCATAAAACACCTGCTAAATCCCCATAAAATCAAAGTGAAAAGGTCAGCTTCCACAAAGTCTTACCTGAAAGCGAATTCCCCAACGTGTAATATTGTGTCGTTGGTTATCGGGTGATTCCACATTGTTAGGACATGTACGATAAAACCTTTTTAATAGCACATCTGTTTACAGTGACTAATAGAAAAGTATGTTTTCATGAGGATAGATATTACAGATTATGTAACAGAGCCATTGCACGTTAAATAGGTCATAGCAGGTGCAATAACACTAAAGATAAGCAGTCCAATAAAACCTAGTTGTGTTTAGCTAGCTAACAGAAGAGTAAGGTTTGATGGATTCGTTCATTCAAAAAATAAATAAATAAATAATTTACTTGCCTTCAAGCCATCTTCAGTGTTTATGACTGTTAATGTCAGATGAATACAGTTGGAACAGTTTAAATTTTATACATTTTATGCTCTGTAATATTAAATTCAAGCTCTGTTAAATATTAAATTTAATTTTGAATCTTAAAGCTAACCTATATGCTGTCAAAGGGTTAACGCATGTCCTATAAAATACATCAATGTGTTTTTGTAGCAGAAATATTTCAAATCTTTATATTGTAAAGTCCAATCACTAACTTCTGGTGACAAATACACGACTGAGGTATTTGTTGTATGATGCATGACGTAGGATGGGGAGATAAATGTACGCTAGGGCTGCACAATATATCGTTTCAACATCGATATCTCTACAATGTGAAGTTGAAGTGTGTACAGTGTTATTTTACATTTGACGTTACATTTAATTATTCAGCTAAAGGGGCGTGACAAAATATCCACATGCTGATTTATCGTAATAATTCCGCCCCGCAATGCATTATCGATGTAGCCAAGTATCGCTATTTATTTAAAGGTACAAAAGATTTGAATGAATTCGTCAGCCTTCCACTGCTGTTCACTGCTTAGGTGGCAGTACATGAGGTGGTGCTTCTTGTAATGGCGGGTTGAAAACACGTCAATGTTGCAATTTGACAAAATATATGTGCTGTTAATCAAAGAAATACATCTTATAACTATTTGAAGCATGTTTTCCTCTTTGTTTACAAATATATTTATATGTGGATGGTTTTCTCGTGATACATCACTGATGATCTATTAATATCGGGGGCAAATATTGTGATAATGTCGTATTGTATTATTGTACCTTAATATCTGACTACTTATTTCACTTTTGTCTCATTTATTAAGCTTGCAATTTCTTTAATTCAATCCAACAAGATTATTCTAATCAATCTATATTAATGATTTAATTCCAAATAGAGCTCTTCAAGTCATCTGCCGTATTCATATCACAGAAAAATAAAATATCACAATGTCCAGTTTTTTTCAATATTGTGCAACCCTAATGCACCATGCACTGTAAGCGTAATATACTGCATGACATTATACAGTAGAGCCAAGCCAACTAGTTTTCCTGTTAGTTGACGTATTCTGTGTTAAGCAAATTGTGTGGTAAGTGGTTCTTGCAAGATGTGTCTATTTCCAGAGCTTGTTCTTACTAATGCGTCTTGTGTCTTATATGTCAGTCATGTCTGATCTCACGAGGAAACGTAGCTATTTTACATTTTGTTAGTTTCAAGAGTTCACACTTAGCTGATGATTGGTAATAAAGCTAGTTTGGCATGCTGTCCCGGGAGAGAGCCCTGAGCTCATAAGATCCTCGAGCCCGGGGCTCCCTCCCGTTTGCAGGGCGAGAGGGGAGTTTGAGCTCAGGAAGATATCGAGAACCCCCCGCCCTCCTGCTGCTTATAAATTGCTATGAGGGTATGTTGCTGGTGGAATTGGGTATAGTGCTGGTCTGTTTAAGTCAATTTACTTATGTCTCATGTTTTGGACTGTGGGAGGAAACCGGAGGACCCGGGGAAAACCCACGCGGGCACGGGGAGAACATGAACTCCGCACAGAAATGACGACTGGCTGGGTAGAGGCCCACGCCAGAGGCATTCTTGCTGTGAGGTGACAGTGCTAGCCACTGGGCCACCGTGCTGCCCTATAGAGGAAAAGGGAGGAGAGGGGGTGGAAGGAGGGATTCTTCAAGACTAAGATAAGATGCTTTGGTTGTTTATACTCAGCTGGGAATCGACTGATTGGTGGATTGTGCATTAGCTTGACTCTGGGCCAGCCGTGTCAATCATAAGCACACACTCCTCTTGAAATTAGTTTATAACTAAACTTCACTTAGTGGCTAATTTGTACGAACTCGTATGAGTTCAGTAGTACGAAAACGTATATTTTTAAAAGGAGTCGTGGCACCAAACCCCGGCCCTAAACCCAACCGTCATTGAGAGATAAGTAAATCATGCTAAATTGTACAAATGAGATCGTACGAATTCATACGAATTAGCCTCTAAATCAAAACGTTACGAATTTGCCATGAGATTGTGTTGGTCGTACATATCGTCAATTCGACTGTCACTGGAAGGCAGTGATTGGAGTTTACCATCTAAAAATGTTAAATACTTTTTGTTATACAGTTCAAACACATTGATCCGCTTCGTAAGACTTGTGTTAATCTTCTGTCGGCGTATGGTTTACTTGACCACTGACTTGCTTTTGGAAGCTTCAAAATAAAAGCCACTATCTAATACAGGGGTCACCAACATGGTGCCCACAGGCACCAGGTCTTCCGTGAGGATTACATGAGTCACCTGCAGACCTGTTCTAAAAATAGCTCACCATTACGCATTTACCATTCGTTCATTTTGAATGAATCTTTAATGTGGCTCGAGAACAATGTGTCATCTCAGGGGGTGATTCGTTCATACGGGCATGCGCACATTTGTGCAGGTGGAGGAGAAGATTTGTTCATTTTTCGAGTCCTTTATCAGGTTTGAGCCATTCTTCCATCACGTGAAAATCAGAAGCCTATCATATGCATTTAGAAACTCTCTCGAGTCCTTGGTTTTGAGTCATTTCTTTACATGCTGTCTCGTGATGAACGAACGACTCAAAAACCTGAAGACTTAAAAGGTGAACTAATCATGGGTGTTTCCGGCTCAGACTGTTTGCATTGGTTAAGCTTATATGGAACTCTCAGTGTCAAGTGAAGGAACGACTCAAATTGGAAAACATGCCAGAGATGAGGTGACCACAGTGAATCATAGAAAAAACACCAGTTAAACAATGAAGATTATCATTACGTTTGGGATAGTTGTAGATGTGTTTGGAAGCATCTCGTAACATTTTAATGTTATATTGCCAAATTGAACGAAATGACCCAAAAGTTTCGTTCATCTCAATGAACGAGACTCAAAGGTCCGAGTCAGTCAAATGGTCCGAACTTCCCTTCACTAGCTCAAAGACAGGTACGGATATATTCTCCACTTTCTCCAATGTCTAACTCAAGACGACTACGTCACAGTGGTTAGAAGAATTCAGCAAAATCTGAAAGTTAATTTGTTACACAATTGATACGGTGCAACGTAGTGCATGATTTGTTAATAATTGTTAGTGGCTAATGAAAACATTCTAGAAGTGATCATTAGAAATAAAGTGTTGCATATTGATATTTATCCTACCTTGTTAAATCATTGTTGTGAAAAATCAACTGTTGTGAGAAATCATTAACACGATCATTGTCTTCACACACATGAATATCATTAATCATAATAATAACATACAGTATAATTAAAAGTAAATCGAGAAAAATTGTTATTTGAGAAGTGTGCCTCAAACTGGTAGCCCTTCAGATTAATCAGTACCCAAGGAGTAGCTCTCCGTTTCAAAAAGGTTGGTGACCCCTGATCCAACATCAATATAGAGCACTGAAGGAGAGACAGAATAAAATGTAAAACTTGTTCCAGCTATGTTCCAACTTTCCTTAAAGAGCCCATATTATGGATTTTTGAAAATGACCTTCCATGCAGTGTGTTACAGAGCTCTAAGTAAAGTGAAATGTCCAGCTAAGGCTTAAATCTGAAAGTGCAAAGTGTTTAAAACGATTGATTCATCTATAAAAGAGTTGACTCATCGTTGTTTAAATGAATCGTTATTAGAACGAGTCTTTAGCCGTTTCGGCTTGACGTCAACGCGAAACATACTAGTTGCGCGCGCAGACCCCGGTAAAATTGAACTCCCGGCCCCGCCCACAGATAGGAAGAAAAAGTGGAAGGCAGTAAGTGCCTTGTAAGTGAGTAATTGCAGTAAGTGTTGTAGTATAACCAGCGGGACAGCAGTGACGTGTGATCTGAGTAATGTCTAAGTAAATCTTTATGCTGTTTGATGGCAGTATAAAGATTTAGAGAGAAGTTATTGACAGCTTTTGTAGTATTGGTTTTCGCGTTTTGCTCTTTGTAGACGATCCCTAAGGATCGGTCTCTGCCGCCTGCGCACAGAGTTTAATATAATGCGTCCAGCGCGTAGGAAAGCAAATTTTTAGGAAAATAAGGTTGTAGGTGATTGTATACATTGCGACGGTTGAAAAGAGGTGCTATTTGTGTAGGAACAATGTTTCGGTCATGAGTTATTGATCCGGAAAACACGACTGCTGCTAACTTTTCTAAACTCATCAGCATTCCGGTTAAATCATGACCCGCGGACGCTGTGCTCTGAAGTGCGAGGGAAAAGCTGTGTTATTTTCCTTACCTGGAAACCTCTTTTCCCTACCTGGAGTGGTTGAGTTTTTTTTCGTAAAATACCTGAGAATTACATCCCCAACACGGTGCTGTGTTCACGTCATCTCTCTGAAGAGAGCTACACAAATCTACCAGCTTACGACGCGGGATTTGTTGCACGGTTGTTGTTAAAGGATGGATCAATACCCAGGTTATTTGGACCAGCGTGTTCTTCCAGTCTTGTTGACTGTAACAAGGTAAATATGGATGTAGTTGTCTGTATTGTGTTTGCTCCGTGCAGCATGTAGCGGTAGCCATTTAGCTTACTGCCGAATGAAACTATTTGTTGGCTTACAATAGTCCATGAAGTGTTAATTATTACTGAATGTTTGTTGTTATGATGAAGAATTTAGCAATACGCTGTTGTACAACCGCAGTGATTTGATTTCAATATATTCTGGCATTGGGCTGCTGATACGTAAAGGACGTGACGTGGTGACGTGACGTGGTAGCGTGACGTGACATGTAGCGTCACGTAAAGGAGGTGCTTGGGGGAAAAGACTCGCTCAGACGATTCATATGGGAGTCGGTGGGAAAATGAGGTAAAAATAAATAGATATTAAAAGACATCGAAAGTGTTTTTTAACCTTGCATACATATCATCCTGTTGTTTGGGACTTCAAAAAGTGAAATTTAACCGTTCTCAACCCACCATATGGGCTCTTTAAAATATCTTCTTTTGAATTCGACAACATCAAACATTTGGAACCACTTAAGGGTGACTGGGTGAGAACATTTTCATTTTAGGTTGACCTATCCCTTTAAAATGTCTGTTCAATAGATGAACAAGCATCCCGTCAAATGTAGAGCCACAGATGACCTTACACTCGTACGCGCACAGTATATGATTCATTCAAAACAGAGGTTGATATGGCAGCAGGGATGCTACAATAAATGAATCTGAATGGCGTGCAAGTCTCATAAAGTGACTGCATGGCACAGCCAACAGATCATGAGTCACTCGTATCTTTATCATATCTCTCTGATTAAATTTGTTGCATTGGTGATGTTGGCCGGAGAGGTGGAGATAGTGGCATAAATGAATCAACTGAATTACTGTGGATTCACTAGAGCTCAGATTTGCAGTAAAAATACCCCAAGTCCAAGCTAAATTTACGTGAGGAGCATTGTTGGTAAAGCACTGAGAATGCTGATTTAGACATTTATTTTGGTAGCGTTGGAACAAAACAAGGTGAAACGCATGATTTTAGGGAAATGGAAGTATGCATTATCTAATTTATTCAGTCCGCAGTGGTCGAACGTTTCAGGAATAGATAGCATACACAGCTACACAAATGGATGCCTTATGAAGATTTACTAAGCGTTCAATTGACCAAGCGACTGCAGTAGATCATTGTGGTTTTTCTTGGATCTGTTGTCACTGCTCTTTACTTGCGAGCACTAAAGATGGATCTCAGTTCTGTAATCATAGCATCTCACTGTTTTCATTGGAAGACAATGCGTTGTCATTATGAACTTTGGCAGTCGCACTGGGAGCTGCTCAAAGTTGGAGTCAGGATTTGAGGAGAAAACCTGAAGATGTCTTCTGCGATTTAAGAAAAAAGGAAGTAGAATATCATCGTGTTGAAATAGCTCTGTCATCATGTTCCCTTCCTCTCTCTCCTATTGATTTCCTATTAAGACCATTCTGCAGTTATTCGCTCTATTTTCTGAACGTCTGAAATTAATTTAAGAACCGTCCGTGCTTTTCCTGCTAACTTGCATAATATTTTGAAAGTCTTCAGTTCTCCTGTGTGCTAAACTTGTGTTTAATGAATCCATTTCCAGACTGGTGGCGTTACCGACAGTAAGTGGAAATAATATTTTAAGCCCTCGAGGCAGAATTCCAGTCTGGCAGCTTCCCACTGCGGGGGTTGTTGGGTTTATGACACTCGCGGAACTTTTCAAGAATTGAGCGCAGCGTTGCCCTAGTGCACCCTAGTGTATCTTCATGCATATTCAAGCCTCTGATGGGGTTTGCAGGCATCTAATGGAAGCTGCCATAGGCTGTGGTGATGACTTTATGACTGCACACTTCACTGCACCACTGATGACCACCACTTTGCTTCCCAGAATTTTAAGAGCTGTGGTGTGTCCTCTCTGGAACATTATTGGAGGCATCACTCTAGAATTGTGCTCATGCTTCACAGGGGACTACATGACATTCTGCATCTTTGGCAAGAGAACAATGAGGTAGACCTGTGTCTGTCTGTCTATCTGTCTTTCTTTTCTTTTATTCTGCCTTTCTTTCTTTCTTTCTTTCTTTCCTTTTATTCTCTTTCTTTCTTTCTTTCTTTCTTTCTTTCTTTCTTTCTTTCTTTCTTTCTTTCTTTCCTTTTATTCTCTTTCTTTCTTTCTT
>CAIGQQ010032566.1:3727188-3741898 GCA_903798035.1 Danio albolineatus
ATATATATATATATATATATATATATAAAATGATTTGCTCCACTTTTTTTGTGGAAATTGGCAAATTTTCCACTTAAAATTTACTTGTGTACTCACACTCGGCAGGGTTGCATTGAACCATGCCAAGGCACGTTTGTCCGCCTCTCCTCCGATGGCCTGCACTCACACTGCATTTTACCTTCCGCACCTGAGCACGCTTACATTATCGATGATGTGACTGTTCAGTTAATGCCGAGTTCAGACTGCATGATTTTAGCCCCATTTTTGACTCGCGTGTCTGTTTGATGTGTCATCTGAGCAAAACCACGAAAAAGAAAAAAGTTGCTAATTCCATTCAAAGGCCAGGTGAGCAAAATAAGTACATTTTCAACCCCTTTGAAGGCTTCTTTCTCATTAAATATTTAATAACAAAAGATATACTATGTGAGCTTGCATTGTTTCTATGTCACTTCTCGTGTGTGTTTGGTTGTGAGACGTAGCTTGTGCATCGAGACAAAGTTGTCGGCAATACTTTCCTTTTGTAAAGCCCAGAGAATCATGCATTGTGAAAACATCTGTGACACAACTACTATGAGAATCGTGCAGTCTGAACATAACAGAAGAGCTCTTGCTCAGTACAGTGAAGATTGCTTTAGTTAAATCGTTTTGTATTATTTTAGGTCGTTTGGGGATGCGGTGGCATACAGTCAAATCTTTTGCTGAACAGATCCACCACTTTTGAGGCTCGCACTATCATAAAGTCATCGTGCAAGCGAGGGGTTTTGCATGTTTAATAAACTGACAGTTGCATTCATTGAAAAATAAGAGTGATTTATAAATCCATATGAAACAGTCCCTTAAAAGTGACGTCATGTCTTCAGTTTCGTGCTCAGGCACAATTTGCACTCACACTAGAAGTGTACTGTACCAAAGCCCAACTTAATTACACTCTGGTACAGCTCTTCCACACAGGGCCAGCCAACCGAACCGCGATTGGGTGTGATTCAGAGCCAGGGCTTCATTTGTGGCTCATTTTACCAATCCCCCTCCTCAACCGTCCTCCTCCCCTGTCTGCTGTTTTCTTTCACTTTCTTCCATGACTCCGAACCCTCTTCACTTTCATCCGTGACACCCAGACCCCCCAGCCACGTTCCTCATTTTTGTCCGCAACACCTCTCCATCCTCTGGTAACATGCCGGATCCGTTACCCCGATCTGTTCCGGGACCTCGCAATTCACAAATTAAGCACTGTTCAGAGCACACACTTGTCAAATGAACTTGGAAATGGGGGTCAAACACGCCCAGACATGATTCGGTTAGCCTAGTGTGAGTACACCCTTAGACTTAAACATTTGAGTTTTACCATTTTTAAAATCTGTTCATCCAGCCTCCAGATCTGGTGGGAGCTTTTAGCTTAGCTTAGCTTAAACCATTGAATCGGATTAGACCATTAGCATCACATTCAATGATTGTTTTGTTTTGATAATTTTCCATTTAAAGCTTGACTCGTCTGTTGTTACATTGCCTACTAATACTGAGTGAAAATTAAAAGTTGCTATTTTCTAGGTCAGTATGGCCAGGAACTATACTTAATTAGCTTTAAACATAAAAACCAGCTTTAAATATAACTCTTTAAAGTTTTACTTTTTATTAAAGAAATTAAAAACTACTAATAATTTTAGCCCTTTTTAGAAAAACAAATTGGCTACAGAACAAACCACTGCTGTCCGATTACTTGCCTATACTTAATTAACCTGCTTAAGCCTTTAAATTGCACTTTAAGCTGAACGCTATTTATTTGCTAAATAATTGGTGAAATATTATGTGTCATCATGGCAATGACAAAAGACATTAGATATTAGAAATTAGTTATTCAAACTATTATGTTTAAAAATGTGTTGAGAAAAAATCTTCCACTAAAAAGCACTTGGAAATATTTGAAAAAATAAGGAGTTAATTACACAGCAAGGCTAGTAATTTGGTCTTCAACTGTACATAGGTGGCACACCTTGTTGTCCATGACGCAAATCTTAAGCAAACATGACAAAATAACTATTAATCACAGAGAGCGGCCACTTTAAGTGTGGACTGTTTCAAGGCCTGAAGGGAGATTATCAGGGTTGGGCTGTTCTTTTGTTTGTGCGGTTTCGTGTAGAATTAGTTTTTTGTATGCCATGACCAGGTAGAACAAATGTTTCTGTGTGCTGTACTAATGCAACATTGAGCTCCGTACATTTAAAAATGTAACAAACAATATGAAAATGAAACATAAAACACAGAGTCAAAACTACCGCGTCAAGTGTGTTAAAAGGTTGTTGTGTTTATTTTGACTTAAACTAGTCGTTAAGGTCCGTAAAAGTCCTTCAGTCAGCGTTAATCTACATTATAGATACTGTAAGGTTACATAACATGGTTGTAAAAGTTGAACAGTCTCATGCAGGGACGTCTAGATAAGAACTTGTGGATCTTATCAAACATTAACAGGAACAAGGCCTAGAATAGTTGAATGGCCTGGTAACACCAAGACTAACAGACAAACAGTGCTGCTTTATATAGGGAATCTCTCTGGTACATACTTGAGAGATAATGCTGTCTGCCTCAATAGTTATCTACAAAAATGTACATAAGTAAAAGTACATTCAAAGGTTTGGGGTCAGTGAGTTTTGAAATAATTGATTGTTATTTCACAAGGAGGCATTCAACTGATTAAACGTGTCAAAAAAAGACATTTGTGTTTCAAGTAAACGCTGTGAACTTTCCATTTTAGAAAGAATATGTGTATAAACAACGTTTCTCTAGTTATTTTGCAGGATACTAAGTGCAATTTAAATGCTTAACTAGGTCAGGGGTTACCAACTTTTTCAACCTGTGACCCCTAAAATAACAATGACAGGACTCGCAACCATCAATATCCTCTGAGATGCAGGGGCGTAGTGGACATTTTAAAAGTAGGGAGTGGGGGGATGAGGGGTGGGGGGAGACAGCAGAATGAGATCCAAACGTATACGTTCATATAATTATTAATCAGCTGTTTCTAAATGGTCTGTCTCTAAAAGTCAGGGGAAGAATCCACCCCACCCCCAACCCACACACACTTTGTAAATATACAAATCTAGCATAAATCGGTGCACACACACACACACACCAATAGGCCCAGTCTATTCATCATTTAATTTTGGAGGATGTCATTAGGAGACCATCCTCCATATTCAGTTGTAGCCTTTCTTTTTAATGGATGTGAGTGTCGTAAAGATGTACGAAAGTTTAACCTGGTGCCATAAAAACAATCTGCTGCAGCTGACACTGTTGCTGTGTCTTTAGTATAGCATAATCACCCCAGGGGTCACAATCCAACGATAGACAAATATCAAAGGCTGATGGCTTTTTATTCACAAGTTTTTAAAAAAATGTAACTATTAATTTTTATATTTTGCAGGTTGTCGGAAAATATGGTAAATCTAATGGTTTAATAAAATTAATTTAGATTTTTGGAAATCACTATAAGCGACCCCCACATTGGGAACCACTGAACTTATGTATTAAAGGCAAGTTTGGTTAATTAGGCAAATCGCTGGAAGAAAGTGGTTTGTTCAGTAGCCAATCAGCACTCAAACCTTTTTTTTTTTTTTTTTTTGGCTGTTTATAAATTATGTTTTAAGTTTATGTTATGTTTAATCTACTTAAATTTGCAAAAACAGTTAAGTTAACTTAATTGATTTGTGTTGGGACAACGTGAAGGAATTGTGTGGAACCCAGCATTTTTTTTACAGTGATGGGAAAATATCTTAAGGGGGCTAATAATGATGACCATAGCAGTTTTAACAAAAATGATTAAATATATATTTTTATTTCAGCTGATCTAAAGAAATGAGACTTTCTCTAGAATAAAAATATAATATCAAATACTGTAAAATATTGTCTTGCTCTGAAAAAAAAAGTCAAGTTTCACAGGAGGGCTAATCGTTTTTAACACTTGTCCAAATCTTGGGGAATCGAGTTTTTTTGTGTTGTTTTACAGTTTCGGATTGCATTATGGCACATTGATTTATGTTCCAACAACGTCTGATGCAGACTATAAATGACATAACTGTATTGTATTAGTTGGCCATGTAAATCATTGTACAAAAACAAGATAATGAGCCATTACTGTTATTTTACTGCTTGATTCCAGTGTAGATTATTTCTTATACAATATATTATTAAAAACATCCTGTGAATCAGGAGCTGTTAATTATCACAGTGTGGATAATACAAGGAGAAAGGCTATTAGAAAATGACTCTGACCTCAAGTCAACTTAGACAGAGCAGAAAAATGAGGAAGTCTATTTCTTCATTATTATAAGTGAACCGATGAACAGCCAGTTATGTAATATACGTCATACGTCTGTTGTCGCTGTCCTTTTCACAAAGCTTAACGCCTCACCCGAGCGATAATGCGGTATGGATAAAATGTATTCAGGATCATGTTAGTCACATTGAGATGTCAGTCTTGTGACATTCTCCAAGATTTGTGTCATCCTAGTGAGTGTCCTTTTAAAGGTCTTCTGCATATCCTGAAGAATGGGCTTATTTATTTCTCTCGGTTTTCTTAATTATAAGCGGCTGGTAATGGTAATTAGTGCTTGATGTGGTCGGAAGCATACCGTCCTGCAATCTAGTTATGGTACAACACATTTTATGAGGCTGCATTGAACCCTTTGTGTTTATTCTTTTGATGACTTGAGTAAGTCATTGTCAGAACCTCCCATGAAAAGCTCAATAACAGCAGAATGTGGGTTGTAAAATGTAACATGAGGTTTGGTCTGTTACTGATGTTCAATGCAGTCTTAAACCTGGGTCACTATGATGACTTGCATATTCCTAGCAAGCATCTATGCATTCATAATGGTATAATAATAGCATAGGGTTACACGTGATTTAGATGGTCCTCGTTTTGTTAGGTGTCTTTGCAGTTGAAAGGGAGCTAAATCTCATTACAGAATTGTGGTGCGTTCACAATGTGTTTTCCATTTGCTTACACTTTCAAATTGCATTATGGGACCTTGATCTCTGCTGACAACTTTTGATGCTGAATGTTTAATTAAGTGACTTTTGTTGCCATTTAAAAAATACATTGACACCTGATATGGATCAGTCATGTAAGTTATGGTACAAAACTGGGTAAACAACTGCTAGTGACTTTACTTTTATTGTCCACATTTCTTTTATTTCTTTATTGATCTTATTGTGCAATGCTGAAATGCGCTCGTGTTTGTGATTGTTTGTGACAGGGGGGACAGGGGGGACATATCCCCTTCCATCTGAGGGTTGTCCCACCCTCCCAAAAAAAAAGTTTTAAAAAAATTGCACTCTGTATTGTGAAAAATATATGCATCAATACCTAAAATAATTGTATTTGTAGAAAAAAAAAGCATTTCCCATTTAAAATGCGTTAAGAAACTGTTGAGTTCCCCCTCCTCTTCCTGACAGTGGTTTGTTCCACTTTCCCGGGTTCACCTCTCCGACTATGCGCGCGCACACATTCAGGTGTGCGGCTGCAGCTCAGTTCTAGATGATCGCCAGTAAGGAGGGTACTTTATTCACTTTAAATAAAGCGATTCTCTTTAATGTTGGTAATACAGACTCATTCATCAATTATTTGCAGTAAAAATGCTGATTACCATTTTGATTGATGGTGAAGGGATAATGAGAGTTTTTATTTAGATGAGCAGTTTCTTTAATGTTTTTAGTGTTGTGGCTGTTCAGCAGACGAACCTCACAGGCTCACCTATTTACAGTATGATCTGTCAATTTAACAAGTGTAATGTAAACAATTGAGTTATTATGAGTTTAGAAAAAATCTTTTCCTGCATTTCTTCTACTTCAGGAGTCAGTCTGCTGACCGCACACAACATAAATAATCAGAAGAAAAATCTGCTTTGATTGAACCTGAGAAAAACTTAGAAAAAAATAACCATAATGAGCCAAAGTATTTAACTGTGGGAACATATCTTTATAAGTACAATTTGACTGTATTATTTGTGTCCCCCTCAAAAAATTGCTCAAGGGAAATTTTATATTTATTGTCCCCCCCCCAGTGTTAAATCAGATTTACGCCTTTGGTAGAAAGATCAGTCCTGTGATTCCTGTCCAAATAAATCACACATAGAAAGTAAATCGTATCATACTGAACAACCTCAAGACATGGGCGCTTTATAAATGCAGCAAACCTTTTGGAAACAATAAAAATGTCCAAGAAGATGTCCAAAACCTTTAAACGCAATGATCCAGAGACTGTTTATAGACTGCATGTCACTGAAAATTATGGATGCCGACTGTATGATGACTGAAATCACCAAACAATCACTAATGGAACAAATGAAGAATGGAAGGAAGGGTCATATAAAAGGAAGGACCGAATAAGGAATGGAAGGAAGGATCGAAGAACCAAATAAATGAAGGAAGGATTCAAGGAAGGATTGAACAAACTAAGGAAGGAAGGAACGAACGAATGAACGAATGAACAAAGGACCTAATGAAGGAACAAAAATATGAAAGAAAGAATGAGCAAACAAATGAAGGGAGGAAAGAAGAAAGGACCAAACAAATGAAGGAAGGATTCAACGAAGGACTGAACAAACTAAAGGAAAGAAGGAACAAACAAACGAACGAACGAATGAACAAAGGACCTAATGAAGAAAGAAACAAAAATATGAAAGAAATGAGCGAACAAATGAAGGGAGGAAAGAAGGAAAGATCAAACGAATGAAGGAAAAATTCAAGGAAGGACTGAACAAACTAAGAAAGGAAGGAACGAACAAACAAATGAATGAACAACAGGACCTAATGTAGGAATGAAAAAAATACAAACGAAGGAAGAAGGGGACCAACGAATGAATTAAGGAAGTAGAGAACAAACAAATAATTGAAGTAAGGTTGGAAGGAACGAACGAAAATAGGAAGAACCCTAAATACACTACATATTGTTTGTGCAGGGATGTGTAAACGTAACATTCTGTAAACGCATCAACTTTTCTACAGTGTAATACTCACTACTCACTACTCTTGAGTACTTTTAAAAGGTCTACTTTTTACTCATACTTTGAGTAATATTTACTACAGATACTTTTACTCTACTTGCACTACATTTTTGGGCAAGTAATGGTACTTTTACTTGAGTATGATTTTTCAGTATTCTTTCCACCACTGCAAACTACTCGATTTACAAAGAAGTCTGTTTATGACATAAACATGAGAATAATATAAGAAGAAAATATCAGTTTGTAACATCAAGCAGCGTTATAAACGTTTTTTAACGTCTAAAAATCAATGCAAGTGAATTAAACCGGAAGTTTCAATCCAATAAAGTTACAATGGCATTGTGCCCGCTTGTATGTGGTGAATAAGATCAATAGTTTTTGCTTTATTGTTTCAAACTACTAAGAACTAAAAAAGTGACTACTAAAAGTCACTTTTGTAAACTAAAGAGTTCAATTTTCAACATCAAAATATTCATTGAAATAAACTGAAACATATGTGACTGTGCAACTGTTAATAAGCAGATATACATATATATATTACAGTGTTATTTGTTTGGTCAAAAATGACTGATACATTGGGTCCTGCTTACTTAGCGTTTATACAATTATTTGTAAATCCAATGTTGAAGATACAAAACAAAGTATTTTATGCCATATATTTTGAGATGGAGTGTTCCGAACATCTAATCAGTGCTAGGCTAAACATGCTCATTGTAAAGGGCAGCAAAACAGCACAGAGAATTACGCCATCAGACACATGATGCAAGGAGACTCATTTCCTATGACTATAACTATATTTGGCAACATTGTGACTATGACAAAAAAAAAAATCTAGGAATGTTTGGGGATTCTGTGTTTTTTATGGTCCCATCTTGTGACATCATGTCCTCTTAGATTTCTTTGGTCCATGCTGCGTTTATAGTTTCACCAGTTTGCTTTGAAATGTATTGTTTACCCACGTTTTTAGTGGCCTCAGATCTACTTGTTTAAATACAATTTCAGCATTCACACTAAAACGTTCAGACTACACTATTTTTATTGTCGATTATGACAGTCACTGTCAGATTGTGCGAATTTTATTATTATTTTTTTTTGTCTAGATAAAATATTTGTGTCTTGGGTCTCACATGTGTGAGACTACATTGCTTTTTAGTTACTAGTACTATACACTAGGCCACAGCCATGTTGATAGTGGTGTTAGTGAAGCCAGCAGTGGGCACTTAATCTGCAGTCTGTTTGGGTCCTAATGCCCCAGTATAGTGGAGGATGATGCTATACCGTCAGTGTGCACTTTTGGATGAAATGCTAAACCAAGGTTGTGACTCTCTGTGGTTAGAAATCCCATGGCACTTCTTGTAAAAAGTAGGGGTGTAACCCTGGTGTCCTGGCCTAATTCCCTCCATTGGCCCTTACCTATTATCCCTATCCACTGAATGGGTTCTGTCAGTGTTGAGCAAGCTACATGAAAAATGTAGTGAGCTAAGCTATTAGCTCCTCTACTCATAGCTTAACTACACTAAAAGCTTTCCCCTGGGAAATGTACCAAGCAAAGCTAAAAGCTACTTGGCAAAACTATAAATTACTAAAGCATTTTTTGAGCACAGCATCAGAATTAACGTTATTACATCTTAACGTACTTCTTGAGGTATGGTCTTGAGGAATCCTGCTTCAGAAATAAATCTCCTGCACTTGCTTACTATACTATGAACTAGAAATGTTGCACTGAGTGGTCCTGCAAAATCAATGAAAAATTGACAATATAAGATGAAAACGTCTCATAAATCTGAACGCAAGCGGTTAAATAAGATGTATTTGAATGATTGTTTATATCAGGTAGAAACAAGAAGGCCTTAGTCGGTGGTTTGTTTGGCAACAAAGTAAAGAGCATCAAAGTAAAGCGTCAAAGTCAGAGTTATTAACCTGACAGTCTACTAATACTCTAATGACTGCTAGTTGACGTGTAGATGCAAAGTTACTTAAAGTACTAACAAAACTGCCTAAAGTAAAACAGGGTGGTAGTGCATTCCAAACTAAGAGACTAGTTCTGAATCCTTTACAAACAATTTTGGGATTTAGATGCACCCTTTCTTGGGTGTGAAACAGGGAAGAGCCTGATTGTTTGCCAAAAAGAGATGCTTTTTCTTTAAGCTTAAGATATCTGTCTACATGCATTAGGTTAGTTGGATACACCCAGATGGGTGCTCCATGGGCTGCCGTTACGGATCCACATCTACCCTTCAGTGAAGGCGAGCTGAATATCAAGTATTGCCTTAGTCTCAATCTGTTTGGATGTTCTGAGACACTTCTAATGCCAGGCTTACAGTGCAATTTTATGTGGACTTTTATGATGGTAGCTTGTCAGACGATAAGAATGTGATCCCCATGTCACACAAGATGTCAGTAGTCAATGTCAGAGTGTATTACAATCAAAAACAGACATACCTGTACACTAGAAGACTCATCTGTTTTTTTTTTTTTTTTTTTAAGTATGAGTGAATAAATGCGTTTATATAGCACTTTTAAGGTGTATTTGTACACTTAAATTGACAGGAAGGGTCTCTGCAGGTAGACAGTGGTGGAGTTCATTAAACAAATGGGGATGATTTGTGTGTCATGTCCACACAAATACATTTTCATTTAAAAATTCAAATATTTATCTCTGTTTTGGCCCATGGTCTAGCCTGAACACTGAACACCCACCGGTGACCTACTCCGACAAAGGGCATCCATCGTTCTCTTTGTCAGCTCTATGTTGAGCTGCTTTGACACAATTTACATTGTAAAAGTCCAATAGAAGTAAAGATTTATTGAATTCTCTGCACAGTAAGGCCCAATCCCAATTCTATTTTTGTACCCCTTCCACTTTCCCCTTGGCCCTCAAAACCTTAAAACGTACCCCTAGGAAATGGGAACTACTACAACACCTGCACACGTCATCACGATCAGATGATGGCGACTGCTGTAATAATTCCAGTTGCCTTATTTTTTGGTGTTTATCTTCAGGAAATCACTGAAGGCGTATGTTGTTATCATAGCGATCTAATGTGGCAATAAGATCGTTACTATACTGCGCATTTACAGTACACAGTGCCCATATTCATCTATGTAAACACATATTATACCAGACACTGTAAAAAGGTTATTCCCAGTCATCAGACTTTTCTGACAGAGTATTCGAGTGTCATCGAATGACAGTATGTTGTGGGACTGCTATACAGGAGTATTTATTATGGATTATAGATCGCGGAAATTTTATTTATTTTTATTTATTTATTTATTTTTAAATCATGACGGTAAAACACAAGTGCGGTTATGAATATATTAAAAAATTTGCTTGTTTGTTGTAAAAATTGGTAATAATGATAAAAAAATAAAAATTTGTGGATCTCCTTACTTCTGGGTGCAGCTATACTGCAGTTGTGAAATTTTCTTACACCTTGGTTTCGAGTGTGGTCCTGAAAATTCTTTGTTCGAATGGCTATCTACCCCTTCCCCTTAGCCCTACGCCTTTCAAGCTAAAGAGAATTGGGACACCCCTACCCTTTCACGGGAATGCTCAAAACACTGTCGGTAAGGGAAAGGGCTAAGGGGAAGAATTGGGACCAGGCCTATTATTGCGTTTTTAGGCAAATAAAAATATATATATATATATATTTGAAAACGCTATCGAATGTGGAAAACAACATTTTCGTGTTTGTGTTGTGTATTGTGAAAACCGAGGCTTTCAAAAACGATGCCGCATCTTTAGCCTTGTGACTAATTCAGCTAAAATGGTGGATGATATTGTGTTGTTGTGTTGTTTTGGATGTTCACCGTTTTGACAGCATTGTTAAAGTGTAATGTCATTTTGCACATGCTCCAGATTGTTTGTCTTTAAAGGACACCGCATGTTTACTCAGAGCTGTTGTTTTGGCATTTCTCCCAGTCTATATTCTTACTTGCTTTTTCAACTTTAGAGTTGTTTTACTCTCAGCAACAACTCCACCTCACTGTCGGACAATTTAAAACGTTATGCTTGTCCTCAACGTATTGCTGTGATGTTTCAAAGTAGGGCTACACAATTTGGGAAAATTGTCATATTGCGATTATTGAGGTCAATATTGCGATATGCGATTTCGATTATAAATGGTATTGTAAGACAACTTAATGGGTTTTTAAGAAAATTGCACACACCGATTAGTAATAATGCTGAAGTATGCGTTTGTTCAACTTGAAATGGTTTCAAAATAAATAATTTTCACAAAATAAATATCTGCATTAATGTAAACTTATTTTCATATTCCATATTTTACATATTTCATATTTCTTGCAATTATTAAATTAAATTAAACAATATTTTATATGTATAGCTTTGTTTTATTGTTTATGAGAGAGAAATGCAGCATGCACTATTTAAACATATCACATTTTGTCTGTTATATATACACACACACACACACACACACACACACACATACATACAACTTTTGGTTCTGCTTATTTTATTAAATTTAAAATGTGACCATATGCATTATATGCATCCTATATATATATATATATATACATGAAAACATTCAGCATGTTTCTGGTTTTATAGAGAACGTTGGGCACATGGAAAGGTTAACAGCAGATATATTCCTCGTTACTCACCACTATACATGCACACAATAATTCTTCTAGTTTCAATTTAATTCAATAATTTACTTTGAATGAAAACACTGAACCTATGATGACGGTTGTGAGCAATTTTGTCGGTTAGAGGAGACTTAACACCCGACGACAATTTTCACTTGATGGACGAAAAGGTGTTTGGCTGATTCTTTCCTGAACTTGCCTGCGAGTGTGCCTTTTCAGACCGCTCATCCCTGAATCACTGGTGTACTTGACTGAGATTAAGCATGTTTTACAAGCAGCATACGACGTGCTATCGCCGTCGCGTTTACTCTCAAGAACTTTATTAATATTTACGGCTTCCTGAGTAGTTCTGTTCATTAATGGACGTCATTACTTCTGACTTACCGCTGCAAATCATTTTTTTAATACAAATTTTCCGCGGGCGTTAGTGCCTTCCAGCCCTGATGGCTTCTGGGTCAAGTAGTTCTTTTTTAATTGCGTTACATTGTAATCGTATTAAAAGGAAACTACAAAAATGGCGCTGTATTTTCTTTCTTGAATGTCTTGTTACGTCCACGAATGCATTCGTTTATTTAATATAATCGCAAGATTTGCTGTAATGTAATCACATAGGCTGACATCGCGATTGTGATCGATTAATTGTATATGATTAATTGTGCAGCACTATTTCAAAGTAAAGTAAATAAACGGTAGGTGGAAATGATGCCGGTCAAACTAGCATCTTACATCTAAACCAGTGGTCTCAAACTCAATTCCTGGAGGGCCACAGCTCTGCAGAGTTTAGATCCAACCAGCTCCAACTCACACCTGTTTAATAGTTCCTAGCAATCTTAACCACCTTGATTAGTTGGATCAGGTGTGTTTGATTGGGGTTGGAGCAAAGCTTTGCAGAGCTGCGGCCCTCCAGGAATTGAGTTTGAAAACTATGATCTAAACGGATGTGCAATACAGGGATGAAAGCACTTTCAATCATTTTAGTGTGGACGACCAACTTTCGGAAAACGACTGAAAATTATAGTAATTGGATGCGGAGCAATTCTTAGTGAAAGCAATGTCTTCTAAACTCATCTGGATTAGTGTAATGACAGTGTTTCTCAACCATTCCTAGAGGACCACCAACACTGCTTGTTTTGAATGTCACCTTTGTCTGTCACACTCATTACAGGTCTTTCAGTCTCTGCTAATGAGCTGATGATCTGAATCAGGTGTGTTTGGTTAAGGAGACATGGAATAAGTGCAGAGCTGGTGGTTCCCCTAGTAACATATTGAAGAAACAGTGTTCTATGAGAAAGGTCTGATGAAGGGAATTTGGTCAGGACACTGAAGGTCACACACCAGCTCTTTACAAGAATGCCATGGGATTTTTAATGACCACAGAGATTCCTCAATTTAGTGTCTCACCTGAAGGACAGTGCTTTTTAACGTGATGATACATGGAGCAATTTTTTAAGCAATAGTCCCGGGCAATACTGGAAAGCAATTTTTTTGGGTGTCTACTTTCCTATTGAGAATGGGCAACAAAATTGTTTCTGGAGCCCTGTGTCTCACCTGGTTGCCCACTGATGGCTTCTTTGCCTACTATAGTTTCCCCGTCACCAGGACCACATATAAGCAGCATTTTCCCAGTCAGTCTCCCATCCAGGCACTTGGCCCACAAATTGTTATATATCTGAATCAAAATGAAATAAAAGTCGCACAAAATGTATTAGAATTTGAAACTAATGCCCCATGTATTCTACACCCATGTTTTAGATTAGAACCAGGCAAACTGTTAGGTTTCCAGTACAAACTCTCTCCATTTTATAGCCCATTCAGTAGCATGCCATACAAGCGCTCCTTTTCCCTCTAGAACTCATTCATTCATTTTCCTTCGGCTTAGTCCCTTTATTCATCTGGGGTCACCACAGCGGAATGAACCGCCAACTTATCCAGCATGTTGTTTTACACAGCGGATGCCCTTCCAGCTGCAACCCAGCACTGGGAAACATCCATACACACTCATTCACACACATACACTATGGCCAATTCAGATGATTCAGTTTACCCATAATGCATGTCTTTAGATTGGGGGAAACCAGAGCACCTGGAGAAAACCCACGCGTTCATGGGGAGAACATGAAAACTCCACACAGAAATGCCTACTGACCTCAGCTAGGACTCGAACCAGTGACCTTTTTGCTGTGAGGCGACAGTGTTAACCACCGAGCCACCATGTCACCCCCTCAATAACTCAATTGAATCCTGTACCATTGAAATGAATGGTTTTCGACATTTTCTCTGAGGTCATTTGATCAGGATCAGTGCTGCTACTTTTTGATTTGACGGTCATCATAGTTGAGATTACATAGCAGGAAAGTGTCTCAAATCTTGTCTGTGGGAAATTTCTGATCACAACAGCCATTAACCGACAGATTTTAGCATAAGATTAAAGGAGCCTTTTCCAAATTTGTTTCAGATGACCAAATGGTGGGCAAAACTGCAGCGTGAAGCCAGTTTAAATCACTCCAGCAATGGACTGTCAGACGCAACAATGCTCTGCTACCTCAAGGCGAGTTATTTTTAGGCGTATGACGCAGGTGTCTCATATCACCACCTGCTCAGCACACTGATGAGGGCTCCCTCTTCCCTGCTGCCTGGCGACGGGGGATGCTGTTGCCGGGGGAACTGAAACTGGTTGACATCACACGCCTTCAGGACCTCCCCTGTCGAAATGGTATGCAGTTCAGCTCTCTGATCACACACACACATTAATCTATCATGACTAACCCACCCCGCTGCTGTTGCCCCAAAGGCTGATCAACAGCTTGCGAACTGTGAGTCATCCACAAATGCCACGCAGCACAGTTGTGCGTAACAGACTTTTCATACTCTGTGTAGCACATTAAGCCATTCTGAACAGATGTTTGGGTGATTTCTTTGGGGGTCTGTACAGATGTACTGTTAACTTTATGCATTACTGACTATATTGGTCCAGTAGTAGTGAGCTGTTTGTTCGAACTGTTCCAGCTGTACTCAGGAAGATGTTTGAACCAGATTTAGTTCTCTATAAATGCTTTGTTTAGATGTGTCCTCCTGATTTACGAGCTTTGTTTTTTTTT
>CAIGQQ010032566.1:3742298-3754051 GCA_903798035.1 Danio albolineatus
TAAATCTTAACAAAGTAACAAAACTGCAACAATTTGTACTGAAATTTGATTTATTTTCTGTGAAGTCTGACCTGCCACTGCAAGGCCAGCTATTGGTGTAATGTCTCAACCCCCCAAGGATAAGCAAAACATTCTTAGCCTTTGGCCCTCCGGCAGATACAGAAAACTGTGCACTTGGCAAATTTAAGTGACTTGTTAATGACTTGGACATTCTCACGAATCCTGCACAGAGTGTGACTCATTACCGACCCTAATCCCATGCAATGTAACACTGCTGGAGTTAGTGCTGTGATAACCTGCATCAATGCCCCTCTTCTCAATGAAAAGATTTCTTGTTCTCATACGCAAGCAGTGTGGGCTTGCATCTACACATGCAGACAGATATTGATCTTTTCTCCATATCGCTTCCTTCAGCATAGCTTCACCCAACAAGAGAGGGTTTGTTTTAAGTGCTTAAGAGGTGAATTCTCTCGCAGTCGAAAATAAAATCACGCTTCCCATATGGAAGGGAGATTGTCTGTGAATCATATCTACATCTGACATCTTTTATTTCAGTGTTCTCAAATACTGCGAAAGCTTTATACGGCGACGTGCTTTAGATCTTAAAAACTGGCCTAAGATTGGTTCTAATTACACGGACATGAAACTGTGGAATCTGACAGTTTCTCTTCCTTTGATCCGGTCGTGCTCCACATGGAGTGTACAGTAATGAATGGTCGATCTCAGTTTCATAATAGTCCATCTGCTAGGGTTAGAACAGATAGCAACGTCCTCTCAATAAAAGCCAACTAGGACGCCTATTAGATTTAATGGAAAACCTGTAAAAAACAACTTTGATGTTTTATTACACAGCCTCCACGTGGCATTGCAAAATTGACAAAAGATGGCTGCTTTTTTGCTGTTTTTCTTAACACTAATGATTTGCCATGGCACCGTCTCATTATATGGACTTTTTGGCTGTGGTCATTATTATTCAATCATTATCATGATGTGGTCATGATTGCTTATTTGCACCTTGTGCTTCTGACAGTGATGACAGTGAATTGGACCATAACATGTAGGTTTTGATAACATATGTAGACTACCTGACAAAAGTCTTGTCGTTTATCCAAGTTTTAGGAACAACAAATAATAACTTGACTTCTAGTTGATCATTTGGTATCAGAAGTGGCTTACTTGAAAGGAAAAGGCCTCTAGATTTAGCTTATTTTACCTAAATAAAATATGATCATGCCTTAATTTTTAATTATGACAGTAAGACTTTGCTTAGACAAAAGTCTTGTCACCTAACAGAAATAATGTACAGTATAGAATATAAAGTCATGGTGCAGTAGAAAATGAATTAATACTGTGCATGACTCCCATCAGCTTAAAGGACTGCATCCATACATTTCTGCAAAGACTAAAATAACTTTATTAATTAATAAAGTCATCTGGAATGGCAAAGAAAGCATTCTTGAAGGACTCCAAGAAATCTTCAAGATTCTTTGGCTTCATCTTCAATGCCTCCTCCTCCATCAAATCCCAGACATGCACGATAATGTTCATATCTGGTGACTGGGCTGGCCAATCCTGATTTCGGGAACTTTGATGTGGAGGCTGAAGTATGAGAAGGAGCGCTATCCTGCTGAGGAATTTGCCCTCTTTTTTGGTTTGTAATGTAATGGGTAGCACAAATGTCTTGATACCTCAGGCTGTTGATGTTGCCATCCACTCTGCAGATCTCTCGCAAGCCCCCATACTGAATGTAACCCCAAACCATGATTTTTCCTTCACCAAACTTGACTAATTTCTATGAGAATCTTGAATCCATGCAGGTTCCAATAGGTCTTCTGCAGTATTTGTGATGATTGGGATGCAGTTCAACTGATGATTCGCCACTTTTCCAAATGATCAACTAGAAGTCAAGTTATTATTTGTTGCTCTTACATCTGGGATTGATGACAAGACTTTTGTCAGGTAGTGTAGACTATGATGTACAGTTGGACCATAAAATGTAGGTTTTGATAAACTGATTTGGCGTACTATTTCTAAATAGCTTACTATTTGCTTGCACTGCAGATCAATTTGGCAGGGATTCGAGAATCTTTGAATTTCTGTTTGTCTTTAGCTTGATTGATGTTCCTACATTAGTCTTTTATTAAAGTAAACAGTTCTCTGTTTAAATAAATCACGCCCTCTTTATAAATCAGCCATAATGCCGTTCAGGTTGATTAATTCCTAAGCAAGTCTGATTAATGATGTTTTACAGACGTGCGTAGCTGCACTGTGTTCACTTGGTCAATTGCTGCAGTCTGACCCAATGTGTAAAAATAGCTGGCTAATGATGTGATTGACAGGAGTGAGGGCAGGTGATCTGATTGACACTAATCCCACAGAGCTGTGGAAAATGAAGGTTATAAGCGTTCAGGATGGGTATGATGAGTTTGATTTAAGCATGTTTTAATCTCGGAATGGTTGCAAGACAATATAAATAGCTTGGCGAGCATGAAAAGCGGGCTCTGCCAAAATCAATATTTTTGTCTTTACCGAATTAGGCATTTATGAATGTGTTTTTCATTTTTCATTTGAGATTTATTAGACGTTGGTGTGAAGTGTTACAGCTGTCTCTGTAGTTTCTTGTATTAAGTGTTTTGTGCAGCTGTACACAGTGGTGTGTGTTCCCAAGTGAGTCTCTGTGGATGCATTACCGTCAGTCTCTGCACACTCCATATAAAGAGATTAACCCTAGACTTTACAATCCACTTCAGCTCAGTCTCTTGAACACGTAGCTAATAGGAACACGTGGGAATGATTAATAGTGTAGAATCAAAGTAATGTAAATTACTAAATGAAATGTAAATTGGTCAAAAATGAAATCAAAATCAAGAGTATAATACAACTCTAATTGTATATGTACAAGAATGTGTCCTACATCACATTCAGTGTAATAGTAGTTATATAGTAAAAAATCTTGTTAGGCGTATTTGCAACGATAATATTGTAACTTTAAATCATTTTTATACTTTGCTGCTATCCTTCAAAGCACTAGGTTTTGATTTGTTTTTAATCATTTAAAATGTAATACAATTTTATATGATCACTTATTCTTACTCTCATTCAATTCAATTTCACTGCTGAAAGTCAAAACACTGAAGAGAAAATCCATTGATGTGCAGCTCCACAAGTCCCAACCAAGCAAGGCAGTTGGCCACAGTGGCGAGGAACAAACTTTACCCATTAACGAAAGTGAAGGGAAAAAAATATATATATATAACTAAAAGCTATACCCTAGTTATACCATGTTCATAAATTTTTACATAAATATATGTTACACTAAGTCACATTTTATATAATATGTTATATAAGATCACATTTGTAAATTGAATTTGATGCAGACTTCATATTTGGCCAATACACGTGTACAACGTCTTATTTGTTATTAAATTTATTCAGTGCCAAAGACTATTGAGTAAATCATGTTTTATTGTGTGTGTATATGCGGCGTTCAAACTTCTTAGAGTTGTTTAGTTTATGCTGCAAGTATTCCACATCACATCAGCTTGAAATCACAGCAACAATGAGACAAAATCTCAAAACAGTGACTGCAAACTGAAGTGAACTGATGTTTTGTTGATTACTCACTGTAGACCAACTGTGAGTCTCATTGGGACGAGGAATAAATGTGTAAATCTGTGCAATTTTTGAAATCCACAAAGAGCTGATGGGCTATGTAACGCTGAAGCTTTGCAATTACGTCTTATTAGGCTTTTTAGCTAACAAGGTAATTATCTAATAGCAGCGGTGGCGGAACAAAGTAACCTCAAAATGCTCAACCAAGGCAGTGCTTAGTGTTTAATGGGATAGCTCACCGAAAAAAGAAAATGCTGTCATTATTTACTCACCCTAGTGTTGCTCTAAATGCCATTTGATTTTTTTTTCTTCTTTAGACCACAAAAGTGAAAATGTAAACTAATGTTCTGCTAATGCTCGTCCTTAAATCGATATGAACAGCAGTCAGTGATGCAGAAATATCAACAAATGATGTGACACAAGGATTTTTGTGAATAAATTTCTTTAATTAATTTAGGCATCACAACATTATGATGGGTGGCACGGTGGCTCAGTGGTTAGCACTGTGGTCTTACAGCAAGAAGGTTGCTGGTTCGAGTCCCGGGTGAGCCAGTTGGCATTTCTGTGTGGAGTTTGCATGTTCTCCCTGTGTTTGTGTGGGTTTCCTCTGGGTGCTCCGGTTTCCCCCCCAGTCCAAAGACATGTACTATAGATGAATTGAATAAACTAAATTGGCCGTAGTGCTGGGTTGCTGCTAGAAGGGCATCCGCAGTTTAAAACACATGCTGGATAAGTTGGCGGTTCATTCTGCTGTGGCGACCCATGATTAAATAAAGGGACTAAGCTTAAGAAAAATGAATTAATTGAATGAATGAACATTATGATGTACTATCTGAAAAATGGAGATTTAGTTTCAGATTATAAGAAGATACATCACAAACGTTAGCACAGTTTTAAAAATTCACTTGAAGTTACTGTTAAATTAACCCTAATTTAAAGGTTAAAAAACTGTGTAAAACATTCATTATTCAGTATCAATTAATCTCTGATCTCTATCACTGTTCCTCCAGGTGGTTCGAGCACGTTTGGAGGAGCGAGGGATCACGGTTCGGGATGTTAGGCTAAACGGTTCAGCTGCCAGTCACGTTCTGCACCAGGACACGGGCCTCGGATACAAAGACTTGGACCTGATTTTTGGTGTTTCGCTGTCAGACGACCAGGCTTTCCGTGTGGTGAAGGACGTGGTTCTTGACAGCCTGCTGGACTTCCTGCCAGAAGGCGTCAGCAAAGAGCGAATCTCAGCACTGACTCTGAAAGAGGCTTACGTGCAGAAACTGGTGAAGGTGTGCAACGACACCGACCGCTGGAGCCTCATCTCGCTTTCCAACAACACAGGCAAGAACGTCGAGCTCAAGTTCGTAGACTCTCTAAGACGGCAGTTTGAGTTCAGCGTGGACTCTTTCCAGATAGTCTTGGACTCTCTTCTTCTGTTCGACCGTTGTTCGGAGACGCCCATGTCGGAGTGTTTCCATCCTACAGTTTTGGGCGAGAGCATGTACGGGGACTTCGAGGAAGCTCTCGGCCATCTGTGCAACAAGGCCATCGCTACACGAAACCCTGAAGAAATTCGCGGAGGCGGCCTCTTAAAATACTGCCACCTTTTAGTGCGAGGATTTCGTCCCACTTCCGAATCGGAGATGAAATCGCTCCAGCGGTACATGTGCTCACGGTTCTTCATTGACTTTCCAGACATCGGTGAGCAGCAGCGAAAACTGGAGGCATACCTGCAGAATCACTTTGCCGGAATGGAGCACAAACGGTACGACTGTTTGGTCACGTTGTACCACGTGGTCAACGAGAGTACTGTATGCTTAATGGGACACGAGCGACGGCAGACTTTAAATCTTATCTCAATGCTGGCGCTAAGGGTGCTCGCCGAACAGAACGCCATCCCTACAGTTACCAACGTCACATGTTATTACCAGCCGGCACCGTACGTGCGAGACATCAACTTCAGTAACTACTACATCGCTCACGTGCAGCCGCTGGTTCACACATGCAGTAGTTCCTATCCGACGTGGCTGCCCTGTAACTGACACAGACATCAGTCGACATCAGTTCTCGTACATCCCCATGTGCTGGAGATGATATGCAAGCAAGTGAATATATAAACGTTTTTTTTCCAAACTCAAAAAAAAAAAAGGGACGATCTGGAGGAGCTTTTTTTTTTTTTTAAACAATGTCAATAGAGCATTCTTGGGACAGCGTCAAAATTGGGAAGACTAATTCTCACTACTGCTTACCTTCTCATTCGTTAAATGTTTCGTATGACGATGTCACAGCCAAAAATTAGGGATGCTCCGATCGATCGGCTGAAAATCACATTTCATGACTCGATCGGTACTCGCCAATCTGGCCGATCTCATGAATCAATCGCAGGTGTTTGTTTAGGAGTTTACTAGCAGAGGAAGACGCACCTGTGCTCCCGTATATTATACATAGCCGTCATATAATACCTTGCGATCGATGGCTCGCGCCACAGCAGCAAAAATATATACAGATATGGTGCAACCTGTTTATATAGTCTATTGACTGTTTATATATGCAGCCAGATCAGTCTCAAAAATAATATAGTTACAAAATAAAAATCATACATCCAAAACACAATTCACATTTACAAAATCCTATTCATTAATTAGAAAAAAACGATTAAAAAATACACAAGTGACATATGTAAATATGAAAAACTATTAAAAATATGCTAATTAAATTCACGATTCAACACCATTCAAACACGATTCAAAAATACACAAATCCTATTAAAAAAATTTAAAACAATTTAAAAACATGTAAATGTAATTCGTAAATTTAAACCACAATTCAAAAATATACAAATCCAATTTATAAATTTAAACCACGATTCAAAAATACACAAATCCAAGTCGAAAATTAAAAACACGATTCAAAAATACACACATCCAATTCGAAAATAAAAAAACATGATTTAACGGATTAAAAAATACACAAATCAAATTTATAGATCTAAAAAAAAAACAATAAAAAAAAATGTAAATTCAATTTGTGAATTAAAAACAAACAATTAAGAAATACCCAAATCCAATCCGTACGTTCAAAACACAATTCATAAATACACAAATCTAATTCATTTGGAGAAAATAATTATATTTTTCACTTGTGAAATCACGAATTGTGTTTACAGCTGTACAAATTGGATTTGTAAATGTGAATTGTGCTGTGCATGTATGAATTTTATTATATAAATGTATTAGTTTTGAGACTCCATATTTTTACAGTCTAAAGCTGCTTCTGGCCATGACATGCTCACACTTAAATGGTTATAAGAGACATGTTTAAGGTATTATATGCAGCATCTTTAATATATTTTATTAGGTAAGGAGAGATCTACTCTTAAGGTTCATATTTAGAGGGAAAATGTGCTTAATGCATTATAAAGCTTGAAGCATTAGAATCTGTATCGGCGGATCACCATGACAAGGAATCGGTACATCCTGATTGGAGCATCCCTACCAAAAATATTATTAATTTTAATGAATTATTTTTAAAGATACGTGTGCAGTTTACATAGTTCAAGTATTGTTGAGGTGTTTACCCATTAATTCAAATACCCCATAAATATTGAGGAAAAACTGAATTCTGGAATTTGTCTTCCGGGTTTTGATGCGTCGACTGTAGCACTCTATTGTTTTTGTGCTAAATGTGACGTACATTAGAAAGACTGTTCACTGCTGTATGTCTGATTTGAGCCTGTTCTTACGTATTCTGTTCTGCAGAGTGAGCGAAGATCTTTTTCACATGTAGCAGGAAAAAAAATACACTTAGTTTTTTTTCCTCTCCCTGAAAGTCATGATAGATTCAGTTAAACTGTTGCAGGTTATGTAAGTGGGGAGAGAAGGCTGCGCTCTGTGTTGTGAAGCTATATATGTTTTTTCAGACTGTGGTTTCAATCAACCTGTTTTTTTTTTTTTTTTTTTTTTTTTAAGGACCAAAGATATTTTATTTTTGACGTTGAGAAAGGAATGTTTGCTGTTGTAATTCCAAGTGCCTAAAAACATTGTACAAAAAAAGTGAGACCTGTGCTCTCTAAAAAACGTTTATTCTGTCTCCTTGTTAATTGTAAAACTCTATTTTCAGGGATGGAGGCATGTATTTCTATGTGATTAAAAAAGCACAAAACCCATCTTTATGTCTTTTACCTCTTTTTTTTAAACTTGTAGTCTACGAAATATCTTGTATTCGCTACTATTTAAGCGTATATTTCTATATTTTGACTTAAACTATTTAGAAATACTCTTTATCATGAGAAAGAAAGGTATAAGTGGTCAGTGGTGAAACTGCGAGTGTAGCTGTACTGTGGTCTGAATGTGCGCCGACTCTTAATCTGAGGTAATGGATACATTGCAGTTCCAGGACATGAACCATAAGGATCCTTTCTAAAGCACAATGGCTTCTGTTTTGCAGTGACACTAAAGGTATCGCACAAAGGCTGTTTTGTTAACCCACCCATGCTGCCCCTGGAGATCGAATCCTATTTCCTTTCATAATGCCATATCCATGTCATTTATTTTTGTAAACATCAAGGAGCTGTGTTACTAGGAAGTGATGTTTAAATGATTGCAACAGACTTGGAGACATGGTCAGTTTTATAGCTGTGAATTATATCATGCTACATTTAAATCTAGTTTTAGTAGATCTAACGGGTTAATCAATTTGGCAGTTTAAAGAATGTAAACTGGCTAAACTGCAACGTTTTAAATAGTTGAGGTGATGGGTGAATTCTTCACTTGCCAGTGTGTTCTTGAACCTTTTTGTGCCACTTCCTATTGACTATCAGAAATGAGATACGAGAAAATGTATGTTATACTTTTATTAGAAGCTTATATCTATCGAAAATACAATATAGATATATAGATTTTAAAGTTTGACCCATTTTTTCATATATACAGTTAAAGTCAGAAACCCAAACCTAGAAACCTAATTTCTGTTTAATGGAGAGATTTTTTTCAACACAATTATAAACATAATAGTTTTAATAACTAATTACTAGTCACTGATTTATTTTATCTTTGCCATGATGACAGTAAATAATATTTGACTACATATTTTTCAAGACACTTCAATGCAGCTTAAAGTGACATTTAAAGGCTTGACTAGGTTAATTAGCCAGGTTATTGTATAATGATGGTTTGTTCTGTAGACTACTGAAAAAAAAAATGAGCTTGGATCTTAAAATTGTCAAAACTACTTTTATTCTAGCCGAAATAAAACAAATAAGGCTTTCTCCAGAAGAAAAAATATTATCGGACAAACTGTGACAATTTCCTTGCTTTGTTTAGCATCATTTGGGAAATATTTAAAAAAGAAAAAAAAATCAAAGCGGGGCTAATAATTCTGACTTCAATACAGTATATGTCATTTTTTTGGGAACATTTTGGGGAAAATAATTATATACATATACATACATACACAAAAGTATAAGTACATATTTATTTTCCCGGAAATGTTGTATATGATATTTATATATGAAAATATGGGTCACACTTTAAAATAAGGTTCTATTAGTTAATGTTAGTTAACAGTTATTGTATTGATAACATGAACTAGAAGAAATTATACTTGTACAGCATTTATAATTCATAGTTGAACATTTTCTACTGTACTGTTCAAATCTGAAATGATTGTTCACGTTAGTTAAAGCATTGTGAGTTAACAAGAACTAACAGTACACACAACTTTATTTCCATTAACTAGCATTAACAAAGATGAATACTAATCACTAATGTACTGCTCATTGTTTGTTCGTGTCAGCAAATATATTAACTGACATAGACCTTATTGTTGTTACCATTATTATACAATTTTCTTTAAAAGAAACATTTCTGTTGAGAAAATTCTTCTAAAAATTTTCTCTGAAATTTTCTATTTTAGTCCAAAAACGTTTATTAAAGTATGTTTAGCCATCATGTTTAATTAAATTCCATTAACGCAAACAGAGTTAATACTGGTAAAAATAAAAACACAACAATATAATGTTTTATATCATCAATTATCATCAGTTATATAAAAAAAATTCTATAATCATATCTGATAATAATATGGTTAATTAATAATTTCAGTTTTTGTAATTTAAACCACGTGAACACAGTGATACCATGTTAAAAACATAGTAATATTATTTTTCCCCACATTCAATAATTGATGGTAATCAAAAACTCATTCAGTTGAAGTTTAAATTATTAGCCCCCTTGTATATTTTTCCCCAATTTCTGTTTAACGGAAATATTTTTTTCCCCCAACATATTTCTAAACATAGTAGTTTTAATAACTGATTTATTTCATCCTTGCCATGACGACAGCACACAACATTTTATGATACTAATTTTAACATACTAGTATTGAGCTTAAAGTGCAAGTTAAAAGCTAATAAGGTTATCTAGGCAAATTAGGGTAATAAGGCAAATCATTATAATGATGGTTTGTTCTGTAGACAATTGAAAAAAATATCGCTTAAGAGGGCTAATAATAGTGACCTTAAAATTGTTTTTTAAAAAAAGAAGAACTGCTTTTATTCTAGCTGAAATAAAACAAATAAGAATAATATTACAGATAATATTAATATTATTATTATTAATAAAATTAATCTAATAATATTACATTAATATTATTAGAATAATATTAATAAAATATTACAGAAAATACTGTGAAAAATCCCTTGCTCTATTAAACCTCATTTGGGAAATATTTGAAAAAAAGAAAAATCACAGGAGGGTAAATCATTTTGACTTCGACTATACAAATCATTTAGACTTGATCATATCATTCGAGTGATCTGTCCCTTTAAGCGAAAGGGATATTTTATTACAGTGTGCCAGAGAGAAACATAGGTCAAGTTTCCTTTTTTATTTTTGGCTCACTATTGAGAAAGGCATCAGGGGAGCAACTATACTGTCATGAATCTGAAGCAGAACTACAGGGAATAACACTCCACTTATTCCCTCACATTAGAAGAGAGGATAGAAATAAACCTGCCTTGTTAAAAGACTAAAAAACCTAAAAGAAAAACACAGCCGCCTGTAAAACCGTGTGTAAGCTTCTGGTCCACTGCAAACAGTGTCACGGATGAAACGACTCCTGTCAGACTAGGGCTTGAAAAATTAGGATAAGGTATTGGTGTTTAATTCAAAGGGACAAGAGAAACACAGTCATGCATGAGTACATGAAGACATGCACGAACATGTTGGGACTTGTTTTGGACAAGAAGCAACAAGCCGTGACATTTGTTTAGCCTGTGATGTAATATAGAATATACCAAGCTATTAGGTTATCTACTGTTATCTGTAATGTGTAGTTATATGTTTAGTCTTTTTTCTGACTCATGCGTTTAACAATGATTTACAGACTAAAATGTCATTCCAGAACTCTTCTCAGGCAAATTGAGAAGAATCGTTTGATGACATTAAAATATTTAAACACTGAAGTGCCCTAGATTTGGTTTAGACTAAAAATAAAGTTTGCAAATGATGATCAAATTTTCAGTTTTGGATGGTTTACCTCTTTAAATGAATAATGAAACATTCAAAAGCACATTAAACGCAAGGCAGAGAGAACTATAGTGTCATAAATGTCCCACTATTGTTGGATAAACAGTAACTTGATATGGCTGCCTTTAAAAATGAGGGCAAAACCTTTTCTCATGACAATATCATTTCACGGCACAAATAAACCATGTAGTCAAATGTGATGCTATTCTGAACCTTGCTTGTCCAAGCTACCTTTTTAAAATGAGCTTAAACAACAGAGCTTTTGAGGTTTTTTTATGGACAACGTAATTGTTTTATGTTCAATCAACTTAAAATTCCTTCATCATTCATTTTCTTTTCAGCTTAGTCCCTTTATTAATCAGGGGTCGCCACAGCGGAATGAACCGTCAACTTATCCAGCACGTTTTACGCGGCAGATGCCCTTCCAGCTGCAACCTATCACTCGGAAACACCCATACATTCTCATTCACACACATACACTACGGACAATTTAGCTTATGCATAATTCGCCTGTACCGCATGTCTTAGTACTTGTGGGGGAAACCAGAGCACCGGGAGGAAACCCACATGAACACGGGGAGAACATGCAAACTCTACACAGAAATGCCAACTGACCCGAGG
>CAIGQQ010032566.1:3754451-3773023 GCA_903798035.1 Danio albolineatus
TATCTTCTTTCTTTCTTTTTTACATGTTCAACAGAAGAAAGAAACCCAAACAGGTTTGGAACAAGTAAAGTGTGAGTAAACGATGACAGAATTTTCATAAACCCTTTAAGTTTCGCTCGTCATGGATAATATTCTTGATCTTATGCAGGCCTTTCTCATCTCAAAATTAGTCTGGTTTAGAGTTGAACACAAATTAAAGTAATGGTTTTAATACCGTCTAACTAAAAAGATGACTCAGTCCACCTTAATAAGCCATTTAAATAATAATGTCTGCTCTGTTGAAAATTTTGTCTGAAATGGAAGATTCTGACAAAATCAATCTCCATTAATGAGGAATTCAAATTACAACCTGCCGAAAACATCTAACTAGTGTTTGCGGCTCACAATGTAGTACCTAATTCATTTGAAATAATCACACGCCTTCAATACCAAATCATCAAAACCATTTTCCCTCAAGTGTAATTCAGCCCTATTAAAGGGTTAGTGCAACCAAAAATGTAAAAATGTACTCACTATTTACTTTCCCTCATGTAGTTTCAAAGCTCTACGAGTTTCTGTTTTCTGTTGGACACAAAAGAAGTTATTTTGAAGAATGATGAAAACCTGTAACAATTAACCTCCATAGTACACTGTAAAAGATCTAGTGAAAAAAAAACTGAAGACAACAAACTTGATCATTTTTTATTAATATTGACACACTATAGAAGAGAAGTTGAGCTTTTTTTCAAATGGTGTGATGAAAACTTTCTTAAACTGAATGTGAGACTGAGTTAATTATTGATTTCAGAAGAAACATTCATTCATTTTCCTTCATCTTAGTCCCTTTATTCATCAGGGGTTGCCACAGCAGAACGAACCGCCAACTTATCCAGCACATGTTTTGCACAGCCACCCAGTTCTGGGAAACATCCATACACACTCATTCACACACATACACTACAGCCATTTTAGTTAGGAAACCCACATGAACATGAGTAGAACATGAAAAACTCCACACAGAAATGCCAAATGACCCAGACGATACTCAAACCAGCAACCTTATTGTTGTGAGGGGACAGTGTTAACCACTGAGCCACCATGTCGCCTTAGAAGAAACAATGAAGCAGTAATACTTGTGGTTTTGACAGCAAACTAAATTGGAAAAAAATATTGAGGTTGTATTTAAGAAGGCACAGTGAAGACTTTTCTTTTTAAGGAAGTTAAGTTCTGCTGGTATCAGTAGAAAGCTACTGTATGTTTTTTATCAGCGAATCATGGCCAGTAGAGGAGTAGTATGACTATTTATGATAGAATTATGATAGAAACAGGATCAATAACATTATCTGAAAAGCTGGATCATTTATTGGTTTTAATCCCGATTCACTTGAGGTGACTGTAAAAAAGAAAACAAGGACTAAATTACAGATCACTTTGAAATATGAGGGACATCCACTAAATAATACTTTTAGAACACTCAAGAGCTCATTCAGTGAGAGACTATAGTAATGCCCCGGTGCTCCACAGAGAGATTTAGACTGTCTTTTATTCCAACCGCTGTCAGGTTTTTTTTTTAATGAAGTGGCGTATTTGAATTAATATGTTTGTTTGTTTTTTTTTTGCTCAGTTATTTACTGTGTTGTGATGTGTAGTTGGGGCACTATAAAAATTATATGATCAATTAGTCACGACAGCATATGTTTTTAGGTCATTGTAACTTATTACAGTTTTTCTCCATTGGTTTGGCTCATTTCTTGAAATAGAAATTACATTCTCAAAACAACATGGACAAACCTCCAAACCACTTGGCAATTGTTCACAACAGTATAGCATTTCTCATTCATTTCATCAAATTGCCAATGTCTAAGTACATCTTAGCAAATGATTAAGTACAGATAGCCTACATTTAGCACCATTTCCAAGTGAATAGATCTTGTTGATCTAAACTGATCGTTGATTCTCAGTCTAATGGTTGTTCTCTCCAAAATGTGTCATCGTCATTTCATTGTATCTGTCATTACATGCACAATAGTCTGTCCAATTGTCAAAATTAGTCAAGATCATGATACCATGAATACTATAAAGTAGGTGAATCCTTGGAACATTTGATTACAATTTATTACAGCAATCGACAGCGAAGGGACGAAGATGTGGCCGTAATATTATTTGCCACCGGGCCACAGTAATTGTCTCAGGCCAAAGATGGCGTAATATAACTATGGTGCAATATAACTATGTGTGCTGCCATATCTGAGAATGGTGTGGCTGCTCATATCCCCAGTCCTGGCCTATACAATACACAGAAGCTCCTCATCTTTGTGGACCGCCTTCATTTTGATTTGATCCCTGAAAATGAGAGAGGTCTCGTGGCGCCTCACCTACCACAATATGTGAAGAACAGTGAAGAACTGTTATCAAACTCCAGCTTTATTCATAGCACTCTAGTTTTTTGTTTGTTTGTTTATATTATGGTTCATTATGCTGTATACTGTTTCTTTTTGCTCTGATATTTGGAAGTTACTTTGTGTGTGGTTGATCATTACAATACAAAAAGGAGTTACCATTTCCTTGGCAGTATGAGTGCATTGTGTGACGTCAAACCTTGGAGGCTACCCTTACCCTAAAATCATATTTTTATTTTTATGTTTTTTTTTTTTCAGTTTTATACACAATTGTATTCTGTTAGCTTGACAAAAACAGTACAGTAACCATTGTCACTGCATGACTGGGCTAAGACTGTAAGGTGGACATGACGGATATTTTAGTGGTCCTTTGCCATAGTGACAAAGCATTTAAACATTTTGACTTGCAGTGCTTGCACAATGCCAAAGGGAAAAAGCATTTTGGGGGCACTGACTGTTTAAATGAGAAGGAAATTTAGTTTTGACACATGAGTGAACTGTTTTGGGAAAAGTATGAGCTGTTGCAGGTGAACCATGGTGTTGTGCTGAGCCATCCACATTATTCTGGCAAAAACACCATACGTGTTGAGAATGTCCGCTTTGTTTCAGAAATGAGCCAAAGCAATTGAGAAGGATATTTGCCATTGTTGTGGCCCTGACTTTTTATATGGGAAAAGAATTTAGTTTTGATGCATGAGTGAACTGTTTTTGGAGAGATGTGAGATTTTGCAAGTGAGCTATAGTGTTAAACTGTGCTAAACTGTAACACTGTTTTGCCAAATGATCTTAGAATTTTGAGAATGTAATTTCTGTTTGAAGAAATGAGCCAAACCAATGGAGAAAAACTGTAAACTAAGTTAATCATGTTCTAACTTAATTGTATAAGTTACGCAAGCTGTTTTAAGTCAGTTTAACATAATATTAGTTCAACGGACTCATGAGGTTAATTTGATTCAGCTTAAAAATTGAAGGCAACCAGGATTGTTTTACAGTGCAAATGGTGTGTTGTTGTACTGTTGTTTGGTGTATTGTTACTATTGTTGTTTTTGTGGTATTTGTTGTTGAATTATTTGTTGTATTGTGATGTTAATGGTGGTAGATGAGTTTCTTCTCGCATGGATTAATAAAGTTCTGCTACTACTACTACTAAGTTAATAAGGTTTCAACAATTTTATACAAAGTTTACTTTATAATTCAGTCAGTTTGATTGATGTAAGTTAGCAAGATTTTGTTTTTACACTAGAAACAACAAATACTATGGAAGTCAATTGTTGAAGGTTTCCAGCTTTTTTCAGAATATCTTCTTTTGTGTTCAACAGATGAAAGAAAATCAAACATAATTAAGAGTAAATGACTGTATTTTCTTTTTTGGCTACCACTTTAAGTAGAAATGGAGGACTTTCACACTAAGTCTTTCTGTCAAACCCAACACCAATGTTATTAACCGAGCATCACTGAAATAAGTATCCAGAAAAGTGTTGTAGAAATGGCACAGCGAAACCATAAATTCAGGACAGGAATGCAGGACGTGTGTACTAAAGCCCCGGGGGGGGGAACGACAAAGTTATCAGATGTTTGGTGATTTGAATGAGGGCAGGGGAGAGAATGGAAAAATGAAAAGGGTGAGCCTCTTTTCATAGGAAGAAACCAAATAAGTCCTATTTATTGAAGGAATGCTATAAAGCTGTAACTTGAAGACGCACAGTCCACAAAAAGGTAGGTCACTTATTATAATGTGTTAAAAAAAATCTGGTCTGCCTTAAACTTACAAACTATCTCATAATAGTCTATTAGTATTACTGTTTCAGATGTTACATTTGTTATGTTTTTTGGAGTAATTATGAATGTCATTTTATATTTTTAATGTCATAGTAGAATATTAAAGGATTGATACGGTGGCTCAGTGGTTAGTACTGTCACCTCAAAGCAAGAAGGTCGCTGGTTCGAGGCCCGGCTGGGCCAGATGGCATTTCTGTGTGGAGTTTGCATGTTCTCCCCATGTTGGGATGGGTTTCCTCTGGGTGCTCCAGTTTCCCCCACAGTCCAGACATCTTTCCACAACTACCTAACTATTAGTTTATTATTTAAAAAAGGAGTTTGAAGCAAAAGTCATAGTGAATGATTGGTTAACTGCGAGAATTACACTTTAAAATAAAGTGTGACAATTTGAGGATTTAAGGAGATATTGTTTTAGTTTTTAGTGAGTTTTAGAAATAATTAAAAATGTTGTATTTTTGTATATAAATTATTTTTTAGAAATTTATTTTAATAACGAACTTTTCTTGTGTCATTTTGTGTTTGGGCCCTTTTTATAACATTTTTATAAATTCAGATTTAAATTTTTGTTATATAATTTTAGTACATCATTCATTCAATCATTTCCCTTCGTCGCCACAATGCAACAAACCACCAGTTATTCCAGCAAATGTTTTACGCAGCGGATGCCCTTCCATCTGCAACCCCGCATCATCCACACACACTCATTCACACACATACATGTACACTACGGCCAATTTAGTTTATTCAATTCACCAATACCGCATCTCTTTGGACTGTGGGGGAAACCGGAGGAAACCCACAAGAAGATGGGGAGAACATACAAACTCAACACAGAAATGCCAACTAACCCAGTCTGGACTCAAACCAGCGACCTTCTTACTGTGAGGCGACAGTGCTAACCACTGAGCCACCGTGTCGCCCAATAAGGTTTTTATTTAGGGTTATTTAAATTAAGAACAATAAACTTCAATATGAAAACCAACTTGCCTTTTAAAAATGTAAATTTATTGGCTTTTTATTTGTATTAAATTGTATTTTTTTCTATTTAATCCTATTCTTTACCTAAACCTAATCACTACAACCACTAACTTACTAACTTTAATCATGCAGGTAAATTCGGAGACAAATTTATTAGGACAAAAGTCATAATAAAGATATGTTCCCCGCTGTTTTAACCCACTAGAGCTAACATGAACTTAAAATTAACTTTTATATTTTTTATTAACAATTTTTAACAAAGATTAATAAACAGTTCGATAAATGTAATTTCTAATTAGTGGTTAGTATTGGTAAATGTCCGAATGCAGCTAACTGAACCTTAATATAAAATGTCAAAACGCAAAACTTTTAAAAGCACATCTGAAAAACAAAATGGCTAGCAATATAATTTAGGACAGACATTTCTAGACTACTTTAGGTCAGTGCAGTCATATTAAATCTCACTATGACCTAAGATATTAAGTAGTTGTGGATAGTTTTGATGGAGGTCTGGAGATCGGCATGTGCGTTCAGTAATGTGTGGTTTGAGAGTTAAGAGCAAAGCGTTAAGGGAGGAAGGCTATTGATAGGCTATTTACTCACTCCGATGGCTTTGGTCTGGCATGAGCTGCTGACTCGGGTCATAAAGCACAGGCGGTGAATCCTCGGCAGAACTGCTGGTCATCTCTGCAAACTCTCGCAGTCAGCACAGCTCCAGATGTCTATCTGCTGAGACACTGCTGTCAACTCACTGAAACAATGCCTGGAAGAAAGAAAGACAGTGGCTTTACATTAGTGGGTGAAGTTTTAACATACATGCTGCTAACACAGTTTCCCAGAATTTAGTTTATCTAAGAATCATGTAAATGTAAGGGAAAGTGAGGCACAACATCCACACATTATTATTTGATTTGACTCTATGAGTTTGTGTGAATGCCCATGGGGTTCAAGGAATAATTTTTAAAATAAAATATCAGTGTTACATTTTGATTATTACAGTCTATATTATTTTCACTAAAATTGAAATTGAAAAAGTGAAATGTAACAAGGTGGGGCATACAGTAACATGAACTTATGACAGCTTAAAATGTCATCTGATCTAAAAAAAACAAACTTAAAACACATTACATATGAACAAATTTACTCCAGCCATTGCTATGGTATTGCTAAAACATCTTCAAAATATTTTGTACGTTTGTCACAATTCTTTTCTATACTGGGTTGATATGGCAACTTGTAAATACCATTAGTTTTGTTTTGAATGCGTTAGTTAGTTTGCTCAACCCTGCATAGTTTCTCTGAAGGTCAGGTCTACAGGCAGTGCTGCTTCACAATTGGTGATTACCTCAAGAATGCACCTGCTGTAGGCCAAAATCTATACCAAAATATGTAAATCTAGGTAATTTTTGTTGACACAAGCTACATTTTATGTGTCATTGGCCTTTAAAAATTGTAAGACCTGAAATTCTTGCACATTTCACAGAAGCAGTTAAGTCGACGTTATTATAAATACATACCCTTCAGCTATATTCCAAAACCAATATCAAAGCTAGTAATTTAAGGTCAAAAACATTGAAGCAAATATGTAAATGCAGACGCAAGCACTTAGTCAACATGCTGTCAGCATGTGCACTATTTTGACATATTTGACGTCTCTTAAAGCAAGCATATTTGCTCAGTGCTGTATGTTTAAAATGCCTTTCAGGTAGTCATTTACACTACTCTTATCTGTTTGAATGTGGGAAAAAAAGATATTCTAAAGCTGTAAATAAAGCTTACACTTATAAATTTCACTTTTGAAATCAATTAAATGTTAGAGAAGCTGCCTTATGTAGTTTGTTTCTACTCAAGCGTTCAAATCTATGCCTATGCGCATATGGCAAGCTGTTTTGACTTTTATTCAATCTCAGGATATGTATTCTTGATGTCAACAATTCAGTTCTTGATATCAAAAAAGGTAATTGTTGATATCAAAAACTGAATTGTTGATATCAAGAATTAAATTGTTGATATCAACAATGGAATTTTCACTAGTTAAATGTCACAATGAACATCTTTACAAGTTGAAAAGTATTTCTTGATATCAACAATTTAATTCCTGATATCAACAATTAAATTATTGATATCAACAATTACAATTTTCATATCAACAATTAAAATATTGATATCACGAATTGTATTTCAACTAGTAAGAAATCAATTCTTGATATCAACAATTAAATTTGAATGGCAGCCTATGGTGACATTTAACTAGGGAAAATTCAGTTGTTGATAAAAAATTGAATTGTTGATATCAACAATTCAATTCTTGATATCAAAAATGTTAATTTTAGATATCAACAATTCAGTTTTTGATATCAAGAACTAACATTTTTGATATCAAGAATTGAATTGTTGATATCAAGAATACATATCCTGAGAATGAATAAAAGTCAAAACGGCTTGCCATAATGCGCATGTGCAGTTCTTGCGCGTCTGAACCTAGACTGAACAATGAGCCAACGGCAGTGAGGCCTTAACTTCAGTAAGGTTAGCTCTACATTTATGAACCTTAATACGGTTGTACCTCTCAACACATTATATCTAATGTCCTCCTAACATTGTTTTAGATGTGCTCTCTTGCATCGGTCTAGCGTTAGCAAACAGTGACTTACACAAGTGCGACAGTCGTACTGGCAAATGTTTTTGCATTCTGTTCGGATGTGTGTTATTACTCCGGTTAGCATCGCCGTGTTAACTTAAACTACGTACATAAACGGTTTCTTCTTTTGGGTAACGGTGGGAGAGCAAAAATAAAGTGTTTGCTAATATTCCGCGCTTTTTGAAGCAAAGCTGAAAGCACACTTGCGTTATTTTGGACACGCCCACCTGATGGATGTTGGATATTATTGGTTAGACGAGGTTAGCAACGTGCTGCCTTGCAGTTGCACGATACATCAACTTTTCAGTGTTGTTCTATCACTTTAACGTTATGTAACATTGCTTATCTAACACAAAATTATAAAAAATAATTTTCTAACATTTACATAATATTTACCTATATTAATCTGATGAAAACAATGAAAGACGATGTGAGTTGATACTAAGATGAATGGAAATAAACAATGTTAAGTAACACCTAAACAACAAGCAGGTCACCTGCAAACCGCCCTGTTACCCTTCAAAACAAACATTAAACAATACCCAGAACAAAATATTCATGTTTTTCATCGTCACCTACAGATATTTCCTCACTAATCTACTTCAAGAAAATATGTAAAACAACACTTTTAGTTCAACATAATCATATAAGGATGAAAATATACTTACAGTATGAGCGAGTATAGCAAGCATCTGTTACTCAGAGAGCATAACTAAATGCGCATGTATGGCCGAGCAGGCAGGTTTAAGTTTGAGCTGAACTGCATCTTACTGAGATTTCATCTTGTCTGCAGCTAGATGCTGTTCACAATAGTATTTATATCATGATACCTATAAAGGAATTAAACATTGTACAGTTTAAAGGCTTGTTCATTTGGCAAATTTAAAGTTGTAATAGTTGTAATACTTCGAGAATTGGGAATTTAACACCATAATTAAATCAATAAGACCATAGAGGAACAATATCTTTGGCTCACTTTTTGAACTTTTTTTTAGCTGATAAACAATAAAAACTTTGATAACCTATCAAAATCAACCAATCAAGTCAAGTATTCAAGGCAGCAGACACAAAGAAACATCTTTGTGTGCTTATCATAAGCAGAACTTTATTGTTCATTGGTGTGAAGGACACTTGTGTGGTGTGAAAAGGCTTTCACTCATTTGCCAAGTGTGAACACATCCTTAAATGAAGAATAAAAATTAAGGTATCGCTCCCATGAGCTGTGAAGGGGGAGCTAGATCCTCCCGTTATAATCCAATAAAGTGAAATAGCCATGACCTTGCAAGCACCTGGTGTAATGTGTCCTCCAGCCTTTGAGTCTTGGCAGGGGCAGCGTACCAGTGGTGGTTTTGAACTATGTGAACTCACAGCTGGCCAGAAGAGCAGATGTAGTCAGACTGCAGTAGGTGTTTTTAATTAAACTGTTTTGGTAGTCAGGATTGTCATAAAGTGACATCAGTATATGGCAATTAATGGTTAACGCATGCTACTGCCGGTCTAAATCATTAGGCTGACCCGGTGGGCCGACAAATGACCAGGCACCGTCTTTCTTTATGGGCTATGTGTTTTCTAAACAAGCTAGAAAGAAAGTTCTCCTCGTATCAGCCTCTCAGTGCAGATCTGCGGGCTCATTTGTGGGGAGAAACATCAAAGGGAGCTTTAAAAATCTCTGCAGATGCCTTTCACTGAGTTTGTTTAGCTCAGGAAAATATTCATTAAGGATGTCGCCCCTTGTCAGTGGTCCCATATGTCAAGCTGCAAAGCCGGTGGCGCTGAGAGTGCAATGCGTTTATACAAGGAGGAAATTGCGTGTGTGTGTGTGTGTGACAGGAATGTGATGTCACAGGGAATGATGGAGTGTGCAAGGAAATGCCAGTGGGGTGGACTGTGGATATGGAATCCTCATGTGAAGGAGCTCGTGGGCCTCTAAGCTCACTGTTGCTAGGAACTCAGAATAGCTCACCAGGGAGAGATCCGATCTGTTATTCCACTTCAGTCACGAGCGTTATGATTGAGGCGGCTGCTGGACGTGGTAAATGGATCACTCCTGAGGAAAAAAAAGTGATTTGGAGAGTGAGAGGGTTGGATAGAGAGAGCCAGGGTGAGGGCGAGAGAAAAGGACGGAATGTCCACCCTTCGATGTTCCTTTCCCAGAGGGGAATTGGAGCTCTGCATTCCTCACATTGCAGTCCGCTGACAAACAATCCCAACTTTATCCCCAGCACGCGGGGCCGCTGAATGGCAGCAGTGTCTAGGCCGCAGGCCTCTGGACTTTTTTTGAAGAGGGGAGGGCTTTGCCGGCCAGACCAAATCCTACTGCCCCACCGCACTTCCCTGCTCTCAAACCAAACACAGGCCTAGCTTGGGTGCTACTGTAGGCCAGACTGGACACTGTGCAGTGCTGGCAGAGGATGGGCCGCTAGGAGCCAAGGGCAAATGCTCACTTATTCTGCTTGCCTAGCCAGTCCATATAATTTGTAAGAACAAAACCATACTGTGTTACACTCTTAAAAGTAGCTAGGGGTGAGAAACCAAATTAAATGATTACGATGACTCCATAATGGTTATTTAAAAAAAAATTCAGGATGAAATTCGTTCATTCATTAATTTTCCTTCGGCTTAGTCCCTTTATTCATAAGGGGTCGCCCATACACTCTCACATTCGCACACACTACGGACAATTTTAGCTTACCCAATTCAGACCTGGCAACATTGTTCTTTAGTTATTTAATTTTTATAGAAAAAAACTGAGCAAAGTTTGTCATTTAGAACCAGTGGTGTGCATTGCTCGTCTTGGTTACTACTGTTCTGCATTTTGTAGCTCCTACTCTAACTAAACACATCTGAACCAGCTGATAAAGGTCTCACTAGGCATACTAGAAACTTGAGGCAAACTCGAGCATGCAGTTAGAACGTCAGGCACCCAGGATGCATGAACAGCGGGTAAAATGCTCAATGCCAACATGGCACAAAAAAACATTTTTGTGTGATTTGGTTTTTGTTATGGCTAGATGCTTAGCAATGCTTACCATATTCACATATTCTGAACAAACACAGAAATCTAAAATATTAGAATGTATAAATATTTACTCATTCATTCATTTTCTTTTCTGCTTAGTCCCTTTATAAATAGTTATATGGAAAATAAAATTGAATGTTGAAAAAGACAAATTATGATTAGTTCTTGAGACAGGTGCTTTAAAGCAGGTTTGGATTTGAAGTCTTGGAGAACACAGCATCAGTGTTTTGCATGATGAAATAATGACTTGTGGTTCAGTAAGTGACTCGCATAACTAAATGTTCGTGGAAATAGCAAGTTCCTAACAAAGTCTTTCATTTGAGATTTTCACTGGTTATGCTCTATATTTGATTCAGTAAAAAGAAACCCATAAATGTCCATCAAAAGCCTTAGCTTGGAAATGTATTTTAACTGGTTGTGCCCTATATTACTATATTATTATACTGTTTCACCAAAAATACGAATTCTTTATTTTGATAATCAAACGCCAAAGTCGATGCTGCATTGTAAGCTGATGAACTTTTCCATTGTTCCTAAAACTATTGGCAGAAGTACCCAACACTTTGGCATGTTTGCACCATTGGCACTGGGAAATTTTAATAGTACGAAAGCATTTGGGGGAACCTAATTTATCTCCTAATTAAAGATGATGTAAGTGTACAGCTTTGGCAATTTCATGCCATACAAACACCAGCAAAACAATGTAATAAACTTACACATTCAGAAAGCTGATGTTTACGCCATTTACCAGTCGCATTTTTGCCCTTTCAATTGCATGACAAACTAGTCATCAGGAAAGCCCCCATTTGTTCCAACTTTCCTGCTGAATACTTTCACAGTGTTTTATATAACGCTTTACCCTCATTGGTGAAAAAATACACAAGTGAATTGCTAATGGTACCAAACATTATGAAAATTCCTTTTATTACTTTCATTTTTAATAGAACCAGTCAATAACCCTAAGTATAGAAGGATAAATATGTCTGTTTTAAATTCAGGAATCCAGGAAGCATTTTTTCGGTATTTACTGATTTGCATGAATACACATTTTGTGTGAAAGAGCCTCTGTTGTATCTGGCTTCATGCTACTCAAGCAAGCAGGCTGCATAACCAGTCTTGGGTCACTTGGCAGGACCCTTCTCAAAATTTAGAAACAACAAAATCCTTTGCTGTCCAACCCAACATCCTGTGAGACAGAGCTTAAAAATGAGACACATCCATCCCAGACGTCTTGGATAGACACCTTCTGAATGAGCTTACTGTCATGACAGGTGCTGATAGCAAATATGAAAGCTGATTTGAGGACAGTTTTGGTGCTTCTGCCTGTCTCTCTGAGACCACTACTGTGTATATGGTTGGATAAAAGAAATTCAAAGCCCCAAGTTTGGCAAAACAAAGAGCTGCCTGATCCCAACAGACATAGTGTACTCTAATGCCGATGACGCTTTGAGAAAACAGTGAGCCGTCTGAGACTGTCCATATTTACAGTACGAAAAACTCACTCTTTCCACCCCCTTGCTTCTCAAGGCCAGATGAAAGCTGCGGGTTGTTCTGCCCAGGGCCAGATGTTCTCAGGTGGGGCGATTGGCTGAAGAGATGCTCCGTTGGTTGTCGTCTCGCCCCACACGTGGTTCTCATGTGAAGTCTGCAGGAGGAATTAGCCTAGGATGTTATCGCAAGCTGGAGATTGAGCCAAGTGCGGTGGCCTGTGGTGTGCTGAGGGGGATGCAAGGCTGTCTGTTGGGCTATGATCTCAGACATCCTCTGTTCCCAGCACGGGGAGCGGAGATCATGGGCAAGGTCACAGAGCATCCCACTGTCTGTGCAACAGTGTCCCATTGTCTCAAGTTTCTTTCGCTGTCTTCGAGTGGAAGACTTTATAAAACTTCTGGAGGGGAATGTTTTTACCCTCCCTGAGAAACAAAATAAACACGACCTCGGGAACGCACTCAGAAGCTCGCCTTCTATAAATAACAGAGCTGTAAGACCACATTAAATTGTTTCAAAGCACACATAATTCAACAACATCCGCCCATTTCACAGTAAAACCATTTTACGGGAACACTGGAACTCTGGGGCTTACGTGCTAGGCTTTGAGTAAAAATAAATGTCATTTAGAAGGAATCAGAAATAGAAAATTGTTCATTGTTTTACTCGTCGGCACATTTTCTTTTATTTGCATTGTGCTTGTTTGCATTTCATTTTATGCTTTGTTTTGAGAATATAATGGTTCCTATTGCTCATTTTGTCTGTAGTTCTGTGGCTCACTAATTAGCTGTGCACTTTTGCTTTTACGTTGTTTTTCTTTTTTATATGCACTAACAGTAAACAGTATGTTTACTTTCTCTAATGAAAAAAAATGTACACTGATGAGCCAAAACAATGTCTTCTAACAAGACCACATATCAAGATGGCTAACATGCATCCATTCTTGTAATTAATATCTTGGATAGATGAGAAAGAGTAAGAATGGAGTTCTGAACACCTTCGATAAGACTGGGTCAAGGTGACCAGTCAGGATATCTCTGACAGGACAAGGCTTGCAGAATTGCTCCCAGTTAGCAATTGTTCAAGGGGGATCCAGATGTTAGGTTTATTGAACAGCAGCAGGCCTTCGGTCATCATCAGTCTGGCTAGTTGGTTTGGTGTTTTCACATGTCATCTTTCAATAGGTTAACATCAGTTTGCGTTGGATCGATTCTGCAAGTAGAATCATAGGCTGTCGGCTGAAGAGAGCGCTTTGCTTGGTTATCCAACAAGGAATGAGAGTGTGAGAACTAAAACAGAAGTGACGTAAATAATTCAAGTCAAGAAGAAAGACAAAATAGCGGGCTGTAATTTCACTACATTTTTCAAAAGTTTTCAAGCGTTATGGACTATTAGATTATCAGACATATACTGTGTGCATTTAATCTTCAATTTCTCAGTGTCCTGGCCCTTAAGTGTCCAATGAAATTTTACTATTTGAGAAAGGTTTCCTGGTTCTATTTTCATGACCATCACATGGACAGCTGTATACACATTTACCAGGGAATGTGAAGTGAAGAGAGTGTGACATTTTGAGCAAAGTTCTGCTGGAAACCATTGACCATGAACCAAGTACAGCCCTTTATGACAATGCCGTTCCTTAGTTGATGTGGTCTTTTTTCAGAAGGATAATGATCCTTGCCACTCTACCCACATTGTTTAGACATGGTTGAGGAATAAAGAGTTCAAGGTGTTGCTTTGGCCTCAATGTTCCCCACATCGCAATCCAGTTGAGCATGTCAGGGATGTGTTCAACCAACAAGTTAACAATCCATAACAACCTCACAACTTACAGGACTGAAAGGATCTGCTCCTAACATCTTGGTGCCAGATACCACAGGACACCTTCAGGGATTTTGAGTTCATGTCTTGGTGGGTCAGCACTTTTTTGCCAGAATGTAGAGAACAACATATATTATAAATATTGACAAATTCTGTGGCCTTCCGACCAAATTAGAAAATATCACGCACAGGTCCATTTCTCGGTCTTGTTTTGACTTTAATTGTTTGGTTATAGAAGTGCAGTGAACTGTCTGCTCATCCATGGTATGCTAACAGCTTATGTTAGAGTAAAACCCATCTGTATTTGGTGCATTTGTATAGGCGGGTGACCGTGAGGACATTCACAGGAAACTAATTATAGTGAGACATCACTCATCAGAGGCAAAGCCCCAGTAAGTGGGGTGTGATTTGGATTTGGCTTCAGAGGAACACTGTGGAGATCCCATTTCCTTGATTCTTAGAAGTTGCTGCTGGGAAGTGGTGCTCTTCGTCCTTGATCAAGGTTGAAAAAATATACAGGCACCCTAATGGCATCAGTCTCTTTCCTGAAGTTCCACTGGTTTTGATGAAAGTTTCCTTTGTGACTTTGTGGATTGATTTACACAAGAAGCTGATATCCAGCTCTCCAGCAAGCTAGTATATTTATTTATTTATTCCTGAGTGTTAAGTGTTTATACACCAATGTTTCGGAATTCCCAGTGTTTATTATGGTGTTTATTGCAGTTTTCATTTAAACCTTTTAGTTTCAACAGAATATGTACACGCATATATTACTGTAATGATTCTGAGTTGTTTTCCGGTCTTTGTTCACTGCTGCACGTTCAAAACAGTGCAGAAATGTTGTAGATACAGACAGATAAGCCTATTATAAGTTTAACTGATTTTTGCTTGAGGCGCCACGGTGGCGTAGTGAGTAGCACAATTGCCTCAAAGCAAGAAGGTCGCTGGTTCGAGCCCCGGCTGGGTCAATTGGCATTTCTATGTGGAGTTTGCATGTTCTCTCCGTGGTTGCGTGGGTTTCCTCCGGGTGCTCCGGTTTCCCCCACAAGTCCAAATACATGTGGTATAGGTGAATTGGGTAGGCTAAATTGTCCGTAGTGTATGAGTGTGAATGTGTGTGTATGGATGTTTCCCAGAGATGGGTTGTGACTGGAAGGGCATCTGCTGCGTAAAAAAATATGCTGGATAAGTTGGTGGTTGATTCCGCTGTGGCGACCCCGGATTAATAAAGGGAATAAGCCGACAAGAAAATGAATGAATGAATGATTTTTGCTTGCAAAACATGAAAGTCACCTTTCTTCACAATCCATTGAAGCATTCAAAATGGAATAAATGTTTTTAGAGTGCACTAAGAAGGGGGCACAGTTATCATTCTGAAGATTGTTATAAGTGATCTGTATTAAAAATAAATTTGAGAGCAAATTAGTGAGCAAGACATCTTTAATAGCTTTCATAAAAGTGTGTTAACTCAATATATGCATTTACACGGTAACACGTATTTTGCAAGTTAAGGTTTATTTACACCTATTTACATTCTACACCTAAATTTTTGATTTAATGATAAACACTTAATTTACCCTTAATTTCTTGATTTAATTTCATTAATGACATACAACTTTTATTATCAGTCAATTGAATATAATGTTATTTATCTAACATTTTGAGATTTTTTGCAAAGGATATTTCTAGATAAGTAAAATGTACAGTACATGCGCATCAGATGTGTATTTTTTACTTGCACGCTCCATATCTACCTTTCCATTTTACAGCAACAATCAAGTGCAGCGTATGTAATTTAATCAGATTGCTTATGGATTTATTTCATTCATGTTGTGAAAGGATATTTTCGAACAATAATGATTATTTTATGCTTTTTAAAATATATTTTATGTAATAGTTTGCTTAAATTCAATTTATGACAATCTTTTTTTGAGTATTTTTTTGGATGGTTTTGTTGCATGGATTGTTTCCCCCCTCTTTAGTTGTGTTGTAGAAGTCTCTTTGCTTTTATTTATATTTTGTTTGGCTGATATTTTGTTTGGATGAAACATGAGCCAAATTCCCAGGGCCACTATTGAGGAATATTTCCATCATGAGGTGTTTAATGTCAACTTTTGTGCAATCTATCTCAAATATTAGGACTGATATCACACATGTGAACCTCGTGAACCTTGTTTTTGATGATGGAAGGCTGATTTTGATGGTTGTTTCAACCTAAATTTTATGAAAAATATGGACAAACCCAAGCAGTTGAATGTGTTTGCATTTTACCTAACCTAACCCAGCATTTTTAGAGATTGCTGTTCTGAATCATATGGTTATTCAAAGAGAATGATACTAAATATCCGCTAGTAGCATCTGTAGTCTAGTACAGTGGTTCTCAAGCTTTTTTCTCCAAGTACCACCTCAGAAACAAATTGTCCCTCCAAGTACCACCATAATGACTGGTATTGAAGTACAGTAGGCCTAATAAAGCAGCTACAGTCCTGCACAGTTCAAAAACCAGGCAGATTAATTCCTCTAATTAAGAATATTTATTATTGTCCGCCATTTAAATAAAAGGTTTAGCCTGTTAAAATCAATTTACTAATCACATCGGTGTTATCGTATGCGTCAAAGGGTTAAAAGTGCATTTTTTTAACTTAATTAGTCAGCAATTCCTCCGCGTACCACTAGAAGGAAGCTTGTGTACCTCTAGTGGTACACATACCACAGTTTGAGAACCACTGGTCTAGTATATATGACAAATGTTATTGTCTTGTTATTGTTTTGCAATCTTAAAATGATAGTGTTCAAGATCGTAGTGCTGCTTGAGGCTGAATTTAAGGGAATCATTTTGTAAATAATGTTTTAAGTAAGTGTATTAATTCTTCTCATAAGTTTTCAGTGCATTCCTGACCCAAGTGTTTCTTTACAAATGTATATTTTACTTAAATGTTTAACATGTACATGCTTTGTTATTACTATCAAAATGCTAGTGCCCAATGAATTGCATTGTAAAAACTATTAAGGACCTCGGTCCAAATAATCTTCGTAATGTCCTACTAAAAAAAGGGAGTTTCATCCCTATACGCTTCACTTGAACCAAAAGCTAGTTACATAACACATGCTTTGCTAGTCTAACATTCGTTACATTACATTTAGCCTGAAATGAAACAATACATCACCTTGACTGGTTGAAAGATGCTCAATGTTTCCTACTCAGTCACTGCTGTGTCAGCCCGCATCATCCACACTAGCTTTACTGTGACATCATGTCCACCCACTATTCCCTGGTTGGCTTGAACTTCCTATGTCTATGCTCAGATCCTGTGCAAAACACACAAAAGCTCTATGTGTGGAGGAAACCAGAGAAAGCCAGGGAGAATTGGTGACTGACATGTGTAGGTGGCTGAGGTAGATATTTTAGGATAACTTTGAAGAAAATAGTTCCTCTCTTTGAAACCGTATCATGCACGCTGCTGCTTCCTGTCACACAAACGCTTCAAGTGTATAGTGAACAATCAAAAATAGGGTCATCTTCATTTCATAATTCTGCCAAAGGCTTAATAAAGCAGTTATCATGCATTATTTGAGCCAGAATTATTTTCTCCAAAAACAATTTCCTGTGAAACCTAAAGTGAAGTGGTCCCTCGGAGAGAAAGGTCGATCACAAGGGTGGTCATCTCGAGACCTTTCCTGCCTGTGATGAGAAAAACAGGTTTTCTTTATTAAAAAAAAGTCTCAGCTTTCAGTGGGGGGCTACTGCTGGAACAAAAGCTCTGTTGTTTACTGGTCCTCTCTGGTGGTCTGCTCTTAAGCAAAAATACATGTTGGTGAGCAGTAGAAGTCAATTATAAATTATGAAACAAATTAAGTAAAACATGATGGGTTAGGCGATAACAGACTCCCACCTACAGTGTTTAAATACCTGTGAGACTTTCAAGGAAAGTGTCGACACTTTGGGCTCTATTACCTTCAGCTTTAGGGTATGGCCATGATTTATGTGGCGATATTAAATCTCTCACTAAACCAGACAGCTGAGAAGTGGTTGCAGAGCCCTGTAATGAAGAATGTTATACTTTGGACCAACTTTTCAAAAATGACTGTCATTTGTTACAGCTAAAATGTTGAATTTTTCTCAGTGTATAATTTTGACTTGGTTTTAACTAAACAAAATGTAATTTAATATTAATCAAAAGATTTATTCTGCCGAAGAAGAGAAAATACATTCACTCAAAGGTAAAATATTGTTTTATAGACCATGAATTAATGAATCGAATGCGTTTAATTTTTCCAAGGTGGTTCATTTTTTGCTTTAAGGAAAATTGAATAAAACAGGCTAACTTATTATTATAACTTATTCCAATATAAAATGTACTTTAAAGGAAAGACAGTAGTTTCACTTTTTTCAGTGTATGGAGACTAGACTGATGGGATTTATTATTATTATTATTATTATTATTATTATTATTATTATTATTATTAT
>CAIGQQ010032566.1:3773033-3784512 GCA_903798035.1 Danio albolineatus
ATTATTATTATTATTATTATTATTATTATTATTATTATTATTATTATAATTGGGCTTATTAGTGGTTAGCACTTGCCTCTCAGCAAGAAGGTCACTAGTTCAAGTCCCGGCTGGGTCATATGGTGTTTCTGTGTGGAGTTTGCATGTTCTCCACGTGTTCGTATTGGTTTCCTCGGGATGCTCCGGTTTTCCCCACAGTCCTAAGACATGCACTATAGGTGAATTGAATAAACTAAATTAGTATATTAATTTAGGCCGTAGTATATGTGTGAGAATGAGTGTGTATAGATGTTTATCATGAGTTGCAACTGGAAGGGCATCCACTGTGTAAAACATATGGTGGAAAAGTTGGAGGTTCATTCCACTGTGGCGACCCCTGATGAATAAAGAGACTAAGCCGAAGGAAAATTAATGAATAAGTTATTATTTATCCTGTAATCTTTTTTTTTTTTTTTGTATATAAAATAAAATAAATTCTAAAAGTAATAATAACAATGTTATAATATGATGTTAATTATTTTAATATTGTAATATTTATTCATTTAATCATAATATAATGTTTATGTACTAGGCATGGCACAATAACCCTTTTCAAGGTATACCGCGGTTTGAAAAAGTCAAGGTTTTAAAACTGCCAAAATTTCTTACCATTCCTAAGGTTTGTGTAAGAGTTTTTTTATTTATTTATTTTTGTTTGTTTGTTTGTTTGTTTATTTTTAGGACAACAGTATCTCAGAAAAGAGATCCAAAGATGCAGTTTCAAATTGTAAAGAAATCAGTGTTATTGAAACTAATGAAGACAGCAGAAGTAAATGATTTACTTAAATTATTTAGCCGGACATGTTTAGTGCTCTAATATACTTCATTAAATAAAATATATTGTGATCAAAGGGGAAAAAGGTTTTGTTTTTTACCTAGACATTTAAAAAGAATATAATTCAGAGCAGTAATTACAATACCGTCATACTGTGAAACCTTGATATTTTTATCCAAGGTTATCATTCCGTCAGAATCTTATATCGGCCCATGCCTATTATGTACTATATAATACTTCACACAAACACACATATGTATTGATATTGCAATATTTTGTATTTCTGTGATACACAGATGACTGAGCTCTGTTTGGAAATATATATTTTTTAAATTTAGATTGATTCTTTATATGATGCTGCAGGCGAGTGAATCATGTACTATAATTAACAAATTGCAAGATTAGATAAATACAATAGAGCAAATATAAAAGTGAAATGAGAAGCACTTTATCATTTTCAAGGTAGCGAAATCGTATTCAGGTACAGAAATTGCCAAATCAAATATAAAATAACACTGCAAAGACTTTACTGTTTAAGTAGTTCAATTTGTTTGTTTTTAATTAAAGTTACAAATGGTAGTATCTCTTGTGCCTGAATGCTTTAAACTCTCTTAGGGTTTATGATGTAGGTGCATTTTGAACTGTGGCTATATAATCCTGATACTATATATACTGTATATGAGATCCTGCGATGTGACTATTGCAGATGCTCACATTACGATATCAATGCTAAATCGATATATCATGCAGCCCTATAGTGTACATACCAGTAAGGATTTTTGAGTGATTTTAGCAGTTGTTTTATACCCTGCAGCATTTTAGAAAAAATATATAGTTATTATTAAGTTTTCAGGTAATTATTGATTAATTTATTTCCTATTTAAAATTTGTGAATTAATTCTTCAAGAGCAGCAAATTGAATATAGTAGAATTGATGTGTGCTCTTATCATGTTGTTTTCACCTTTTAAAAGAGATATCAGTTGGAGGATGTGCGCTAAACTATTCAGACCTGATGAGAAGCTTTTCACATACCATCCTTTAAATTATGTCTTTGACCCGGTCATATCATAATTACGGTATTAAACTTCACTGCCTTTCCTCCTGGGCTGCCGACTGAAATTTATGCTTTGTTGAAGAGTTCAGTTTGTCTGTTGGAATATTTTCTCTGGCTGATGCCGGGATTTTCCGTGCCTCAAGCGGGATGTAGCAGAACGAATGAGAGAAGCAGAAACGGCTACTGTAGATTCACTGTCACCGTGAGCCAAATCTGAAAGTGCTTAGCCAGCTCTTCTCCTCTGCCATCCCAAAGCTGGCTTCACACCACATAAGCGTGACATATAAATTCACGCAGTAGTAAACTCATGGAAGTCATTGTCAATGACCAGGTGCCAAAAATGCATTGAGTGAAAGCACTGAGAAGGCACTTAATATACACACAGGTGTATTACAGTTTTTCTCAGTCCCTTTGGTACGCTTCTCAGATCAGTATTGAAGTTGTCGAAATTACCTGTTTAACCTTCGGGTCGTTGTGTCACTTAGACAGCTTCTCATTCCTTTGAACAAGTTGCAAGTGCTTTTGTACATCCATGCAAATGATTAAGTGCAATGCTCTGATGTTTCCTACATTATCACTTGTAATATTTTGGTTTCTGTTGAATAGTCTCACCCCCATGACATTTAATTGTTTTTTCTAAATCTGTCTGCAATTGGTAAATCTCTCCTAGGTAAATCTTGACTTTTTCTAATGAAGGTCTAAACTTAGGTCGTCCTGTTTTGTTTTTTCTTTGTGCTATGCAGTGTTGTCTTTTTCTTTCTGTATCACAATGACATGATCGGTCAACAAATTGCAGAACAAACAGCAAAAATAATAAAAAAATGCAAATAGTTTACACCAGAACACCCCTCCAGAGTACACTGTTATATTGACAACATGACTAAGTAATTTGACTGTCTTATCCGTACACAATGACACAAGGACATGTCATTCGCTGACACATTCATTAATAGAGGCATTTAGTTTTGAGAGATGAACTAAGGGTTTTGAGCAAGAGACTGGCTTTTGCAGATGATCCATGGCGTTTTGCTATTTGGTTATAATAGTTTTATGTTCAATCCACTTAAATTTGTAAAAACTAATAAATTAGCTTAATTCCTTCATGTTGTCCCTACACAAAGAAATTGTGTGGAACCCAGCATTTTTACAGTGTAGATTTGTATTTTAGTTGAGTAGTTTTACTATACGCACACACATTTAGTGAGTGTGTAACAGCACCAAGGTCCCCAAGTGCCCATTTACACTAGTGCATTTTAGTTTCAAAACGGCGTTTTAGCATGAAAACGATCCGCACTAGCGTTTCTGAACACATCTCTGTACACACTACTCCACCAAAAACGTATATCATGTGACCATTCGCGCACTCTGGGCATGCGCGTTCAAGTATAAACGGGAAGCATGTGTCTTGCTCGGCATTCTAAATAGGGTTTACGCCTCGTGAAACGCGAGCGATTAGCGAGTGCTCGAACAGTAGCTTGCTGCTGTTGTAGTAAAAAAGGCAGAGTTTAACTACACAATGGCGCCTAAAATGGACAATAGTGCAAACAACGCTCCCATTTCTGTCCCTGTTGTTTACAGTGAAGGCTGGTCTGCCGTCTTCCAGTGGTGTTATAGTCATGTGATAGGGGCTTGACGAATAAGGGAAGGATACGCAATGATCCAAAAGCAGATGTCTCCGTTTCCCCCCATCCACACTGAGACGGAGCAGCAGCGTTTTAGAATGAAAACGGCCTCTCTAGTGTTTCCAAAACGCTCCATTTTCAGGGCTCGAAAACTCCGGCGTAGTGTGGATGGAGGGCGTAACTGTAACAAAACTTATGCGTTTTAAAACGAAAACGCATTAGTGTAAACGGGGCCTTAGATAGGTAGGCAAGTAAACACACACACACACGTTTAGATTTTTTTTTCCACCAAATATTGATTACTTAATTTCTTGTGAAGTAAAAAATAAAAAAGCATTGCATCTTTTTTATTTGATCAGTTTTATTTGCAAAAATGGCAACACTTTTATAACTATGATTCGGAAATCCAGAGAACCTTTCAAGTGGTCTCTGTTTTGTTTTGTTTTCTTTTTTTTCCCAGTGAGGAAAAGGACTGAAGTTAACTCAAATGACCCCGTTGCAGAATGCTTGTATTTCATTCCAAACAAAGCCAATTAGAGAGTGAGTAGGTTTCAGTTTTTGCAGCTGTTTGACTGTTGTAGAGAACGGATAAGCACTCAGAAGATAATGAGACAGCTTGCTATTATCCAAGAGACTCAGCGTGATGATGCAATGCTGCACCCTGGATTCCTCCGTCTGAGAGCTCAAAGGGGATTTGATCGGATCAGATATGATCCTCTCCCTGCCACATCTCTGCCTGCTTCTTTCTAATCACCCTCTGTGGCATCCTTACATCCGCCTGTTTTCTTGTCAACTCTATACTTTGCTCCTTGTTTACAGCATTACATCAAGCATTTAGGTCAAGTGCTTCCTTTTTCTGTTCCTTACTCTAGAATAAAGAGCGTCATCGGTCTTCCGTATTTTTCTCCCTGCTTCTCTTTAAACAAGAAATTTGTCACATATCAAAAGCCTCAACTTTGCTCTAGAATATATTCACTCATGTTGATTTCACTTATGTTTTTACAGCACGATGGCCAGCACCCGCACACGTTCCATGTAATCAGATCACAAAAGCATGTTTAACTACTCCCCTAGAGTCAAGCTTTCAGAGACACTCCTGCCTTTAATAAAATCCGCTTTATACATTAGTGCACTGATTCTAACTTTAGAGCTGGAAGGCCCATTGAGAGGATGTTTGTCTTCCAACAGTGAACTAATTCTCCAGATACAGCTACTACAATGGCCAACTTATGAGTCATTAATTGAATCATGTGTGTAACATTTCTTGAAAGAACTCCCCTAAACCTCAACTGAACACCATGAATCTTATGAATAAATTCCACATTATTAGGTGTATTAGGTTTGTAAATTAATTAGTTATACAGCCCTAGTACCAGGTTGCACCTTATTTTGCCTAACAATGATTCGTCAATGTGCTGGAAATGTTCCTCAGAGATTTTGGTCCATTTTGGCATGATAGCTTCACACAGTTGCTGTATAACCTTTGGCTGCACATTCACGTGCAAATCTACGGTGGCCAAGAAAGGTTTTGTGTTTTGACCAATATGCTGCGCGTTTCTTTCGTTGTCTGTGTTGTGAGAATTTGTAACAGGTGTGCTGTCAAATTGATGAATATTGTTTCTTAATTTGCTGGTGTTTTTTGTTATTGCATGTGCTTTCTTAAAATGCAGCGTGTTAAGATCTCTTGTGAGAATTTGTAACAGGTGTGCAGTCCAATTGATGAAGATCATTTCTTAATTTGCTGGTGTTTTTTTGTTATTGCATGTGCTTTCTTAAATTGCAGCGCGTTAACCTTTCTCGGCCACCGTACAAATCTCCTTTTCTAGCACAACCCAAAGGTGCTCTATTGGATTGAGAATTGGTCACTGTTGAGGCCATTTGAACTTAATTTTATGTTCAAGAAACCAAAGTTGTGTCAGAAAGCTTAGGCTGATGACTTGTTGCCTTGCTGTCTTAACAGGCAGTGACTCTGAAGGCAACTTTTGTACTTGAAGGCACCTCGTAAAACGAAATAGAGAGAGCTTTGGTGATTACTGAGGGAAGCTAAGCTTACTGCAACACAAAGTTCTCAAAAAGTCCACCACAGTGGTCAGAATTGTACATTTATGGCCCGTTTCCACTGAGTGGTACGGTTTGGTACACTTTTAAGGCCGTTTCCACTGTCTAAAAGCGCACCGAACCGTACCGTACCACTTTTTGGTCACCCTTTGCAAAGGGTACCAAGGGTAACAAAAGCTGGAGCTAGACGCACAGCTGAATGCTATTGGTTTACAGAGATACGTCATTTGCTCGTGCAACAAGCCAGAATGAAAACAAAGGACCCGCCATGTTTATTACACAGCCGAGAGAGTCAATACACCAAAATAATATAAACATATAATAACGAGCCATGGTCGACCCGAGCTCAAACAAACCTTGGCGACATATTGATGAACAGTCACAAAGCCAAGAAGAAGAGCAGATTCTCCCTTGTGCCACGTAGTTATTTACGAGCCCGTCTAAAGTGTGATCGCTTTCGCTTTCTCACGCGTGCGTTAATATTTGAAATAACGAACTTCTTGAGCTGATGATAATGACGTGCGCTTGTTTATTGATGTGTTTTTGAAACCCGATCCTTTCAGAAACAGACAAACGCGAGACTGACTTGTGCAAAAACAAAGAAGCCGGAAAAAACAAAGGAGCAAATTATGGTTTCAGCAAACATGAAGAAACTGCTTATCATCATCACCTTCTGGACTATTATGAACTCGGAATAAATTGACACCCAAGTGGCACTTAGAGATATCATGTCTATATTTTTAGCTCAACTGTCAGAAATGGAACGCACAGGATTGAGGGATATCGAAGCCAATGAAGGACACATTTATGCTGCCTTCAAAATATTCATTCATTTTCTTTTCGGCTTAGTCCCTTTATTAATCCGGGGTCGCCACAGCGGAATGAACCGCCAATTTATCCGGCATTTGTTTTACGCAGCGGATGCCCTTCCAGCCACAACCCATCTCTGGGAAACACATTCATACATTCTCATTCACACACATACACTATGGACAATTTAGCTTACCCAATTCACCTGTACCGCATGTCTTTGGACTGTGGGGGAAACCGGAGCACCCGGAGGAAACCCACGCAACCACGGGGAGAACATGCAAACTCCACACAGAAATGCCAACTGGCCCAACCAGACCTGCCCCAACCGGGGATCGAACCAGCGACCTTCTTGCTGTGAGGCGAACGTGCTACTCACGCGCCACCGTGGCGCCCGCCTTCAAAATATGATCATAAAAATTTCCTGAGACAGGATGTGAAGCAGAATTTATATTTGGATGTTCCTTCCTACCTTGCAATATTGCCTCTGAGGGCATAGTTTTGGAGCTTTTAGTATGGGACACAGCTATAATTGATTTGGGCTGTGTGATGTGGTGCATTATCCTGCTGAAAGCCATCACAAGACTGTGGTCATAAAGGGATGGACGTGATCAGCAACAATACTCAAGCAGATTGTGTTCACAAAATGCTTAAATGATACTAAGAGACCCAACATTTTCCAAAATGATTCCCAGTAGCATTAATCCCCACCAGTATCCTAAACGTTTGACACAGAGCCATGCCTGCAAGTTGTTTTTGCCAAATTCTGACCCTGTCAACCAGCCATCAAAAAAGTCACAGTAGAAATGGAGACTCATCAGCCTTGGAAAGCTTTAATCATCCTTCTACTGTCCAATTTGGTGAGGCGGTGTGAACTGTAGCCTCAGTTTGCTGTTCTCAGCTGACAGGAGTGAAGCTGCTGTGCTATTCTGAGTCACCTATTTGAGTTACTGTTGTCTGTCTATTAGCTTAAACCAGTAAGGCAGTTCACCTCGAAACTCTGGCATCAACAAAGCAATTTCACTCTCAGAACTGTACGTATGAACCACGTCTCTAGACCATTCGCTGTAAAACCTAGAGATATTTGTTTGTAGTAGTTTAGTAGCTATTTTTATTTTGCAAAAAGACAGTTGATAAGTTTGTATCAATATTTGTTTACAATACAGAATATGAATTACATTGTCAATGAAAAAAAGATACAATAGAGAGAAAGAAGGAAGGGAAAAAATAAAGAACATGAAATAAACTTGAGGGTAAGACATTTAAGAGTCAATTACAGTATATAAATTAATGTCCTTACAAAACGAAATAGTTCTGTTTGCTTTCTTCATTCATTCATTTATTTTCTTTTCAGCTTAATCCCTTTATTAATCAGGGGTCGCCACAGCAGAATGAACTGCCAACTTATCCAGCATTTGTTTTACGCAGCGGATGCCCTTCCAGCTGCAACCCATCTCTGGGAAACATCAATACACACTCATTCACACTCATACACTACGGACAATTTAGCTTACCCAATTCATCTGTGCTGCATGTCTTTGGACTTGTGGGGGAAACCGGAGCACCCGGAGGAAACCCACGCAACCAGGAGGAGAACATGCAAACTCCACACAGAAATGCCAACTGACCCAGCCGAGGCTCGAACCAGCGACCTTCTTGCTGTGAGGCGAATGTGCTAATCACTACACCACCGTGGCGCCCCTGTTTGCTTTCTTATTTTCAGAAATTAAATTTAAATAATGACTAAATTCTTGCAAAAAACAGGAAAATATAGTTTGGTGTTAGTAAATTTGCATTTGTGGATATGGAATTAACAAAGTACTGTAAGTAAAATAAATTTATAACAAAACAAGCATTTCTTTTAGAAGAGGCAGAATCATACCAAAATACTCCCAGCAGGCACATGACATCAATATGACGTCAGAATGACGTTGTAGCTCTCGTGGGATGTTGCAATTGGAAATGAAATGGAATGGAAATTGGAAAATGGAATGGATATTTCGGTGGAATTGAAAATCGGGTTGAACCCAATGTCAGACCAATGTCAGAGAGGCGTTGGATTTTGGCGTTTCACTTCCAACGCAACCTAAAAACAACCAAATATCGACGTCTAATAATGTTTCAGCTTGACATTGTGTGGATGTTACCACTATTGCGTCTATCAGATGTTGAATTTTGGTTGCCATACCCGACGAATAAATATCAGTATTTGACGTCAATATGACGTTGGTTTAAGATGTTGGTTTGACGTTGGATTTTGGTAATCCGACATCACGATCTAAATCTAACCAAATATTATTATCTTTTGAAGTTGTGTGCCTGCTGGGCTCATGCTAGTCCATCTGGCACCAACAAACATGCCATGTTCAAATTCACTTAAATCACCTTTCTGATGCTCGTCTTGAACTTCAGAAGGTCATGCTGACGTGCTCAAATGCAACGAGTTGCTGTTGTGTGATGGGTTGATTAGATATTAGCATATAGCAGTTAAAACAGGACTAATAAACCGAATAAAGTGGCAGCAATGTATAAAAGCCTATTAAAGGCTTTTTTTTTTTTTACTGTTTTCTTCACAAATGTTTTTACTGTCACAACATTAAGATGAAAAATAGCTGTTAGCTATTAACAAAATATCATTTTCCTCCTTTTTTTTTTCCTCCTAGGGATTTCTGGCCAAAGGAATTTTCTGCTTCTGTGCTTAGTGGCCTCTTCCTTCACTTGGGCTGATTTGGAAAACACCCTCAGCAAATTGACCATAGAGGTGAGTCACATGACCTCGTCTTTTACAAACCCTGACCTCCCGGGCCGCTAAAGAAGGGGTTGCACAATGTGCTCAAGTCCCTAAGGAGTACATTTCTCCTGGTCTGCGGATGTGTTTATAATGTTACCCTGCCAACAGGCTCTCACATGACATCACCTACACTGGGCCTCTCTCCAGTGACATCATCCTGTACCCTAATTTTACTGGCTCTTTCCTTCTGACCTCAGATTGACCTTGAAACCATTATAGAGGATTTTCCATCAGAGATCTTGGAGAGGAGATTCCCATTTCCTCAAGGCTGCACGAATCATGTGGTATCTATAAATCCTTTGCAAATGTGAAAGAACATTTCAGATGAGTTTGGATCCATCACTGTGATCATTTATATTTTTACAACACATTTTCATTTTGTTACTATCAGATGTTAGACAGTCAAACAGTCAGAGTTCATTTTAGTAATAGGCTTAGATGGGGTTAAGCGTCATGATGAGTGCTGCAATGCTGCCTAATCTCAACAGATCATGTATCTTTTGGGCTTTTGCAAGTTTATGCCCTACTCTGTCTTTTTTTCATGCTTCCTAGGAGGTAGCAAGTCCTATAAGCCTCTAAAAGCTGTTTATGACAAGTGTTTGCCAATCACCGCGGATCCTCCAAAACTCCTCTTATTCAAGCGTCCAGGTATGAAGTGATGTCATACACAGCAAAAAAATCAGTGTACATTAACCACAATTTGATTTTAACTTAACACTCCTTTGGTGTACATATGACTCCCTCCATTTTGGAGTTAAAATAACACTTTCTAAAGTGTGAAATTTGTAGATTACTCACAGAGTTCATTTTAACACGGTAAGAGTTTATTCTTACATCGAACTGGAGTGTGTGTTACTCTTCAAAGTGTTAATATGTTACCCTTTTTTCCTATATTTTCAATTGGTGTGTGTGTGACAGATAACAGTGATCAAATATGATGAAAATTGTTTGATTTATTAAATGTTCATGAATCTTTTCATTCATTAATGGATTAGGCATGTGTATATAAGCTAATGAGTGCATATAGTACACTGCTTCTGATGAGAATTAATTTATTATATCTTATAATTTATTATAACATCAAGATTTGTAAAGAAAGTAAAGTTTGTCCGAAAGAACTGGTTCGAGGAAAAAACTGGACTTCCCATCACTAGTGGAAAATACACTGCTGTGTTTAAAAGTTTAATACTGAAAAAAAATCACACTCGTGGATTAAATTGTACTCCGGTTTTATATAGAATAATATAGAAGACTTGAATGAGAATCCTGTCAGTTCTAATTCTAGAATGTGGCACTTAGATTGTTAAATGTTTCATTAAAATGTAATAAAACAGCTTTTTTTAATTAAACAGCATCATGGCAAGTTCATTGGATTGCTTGTTAGTTTACAATAACATTACATTTTAGAATGAAATTCTACAGTTTTTTGTCAATGTGATGTGCAAAGCTAAATTTTCATCCACCGTTACTACTGCTATTTAGTTTTATACCCACAAAACATGTCTTTCAGTCAGTTTAAAACTGAGCGGCTTAAATGTTTGTGGAAACCTAAATGCTAATTTAAAAAATACACTTATTTAAGCATTTAAAAAACACACACGTTGAAAAAAGTAAAAAAAAAAAAAAAAGCATTAATAAAAAAGAGAAAGTCTTTACTGCACTTTTGATCAGTTGAATGCATCCTTGTTATATTAAAACATTAATTAGTTCTTCAGACCCAGTTGTGTATTCACCCGAAGCTGCAGTCTAGGGGAAAATGTGTCTCAGTAATAGGAGAGGAGTTGAAATGAGCTAATCAGATTATAACAATGAGCTAAGTATGTCTGCGGATGATCAGTGCATTTTCACAGGTCACGTCTAGTCTTGAGGTGTTGCTATGATACGAATGCACTGTTTCAAATGGCTGGCCTCAGCGGTCAAAGGCAACACATTTTTTAAAAGCCTGTCCTAGTGTTTAATTCAATACATAGCCTATGCAAATAACTTTAAAACAAGCATCCCTTCATTTATACCCCATTCGGCAAAAAGGTTAGCTTGAGATTGGAGAAAGACAAAAAGCTTTTACATTTCCTCTTGCTACCAAGGAGCTAATGCAGATCTGAACCAGTGGATTTGTGTGAACGACAGAGAGGTCTACCAACTAATGTATTGGTTGTTTGTCAACAAAGCCTGATCTCTCTGAGCTAAACCAGATAAGAAGATTCAAAATTGGATTTGTAGTTTGCTAAAAACAAACAGGAACTGTTGCATCAAGAAGCTAACACATATATGTCAAAAATGATTATCATCTGTATAGCCATAAAAGGCTAAATGCATTAAGTACACACAC
>CAIGQQ010032566.1:3784912-3811646 GCA_903798035.1 Danio albolineatus
AGTTTATGCTGAAGGAACATAAAATTACCCAAGTTTTTAAATGCTAAAAGTTATTTATAGAAAAATAAATGCCTTATGCAACAGTGAAAACACACTAATATATTTTCAAGACTTGCTGTCGAAGCCAGTTTAAATGATTTCACCTCATTAAATCTTCAAGCTGATTAAGACTTTCAAATCTGATTTAAGACAAATGAGAGATACTGGGTTTGCAAGTGGTATAAAATGCTTTGAATTTGGCAGCAGGAAAAAGTGTAGGCTATAAGGGGATGTGGATGTTCTCACTAAAGGATTAAAGGCAGATAGGTAGGGAAACGAGAGTAAGAGGGGATTTACACACTAACACACTTCTGCCTTTAACTACAGTATCTTGTTATACTGTAGAGTGTTTGTGGAATCACAAAGGCACGTCTTGACAATTGCGGGAATTCTGAGTACTGAGTTCTCTTTTTGAAGCAAGTCATTTCTGTGGGTGAGTGAGGGCTGTAATTGAATAGACACATGTTGCATGAGGCTCTCTAATGCTTTGTAATGTTTTCATTTTCCTTTGGTGTGTAATGTCATTTAGGAAAATGGATTTATTCTGTCTTAAAATGAACTGTTCCAGACCAGCCTAAAATGCAGTTATCCAAGTCCAGACACTAGTGTGATTAATACTGTATTTCATTAAAAACGTTTGGGTGGATCCAGTTTAGATAATCAAACCAAATGGAAACGTTCATAATTAACATAATTATAGCATGATAGAAGGTTTATACAGCCGACACATCAATATTCCATGAAATTCCATGTGTTTTAGCATCCCTCTATCAGCCCAACTCCTCAACTCAATCTGAGGGTTTTATTCATTTAATTTAAAAGTTTAGTTTAATCTATTCAGACTGGAAACATGTATGTACATATTGGGAAATATTAACTATGTACAACATGTACTTTTTCATGTAGCTTTTAATTTCAGGTAACCCCAAAACAGTGCTCATAGGTGGGCTTTACATGCTAAAAGGGCTCATAAAACATGTAAACGGGTCAAAATAGTGCTACAAACTTCTTCATCACACACACAGAGATGAAGATTTGCAGCAAGGATATGCATTCCCTTATCGAAATCTGATATATGGAAATATATGCACATTATATATGACAATCAAGTTCATATTTGAACTTAATATACATGTTACGTTCAACCCTTTTTTTCCCAAATATTGCAAAAATGTCCACTTGCATATTTTTTCAAAGATTTACATACATGTGTGTGTGTGTGTGTGTTCATATACTCAACAGGCACAGCTTGTCAACATGATTTCAGATTGGCATTGTACTACAACGGCGTGGAGTCGCTGGATTTTGTTTGGAAATGAAAATCGAGTTGACATCAGAACCCAACGTCAGGCCAGTGCTGATGTCTAACGTCCGATCTAAACTCAATTAAATATCAACGTATATTGATGTGACCTTGTGTGGACTTTACCACTATGACATCTTTCAGATATTGGATTTTGGTTGCCAAACCTGATGAATAAATGTATTTGATGTCAATATGACGTTGGATTAAGATGTTGGCTCAATGTTGGATTTTGGTCACATTCCAACACAACCTAAAATCAATCAAATATCAACGTCATTTGACATTGTTATTGGACGTCAAAATATGTTGTCCTTGGAAGCTAGATAGACATTAAATATTGGTCATGTGACGTCACGACCTAAATCTAACCCAATTTTAACGTCTTATGATGTTGTGTGCCTGCTGGATATTCATTAATGGCCATTCATGGACACTTGTGTAAAATGATTGCTAATATATTTGAACATAGGTGTACATATTTGTAATCCCAGCAGCATCTGTAATGAATTGTAATGAGCAACATTGCTACTGTGAAACTGAAAAACCCAACAACTGCTCAAGCAGTCTGTCTTTCTGTCCCTTTTAGGTGTGTGTTGCATACTTAACTCTGTCAAGCAGCACCACAGTTCATTTGGAATTGATCTGAGACAGCTTTTCTGCAGTCTATGTCCACATTTTTGGTGTGTACCAAAGTTCAGATGGAAGCATTGACATTAACAGAGAAACAGTTTACCCAACTAAACTTTCCAAAAGTGAACACACCCTAAAATACCATCATATGGCCTCTTTAAAGAACAACTGAGTAGTGTCTGGACATTTGGGTTGCTGGATCTGTACTACATCAGACTAATTATGCTGAATGAAACACTGTTAATATCCATCTGTTGTTGTAAGAGCTGTAATGACAAACACACCTTTTGTGGTTTCAACCAGGCCTACTGTACACAAAGCACAATTCTGCCTCCTGGCATGAGAGCGTGTCAAATCCTCATTGAATATCACTTCCCTTTTAAAATTCTTGTCACACAAACATTCTTAGAACTATCCAACGTGACCCAAAAAAGTAAATCTAAATATATATAAAAATCTCTTTTGCTGAGATTTTATAAATACACCCTTAACCAGTGGCTGGTGTGCATGCCGTGGCAATCCAGCCTAGCATCTTTGCGTTTTATTACAGGGGCTCTCTGAGCCTAAAAAAACTGAAGCACGGTGAAATCATTCATTTTCTGGTCTGATGTCATCTCAGACTCTCCATAATTGCCGGAGTCCGGCGTCTTGTGTCTATAATTGGTAGAGACACCGCAAACTCTGTGAGAAGACACTGTAGGTGGGTACTGGTGGATTCATTATTTTGTCGTTAAATTGAAGCGGGAGGTCATCAAAAGGAAAAACTTTTTTTCAAGTCTCCTCTTTTTTTTCCCTCCTTGTTCTTTTTTCTCTGTGGTTTGAAAACCAGGCCTTCGAGGCAAGTTCAGTTTGTCTGTCTGTTGCTGTTGAGAACCGGTTGCAGTTGCTGACTGATGTGGGGTGCTTGTAGAGAGTAATGATAGATCTGTTTCCCAGAAACCTGCTGTAATTCAGCACATTTTAAATGTATGTTGATAATTTTATATAATTTATGCAACCATAAAAGCCATGGAGGTTATTTAGGGTGAAGACATCGGAGGAAGCACATACTTGCAATAAAGCTAGTTAAGAGGAAGTGATGAATATCTGTGTATATACTGTACCATACTGGCCATGAATTGTTGCTGCTGTTATGTATTCTAGTGGGGAAAACACCACAACATATTTGCTGTTATTTTAGAGCAGATGTCATCTGAGGTCATGCCATACAGAAACGCAGTGAAGTATATTTTTTGAACTCAAACATGCTCTGAATGTTTGAATGAATAACAATGAGATGTTGTTCCTACAAAAAGAGTGTGATGAAAAGTGTAGGAGGGTTTGTGAAAATCTAATATCACCCTCCCACAAGCTGCAAAATAAAACCAAATAGTGCTCAGATTGTTCCTGTTTTCTTCTATGAAAAACAGTCTTCTGTCACAATGCTGACTGCCTTCTCATTTCTCTTTAAAGGGATAGTTCACGCAAAAATGAAAATGATTAGTTGACGGTTTTATTAGTAGATCGTTACAAAATACTTCAGTTGAAACCGTGGTCCTTAGTGATTTAAAACATCCATGTCAATGGATTTTTGACACTTTGAGAGTGTAACAGTGTACACATTCAGAAGATACACTCATACATTCACATGTATTTTATTAATTTTATTTTGCATGCATGCCTGCATGTTGTTGTTTTTTCTTTATCTCAAACTGCTAGTAGTGATTGACTTATAATTTTATGAATTAGCACAGGACTATGGTTGCAACTAAAGTCTTTAACTCTTTAATCTATATAAAATAAGGTTAAAAAAAGCTATAAAATAAACAAATCTAAATCTTAGATGGCCTGAGAAGGTAAGTAAAATAACTGCTGATGTCCATTGTTGAAAAAACAAACAAACAAAAAAAGTGCCTGGAGGCTGTTTAGGCAGGGTTTGAAGAGTGGTTGCTGGTTATAGCTGGTTCTTGCTGGTCATGAGCTGGTTTAAGATGGTTCTTTGCTGATCATGCTGATCCTGACCAGCACCAGGGTTCAAAACCTACCTGATTCTCAAGAGTCTATTAATTGTTTCAGAAAGAAAGACTGAAAGTGACCTCTAAAGTATTCATTCGTTTTTAATTGAAAACAGTTATAGAACAGGGAAGTAAATAATGTAGGCAATGTATGTATTTGGACTATATTCTTCTTTCCAGCGACCAGAAAACATTTATTTATATGACGCAGTGCTGCCATCTGCTGCTTAACTGATGATTCCAACACCTGTTGAGTGTAAAGTCCATTGAGCAAAATGTATCTAAACTTACTGTCTTACCACACAATGTATGATAGGCCTTTTTTTGCAGAAATTTGCTTTGAATGCTTGCAAATGTCCAAACCGACGCGATGAGTGACATCAAAGCGTCGAACTACTCTATAAGCGTTAGAATAACATCCATTAAACATTCAAATAACATAACAACAATGCTTCAATTGGTTGTGAAACACGTCCTCCTTTTACCAAAACATGTATGAACTTTAACCAAAAAATGATGTGAATAACCGTATTTCACAAACACTCCAACATAACATGTCTGCTGTAAACGTCACCTCTAAAAACCACTGAACTTTTGTCGGCCCTGGTAGCAACTATATTTAGGAGTTGTCATAAATCCAGATGGATTGATTGACAACTCCGACTGTCCCGAAGCCACGCCCCCCTTTCTCAACTGCCCGTGCAGGAGCAACTTAAGCTTGGGAACAAAACTTCAAACATTTCGCTGAGTTATAAAGATTTATGTGACTTAACGTACTATACACACTTGATTTTCACTTACAGTATATTAATGCGCACACAATGACGCGAGAGGAGGACCTGTTGCGGATTGCCAAAAAACTAGACAAGATGGTGTCTAGAAATAACATGGTGAGATCCTAATTTTGACGCGACGCTTCACGCTGTTTGTTTGTGCCACCTCTGCGCATGGCGTTTACCGAGAACTCGTTTAAACTGTTCTGCATGTGCGCTTATTGCTTTTAAATTCTGCTTAATTCAAATACGTGCCTGCACACACGCCGTGTTTACTGCTGTTGAAGTGAGAGAGTTACAGTAGTGTGTGTGTGTGCATGTGAGTGTGTGTGTGTTCGGACTACAGACACATATGTGACAACAGGTGTTGGTTGAGGATTGCGCAGATTTACTTTAGATTTTTACATGACAGCAGAACATGGACAAAAGTGAATAATTATAGACTGTGTTTTATTGAATTGACGTGTGCACGTTTTGTTAACATTTAACAATATGTGTGTATCGGGTTCCTCGTAGTAAATGGCACAAGGTCGAGGCGGAGTGTGTGTGTGTGTGTGCGTGCGTGCGTGTGTGTGTTTGGCCGACTCAAATATTTTCACGCGCGAGCACAGGATTTAAAGGGATAGTTTTGTAAAAAGAGAAAATGAAACCATGAAAATTCCATTATTCGCACACTCATATAGTTTCAAGTCAGCTTGACATTTTATGTCAAATGCACATTTTATTGTTTATGCAATTAGTGTTAGTGCATTTTATTGTTTTTAGTGCATTTATAGTTTTGTTGTATAATAATTTGAGTTATTATTATACAAAAATAAATAAAATGCATGTATTTTTTCCGTTTTCCACCTTCAGCTTGTCGTTGTTATTGTTGATATTGTATAATCTCACAGTGACAAAAAAAAACCTTCAAGTTGGATTTAAATTGTCAAGTATCTACATTTTAAAACTGTTCTTAAACATTTTACTAAAGAATGTAAAAAAAATTACTTAAATCTTGTGAATACATTCACAGCAAATCTTCATTTTGGGGGAAAAACACTTCATTGGTTGTTAAATGATTATTTAAATACTAATCGAGTTATCATTATCCCTGTCTGTGTAGGACGGAGCTCTCGATCTTCTGAGAGAATTAAAAGATTTCAACATGACACTGAAACTTCTTCAGGTTTGTCTGCTGTTTCATTAATTGATGCTTTGTTGTATTGATGTACTTTATTGCTCCCTACAGTGAAATTTTGTAAATAAATATCAAAATGTGGGCTATAAACACAGAGTGGAATCAATATGAAATGTGCAAAACAAAATGTCTATCTAGACTTAGAGAAAGAAGTGTAGTTAAATTTGTAATAGGATTTTAAAATGAGACACTTATGAATATTACAGCATATATGATACAGCAGATGCAGTAAGTTGCGTAAATGCAGCTGATTGCGCAGTGCCATCTTAATGCTCTTGTTTGCTAATGTTTAATATTTACTTGGATCCAGGATACAAGAATCGGCATGTCCGTCAATGGAATAAGAAAACACTGCACAGACGAGGATGTTGTCAACTTGGCAAAGATTCTGATCAAAAACTGGAAGAGGCTTTTAGGTAGGGGAAATGTATTTTTTAGCAATAACAAAAAAAGCGTATCTTTATTTTTGTGGGTTTCTGGGTATTTTTGATACGTTTAGCTTTTAGATGCTATTTTTAATGCCAATTTTGTTGGATTTAAAGGTGTGTTCAACATAATTTTCTGAAAAATATTTATGTAGTTTGATCTTTTTAAAATAAAACTGTAGGTTTCCTATATATCAACATGCAATAAAGGGTGAACACATCGATACAATACAAATATAGACTTATACAAATATTATTGAAGGCAATGCTTCAAAGTAATATTGTAAGAAATACAAATTTGCAATATCAAACTAGTGATAGATAAAAAGTGAATCACATATGTTATATGAAAAATAAGAAGTCAAATTGCATTTCTCATCAATTGTGAATACCGTATTTTTCATCCCATTTTTTGTGTTATATGAAATTTCAAACAGTTTGTCAATATTTAAATTAAAATAGAAAAGTAAAGGCAGTAATCATGTGGTAACAAAAAAGGTAACATTTAAAATATTGAACTTTTTAAACATAAACTATAATTTTAAAAGGAAAAAAGGTAAGACTGATGCAGAATGCTATGTAATGAGGGTTGCTTGTCAGCTGTGATCATCAAATGATTATTTTGAATCCATTTTATATAAAGCCCTTTAAATTTTTAGTGTATGACACAAAAATAGTTTAATGAAATGATCTTGCTTTGCCTACATGTACAGTACAATGCTTTTGTGTCTGTCAGAATCAGCTCAGAACCCAAAGTCTGAGAGGCCAAATGAGGTGAAGAACGGCAGTCATCCAAGCAAGCCATCAGGATCACCCAGCAGGACTTCTCCTGAGAAAGACTCCAGGTACGTTTGCTGATAACAATGAAAAACACGGAAGAAGTCCCGAAATAGAATTTGGAAAGTCTTCTGAAAACAAAAAGTTGATCTGTTTCTCCGCACAAACACTGATTTATGCAGAAGGTGAAATATAAAAAAAACTTGTGGTTTAACCTGTTTATCTCGTCAGTCTGCGAAGATCGACGGCGGAAATTAAGCCAGACTTAGACTCTAACAAGAAACTTGATGAAAAACACAAGAGAGAGAAAAGCGACGCAGAGATCAGGAACGAAAAACGAGAAAATGACCAGAAAAAAGTGAAACAGTCTATTAACAATAAAAAGGATCAAGAGAGGTGAGAAAAAAAGCCCAGTGCTTTGTAAAGCCCCTTTCCTCCTCCAAACCATTGCATCAGATTATTTGTGTGCATTGTGTTTAGGAAAGATGCACTGAACAGTGATCAACTTCCCTCCCCGTTGATGTTTTCGGCTGTTCCACCAAAGTGTCCTCCGGCTGGGGAAGTGAAATGGGAAAGGTTAGGGCTTGTGTGTGTGGTTGGAAGCATGTGACTGTGGTTGGAAAGAAACACTCATAATGTTTATCAAAACATGCAACTGCATTATTATGATGAAAGTTTCAACGTTTTAAATTTATTTCTGATTATCTTAAAAAGATTGTTTTTTAAATGTCAACAAGGTCACGATATCAGTAAAAGGCTTTTTTCAGAATTTCAATTATAGTCTGTTTGGTGAGCGCAGTTTATTGTCTTTTTCAGTTTTTTGATTGTTAAAGGGTAAAGACTAGATCAGAGTTGCCCAAAGTAGGGCCCCGCGGGCCAAAGTTGGCCTATTGTAACCTGTCATTTCTAATTTTACGTAACCTTTTTTGTTAGTTTTATTGCTGAGCTACAAAAAAGCAAACTGGTATTAAATGTTTCAATTAAATGTTGTAAATTAATCTGATTTTTAAAAATGTAAATACTCGACGGATAGAGGACTCTGCAGAAGACATCGGTGAGCAAAAACTGGTGTAATTCTGTTATAAATGAGATTATTTTGTTTTTACTATAATAAGTTTGCTATAAAATGTAAAAAATACCGTATTGTTTAATAGAAATCAATGTCCTTTTTCAATATTATTAAATGAATTAGGAAATTGCTCATGGCAACTACAGTATGTTTACCCTCGGCTCGCTAACCTCAATCAAGTTTGTTTTTTGGCTTTTTATGAGAAAAAATTTGGGCACCCCTGGTCTAGATGGACTCATGGATTTATATAGTATCACTTTTGCCATAGCACAACATTACTTCATTTTTTTACATTACTGTGGCGGGTACAGTTAGGTTTAGGTTTAATGTAGGGGTAGGCATCAATAAAATACAATTTAATGGGTAATTTCTTTAATAATAAAAATAGTACCCGGTATAATTACTGTTTTTACATCACCGTGGTGGTTGGGTTTAGGGTTAGTGTAGGATTAGGTGTTAATAAAATACAATGAATTTGATAAATAATGGTTGTTAACTTACCGCAGATGTGTCCTTTCTAGCAACAATGTTGTTAAAGGGATAGTTCAACCAAAACTAAACATTTCCTTGCCATTTATCCGCATTTAATTGTTGTAAACTTTTATGAATTTCCTTCTTCTGTTGAACACAGAACAAGATATTCTGAAGAATGTTGGGAAAAAAGACATCCATAGCAATAACAAAAAATTCAGAGGAAGTTTTATTTTTCTCAACATGCTTCAGTATTTTTTCCTTTGTGTTCAACAGAATAGAGGAAGTCAAACAGGTTTGGAACAAGTCGAGACTGAGTAAATAATTATAATTGAATTTTCATTCAATCGAGTGAACTACAGCATGACTTTAAATTTAGTTTGTATTGGACAGGAAGGGGAACTGTCTGGTTTGATATCAATAGTTGCGAGAGTATTGCTACAAAACAAAATAGTTAATTGTAATTGTATTTTCTGGAATACTAGTCACTTTTTCATCATCTGCGAAAAAAGAAAGCACCCTATTTAATGCAATTAACATCATGCAAGCAAAACATGCAACAACTAAAATCATACAATAAAATAGTTTGTTTTAATCTTTTTAATTTTGACAGTTTTGTCTAGTCAGGTGGGATTTAAAATACAGTTATTATGTCAAGCATGCACATCAGTCTCAAATGGATACACAACTAAAAAAAAAGTAAAAAAAATAAAATAAAGTTGGCAACACCAAAAGTCCAATGTATCAAAATGTATTTCTAAAAAGCTGTCATATGACATCATAGCATTTGACGTTTCGAGTGGGTGCTGTCAAATTATTTATTGCTGTAGTTTTTATTTTCTTGGCATGACAAAGTCACCAGCATTTTGTTGTTTACTACATTATACTACACTGAATTGATTTCTGTTGTGCATTTGATTAACAATTGGAATTATTCATGGATTCATGAAAAAACAGTTCATAAATTTGTTAATGAATTATTAATTAACTAATAATTAGAGCATGATAACATAATTGCCTTTACAAGCAGAGTTGCAACGTAAGATACATTTTCACTTTTGTTTAGGAAAGATGCTCCAGTTGATTTTTTTCCTCCACCTTCCATCAATTCCCATCCTCCTCTAAGACGCTCATCAGTTGATGTAAAGAGGTCAGAGCTTGTTGCATTTTTGAACATGTCAAATGTTTTAATGCAGGACATACTGCATGCAGCATTGGAAGATGAACCATTCAAAAGATGAAATGTTGTATTCTAATGATTCTTATACAGAAAAGGCACTCAGAGTTCTTTACACACTCCTGCTCTTCAGTCTCATCCTCCTAAACGCCCCTTTATAGATGGAAAGAAGGAAAGGTTAGACAGTGAGCTAGAAGTGCATGCCATTGTGTGATGTAAAAGCATGATATCCTCCTCATCTTTAATGAGACTTGGTTATTTTTATGCAGGAGAGACACAAATGATCTTCTTTTTCCTCTTCATCATCCTCTTCCTCCTCCTCCTATTCCTATCCCTAAGCGCTCATCAGAAGTGAAGAAAGAAAGGTCAGGGGTTGCACTTGAGAGAATGTGCTCACAGTCATTAAGGCCCTATGAAATTATTATTATTTTTTAATTACTTTTCTGTTTTAACTTTGTGTGTGTGGTTTATCATTCACAGACACTAGTCCCCATCGAGATCTGATTAGGTGTAAAGCACCACCTTTCATATAATCATCCAAAATTGACTACGTTCCATGACATTTGGCTTTATACATCAAATTCCAAAATTTAGATTTCATCCGTTTCAGCATTACTGAATTCATATGGCTTTAAAAACTGTACTGTTTTTATAGCCTAATTGTAATGAATATCTATCATACTCTACCATATGGACACTAAATATCTATTTTTCACAGGAAAGATCCTCCTGAAACGTTACCACCTTCTACTCCTGTTCTTTCTCCTCCTCCACCTCTTCCCAAACGTGTCCTTTCTCCACCTTCACCTCTTCCTCCCAAACGTCCATCACTAGAGGAAAACAAAGAAAGCAAAGAAAGGTCTGAGCGCCTTTCAGTTTAACTTTACAATCCTCTTTTATGATGGTTTTTAGTGAAAAATAAACACAATGATTTAATAGATTAATAATTCGATAATTGGGAATTATATCATTTTCTAGTTCACTTGATGACCAAGGGCCAGATTTCTTAAACTTTTTTTAGTGCAAAGCTTTTGCTGTTAAAAAAAAACAACAGACAGTCTATACTAAAGACACACGGTGTAACAGATACAGTATGTGTCCCATGCAGGCAAAATGATAAGACATTTCCAAAAAGATGATACGCTATGTCTTACTTGTTTTTAAATGATTTGCTGGATTCTGACAAATATCATCCAGTAAATTTTTCTGAAGGTGCCAAAACAAGATCACCATGCAAATATACCTTTAAAATGTAATTCACTTGATATTTAGACAAAATGTTTAATACAATTTATTGCTTTAAACATAAATTATTGCTTTAATGCAATAAGTTGGTGTTCCCTTCATAAGGACTTATTTTGCTATTTATTTTGGTAAATTAAATATTTGTAACACTAAAATGTACTTTTTTTGTACTATAAACTAATGATTTTCCTCAGAATAACGGGATAATTGCAATCTTTTACAATTTTAATAATGAATAAATAACTGAATAAAAAAATAACACTGTACACAAATTGTACACTTAAGTACAAAATCTGATATTTGCTCTTTATCTGCTCTTTGGAACATTGGGATTACTGAATAAGGGCTTATTTTTTGGTGAAAACCAAACATTTCAACAAAATGTACATATTTATTTTGTTTTATATGTATATTGTACCTAGCTCATGTACGTCTTTGATTAATATTGTCTGCAGAGGCCCCAGATTTTTTGTATGAACTAATTGTATAAAATGTAAAAAAAAAAAAAAAAACTACTATCGAAAAGTTATGACCACATGTTTTTAAGTTAATTAAACTTACTTTAATAACTTAAGTTATACAAATTTTAAGTTTAATTAAATTCAACTTAAAAATGTAAGGCATCAACAAAGGATTTTAAAGCAGAATGTTCACTGATGCACTCAAGTTTAGATAGACATGAGAATATAGGAAAATCTCATCTATCAGCTGAATTGTGCAGATATATGAGCGATAAGCTGATTGACGATGCTTTTAAACACTCTTTAACGCTTTCAGAGAGATTTGAAATGCTGTGTGTCAGTCATGTCAACAACAAGCAACCAACAGTGTTCTGCTCTTTCTGACAGCTTCACCCTGAACCTTTTATTGGCTGTGGTTTCGGGGTTGGACAGAGTTAAGCCGCGGTAACACTAGAGTTTGAGCATGTGAAATTTCGTCCTACAGCATGTAAATAGGGCCAGGATAAAACAAGATGATTGTGCATCGATTAAGCAATTGATAGCTTCCAATTTAACATTTTTGCACAGTTTTGAGCTTTTTCTTATTGGTCTCACACAATCACGTGAGTTCACCAAACTTGAACTTTGGAATGCAGAAACATGAAAAGCTTGTCGCACGAACTTGCGTTTCCAGTCTGCCACATTCATGTGCGTATAAATGTAAGTCTAAGAGTGAAAAGTGCGGTGTGACCACGACTTTATTTGGTGACAGTTGTTGTCATATCGTGTTGTGTGTGTCCCCCTCTAGCTTCATTCACACTATGAGTGACTCACAGCGGCAAATCAACAAGCGACTGGGGCTGTGCAATTAATCGCAATTGCAAAAAAATAGCGATTTAAGCCCATGCAATTTCTAAATCGCGAAGGCTGCAATTTTATTTTAATTTATTTTGATTTTTGTTCACACTCTTGTTTGCGTGATATTAATATGTTAACCAATCAGAGCTGACGCAGCACATCGGGCAATTTCAGATGAGCTGAGCGGGAGAAAGATGTTAACCAATCACAGCTGACTCCGCGCACGACGGAGTTGAGTGGGGGAACCGAATAGGTGGTTTTGATTTACGATAGTTTTTATTTATTGTTCTGACTGGAATTGAGGGTAGTTCATCTTTATTTCTTCATGTTGTCTGTTTTTAAAACAATTTATTACAGTTTTGCTCATCAAGCAGTTAGTGCTACTGTGTACAGTATGTGTTTAACTATAGCCGAGGTTAGTTCATCTTCATTTATTTTATGTTGTCTGTTTTAAAGACAATTTTACTGCAGTTTTATTTATTAACTGAATAACTGAATAAATGTATAATGTGTGTATGTAGCGCGTTTGAAAAAGCAAAAACAGCTGCCAAAATCGCAAATAAAATCGCAATCGCAATATTCGTTCCAAAAATCGCAGTATGATTATTTTGTCCATATTGCACAGCCCTACAAGCGACCTTTAATTTCGACAGATAGCGAGTGACTTCTGACAAGCTCCGTTTACACAATCAACATCGACTGTTGGCAACATGGTGGGCATGTCAAGCGATGCGACAAGCTGCTTAAACGTTATGCAAATGAAGACCGACTTTATGAGCGACAGCCAGTAGGAGCACCAGTAGAGCTCACGTGATCCTCTCAGCTCGCTCAGAAGCCATTTGTATTCTCCGTGCTGTAGACCTACACAGACCTGCGTTCGCAGCAGGTTGCAACCCAGAGCGCGACATGCAGCTACAAAGTCGCCGCTAGTATGAATGAGTCATCATGTGGATGATTTACATAGTGCTACGTAGGGTGAATACCAGAGCAATTTAAAGCAATAAAAATAAATCATGTAGTGTGAATTAGGCTTTACTTTACTCTGAAACACATTTTATGTGAAGAGTTTATTCAAATAAATCATGCAAGGTAATTTACACAAATTCTCATTTGTCAGTTTACTGTTTTGTTGCACCATAATCTTCCTCTCACCCCCCATTTTAAATATGCTATTAGTAAATTACATGCACCCATTATCAGGGCTGCTTGTATGCGCTGAGTTAGTCATTAGCCACTTTCATTGGCGCTTTAATAAAAATTGCACTCTTATGCTAATTTTCCCTGTTTATTAAATCTGGCCTCTAGTGTCACCTCATGCATTTTAAGTTTTCGCCTTGTGCTCTTTGTAATTCCGCATTTGAATTGTACATTCACTGCCTAGGGTGAAAAAAGCACCTGATCCGAATGCCCCTCTTCCTCCTTTACCTTTTCATCTGCATCCTCCTCAGAAACGGGAGATGAAGAAAGAGAGGTCAGGGCTTGTATACAAAGTACTGCCTGTCTTTCATTCATTGCTACCTTTTTTTTTTTTTTTAGCATAACATGGTGTTCTAACTAGATGCAGTGTACTTTGTCTCATAAATAATCAGAGACTTTCTTTGCTTAGAAAAGAAACTGTGGATCCCAGTGCTCCTCTCCCTCCTGTTCCTCTTCATCTTCAGCCTCCTACACCTACAAAACGTCCCTCGTTAGACACAAAGAAAGACAAAGAGAAAGAGAGGTTAGACTTGGAGGAATTGAAAAGCACGATGATGTTTAAAGCTGTGTGTTTTTAAATAATTACCTCGTCATCTGAAGAATAACTAAAGCTGTTTTACAATAGAAAAGACACGTCAGACCCGAAGCGACGAACATCTGAGCACAATGAGAGAGAAAGGTGTGAAGCATGATTATTATTTATCCTTAGATAAAATCAGTGTTAAGTGAACATGAACTTGTATCTGAAGAAAGTTTTGCTTTAACTAAACTTAGGTATTTTAAATAATTAAAAGCAGAGTCGTATGTATAGTTCTATAAATCTTTTGGTAACACTTTATTTCGATGGTCCATTTGAGTCTACACTCTTAAAACAAACGGTTCCATATAGAACCAAAAATGGTTCTATCGAGCGCTTCATATATGGAACCCCCAAAAGGTTCTATATAGAACCATTTTAAGGGTTCATTAAATAGAACCCCAAATGGTTCTTTGAATTCAAGTTAGATGGTTCTATTTAGAACCATTTAAGGGTTCTTTTTATTTATTAATGAATTATTGTTACTTATTAATAAATAAAAAATAAAACCAATCCAGACAATTCAAATTGTTTAAATTTATTCAAATTCATTATACAAAATATTTTTTTAAATATTTAAAATTGCACCTTTGCATACTTTGCATTGGACAGCAGATCTACCTTAACAGTTTAATGGCATTCAACAATGTTATTGTAATGTTTTCACTTTTATAAGCTTTTTTACTGTTTGAACAAATACAGTACTTAACTTTCACACATCTCTAAAATGAAGAGAAATATATCACAATGCAGATAGAAACAATACACAAATAATCAAAACATCTATTAAATAACACTACAATTTCAAAAAGTTGATGGTACCTGCATGTATTGGTCATCACAACATCCATTTTTATACATAATTTAATAAGAAACATTACTAAAACATTGCAGAATGATTAGACAAAACACTGCAAACAGCCATTCCACAACCTGTAGCATGTCCATGTCTGTCAGCTTCTCTTATAAGGTAAATAGTTTTGTCCATGGGTGGCACAGTGGCTCACTGGTTAGAACTGTCACCTCACAGCAAGCAGGTCACTGGTTCGAGTCCCGACTGGGCCAGTTGTCATTTCTGTGTGGAGTTTGCAAGTTCTCCCAGTGTTCATGTTTCCTCTGGGTGCTCCGGTTGACCCCACAGTCCAAAAGCATGTGTACGGTATAGGTGAATTGGCCATAGTGAGTGAATGTGTGTAGATCTACTGTATGAGAGAGTATATGGGTTTCCAAGTGCTGGGTTGTGGCTGGAAAGGGCAGATTAGTTGGTGATTCACTCCTCTGTGGTGCCTCTGATAAATGAGGAAGTTGAAGGATAGCGAGTGAGTGTTGTCCATTGTAATACTGACACTTCAAGCCTTGGTGGAATCAGGAGAGCTGCTGAATCCTGGTTGGTGTAGGACCTTTGGATTTCTGTAAAACAATATTTTAATTAGTACTTTTAACCAATTAACATGTCATCAAATAGAATTACAGTTATAATCAATACAATTAAAGTGTGTGTGAGTGTGTGTGTGTGTGTGTGTTTGGGGCAAATAGTATGTAGTATAGGGTGTAGTTACCTTCTGCGGTTTCCTCTGCTGGTCCAATGAGACTGTCATGGAGCACTACCTTCTTTCCGTCCCTTTTTGGGCCATTTCTTTTAAAGATGTTTCTGTGTTCTTCACCAAGTTTTCTATGCAGCATCCTAAATGCAAAAAAACATTTTGTTTACTTCATGTGTAAGTTTCCAAATGACATATTTTCAGCAATACAAGTTTCTTAAAGTCATCATGGACGCAAAACTATTTGGCACACAATGTAACAGTGTTTACTCACAAGCTGTGGCACTCCAAGAAGAAGAAACTGCTTCAGTAGTTCAGCTAACCCCTCCATAATCTGTACTCTGGAAAAGGGTGTTTCATTCGGTTCTTGACTTATGAGTATCTGGTGTCGCATTCCAGGTCCATCACAATCTGAGGTAGGAAGACAGCATTTTAGAGTGTGTAAATATGAATTTATAATACAGAATTAATCTACCTTTGGCATAAAATGTATTGAACTGAACTTGCCTTGTGTTAGGTTCCTCAGAGTACAGTTCACTTCCTTTTCATCCCATTAATTTGTTTCATTTGCGAGATGATAGATGAGCTCACCACTGAAATCCCTTCATTTTTAAATTTGTTTTGCAGACATTCCAACAAGGTATCCTGTAGGCAAATTTACACTTTCTTTTAAAACATATTTTTTCTTTGCAGGACTTTTTAATAAGCAATGACCTTAATATTCTTACTGTATTAAAACAGCAGCAATAAGTGATAGAACATTTATGTGATAAATATATTATTTCAGTACACAACAACCAAGTCTGACATATGAATGTTATAAAATACAATATTTACCAGGTGTCCTTGTTGATGATAATTGTGTCACAATTATGGATGTAACGCATGTCCTTCTTTAAGCTGGGATCCTTCCTCTTCAAAGCTATTTGTGTCCTGCAGCCCAGGTTACAATACAATGTTCAAGTCTTTTATAATATTCATTTCATAATACTTAATACAGTTTGTTTAGAATTAAAAGCAATAATACATACCGAGCACAAGATTTACGATGCAGTTCAGTTTCCAGGCTGTTTGAAGAAAAGAAAGATATACATTAAAATATGAATTTTAAACTTATCAAGCACAATATATACATGTAGCCTATATTTAACAAGGTTCAACATTTCACAATACATTTAGCCTGCATGTTTGTATGTCCTTCATAAATAACACCTGATCTATTATCTATGGATTATTAAAATATGTTTTGGCTTTAAAAGGTTTTAATAATACACTTAGCAATCATCACAATAGCGGGTGCATAGACTCAGGCGGGCGGGCGCGTGCATAGACTCGGGCGGGCACGAGCGCGACATGCTCCCTTGCGGGTTTAATGCAGACTAGCCGGCGTGTACACTACTTTACAGAGTTTAGCCCGAGTTAAACTCGGCTAAACTCACACACGAACAAGCTGGGAGTACTCGTTTGTTCAAGGTTGGAGATAAAAACTGCATGAAAGCGGAAATCGGCTCATAAGAAGTTACCATTAAAAGAGCGTGCACGCGCTTCAATCCCGCCATCGAATAACGCACCTGTTTTATTGTTATTGATATTTTAATTAATACTGACAAACAAATAAAGCGAAACTGTAACTTATTTCGAACAAAAAGCAGAGCAAAGTCAGCTTGAGACAGATTTCTGAAGCGAAGGCTGTCGACAGAGACCATCAGAAACTAACAAGCACAGTATTAATCCATATTAACGTTACCCCTTATTCAGTCTGTCACCATATAACACAAGGGAAGAGAAACATTACCCCGTAATACAAAATATTTCATTATTATAGTTTTAAAAGAGTAAAAACGTACCTGAATGATGGAGCTGCAAAAGCGGAGTTCTCCTTTTCAAAAATTAACCGTCACTCTCCAGGCTCGTCACCACCAGTCCACCAATGAATGACGTCACCAGAGGGCTTTTTCACATTATAGAACCATTTTAATCAAAAAGGTTCTTTGCACTCAAAGGGTTCTAAATAGAACCATTTTTTGGGTAAAAGGTTCTACTGGCCAAGTATAGAACCCTAGGGTTCTATATAGAACCTCAAGGAACCTTTTTTTTTAAGAGTGTACTTAATATCTGGTGACACTGACATTCAACAGACATTTAACTGACTATAAGAAACTTTGCAAGTACATGTCAACGTCCACTAACCCCAACCCAACAGTCTACTTATAATCTAATCAGAATTATTTGCAATGTAACTTAAATTCAATAAACGGACCATCAAAATAAAGTGTGACCAATCTTTTCATACAGGAGCTTTGTTGTTAGCAAGTGCATAAACAAAACAAATAAAAAAAGTTCTAAAATTGAGAAAAATATATATCTGATATCCAGTGACTGAATAAAATCATTGTTTGAAGTTAAAGGGGTGGTCTAGAGTGCAAAACAATGTGTGTTCATGCTTCTTTTGTAAAAAAAAATCATGTTATTCTTTCATATATCTTACTATAATTATATATTGCTACTCAGCTAACATGAAAACGACTTTCATATTTTTTACTTGCCTGCCCTCAAAGAGTCTCTGATTGGTTAAATAACATAATGTGCTGTAATTCGCGGATTGGCTTTATTTCACCAGGAAGCGTCATACGTCTGCTAGCACGTGCTTGCCTTGAAAATGAAGAGGACACAGCTGAACCTCATGCCTGCTCTCTAAAATAAAATCTGACAAGTGTCTTTCATATATATTCAGGCTATAAGCATGTGTAAGTAATATGAAACCTAGACATATCTTTTATGCGTTTGTTATTTGAGATGTAGAACGCAGGGAAAGTGGGACACTAGATAGAGATAGATAGAGTGGGATAGAGAGACACTGCAGCGTTGCTGACGACTGTGGGTGTTTACAGTGGTTTGACTGATAAATATGAATTTGTAGTTAAATTGTTAACATTGCCAAACAGCATTTCCCATTGTTTACATCCTTGTTTATGTCCTTGCTACAACATACTATATATAAAAAATGAAAATACTTACAGGTTGTGGCTCACAATCCACAGCTTTTTCTGTTATGGTTGGAGCTGCTCCTTCTTTGAGGAGTTTTAGCTGAATCAAGCACTAAACTGAGAAAGATTTTGGAATTCTCTGGAACATTATTACAGTTAAATTGTAAGCACTTCTCTCTTTGTGTCATGTTCTTTGGATGCCCAAATACAGAAACAGAACAATTTCTGTGGAAGTAGCAGCATTTAAACAGCGTTTTAGCTTTCTCTACTATAACATTACAGCGCCTCTGGCCATGCTCTTCGTAACCTGAAGGGTTTATGACTTTATCAGCCCAAATTTATTTTTGTAGTCCTCAAACTTCCTCCGCTGTAGGCTTTGGCAAGCTAACTCCGTAAAACCAATGTCTCCCTTTGCATTGAACTTTGAGTGTATTACATTCAGAGATGTTGTTTATGTTTCCACAGCTACATTACACATCAGCTAAAGTTTAAAATATGAAATCATAGTGGATCACCCCTTTAAAAAAATTGATACAGGCTAATTGGAAATGCATGTGTCAGCCTACATTTTTGTGTAACCTCAACAATTTACTTAAACAGATATTTGACTGCAGTTTATAGGTTAAACTATGTGGTTGTTTGGGCTCTCACTTTTCTCTTACTTTTGCTTTTGAAAAAACTCCCTCTAGTGGATTTGTCATCTGAAATGTGCAATGAACAGTACCTAGAACAATGTATTTCGCATATTACAAAACGAAACCGAGGCAGGTATTTCTAATGAAAAAAAAAGAAAATTAGAAATCTGTGTGCCTCATACGTTAAAGTATTTTGCACAAAATCTGTCAATTTTGACTATAAATATGTAAACTGGCTCTGATTTTTGTATTTAACATGGACTCCAGGAGGTATAAAAGACAAAATCTGTACAAAATGCTGTGTAGTGTATACCATCCCCAAGTTTTGTCCAATTCAAAATCTGAAAAAGAAAGAAAAAAGTAGAACTGAAAAGCATGTTTGTGCTAAAAGCTGTCTTTGTATGTGTGTATGTGTGTTTTATTATTAATGATTATCTCTTATTTGAAGAATAACTAAAGCTGCTTCATTATAGAAAAGACACATCAGACTCGAAGCGACGAACATCTGAACACAATGAGAGAGAAAGGTGTGAAGCATGATGATTATTAACCCTTGGACATGACCTTTGTTGAGTGAAAATGAGGGTGTTATGTGGGTGTAATGTTTGCTGCGTCAGAGTTGATTAACATTAAGCAGGCCCGGATTAAGAATTCAAAGACCCCTGGGCACATTGTTTTGTTGGGCCCCCTACCCGGCCACACCCCTAATATTTTTTAGTAAAATTAATCTATAATGTATTGCCCGCATGTTTAAAATAAATGAAATACAGTACATATATTAATAGTCTACAGAGATCTTACTTATTTTAAAAAGATTAAAAGCACACTTTGATAAAAAAAAAATACTAATAGACTAAGTGAAAATTAATGGGTTTTTAGTATACTACTTCAAGTTCACTGAAGCAGTACTAAAATATATATTTTAAAGGGTATTTGTTGTAAATATAGTATATTAAGATGTCATTACATTTAACACCAGGTGGAAAATAACTGTTTATAGAATATTTAAAATAACTGTTTAGATGCTGTTTAATACTCATACGAAATAAGCTAAACCTTATTAAATACCCACGAACCACTTGATTTCTGGGTGACTTCATATGACATTTTTGTTATTTTCAAAAATATTTCCTTTCTATTAAAAATAAATGTATTTCCGATCTGATATGTAATGGGGGAAAAAGAAGAATGGGTTCATCAGACGCTGGATTCGAACCGTTGATCAATCGCGTCAAACTATTTTGCCATGCGCTTTATGAGCTACGCCACTCACGCAGCTATCAATTGCGCTCTTCGTTTAAATGGCTTATTCCAACGAGGTGCGCTATTTGAACTTAGCCTAAATAGACACTCCAAAATCGGAATTTTTCCCCCCTGGGCCTGTGCCCATAATGCCCATTGGCTAATCTGGTCCTGACATTAAGCCTTTGTCGCACGAGTCTAAAACCACCTCAAGCAAGCATAGCATTTTTTATAATTTTTTTTATTTATTTAGCATTTCCATCACTCATTTCTCATTTGATACTTCAAAATGTGCATTAACACAGGTTGATGGAAACCCAGATACTGTCTGAAGCTGCAAAACAGAAATCTGTGCCCATCGTGATTCGTCAACTTTGCCTAAAATATATGTACCAGCTCTGATCTAGCATGGATTTAACAAAGTCTGTACAAATGTTGTGCGGTGTATTCCAGCTCGACATTTTCGTGAACTGAAAATCAAATTGTTAAAGCTGGTTGATATTAGAAGCTGCGTGTTTATACATAATTACCTCATTTTCTGAAGAGTAACTGAAGCTGTTTTGCAATAGAAAAGACACAGCAGACCCGAAGCGACGAACATCTGAACACAATGAGAAAGAAAGGTGTGAAGCATGATTATTTCTTACTCTTGGATAAAACTATTCTTTAATAAAAAGGATTTTGTAGTTGAGCAGTGTTTCATCTTAAGCACTCGCTTTCTGAACTTAAAAAAACAAAATTCGCTTTTGAATTATAATTACTATTACCTACAGAATTTTCAGTCTTATTTGTGAGAGATGCATATTAGAATATAACCATGTGTTCTAAGATCGGCTCAGATTGTCAAATGTCTGATATCCTTTGGCTGGATGGAGTAATTCTCTGGCCATCATACAGTACATTACATAATTTCCTGTGAAATCAGAGACTGACCAACATACACAATCTGGCTCTGACTTTTCCGTTGTCAACATCATTGACTGACATTGACTCAACAAGGCTGTATATAGAGGCTAAATCTTTGTACAAAACTTGTGTATTTCCAGCTTTCGTCTAACTGAAAATCAATTGTCAGGGGAACTGAAAATCATGACCATGTTAAAAGCTGCATGCTTCTGTTTTATATGTAATAACCTCAACATCTGAATAACCAAAGCTGTTTCACTGTAGAAAAGACACATCAGACCCGAAGCGCCAGACATCTGTACACAATGATAAAGACAGGTGTGAAGCATGATTTGTTGAGTGACTTCCAACCCTCGGAGTGAAAATGCACATGAAGTTGCAGTGTTTCACCTTAAACCGTTGGTGTTATGAATTTTGAGGAATAGCTCACCCAATTTTAATAACTTTGACCTCTTTCACGAATCCTTATGTTGTTCCAAGCCTGTGTGATGTGTGATCTTCTGTGTCATATTAATTCAATAAGTTAAATTGCTCTGATATCTGATACAGTATGTGTTTGTTCCCTCATTACATACCTGTTGTGCAAATTGCACAATATAGATTTTAAACTACAAAAAGATAAATCTACAGACATTATGCATCTTTGTGGTGGTGCTGAATAAAATATTAATATATTTTTCGTATTTTGCATTCTGACAAGATTGATGGCTGATAAATGCTTCCTAAAACCCATCGAACACAGGACGTGAAGTGTAGCTCCATGTGTTTTAAACTTCCAAAAATATTTTTTATGAGTGCACAGTGTACGCACACTGGCATTGCCATTTATCGCACCATTTTACCGCACATTTACCGTCAACAAATAGAAATCAATGTAAAGACATTGCGTGACACCAGTGGGCTTTATTCTACTTTGTGCCTCTCCTGTTTTCAAAATAAGAGTTCCACAAACATAGCAAGTTTAATTTAAGCTTTGATAAACCTTAAAATAAGGGGGAAAATTAATTGTTTATTGTATCGTTGTTTTTTTAATAATATATTTTGGAGGAATTTATCTTTGATTGATAGAACAGTAGAGAGTATAGACAGGAAAGCATGGTGAGTAGAGCAAGGGGGAGGGATCGGCATAGGACCTCAAGGCAGGAATCAAACTCGCGTCTTCATGAACACCAGTGTGCCTTGTGTTGATGCACTAACCACTACACCATTGGCACTAATTATTGTATCTTTGTTAATCTCACTAGGAAACGTTGTGGCCAATCAGATGATCCTGTGTGCAGCAGAACAGTCTGCATTTTGTTTCAATTGGCCTGTTTTTTTGGGGGGGGGGTTTACCAGAAATTTACACTTGCAGGATTTACATGAGAACGAGTAAACGAATGTGTATCATGCTATGCCAGTGTTGTGTATTGAACTTTTATTATATTAGCTATGTCTAAATATTTAAAATTTCATTATATGGCACCTTTAAAACCTTTACTATTTGCTTTAATTCTTCAAAAACACCTTTAAAGTATCAATAACATAGGTCCTATCTGACTTGTGTGCTACATTAGTAAAGTCATACAGGTTTGGAACACCACGAAGGTGATTAAATGAATTATAATCCTTTAAATTAAGTCTGTACATGGCTTTTGGTGATTGGTCGCATCCCATAGCACTGAGATGATGCCTCTTTTTCAGAAAAGACACAAGAGACAATAAACCACTCAAAAGGCCGTCAATGAAGATCAAGATTGAGAGGTTTGAATGGATGTTTTGCAACAAAATGAAGGCAGAGGGCAGCAGAACTGCATGCAGTGTTCTAGTTTGGTCATAGGAGTTTGAGGATGGTGGTGATTGACAAGACTTATCAAATTAATTTGCCACTTTTAATTCTCTATTTTGCTTTTATTTTTAGAAAGGACTCCACAGATTCCAAAAAGCTTCTTCCTAGGAAGCCGAGCCTGGATGGACGGAGAGACAGGTAAGCTCAAGCATTACTCATCAACAAATCTGCTGAAATCATAAAGGATTTTGAGCACAGAATACACATAAAATGTTTGTTGACAATCCAATATGTGTTTTTCTCTTTGCTGCAGTAGGGACTCTACTGACTCCAAGTCAAGCAATCACCTTTTGAAACGACAATCAAGTGAGCCTAAATTAGAGAGGTACTGTAACTTGTCATAATGCAGTTTGACATTCAATAAAATATAAATCTAAACTTACTGATCTTACCATACACTATAAACTCTCATATCGTCCTTCTCCAGGAGAGATTCTACTAACTCAAGGTCTGGCAGCTCACCTCAGGCCAAGAAATCCTGTGAAAGGCAAGAACTGTATTTACTGTAGCCTCGTTTAGCAGTGACTAGCATGCTTTTTGGCTTTATTCTTCTTCAAGAAACTCTCTGCCAATAGAAGCATTATGTTTTCCCTCTCATCCTGCTGGATAAGCTCAGATGTATTAGTATTATTGAGATGAGTTCATTGTTATTCAGATTAATTATTTCCTGCATATCCCAGTCAGGATATAAAATTTTATGCATTTTGAATACTTTTTTACTTTTGAATTTAAAACATTTACATTGTGCTGTCTAAAAATTATTGTGTGTGTATATATATTTTTTTATATATTTTCAATATTGTTTTTAAAATGTATTGTCAATATTTTTATTTCATATTCGGCAGAAATGTCATCTTAGTTTACAGAACAAAACAAACAAAATCTAGCTCAAATCATGGAGGATTGTACCTTAAAGTCTGCGTAAACCAAAATTTGTGAAGACTTTAATATCAGTATGTTGATGTACTTTCAACTGAAACAGAATATTTAGTGGGTGTGGGGCTTATTTCTGCATGATTTTCTCAAAGAAAACTAACAGTAAAAGGTGCTTGGTTAAGAATATTGTGGCTGAAGACGCCAACAGAGAAAGGCCGATACACTTAAAATGGAAGCAAATGGTCAAACTTTGATTGAAGTTTATCAAAACGTACATTTTATATGTGGATTAACATGCACTGATTAATTACCTAAAGAATACAACGTGTGCTAGCAAAATAAACATTGTACATTTTGATTTCACACAAACTTTAAAGTTAAGTGTGAATTAGCAACGCTAGTAAGTCAAGTAAAAAAATCAGCAAAATCTTGAAAATCTGGTACTTAAGCTTTAGATGAAATGGCTTTTCATTTCCTAGTTTGGTGTAACAGAAAGTGAAACTGTTATGTGGTTATTCAAGAACTAAACACTCCTGCTTCCTGTTTTCCCTGAACAGCAAGAGTAAACCTGAGACCCCAAAGACCCCCACAACACCAACAAGTCCCCTGTCCCCGTCCTTCAGCTCCAGTGTGGGACCTTTATCTCCTCGCTTGCAAACCGGAGACTCCGTCAGGGACAAATGCATTGAAATGCTGACTGCTGCGCTCCGTACAGATGGTACACAAAGCAAACAGTGACAATAACGCAAACAAACTGACATATACTGTATTATTCTGACATTCATTATTTTGAAAGTGATCTTTTTCACACAATGATTTTTCTTTCCTCTTAGATGACTACAAAGACTATGGGACAAACTGCGAAGCCATGGGTGCAGAAATTGAGGATTATATCCTTAGGAAACTTGACAATTTTTTTTGTAAATGTTGTTTAATGTTTGTAAGTTGATCTCCTTAACTGTCCCCCGTGGCTCACATATATACCAGGAGATAAAAGCAACAGACATGAAATACAAGAACAGAGTCCGCAGCCGTATCAGTAACCTGAAGGATCCCAAAAATCCCAATCTGCGCAAAAACGTCTTGGCTGGAGCCATTGAGTTGAGCCGCATCGCCACCATGACCGCTGAGGTTGAGTACACATTTTGAATATTTAAAATAATATAAATAGGAATTGTTTAAAATAATTTAATTAAAAATGACAGGTTAAAAATGTGTTGTTTGGCAAAAGGTCTTCTGGTTCCAATAAAAAAATCTGTAATACGTACTATTTGTCTTTAAAGTCGTTGAAATATAAATAAGTATTTGTGTTATTTTCATGTTACCAAGCTTGTTTTTTCTATACAAGATGAATGTATTTTATATAATAATTTTAAAGATTTTTTACTGAATAAACACTAGCGGTTCATTAATTAACGTTAAAAACAGTAATATTGTGATTTATTATCACAATTGAAAAGAACTTTGCTATTTTAAAATATTTTGTAATGTAATTTACTCCTTAGAAGACAAAGCAGGATTTTCATTACCCCAGTCTTGTGTCACATGATCATTCAGATATTATTCTGACATGCTGATTTGCCGCTCAAGAAAAATATCTCATTGATAGCAGTGCGTTTACATTTGTGTTGATAAATATGATACCATCATGTTTTTCTGCAATACTCTTTAATAAATAGAAAGATAATAAGAACTGCCTTAATTTGAAATAGAGTCTTTACTGTCATTTGAGGGACCTTCATTAATTCAATACTATTTTCCTGCACATATAGCACCATAATTATTCATTTATTAAAAAAAAAAAAGCTATTATTGTTTTAATTGAATTTAAAAGGATTGTGCATCCAAAAATGAAATTGACACACTATTTACTCATCCTCAAGTTGTTTATTAAACCTTTATGAGTTTCTTTCTTCTGTTCTTCCATAAGAGGAAACACAGATACTATGGAAGTCAACAGTTACAGGATTTCAGCTTTCTTGAAAATGTCTTCTTTTGTGTTCAACAGAAGAAGAAAAAAACTCAAACCAATTTAAAACAAGTAAATGGTGACAGAATTTTACTTATGAGTGAACTATCCCTTTAATTTGTATATTTGTATATCTTATTTAAACATGTTTTTTATTTCCATTTTATTAATATTTTTGTTATTTAAAAGATAATTATGCATAAATCTTGAATTAAATTGTAGTTCTTCCTACCCTATTTCACCTCAAATCTTGATCTACTTATTGTATGCTCAATCAGGAAAAAATTATGTAGAGTTTTTTTTAATTTAATGTGCAATGTTGCAAATATTAGCCTATATATATTAGAAGATAAGTGCAGATGAACAGAAAGATGATTGTAATATGATTGTAAATGAATGCTGTGTTGTAGGAGATGGCCAGTGATGAACTGAAGCAGTTGAGAAATGTTTTGACCCAGGAGGCCATCAGAGAACATCAGATGGCCAAGACTGGAGGAACCACCACTGACCTGCTGCAGTGCGGAAAGTGCAAGAAGAAAAACTGCACCTACAACCAGGTAAATCAACATTCTCTATTACAGGAGACATTTAT
>CAIGQQ010032566.1:3811656-3829572 GCA_903798035.1 Danio albolineatus
TCTCTCTCTCATTCTCTCGCCCGCACAGAAACAAACACTCAGAGAAGAAATAATGAGATGCAGAACTGCTAATTAACTGTACAGCCAAAAGCATTTAGCACAGCACCACAGACAGATCCACATCATGCTTTGAAATTTACAAAGATATGCACCACTGCAGGATTAGATTTTACTGAGCTCGGGTTCTGGATGTAACATCTTCATTCATTTCTCTATAAGGACATAGTTGTTGTTGTTGTTTTTCTAATAAACATTCTAAGGCAGAACTATTGCTCAGTTGTTAGTTCGTTGTATGTGCATTGGTGCTTTTGTTTTATCTTTTAGATGCCCCAGACTAGAGATCTGCATTACCGCGGGAGCCGACCAAATTTCTTGCGGTGCAGGAATAAATTTCCAAATAAAAAGCGGTAGCAGTCGGTCTAACAATATAGCGCTCCCGAGTCCCAGCATATCTGTGATTTCCTCATTATTGAGCACCGGTACAGTTAGTGCTCATGACTGTTAGACATGCTCATCGCATGACCAGTGCTTTCTGCACATGCTTTTTATTCGCAGTCTGTGTGCGCAGTATCTGCATAACGGTTCTTAGAGCGGGCTTTACCATGACAGAGCAAAGTGAAGATGCGCTGTGCTTGAAGGATATTCAGCTTGCATTAGAAAATGGTCAGTTTACTGTTAGGAAACCCACATCAGTCAAGTCTAATGTATGGGAGTCTTTCTCATGCGTCATAGACACAAATGGAAAAAAAACGACCCTTTGTGTGATGTCATAATACCTGAGTTTTACCCTTTAGCAGTCAAGACTGGAACCTCAAGTTTAAGGCAGCACTCATGTCTCATCGTCATTTAGCCTGCAATCTTTGCACAACTTACAGGTCGGGTAGAAAATTTTTCTGAGAGTGCAGCGGGTTGACAAAGACTGAATATACAGCAGGAGCAGTTGGGTGCGGAATAAAACCTGGCGGGAGAGGGACGACTAAAAAAATTGTCCCGTGCAGACCTCTTCCCCAGACCCCCAAATATAATCATCCTCTCATGACTGATTCTCATGAATATATAAAAAGCACACAGCTATAGAAAAAAATACAAACAAATGTTTTTAGATAACACAATATAAATGTTTTAACTTCAGATGAGTTAAATCAATATTTGGTGGAATAACCCTGTTGATTTTCACTAACAATAAATGAAAAAATTTGTTATTTTGACCAATTTGTCATGTTCAGGGGGGAAAAAAACATATTTGAAATGTTTTCAGACCTTTATAGACTACTAATAATAAATCCAGTAAAATCCAAAGAAACTGAGAAGGCTGTCACTTTACAAATGTAAATAATAAGTATGTTTGTTTGTTGAATGTTTATATTATTTGGAAAGTATTTTTTGCTCATTGTAGCACTTTATTGATTTACAGGTGTTTTTTATTTTGTTAAAATTTATTTTAACTTATTTGTTTATGTGTTTGTTTGTTTTAGTCTAATATGTATTCATTTTTACATTTTTATTTATTTTGAATTTATTGATTTGAATCTTTTTCAAATCTTTATTTATTATTAATATTTTGCAATATTTGTATTATTGTATGTATTTAATAACATATTTAAATGAATCTTACTTGTAATATTGCTTAATAAATGTACTTAATTCACTAATTATTTTAAACTTATAGTTATGCTTTAGGCGACACGGTGGCGCAGTAGGTAGTGCTGTCGCCTCACAGCAAGAAGGTCGCTAGTTCGAGCCTTAGCTGAGTCAGTTGGCATTTCTGTGTGGAGTTTGCATGTTCTCCCCGTGGTTGCGTGGGTTTCCTCCGGGTGCTCCGGTTTCCCCCACAAGTCCAAAGACGTGGTATAGGTGAATTGATTCGGCTAAATTGTCCGTAGTGTATGGATGTTTCCCAGAGATGGGTTGCGGCTGAAAGGGCAACCGCTGCATAAAACATGCTGGATAAGTTGTCGGTGTATTCCACTGTGGCGACCCCGGATTAATAAAGGGACTAAGCTGAAAAGAAAATGAATTAATGAATGAGTTATGCTTTAGCCAAATAATGCAAATAATACATGGCTTAAATAACACTTTAACAAAACGCCTATAAGAAAAATAAATCCGAACACATGTCCAGAATGAGTGCTGTTCAAAAAGTGGACTTAAACTGTAAACGTTTCTACTGTCAACATATACAGTCAACATATACCTCAGGTGTATGAATAATTTCAGGCTTAACTAAACAAAACACAAATTAATGATGCAATCCATTGTCGTAATTGCTCACGTTATTCCTTACCCGTGTTATATTTTTAAGTCCTTATTTATAGACCCGTGCTACTATCTTGTAATCAAAATAAATTACTATTGTGTCCTCTGACTCACATAAACCAAGACTAATAGGGTTTGAATGAGAGCCATTTTTTCCTCAGCTGAAATGGGTTCCGCCAGTGTGTCAAAATGCGCCCAGAGTGCCCTTATTCATGGGCATTTCCTACTGACGCACTTCTAGCCCAACTAATGATGCCCCTGTCACTGTATTTTGTGTTTAATAAGCACTCTGGCCTCTGCTCTCCTCAATGCTCTACGTTCCAAACCAGATGAGTAACTCTGTGTGAAATGATCCCTTTTAGCGCTGAATCTTCACTCAAGTTTCATTACCCAGTTTACCATGGTGCCCACTCATTAGAAGCGAATGGAATTAAAGGCTGTTAATGGATGTTCTGCCTTTTGACAGCATTTCCTGTGGTAAAGAGAAAGTGGCATTGAGAGGATCGCATGACGCGGTGGATAACCACGCAGGACTCTGGCAGCATTCACTTTCTCCGAAAGCAGAAAGTTATTTCTTCCAGGCTGGAGCAGATAATTGGATGGCCTGCAGGTAAGAGAAGCTCCTTGGTCATTTTGATGCTCAGATTGAGAGACATTTTACAGAGCTGGCATACGTGGAGAGCCCATGGGTACTGCTGGAGGCTTCCGGAAGGTAAAAAATGCAAATGAATACGGAAACTGATTAAGGTGCAAAATGTAAAGTGACAGCCACAAGATACCACTACAGGATTTTCCCCCAATACTGTACATGTTTTTCTACGTCTCCAAACAGTCACTGATTTAGCCAGAAAATCATTTACTCACCCCTTCACTTGTTCCAAACCTGCTTGAGTCTCTTTCTTTCACTCAAAATTGAAATTTGCTGTGTGTTCAAACTATTTATTTAAAATAAGCTGCCTTAATTGGACAACTTAATTGTTTTATGTTCAATCCACTTAAATTTGTAAAAAACTTATATGTTAACTTAATTCCATATTGTTATTCCAACACAAATTGATTATGTGGAGTTCAGCATTTTTACAGTGTTTGCTGAACAACACAAAAGAAGATATTTTGATGAATGTACAGGCAGCCATTTGGTGGAGTTTAGTTATAAACTAATTTCGCGGGGAGCGTGTGCTTATGATTGACACGGCTGGCCAAGAGTCAAGCTAATGCACAATCCAACAATCAGACGATTCCCAGCTGAGTATAAATAACCAAAGCATCTTGCCTTAGTCATCTTCATCTCGAAGAATCCCTCCTTCCACCCCCTCTCCTCCCTTTTCCTCTATAGGGCAGCACGGTGGCCCAGTGGCTAGCACTGTCGCCTCACAGCAAGAATGCCTCTGGTTTGTGCCTCTACCCAGCCAGTAGACATTTCTGTGCGGAGTTCATGTTCTCCCTGTGCTCGTGTGGGTTTTCCCCGGGTCCTACGGTTTCCTCCCACAGTCCAAAACATGAGACATAAGTAAGTTGACTTAAACAAATCAGCACTATACCCAAATTCCACCAGCAGCATACCCTCATAGCATTTCATAAGCAGCAGGAGGGCGGAAGGTTCTCGAGATCTTCCTGAGCACAAATTCCCCTCTCGCCCTGCAAACGGGAGGGAGCCCCGGGCTCGAGGATCTTATGAGCTCAGGGCTCTCTCCCGGGACAGTATGCCAAACTAGCTTTATTACCAATCATCAGCTAAGTGTGAACTCTTGAAACTCCATAGTAATTGATCCATAATAAGTCAATGGCTACCGTTTTCAGACACTCCTTAAATGTATTTATTTACATTCATTCATTTTCCTTTGGCTTAGTCTCTATTTCAGAGGTCGCCACAGCACAAGGAACTGCTAACTATTCCAGCATATGTTTTACGCAGATGATTCCCTTCCAGCTGCAGCCCAGTATTGGGAAACACCCACACACTACGGCCAATTTAGTTTATTCAATTCACCTATAGCGCATGTCTTTGGACTGTAGAGGAAACCAGAGCACCCAGAGGAAACCTGTGTGAACATTAGGAGAACATGCAAACTCTACACAGAAATGCCAAATGACCCAGCCAGGACTCAAACCAGTGACCTTCTGGCTGTGAGGTGACAGTGCTAACCACTGAGCCACCGTGCCATCCTGTATTTTTTTTTTAAACGATAAAAGCAACCTGTCTGAAACCATTTGATGAGTGAATTGTAAGTAAATCTTGATTTTTTTTCAGGTGAACAAGCCCTTTAAAGTCACTGTGAAATATTAAATTATGCAGTTTTTGTTAAAAATTATTTATTTGTCCACAGATTTTAATCAAAACATCTTCCCTCATGCCTCTTTCACTACATCTATGATCATTTTGAGGCGGGATAAATGTCTTAAGATCAGCATCAACATTAACCCAACAAACCAGAGATCATAATTAGACAACAACCTACAATTTTAGTATTAAAAGAGACTATTTTAAAGCATATTTTTTAAGTAAAAACTAACATCTGATGTCAAACAAAAGAAACAACCACATTGAGAATACCAGAGGTTTTGAAAATTTTCACCATGGTAGGATTTTTTAAAGAAGGTTTGGTTTCAGTCAGTGTCTTGATACTGCACTATAGATGAGTGACCAAATTGCATAGAAAAAGCTGCATTTAAATACTTGTGTTTGTCGTGAAAACTTCAGATTTACTCTATACAGTCAGTCTATGATGTCTATCATTTATTAACTGTTACAACTGTATTATTTACTGTAACAGTTCTAAAACTAAATTGTCCTCTTCTTGAGATATTGTCCAATATGGGTGTAATATTAGTTTTTCAATGTGATCACCTTTTGCAGCCAAGAAACAACCTCGCACACAACCAATCCTATCTGTCGAACTCTAGACCCCGTGCTGAGAATGAATTGAGTCAGCCGTTCCCATGACAACTACATTTTACTGGGAGAATCCATTAGGACCTCTTGGATCATTTTAGCAGAGGTAACAAAATATACATCAGGCTCGTTCTATCAAATGTGTTCCATTAGACTTCGGCCATCGGGACTTCAGAGGCTGTGTGATTGCTCTTAGTGCCCACTCATCAAATATTAAAAGCCGATTTTCTGAACCCCCCCCTTTATCGATGGGTCCCGAGGTGCATCTAAAATTGAAAATGAATACGTCTGTGCTACTCAAAAAATCAGTTATGGGGTTTAATCTGTGTAAATCATTGTGATAAACCGTCAAGAGTTTGACTGGGAAATAGCATCAGCCGTAACTGGGAGTCTAGCAGGCGACAGTATCTCCAGCGTGAAGATCAAATGCGATTAAATACAAACAGATGTTCTGAAATTTCATTTGAATTATCTGAATAATTAAATTGCCGGACAAGATTTAACCAACCATACAAGATAGACACAACATATCTGTTGCCAGGCAGACAAAAACATTTCTTTTCATTAATTCAATGCATTACAACAACATCAGTGTGCGTTTATAGAAACCCTTTGGTAATCTATAACAGGAGATTGTGATCGTATGACCATAAGGCAACTGTAACAGCATGACTTAAAGATGAGTCACGGTTGTACTGCAAACACATGAGAAAGCGGAAAACTATAAGAGAACCACGTGTTGATTGTTGTTTCCATTTCTGACTCAATGGAGAAATATGTCAGGGCCATGGATGCTTTCGAGAAAGGATTTTGCTAGAAGATATACAGTATAACAACAGAATGAGATACTGTTGCTATGTTACGCTCAAAGATAGAGAGCACATGTTCTGATGTTTTGATCATCTTGTGCATTTTCTTTTTTTCACCCACTGCTATTTTCTTTTTCTCAGTTTTTAGGAACTAAGAAGTGATTGACTTGCATAGTCAATGTGCATTTCTCAGTGCAGCCCATTGGTTTGCTACCTGACAATGGCTGTTATTACAAGCGTCAACACCTGCTAATTCCGTTGTGAGTATATCTTGATTCTAAGAACAAAGTTGGAAATGTGAGAAATAAAAAGTATAGTGAGAAAGCCTAGAAACTTTCTATTGGGAGGGAATGATAGAGTGATCAGAATTACAAATATAAGATGTATTTCCTAAACTCAAAATTATGAGAAAACAAGTTTATTTCTTACATTTATGAGCAAAATATTCTCATATGAACCTAGAATTGTGTGGAAAAGGCCATGTTTATAACTCTCTGCATAGAAATCCTTTGAAAGACAAGGCAGAAATAGTGTACTTCTCATTCTTAACCTGCATGCCTAAATGCATTGGGTTGCTGCTCTGAGATTGGCTGATCAGATTATTGCATTAACTAGCATTTGAACAGGTGAACATATTATTTTCAGGTTTATATTTAAATTGAGTATATATCTTGATTCTAAGAAAAGAAATGGTCCATTTATGCACAAAATGTTCTCATTTTGAGATATAAACTTCGAATTGTGTGGAAAAGGTCATGTTTATTACAGCTCTGGATAGAAATTCTTTGAAAAACAAGGGAGAATTGGTGTACTTCTGATTCTTAACCTGCATGCCTATGGGTTGCTGCTCTTAGATTGGCTGATCAGATAATTGCATTAACTAGCATTTGAACAGGTGAACGTATTATTTTCAGGTTTATATTTAAATTGAGTATATATCTTGATTCTAAGGAAAAATGCTCCATTTATGAGCAAAATGTTGTCAATTTGAGATATAAACTCAGAATTGTGTGGAAAAAGGTCATGTTCATTACAGCCCTGGATAGAAATGCTTTGAAAAACAAGGCAGAATCAGTGTATTTCTACAGCAGAAGCTCACCCCTGGTGTGAAGGACTGATTGGTCAGATCTAGATGAAAATGTGAGGTGATAGACAGATTTCTCAGTCTCAAAGTGTTGATGGCTGCCAGAAGATCTGTTCCAATATATGGGCAGAAGGCTAGTTAGCCCCCGCTGGCTAGTCTCATCAATCTAATGCACCAGTCACCCGTAATTTAATCTTTCAGTCCCCCCAAACAAAACAAAAAAAGAGGCAACAAACTTAAATGTTGCGTATATGATGCATGCTTTACTAGAAATTGTCATTTTTGCCATGTGTCACTGCATGGTTTGGAAACCTTAATCATTCAATAAAGAGACAAGGGTGAGGGCTTAATACACTCACTGGCCATTTCACATACTGTACATCTCACTAGTACCCTGTTGGCATTTTTGCCTTCAGAAAGAAAAAATCTGTGGTTCTTTTTGATATTAAGGTGCTTGTTAGCACTGCTAAGTGCTTCTTTGGCTCTTTGGTAACCAACACTTTCAACACTATATAGAACCACTGATTGCTACATATTGCCATCCTTAAACATATACACTGTAAAAAATTATACAATCAATTAGTCCTGATCACATATGTTTTAGGTCATTATAACTGATAACATATGTTTTAGGTCATTATAACTTCTTAAACTAAGTTAACCACGTTCTAGCTTAATTTTATAAGTTATGCAAGCTGTTTTAAGTCAGTTTAACATAATAAAAGGTTAATGGCTTCAAGGTTAGTTTGATTCAGCTTAAAAATTTAAGGCAACCAGGATTTTTTATAGTGTAGGTGTTATGTAGCACATAAAATGGTCAGTCTATGTTTACTAGCCAAGGAACCCCTATTTAGCACCATTGCTTGTTGTGTATATGGATATCGTCACAAAATTGCTGCTGATTTGGCATTGTAGTAACGTTCGTTGTATGTGGGAAGAAGAAGACAGGGTCGGCGATAAAAGGTAAGTCACAAGTTTTTATTTTTCAAGTTAAACACTACCACACGTGTAGCTGTGTGTGTGTGTGTGTGTGTGTGTGTGCTCTCTCCTCTCCCGGCCGCTCCTTCTCTCCTCCTTTAGAAGGTGTCCCTCCGGGCCAATGACTAGAATAAACAGGTGTTATTTATTATTTCTGATTGGTCTGCTGATTAGCCGCCGGGCTCTGAACATGATCTCCGCATTGATCTCCTCATTGGGTGTCCGATCATGCTTACCTCTCCACAGGCACCTTCACATTAGTGATGGAAATTCAAAGGCCTAAAATGGAGCAAGAAAATATCAACACATCATTATACCACCATCAGCCTGAACCATAAAGTGGAATGGATTTAAACTTTCTTGTTGTTCATGTGACATTTTGCCTCTATGCAAATGTTGCAACAAAATTTGAGACTCATCAGTAAAGACAACTTTCCCCCAGTCCATTTATCCAATTATGGTCAGCCTTTTTCTTCTTCAGACCCTTCTCTTGAAACACTAGAAACGGTTGTGCATGAACATCCCAATAGAACAACAGTTTCAGAATAAAATACTCTGACCTTCCCATCTGGTATCAACAACTGTTACATTCAACGTCTTTGTTTCCGAGTCTTATTTCTTATTCTACATGCCTAAATGCATTGAGTTGCTGCTCTGAGATTGGCTGATCAGATAATTGCATTAACTAGTATTATTTTCGGGTTTATATTTAATAGAACATTCCCAGTTTAAGTAGAACAATATTTCACTCTGGACTCCCACTGGCATGAGTTTATCTGTTCCGCTGATGACAAGAGGCAGAAACACTGATTAGATGCTAATGGAATTCGTGCCTTGTTCTGTCTTTCATATTAATGATAATTAAGCAAACTCGTTGTCTTATCATGCACTGGTTGAACCAGTGGTTTCATAACAATCCAATAAGTAATATTTGAGCATCACATAATCTGTCTAACCACACCTGAAAGACGCTGCATTCAACTAAAAATATTACTAGAAGAGTAAACGAAACCCATAATGTATACTTAGTTAATATTCAAAGCTTGATGTTCAGTCTGCACTCTGGAATTATGTCACAGCTTTAATGAGGCCTGGATTTTAAAGAAAGCATAATCAATCAGAGTGCTGCTGATCCAGATAAAACCACTTTAACTCACTTGACATTTGAATCGGTGATAAATACAGCTGCAATTATGAGTTTGCTCCCAGGATAAAAAACTGCATTAAGCATTACTCCTGGATTTGCATTTATTATAATTCTTTGTCAATAACTGGTTTGTTTAACTAATTATTTTCTGTTATGTTTAACTTAATTTATTTTTTTATGCGGATTTTATTAAATGTTCAAGGGGCAGAGAGTTTCTTTCACATTATTTCTAATTCTATAGTTCTCCTGGAGAAATCATATCTTTTAGTTTGACTGAATAAACAAATTAAAAAGGTAAAAACTGTTAATGTCAATATTATTAGCCCCCTTAAGAAACTATTATTTTTGAATGGCTGAAGAGCAAACCAATCTTGCCCAATGACTCTCCTAAATAATCTAACTTGCCTACATAACCTACCCCATTAATTGTTGCCATCCCATTTTCAGGATGTTTTTCAGTACGTTAATAATAATAAATCTTCTGAACCTGAACTTATCTTGACAAACTATGCATAATATGCATATTTCACCTAAAATTTTAACTCTTAATCGCAAACCCCAAATTTGGGGTGACATTTAAACACAAATCTGCCTTATGGCACAACTCAAACGCTCTTCTGCTCCACCAAGCCTGTAGAAAGGCTGAGTGGAAATGGGGAAAAAAAGACAAATTGCAAATTTCTTATCAGATGTTAAAAGACAGTCTCTCAGATTATCAATCAGCTGCAAAATCTGTCAAGGCTTTTTATTTCTCTGATCTAATCGTGGAAAATCACTCTACACCTAAAGCTCTGTTCTCAGTTTTACACTCTGTTGTAAATCCAGCTGTTCAATCAATGCTTGTTGCATCAAATGCTCTGTGTGAAAGCTTTCTGAGACATTTCACTGACAAAATCTCTATTTTAAGGCCAAAACTCTGTTCCCATTGATCCTCCTACTCACACTTTGCATTTGGTCTATTGGGATGCTTTCGATACCCAATGACATCATCCACCACAAATTTCTGAAACAAATCATGTTTGGCATCCTTTTTTAATAAGTGCCTCTCTACTGGCTCTTTTCCCACTGAACTTAAAATGGCCACTGTCACTCCTCTTTTCAAAAAGCCTTCACTGGATCTTTCTGTTCTGAATAACTTCTACCCAATTTCTGTCTAACCATTCTGCTCTAAGATCTTAGAAAAAAATATTTGAAGTATTTGATCAATTGCACTCTTTTTTAAATAGAAGCTCTATCACTGAAATCTTTCAGTCTGGGTTCAAAATGGCTTAGAGCAGTGAAACGGCCCTTCTCAGAGGACTTGATGTCCTGCTACAGTAGCCACTGCATCTAGCGATTCTGTTGTCTTGGTTCTTCTAGATCTGTCAGCAGCATTTGATACTGTTGACCACTCTATTCTGCTGTCCAGATTAGAGTCAGATGGAGGCTTGAAAGCCACAGTCCTCAAGTGGTTAAAATCTTTTCTATCTAATAGAAAAGTTTCTGTTAAATTAAGTAAGTTTTTTGCTGCTCTCACTTGTGGCCTCCCTCAAGGCTCAGCATTAGCTCTCTCACTTTTTTCACTATATATATGCTTCTGCTAGGGGCCATTCTAACAATTCGTGGGGTGTCTTTCCATTTCTATTCTCATGACATCCAGATTTACTTACCTATGAATGACCCTCTCGCTCTTAGTACCTTAATAAGGTGCTTAGATGAGATTAAAATCTGGTAATCCCACAATTTTTTAACATTAAATGATGATAAAACAGAGGTGATTGTCCTCAGCCCAATTGATAACAGTCAGGCCACATGCCTAGATCTTGGACTGCTTATCTGCCTGCAGATCCCCATGTGCAAAATCTGGGTGTCATCCTTGATGAGTCATTAAAACTTGAAAAACATATCAGTTCGTTTATTGGCTCTAGTTTTTATCAACTCTGCGTGCTGTCTAAAGTCAAACTTTTCTTATATCCACCACACTAGAGATGGCTTTCCACGCTTTTATTAAGTCACGGTTAGATTACTGTAATGCACTTTACTTTGGCATTTCAAAACCTCAAGTTCCTCACCTTCAGTTGGTGCAAAATGCTGATGCTGGATTTATTTGTAATAGTAGTAAATATGACCACATTACCCCTCTTCTAAGGGGCCTCCATTGGTCCAATTCAGAATTGATTTAAAAGTGCTTTTACTGGTATATAAATCCCTTCATAATCTAGCCCCAACCCATCTCTCAGAGCTGTTGCACTTTTACGCTCCTGTAAGATCTCTTAGATCAAGGGATCAAAATCTTCTTTTAGTTCCTCAGTCCAGACTGAAACATCGAGGGGACAGAGCTTTCTCAGATACGGGTCCTCGGTTATAGAACACTTTGCCCCTTGAGATTAGAATGGCTCTGTCTCTGTATGTTTTTACATCACTCCTAAAAACAAACCTATGTAGCTTGGCTTTTTAATATTATTTACTATTATTTACTAGTCCTTTCTACTGCTACATTTGAAAAAAATTCAGTCATTTCTGTTGTCTTACTTTTATGTTTTTATATTCTGTCTTTTTATTTTACCTATTGTCTGATGTAAAGCACCTATATGTACAGTTTTTAAATGTGTTCTATGAATAAATGAACTTGAACTTGAACTTAAAGGGCGTTTAACCTATAGTTAGCCTTTAAATTGCACTTTAATGAAGCTGAATAAGTGTATATTGCAAAATAAGTAAAATATTATGTGCTGTCAGTCACCATGGCAAAGAGAAACACATTGCCTTAAAAACATTCATTCATTCATTCATTTTCTTTTCGGCTTAGTCCCTTTATTAATCCGGGGTCGCCACAGCGGAATGAACCACCAACTTATCCAGCATTTTGTTTTAAGCAGCGGATGCCCTTCCAGCCACAACCCATCTCTGGGAAACACATCCATACATTCTCATTCACACACATACACTATGGACAATTTAGCTTACCCAATTCACCTGTACCGCATGTCTTTGGACTGTGGGGGAAACCGGAGCACCCGGAGGAAACCCACGCAACCACGGGGAGAACATGCAAACTCCACACAGAAATGCCAACTGGCCTAGCAGGGGATCGAACCAGCGACCTTCTTGCTGTGAGGCGAACGTGCTACTCACTACGCCACCGTGGCGCCCTGCCTTAAAAACAGTAAGACTTAAAAAACTTGTAACTTGAAACTATTAAGTTGACTTAATTCTTTTATAATTGTGAACCTTGATCATTTTAAGGTAACAGGTTCACTCACTTTAAAGCAAAGCCAGTTGACTGATAAAATATTATACATATAAAACAGCAGAGGATTTTACTTAGCCAATATCCAGTTATCTTTCTGTCTGAGTGGCAGATGGTCAGTTCATTCACGCCTAGGATGATGGTTTGGCGTGTGATCAGATGGTTTAATGGGTGCATCTGGCTCTTGGACCTGTCAGACTAGATCAGACTTCGATCTGTTGACTGAAGTGGCCAACCTCAGCATCTGGTCTGTGAAAAAACACAACATAATCATACATACAGGTGTACAGTTCCAGTTATTAATAATACAAAAGGAGGCTCTGTACATTCCCTAGAAGATCATGTTGTTTTGAACAGTACTTTGAGGGCTTTGTTTTGTCTGAGAGGATCTGGAATGGGCCATGCAAGTTAATGATCTGAACTCTTTCTCATCAAGACATATTTATAGAGCCATCTGTAACAACAGATGCTCTCTCAGTTTAACTTTCTACTGGCCAGCTAAAACGCTGACCTATGGGGCGTTAAGCAAAACAGCCTGACTCCAGATTAAAGCGTGTGGTCGCTCTGAAAATCACTGTACAACTTTCTTAATACAGTATCATTAGTGATATTGTAAAAATGATCATAATTTCAATAATAAAAATGATGCAGTAAATATTGATAACCTATTTAACCATACGTTTCCTTATGGTTAATAAGAGTAAATGGACTGTCCCAGCATGACGATTCACTTTTTAGGCTTTTTTGTTGACATTACCATGGTTCTTTTCTCATCAGTAATGTAGAAAAAAATGCACAAAAGCACGCATATCAATCTAAATGGGTGCTCAGCCAAACAGCAACATGCGCAAAAATATTATAAAAATGGCGGCAACACCAAAGCTCCACATAATACCAATTTATTCAATTAAACGTTTAACGTTTTAAGCACACTGGCTCTTCATCAGACACTATTCATCACAGCATGTTGCTCTTTTTATACACTTCCGGATGACATGATCTCATAAATGATCTCACAACAAAAATAGAAAAATACACATTAGTAAACAGGGTGCCACTCACAGCATGAAGGTCGCTGGTTCGAGCCTCAGCTGGGTTAGCTGGCATTTCCGTGTGGAGTTTGCATGTTCCCCCCGTGGTCGCGTGGGTTTCCTCTGGGTGCTCCGGTTTCCTCCAGAAGCCTAAATGTGGTATAGGTGAATTGGGTAGGCTAAATTGCCCGTAGTGTATGAGTGTGAATGAGTGTGTATGGAAGTTTCCAAGAGCTGTAAGGGCATTTGCTGTGAAAACACATGCTGGATAAGTTGGCGGTTCATTCCGCTGTGGCAACCCCAGATTAATAAAGAGAATGAGCTGAAAAGAAAATGAATGAATGAACATTAGTAAATTACACAACTTACATATTCAAAACGAAAATATGAAAACAAATCTTAATAATATATCCCAAATAAAGAAAAAAAGAACAGAATATAACATAAAAGTGCAACAAGATACAGCTAAAAAAAAAACTTTAGCCAAACAACTGATTAAACGTTAAAGAAAAGGACTGATATCAAACTCCTCATTTAAAACTCTTGGAGACAACATATCTAGAGTGAAGATCCTACAGACTTCACATTGTAACAGCAATTTATTAAGATTTTTTCAGTAATGTATACATTAGAGTTTTGTATTACATCTAATGTTGAAAATTAATGTTTATTGCATTATTTTAGTTGTATGTGTTGTCATGATGGTGTGTAATAGTTATTATACGGAGATCCTTTTATACATGTTAGTATGTTTCTCTGCTCCTGGGAAAAGTAGTTTGTGATGAGCTTTGGTTCATTACATGACTTTCTCGTCACCTGCATACTGTATATGGTTGCATTTTTGTCTGTGTAACAAACACAGGTATGATCTGTAGATGTTTGTACTTGTATAATACTACACTGTAAAATATCTGTTAATCAACATGTTCCGTATTTTGTAATTTACAGATGTTTTCTGTTTATTTATGGTATGAATTGTATTATGGGATGTTGATCTCTGCTCTGTCAAAAACTTTTTTTGCGAGGAAAATTCAACTGTGCATTTTATAAAAGTGACTGTTACAATAAATGTTGTAGTTTAAAAATATATTGTATAATAAATAAAATATAGAGAATTAAATCTGTAAAATAAGTACTAGCAGTACACACAGAAATAGCAAAATATGGAAGAATGTTAATTTACAGATATTTTTAGTGTATGAATTATTGAAATATGGTAGTTTACCATAAAAACTTGGTTTACCGTATTCATAACTATAAAGTTGTGCTAATCACAGCTGCTTGTTTTTTCATTGTAAATTTTAGAGATTTTTTTTAACAGTGCACATGCAATTTTAGTTTCATCTAATGCTGTCTTAATACTCAATCCTCAAGCGTTATCTTCAAAATAGTAAACCGTTGCAGATATATTTCATCACACTAACACAAATTTGTGTTTGTTGATCTGTTTGTTTGATCTATTCTTTTACAATGCTCCAGAGTAATCTGCATGTTGCCTGAGGGATGCTGAGCTCAGCCAAAAAGTGACATTTTTCATTGCTCATTATGAATTTTGGATAAAATGTAGTGGTACAGCAGTAGAGAGCCATTAGAGGCATCAGGGAGGATATTGTCAAGTGCTTGAATTTGATTCTCCTCTGTTACATAATTTCATTTCCGCACAACCCCTGCCACTTGAAGCCACAGAACAGTGAAGAATCTTTTTGATTGAACTGATCATGTAATCAGTCGAACAGGATTTCATTATCAAAATGTGAGCTAATTGCAAATTTACTCCTGAGGTTCAATGTTCTTTTTCTAAGTGGAATCTCAGTCGGGAAATAACTTCTAGATATTATGCTTCTAAGCACCTAGACATTAGCATACTAACAGTGAGCTGGTTAAAGTTTGCATTTAAAGGGGTAGTTCACCCAAAAATGATTTTTTTTTTTATATAATTTGGTTTACTCACCCTTTACTTGTTCCAAACCTGTTTGTGTTGTTTTCCGTCTGTTAAACACAAAGAAAGATATTTTGAAGAATAATGAAAACCTGTAACCACTGACTTCCATGGTATCTGTTGTTCCTACTATGGATGTCAACACTCTAAAAAACACAGTGTTAAAACTACCGAAATTGGGTTGTTTTTAACCCTATTGCTGGGTAAATATAGGACAGAACACATCAGTGGTTAAATTATCCCAAGTAATTGGGTTATTATTTTTAATGTTTAATGTTATTTTTTCTACCCAATAATTGGTTATTTTTACTTAAATAATAGGTTAGTTCGACTTAATTAATAGGTTATATATTCAAATTTATTTTCTAGCATTCTTTTAAAATCATTAACCACATAAAAAAACAAACAGGTGAATATTGTATTAGCTTTATTCATTTTTTGTTACATTTGTTTAGCACATTACACTTTGTAAATACACTTTACCTCAGAGATCATACAAAACTAAATACAAATTGTGAACTGCATTTAAACAATTTGTTTCATATTTATGGGTTGCTCATAAACATTTATAATAATAATATATGTATGTGGCATCGCAGTCAGCCCCTGCTCGCTGGGAGTTGATTTGACCCAAGGAGCTGGGTTGATGTGCCTGTGTGGTGCTAGGGTTGCATTGATTCAAGTCTTAGAAATTATTACCCAGAAAATAACCCAAGTTTGGGTTACAAAACACAACCCAAAAACTACCCAAGACTCTGAAAATAACCCCCAAAAATTACCCAAATGCCTCAACCCAACATTTGGGTAGAAAAAATAACCACGCAATTTTTAGTGTGAATGGTTACAGGCTTTCGGTTTTATTCAAAATATCTTCTTCTGTGGATAAAGAAACTCATAAAGGTTTGAATCCAGTTGAGGGTGAGTAAATAGTAAGTAGATCTTCAATTTTGGGTGAACTATCCCTTTAATGTATGAGGAATTTGACTTGGTATCATGCATTAATGTTGACAGAAAGATCTGACATGTACTGGCTTACCACAAGCTGAATGAAGACAATAATGTCTTAAAAGCTACCAAAACAACATGCACTAACAGCTTGCTGCTATGACTTAAAAACCAAGCCTCCAGATGGTGTCCTGTTTTTCAGGAAATAAAGCCAGAAGCAATGCCTGACAAAATCACAATCTTGACAAATCCGTCACCTCAACGCAGCAAGGTCAAGATCCTACAACCGCTCAAATTTAAAAAATGGCAAAGATTAAGCAGGGGTGATATTCATTAATATTCATAAGTCAGCCGTTTGCAGCACTAATTTGTCAGTGTTTTGGGTCGTTTTTCTCTTTCAGGCTGGTGATAAGAGCAGCCTGCTTCTGGGATGGACGGACAGACGGACGGACGGACGGACGGACAGACAGACAGACAGAGAGACAGAGAGACAGACAGATAGACAGATAGATAGACAGACAGACAGACAGACAGACAGATAGATAGATAGATAGATAGATAGATAGATAGATAGATAGATAGATAGATAGATAAATAGATAGATAGATAGATAGATAGATAGATAGATAGATAGATAGATAGATAGATAGATAGATAGATAGGTACCTCTATTTCACTACTGTATTTCAGTACATCATTTATGTATGTGCATATGAGTATTTGGTCAAACATTATTTTGATGGTCTGTTTGTTGAATTTAAGTTAAATTGCAACTAATTCTCATTAGATTATAAGTAGACTGTTAAGTTGGGGTTAGGTGTAGGGTTAGCGTAAGATGACGTGTACTTACAAAGTTTCTTATAGTCAGTTAAATGTCAGTATCAACAGATATTAAGAAGACAGTCTACTAACACTCAAGTGGACCATCGAAATAAAGTGTTACCGAGTATTTTTATTTTAAGAATCTTTTACTTACGTTCACTTCAAAATATTGTACCTTTTCCTTCACTACTTTTTCTTATTGAAGCAGATTAGTTATTTTGAATGGGGGACATTGTCACCTGCTCAGAGACAAGATAGTGGTGTTTAATTCATGAACATGCTTAATTTTACCCTGTTAAACAAGTTTACAAATTGCACTGAACAATTAATTTGATTTGTCTAATAGGGTCATTTTTTTCAGATGTAAATTATTTTTCTACTGCACAAGAGGATATAGCGGGAAATTGATATTTCACAAAAACTAAATCCCATTTTTGTGCTTTTTGCATCATGTTTATTCATGTTCAGCGCCTAATTGTGTACCTAATGTGCCCAATTAACACATCATGCATGCTTCTGATGTAACTCTCTAAGCTAAAGCAAACCGACAAGAGGGCTAAAGGCTCTTTCATAAGATTCTACTTAACACTTCCAACGCGGGGTATTAGAAGGGAATAAAATTAATAACACATAGTGCAGCTATTTAAAACAAAAATAAGGGTTCTGAAATATTGTTAAAAACCGAAGATCCTCCTTTTAGATCCTTTAGAACCATTTAAAACATGGAATGGAAAATATTACAAAACGTAATACCATGTCATAATATCATGCCATCATTATGGT
>CAIGQQ010032566.1:3844572-3855016 GCA_903798035.1 Danio albolineatus
GTGGATAATAGCCTCCAGAAATGGTTATGAAGCATCACAGAGTCTCAGGTGGCCAGTAGACACACATATAGAATCTAAACAACATCATTATGGTTAGCAAAATGTCACTTATGTGCTTCTCCGGTTCCTCGTGATAGTGGTTCAGAGTATTTGTTACATAATGGCACAAACAGTGGATCAGAGAGCAATGCTGTTTACACTAGTGGGTGGAGGGAAACATCACGAGGCGCTGAAATGACAGACAGCGTGTCAGCTAGATTGATCAGGAGGATCACTCGCTACACGATCTTGCAATCCTCAGTTCCTTCCGAGATGCATTATTGATAAGCTGTGAGATAAACCAGAGATTTAGTGTGGATGTTTGCATTCACCATTGGATATTATTGCAAGCGATGCCCAAAGATGCTAAATAGACCTCATTTTTATTTGACTGTCAGCTGTCACAGATATGATACAGCATTTATGTATAAATGTTAAATATTTATTTAGGCCTCACGGTCGGTTGTGCTCTGATCTTGGCAATTCCCTATCATTTTTGTTTGGACAACGTGTCCGGGAAAACCAGATTTCCATTAAGGGTTTCTCTGTACAGTTTCCATGGTGACACGTGGATGTTTACCCATTAAGATGAGACGCTATACAATAACGACTGGCCTAATGGTTTATGACATGCTGCTGATATTATAAAAATATGATGCACATTTCATGCCCGAAAGAACCAACATCTTTAACCGGAACAATTACTGCAGCGTCAGTTTTCAGTAACAGAAGTGCTTTTGACTTCACTACAGTCAACAGTTTTATCCTGACTTTCTTTTCAAGAAAATGAAAGGTCTAATCTCTGCTTGTCTGTTGACATCAATAACAATCAAAATACAGCTCTTAAAAAATACTCAACTCTACAACACAACAATAATGGTACAGAGAGACAACATCACTGAATTATTATTAATAGTTTTTTCCAGCTGATGTATGTATAATAAAAAAACATTAGATTCTCATACTTGAAATAGATAAACCTGGCTCATTGTAAAAGGAATCCCAGCTTTTTTTTAATTTATTTTTTAATTTTGATGTGTTTATAATTTACCCAGAGCAGACGATTAACATTAAGTGACGTTCCTGAGTCCTGGTCAACGTCAAGATTGTGATGATGCACTGGAAAACACATCAAAGACATGGCCTTCACTGGTCAACAGGAAATTTACATTTATTTGTAGTATGATGGCAGAGAGAGCTTAACGGCTTGCACTTTAAGAAATCACATGAAATTACAAAAAAAAAAAAGCCAGTAAATTGAGAAAAGATCCTTATTCGTTTGACAGCACATCGGAAATGTGTTTCGATGTGATCCAGTTATGTTGTGGTTCTGTGACTGCTGGTGTTCCTTGCTGTATGGTTAAAATTATGATAGTTTAAGTAAACAGGTTAATTTCAATCAATTAAAATGAAATAAAATGTTCATATAATATTTTGGGTGGTTTTTGGACAGCTTTTGGGCTGGAAAAAGTCTAGTATATCTGGCAGCGCTGCTTGCCTATTTATGAAATGGTTATTTAGGCTAATTTGTTGTGACGTCCAAGCTGCTACTCATTGCTAATTGAGAAAAATAAAATCATGGTGTAAACAACAGTCTCTGGACTGTTGTGTACAACAGGATTTTGATTTTGTAAACGTGTAAAAAATGTGCATCACGATCGTGATTTTCAAAAGTATTACTTTGCTTTGTAAATGTTTAATATTACTATTTGTTGAGTCCGCCCATAGAGTTTGATAGAGCGCTTGGACCCGGAAGCTGCTTCACATGACATCACACTTAACAAGTGGATAAAATGCAAAAGACAAGGAAATCAGGATGTTAAAATAAACAAACAAAAACAAAACCTCACCTTTCAAAGATGACTTACAACTTCACTGAGCAATAGTCACAGCACAGCAGTGTCCGTCACGTTTTACGGTCCCCTTAAAAGATTCCATTGTGTTCTGTTCTCTTTGTGTTGTGAGAAAATGCCACGCGTTTTCTTAAATTTTTTGCATTGTGAGAAAATGCAGCAGGTTTTATTAATTTGTTAACAAAGGTTCAGTGGCGGAACTATGCCTCACTTTGTCTCAACCAATCACCCACTCCCTTAAACTTATTTAAGGAACACCATCCCTCTAGCACTGTTCTTCTCGTTCTCTTTGAACTGTCCCTTCCTCCCTCTATTTCCTCGCTTCCCATTCACAACCCTATAATCCTCTTCACTCCTACATGTAGGTTGAATCGAGGGGTCCAATCGCTCTGCCAAAATATCACAAGAGACAGTACCCCCACTCTGAGTCTCTGGGCATAGTAGGACACCTGATCAACCTACCCGCCTATTCAGCAGTCCACCAGTCACTATTCACCTTTACTCCCCTTCATCCCACTGTTCTCTGACTATCCCTTTCATCCCTACATCCTTACAGTAAAGTCGAGCTCAAAGTGTGGCGTGGTCCATGCTGGTGAAATGTGTTTGCGTTGTGAGGATTTGCAGCACGTGTGCCGTCAAACAAATGAAGATCTTTCCTTAATTTGCTGGTGTTTCTGTAATTGCATGTTTTCTCAAACTGCAGCACGTTTAGCTCTCTCTGCCGCTGTATACTGTATATAAACCAATACAGCAGAGTCCTGTAATGAGATTATTTTTAATGCAAGTTAATGCATATCCTTGGGAATTTTTATGGCGTATTGAATACACAAATACTGTTTTTGAAACAACAAACTAACAATCTAATCTGGTCATGTGACGCACACGTTAACATTAAAGGTCAAAAGGTATGCAAGTTTGACACTCAGTGGTTGAACTAGGTATTGCATTCCTGGATCAACGCAAACACAAGCACAGGCACAGATGGCCTGATCGAGGACCAAAAGGAGCGAGTCTGACGATCGAGCCTAAAGTCTGATTTAAACCATGTTCTAAATAAAAACAATGGGACTGAGAAGGAATATTTTCCATTCATTCATTCATTCATTCATTTTCTTTTCAGCTTAGTTTCTTTATTAATCTGGGGTCACCACAGCGGAATGAACCGCCAACTTATCCAGGATTTGTTTTACATAGCGGATGCCCTTCCAGCTGCAACCCATCTCTGGGAAACATCCATACACACTCATTCACACACATACACTACAGACAATTTTAGCTCACCCAATTCACCTATACCACGTCTTTGGACCACGTCAGAGCACCTGGAGGAAACCCACACAACCACGGGGAGAACATGCAAACTCCACACAGAAATGCCAACTGACCCAGCCGAGGCTCGAATCAGCGACCTTCTTGCTCTGAGGCTAACATGCTACTTACTACGCCACCGTGGGGCCCGGAATATTTTCCATATTCAAAGGAATTTTTGTTCTGACCTTAAATTAATATATTAGAAACGGTTTCTGTTGTATATGTATCTATATGCAGCTGAACAACAGAAAACTGACAATGATCACCCCAGGTACACCTCGTGCTTTATTCAAGCATAACAATCTGAGTTTAACGGCCATTTTACGTGACATTTTTTGCCATATACTGAAAACAGATAGTTCACCTCAGATCTTGAAATCTTTGTAACTGTGAAATAATGAAAGCCAAGACATGTGATTCAGCATCTACATTTAATAATGTTGAAGAGGTTTTATATGTAATAATCAGATTATAAACCATTCGTGAGTGAGTGCATACTTCAGCGCTTGTGTATGGCTGTATTTAAGATTCTGCCAAAGATTGCAGCCAAACTGCTTATCACTTCCAAACTCGTCACGTAGCGTGTTGTTAGGACACGCAGTAACAATGTAACCTGCTCATCTAATGTTTACGTTCTGAATATTTATTTTATTTTCTAATAAATAACTTCATGTGGAACTGAATCTGTCTCATTTCAGAGTCTGCTACTGTCCACCGGAGGTCGCATTTCAGTCCTGACTGAATGAATGAAATGCGTGGTTTTCCAGCAAGGCAACGCGAGGTGCTGAAATATAAGTGGCTAAACTGACATTGGGCAGGTTAAAGGGACCAAAACAAAGAAAGACAGCCCTTCCGCAACGTAGCTCACATTTTCAAAGCAGAACATCTGACTCCAGCATTGTTTTTCAGATAAACAATAATTTTCACTTGGCATGTTTCCTAAATATCTGCACACGTTGTATTTTTATGCTTTAGAAGAGTCAAAAACTTACAGCAGCTTAACAGCAACCCTAAACACTTCACAGCACTTTTCATTGGCATTTTATGCACAACTTTTTAGTTCTGTAACAGTACTGGAGAGCACCTCTAACATGCTGTACAAAATCCATTTAACCAATTTTTGAGCTGCCTGCTGTGAAAGTTCTCATTTTCATGACTTTTTTGGAAACTTCAGCTAACAGTGACTCATTTAATGAGGACGCCTCTCTCTCTCTCTCTTTCACAAACGCATTTAAAGTAGCTTGGTGGCATTAAAAACAATAACATTTAAAGGCAGTGTCCTGTCCACTGCTCAGCACAGATGATACCTCATGCTGTCTCACACCGGGCATCGAAAAACACAGATAACGGCATTAAATGATGGCGGTCAATTAAGTGCTTGCAGAAGAGGCTGTTAGCATTTCAAAGCTTTCAGAGAAAGTGGGCCTTGAAGGGCTTTTCAGCTGAAATACCCCACAAAGTCTCTTGGCATGACTCACTGTGGGCCGGAACATAAAGAACAGACGGAGAGCACAATACCATTTCCCCTACATGGATGCTGAAGAGGTGCTTTGATCTGCAAATTTTATCAATAGAGACCAAACCATTTCCAGCCTCAAGTGCTTTAGTACATGCTTATATAAGCCTCAACTGTGACATTTCAAATAACCTATCTGACATTAGAGTATACGTCTCTGCTACTTCTTAGGAAAGCAATGCCGGTAAGTGTACGAAATGCATGCAAAAAGAAAACCACAGAAGAGACAGATCAGACCAGCAATAAAAGGGATTCAGCATTCATCCCCGTTTCTAAACCCAAGCAATTGGTAAACAGACCAAAATAATTCAGCTGAAGATTTATCCTTAAATGCTAGCATTTACTAGAGTAAATCACTGCTACCCAGATACATAGTTTGTCTCCTGTTTCTGTGAAAGAACTCTAGATGCTATAGAACCCAAACAAGTGCAGTAAACTGTGAAAAAACAGCAACCCCATACGAATTTTCAATATCACTTGAAGTAACTAAAAGAAAAAAAAAAGTTTGGATAGCTTAAAAAAAAAGTTATACAATCAAAAAAAATTGTTGGGATAACTTAAATACAATAAAAATCAACATGTAAAAACTTCTAAAAATTAAGTTGGAATAACTTTTAACAAAGGCGCACGGTGGCGTAGTGAGTAGCACGTTTGCCTCACAGCAAGAAGGTTGCTGGTTCGAGCCTCGGCTGGATCAGTTGGCATTTCTGTGTGGAGTTTGCATGTTCTCCCTGTGGTTGCGTGGGTTTCCTCCAGGTGCTCCGTTTTCCCCCACAAGTCCAAAGATATGCAGTACAGGTGAATTGGGTAAGCTAAAATTGTCCATAGTGTATGTGTGTGAATGAGAATGTATGTATGTTTCCCAGAGATGGGTTGTGGCTGGAAGGGCATCCGCTGCGTAAAACAAATGCTGGATAAGTTGACGGTTCATTCCGCTGTGGCGACCCCGGATTAATAATGGGACTCAGCCAAAAAGAAAATGAATGAATTAACTTTAACAAAGTTTTTTCAACTTAAATGCATCTTTTTAATTACACAATTTTACAAAATTAAGGTACACAATCATAAAAAGTTGGGATAAATTAAAGGCAGACAAAAATTAGGTGGAATCATTTACTTCAGTTTACTACATTTTTTAGCCACTCTCCTGTGGCTTATTCCCTGCATTATCAGAGGTCGCCACAGTGGAATGAATTGCGTGTTTTACACAGAAGCCGTCCTTCAAGCCGCACCCCAGCACTGATAGCACAACCCACACACTATGGACAATTTATTTGATCCAATTCACCTATACTGTATGTGTTTGGACTGTGGGGGAAATCAGAGCACCCAAAGGAAAACCACGTGAACAAAGGGAGATCATGCAAACTCCACACAGAAATGGCTCCTGGTCCAATTGTGACTCAAACCAGCAACCTTTTTGCTGTGAGGCAACCATGCTAACCACTTAGCTATAGTGCTGCTGCATTTTTTTGCTATCCAAAAAAAAATAAATAAAAATAAATAAATAAATAAATAAATAAATTTACAAAAAAAAAAAAAAAAATTAATATTGTTCATGTCTTATAAACAAACTGTGCAAAAGCCTGCTGCCAAGCCGTTTTGAGCTACCAGAACTGTTGCTGACAACAACTCTTGGATGGGTTTTGAAGAATGAAACTATCCTGGATTGTTTCAAATTTATACAAATTGATATTTGATACGATCCCTTTTCCTTTTCGACGCGGTCAAAATAATGAACACATTCTCTCGTTGACTGCATGATTCATTGTGACTAATTTTAATTCTGCAATTTATTTTCTTAAAGCTAATAAAGATTTTATTTTTTTTAAACTAAAAGTAACTCGCATTACATTTTCAAGAATGCAGCTCAAATATTACTTATTTAAAAAGTAATGCATTACTTGTTTTTAAGAAATGTAATATTATCATGTTACCCCCAACACTGCACCTCTCAAAAGGCATAAATTAAATCCTAAACTAACCAATTACAAATGACCTAACTTCCAAATACAAGCACCCAATAAACACACCCAGAAGAAGCTGAAAAGTAATAAAGCACTAAAGGCTTGAAAATTGCACATAAAAAAAAAAAAAACACTAATAGATCTGAATAAATCAACTATTTCTTAGTGAGTACCCATATATCAGTTTCTGTAAACACACATTTTTATTAATCGTCCACAGGGCAGCAATTCATGGATACAATAACGGTTTCATTTAAGAGATTAAGAAAAAGAGTTCAACACTGAAAAGTACAGCAATACCAAATCAGTTTCGTTTTCTCTCCCCCCGAATGTGTTATTATCCTGATTAGACCTGCTATTGTAACCCGTTATTGCTCACACCAAAATGTGGAATTTAAAAAAACGGTTTCTGGGAAAACTTATCTAAAAGACTTATTAAATCACGTATTCATGCATACAATCATTCGCAACAGGCAGTCTCCAGGAAGCATTCTAAAGATCTCTGTTAAAAAGAATTAAGAAAATAAAGCAAAGAAAAAGTCCATAAAAAAGGCTCTTTGATCATCTACCGGAGCATTTCCAGTGAACGTTTGGGCTCCCGATGAAGCGGGATAAAAGGTTTAATTAGATGATCCTCCCTCATTGACTGGCTTGGCTCAGCACAGGAAGCATTATGAACCCCAGACGCCCCTATAGGTTACAGATACCACTGATACAGTAGTTTGGCTAAGCTGTCTTTAGTGGAGGAGTTAAAGATCAGCTCTCCTGCTTGTCTTTGACCAACAGGACCGTGTGCTGCCCTCCGCTGGACACCGACAGAACCACACGGTTCTCCAGCTGTTTACCCGTCATCTCCACGGGGCTCCATTCATCCTCCTCCTCTCCTGTGCCCAGCTGCAGGTTGGTGCCCATTCCCCAGGAAAACACAGAGCCTGGCAAACACATAGCAGCGTTAGAGAAGGCAAACAGCGCTAATGCAAAATCAAAACAAGCCAAGAGCACATCGTGTTATTGTTTAATGTTCTAAAAATACAGCACTCTGAGTGCTGCAATTAATGTAATTACGGGTGGAAGACACACTGTGAACAATACATCATGTTCCATTTGCAATAAATAAATAAATAGACAATGAATGCTAAATGCACTGGTCAGTTTTGAACAGCTTCACGCAGTGCAAGTTAAACGATCAAAATACAAAAATAAAATATTGGATAACCCATGCTGCAAACAAACTAATAATAAAAAAATAATAATAATAAATACGTGCCTGTCAACCCTCCTGCTTTTGCCAGGATTCACCCATATTCTACCATTCTATAATCCCATTTAAGTATTTTTAATCTTTGTGTTGATGATGGTACTTTCACTTTCATACAGAGCTGATGTCAACTGTGCTATAATTGCAAGAGCAGTTCAAGAGAATTGTGCTTTCACTTTATTTTGGCTTGAAAGCACGCTGAAAAGAATAAAAACATCTGCATTCACTTTCTTAGCATTAAAGCTTGCTGTCGCCCTTCATGTGCAACCTCTGAATCAGATAATGCATGTATTAATGCTGACTGACAGACACACCACGTATGATAAACTGTTCCCAGATCAGCTTCTGTAAACACTATTGAGAATAAACACTTGAGATTTAGGTGTTTAAAAAGACAAATACACTTAATAATAATAATAATAATAATAATAATAATAATAATAATAAGTAAACATGTCCGTTCTGCGCGTTTTATTTTAAACAACCAATTTTCTCTTAAATTAACACAAACAGCTACTAAAGAAAATCGAATGCTTTCATTATCCTATAGATCTGCGCATTCTTAAAGTGACGCCTTACCAAACGAAACAAAATGAAATAAATTTGCTGTTCTTCACTAAAAACTATAGTAAATTTTAAACAATGAGTGAACGAGATTTTATAACTTGATTTAAATTCTGTTTAGGCCATTGATTTTAATGGGCTAAACCTTTTGTTTTAGTCAATATTTTCTAACTTTGCTATGCATTCTATCATTTGAAGCCAATTGCTGTCCCGTATTTTTACATCTTAACGTTGATAGGTCTGCTAATACTACATGCTAACTCCCATACAAATATCGAATCCTGTAAAAATTAAAATATATCTACTTGAAAAAAATGAAAGAAATCAGCAGTTTTCAGTGCAACTGATTAGTACCAAGAGAGTCTAATCAAAACAAAAAGGAGCACACTGAATCTGCTCCCAAAGACATCTGGAGAAAACACAACAGATTTCAGCACCCATCATTCAATGAATTTATTCACTCATGTGGTTGTCCGTAGATCTATTTCTTAGTTTCAGTAATTATTTTATAATTGACCATTAGAAAAGATGAATACAATATAAAGTCATATTTTCTTTGTCTTTTAGTGGACATATAAGAGTATCTTTGTTTACCAAACAAAAGTTTCTAAATGGGATTGCACTGTAAACCTTAAATTAAAAAAATATATAAAATAAAAATCTACTATAGGATTATAGTATAATATAGTATTAAACTCATTCTATACAACACCACAGACTGCATTTTTTTTTTTTTACACAACATTTTGCAAAAAAAAAAAAAAAAAAAAAGGTTGATTGTTTGGTCCTGCTAATTATTTACTTGCTACAAAAACAAACAAAAAAATGGTACTCTTTACATATTGTTGACAGATACGTTCATGTTAAAAAAAAAAAAACAAAAAAAAAAAGGGAGACATTTAGACAGCTGATGTGTACTAAAAGAATTAAAACAAAGATAGAGGGTTATTTTTTTTTGCAGTCAAGCAGAGTTTGTAACGCTTTCAAATATGGAATGGTTAAAAGATTCGATAATGGCTAGCATTTACACAAATTTAGCAAGTGGTATCAAATTGTTCACAATGCATTTCAAAGTTGCATAACCACATGTAGTTTCATGTACAGTAAAATATATGATCCAGATGTAAACCAAATTCTATGAGAGGAGTAGAGGATGTGTTCTTACCTTGTTTGGTGACAGCGTAGCTAACAGAGGCACCACAGGCAACCACTTGAACATCACTGATCCCAGGAACAACTGTGGGCTCACTCTTCTCACCAGCATCCTTCCCCAAACCCAGACGACCATACTCTGCCCGGCCAAGACTGTATGCCCTTCCTGTTGAGAGAAACGGCAGAAGAACATCATTAATAAACACTGGAGGAGCACATGATTCGGCAACAGCAGAATAAGAAACGGCACACAGCTACACAATGAGACTTGTGAATAAATTACCTTCTGAATTGAGGCACAGTGTGTGATGCTGTCCTCCAGAGAAACCCACCCAGGAGGTGGTGGAGTTTTTAAAAGAGCTGAGTTTCACAGGAACAAAGCAAGTGTTTGTGCTTTGGGTGCCTGTATTAAAAAAGAAAAAGAAAAAAAAAAGCCTAAAAAGACTGCAAAATGCAACCATATTTTCCCCAGGATTAAATAAGGAAAATCTTACCAAGCTGGTGGTAGTTGGAAAGGCCAAATCCATAGACGTGCCCCTCTTTAGAGACAGCGAAGGTGAAGTACGCTCCACAGAAGACATCAGTGAAGACCACCTTCCCTCGCGGTTTTATTATAACCATCTGCGGCTCCAGCAGCCTCACTGAGAAGGGGAAAAGGAAAATGAACACACTGTAGGACACATTCAGCAATAATGGCAGTAACTGGAAAGCCTACAAATCTTTTAAATAGTCACCAACATTCAATCTCATTACAAAATAACACATTTTACAAAATTGTGAGATT
>CAIGQQ010032566.1:3855026-3924631 GCA_903798035.1 Danio albolineatus
AATGAAGCAATAAATTATTATTTCAGTCTTGAAAGATCCTTCAAAAACACATCTAATATGTTGATTTTTAAAGTGTATCTTTTATATCCTGTGATGGCAGCTGAACTGCAATGCCAAAAATCAAAATCACAATTCCTACACAATATAATTCTAAATAATATAATATCTTTCCAATTTTACTTTAAATAACCTTGCGTTTAGGATGGCAGTAAAATGTAGCATAGAATTTAACTAAAACGATATATTCAGCAAAAAATAAGCTCAATTGGAAATTAAAATTAATACTCAAAGCATACAGTCCACATGCAAGCACACAAACATGCAGCAATGGAGGGGAGAAAAAAAACAACAACAAAAAAAAAACAACTCAAGTTTTAAGACTAACATGTTGTTTTAGGTAGTGAGTCATTAAATGCGTTCACATTCCAGAAGAAAAACTATTCAAAAGCGCCAAAAGCGAGATACATACTTAATCCTTTTCTTCCTCCACGGTTGGCAAAGTGCTCAGCCACACGGCCCAGCTGGCCTTGTTCTCCACATCCTGAGGTGTACAGCTCTCCATTCACAGTCAGCATCACCAAATGATCATTCCCTTTAGCAGCAATACAAAACACCATTAGAACAAATTCATACATTACCATCAAAGCTACAGCCTAAAACCCAAATTACCCACCTGAGACTATTTTAACCACAGGCTTGTCTATAGGAACTTTGACAGGCACTGTGCATTTTTTCATGGGCTCCAGGAGTCCAATGACACCATTATTGTCCTAGAACAAAAGAGAAGTCAGAAGTCAAAAGGAGAAGTCAACTAAGCCAGTATTGCTACAAGTACAAAGATCACCACAATAAAAGTCTCAATTGAACAAGCGATAATGAGTTTGATATAATGTTTGTTTCAAAGCAGAAATAAACAATGCTGCATGTTTGTGCCATACAGACAGTTTATCCACTCACATTAATCACTTCCAAAAACAGCAAATTGTTAGGTTTGTTTACATGCAGATAGGTCTTTTACTTAATTTAACGCTGTAAATTATTTAAAGGCAGATGAAACTGTGCTGATGTTCTTAAGAGAACTGTCAAAGAGAGATACTGTGCCATGAACAATCCAGTCAGAAGGCTATTCTGTTGACTTAAGATTTTGCTGTAATACCAGAAACTGCACCAAACTACTATAATAGCTTAATAAACTTCATTCATTTTTAGACATGCATTAAAAGGAGCAACGAAACAATTATCATCAAGCTACAGCATTTGTATTTATTCTTGATGTGTTCAGACTAGTCTTTCATACAATCAACACAGAAACCACAGTTAATTTCACATGATATCAATAAGACATAACATGGTAATCATGGTTTATGGTTATTTAAACGTATTTTAAGATGAATGTGCTAAATTAGTGAGAATATTCCAATAAAATTCTTAGAGGTTACTTTTGGAAAAATAAATCTGCATTCCTAACAATGTCAGAAAATTTGCATTAGTAGTGAGCAATTTCAGCGTTATGGATGAGTGAAAAACTCAACATTATAGTACAATTTCTGTTTTTATTTTCCAGAACAACTGAACACAGAGTTAAGGGACCAGAAAAACATCAACCTTTAAATATGTTTTGTGCTTTAAGTAAGCAAAATAAACATGTGTTATGGACGTGACCAAAAAAAGTTTGTGTCTTCACAATACACGAAATACTTTGTAGAAATTCTGTGAATTAAACTGCACAACCCAAAATTCTATCATCATTTACTCTTCCTTGTTTCAAACACATTTGAGTTTCTTCTGCTGAACAAAGATAATTTCCAGAAAGCTGGAAACATACCATAGAAGTCAATGGTTACAAATATCCAGGTTTTTTTTAAATATTTTTTGTGAAATATCCCTTTAATACCTGCCTCAGATCAGAACAATTAACTCTAGGCGACATAAAAAAAATAAGCTTCTGCCAATAAAATAAATAAATAAAAAAACCCATACATAATTAAATTATCTGTATTTAATACAGGTTATAAATATTTATCATCATGCATGCTGTATGTCAGGATTTTTAAATGTTCATCTGCTTGACGTTTGTCATGTTTCAACAACTAAAATAACTCTGGCTCCTACAAGCTTCCCTCAAGTGCAAACGTCTGTTTTGGACTTAACAGATTTGACATTGATCGTTATAATTCCAGATATCGATTGATATGAAAAACGTTATTGTGATAATTCAGGCCATAATATCCAGCCCTACAAGGTGGCACACAAAAAGGCAATACTCACTCTAAAAGAGCCCCAGACATAGACAACTCCGTCCTCTGTGAGGGCTGCGGAGTGACTGTCCCCTGCAGAGACCTGGACGACCTTTTCTCCAAGATCCACCTTTGCTGGCACAGTCTCTGAACCCTCCTCAGATGTGTCCCGGCCGAGCGCACCCTCATCATTGCAGCCAAAGGTATAAACCTAAGTCAACGTTAAAAATAAGAAATTAACTATAGTGCTGACCTCAAATCCCCACTAACAAGACCATTTAAAGTATGTAATGATGACCGTTATTTGTGCAGAGCTTACGTTTCCTGTGTCACTGAGGCAGACGGTGTGCATACCTCCAGCAACAGCCTGCACAATACCCTCAGGAAGAGTCACCAGGGCTGGTTTCTTCCTCTCTAGCACATCCTCTCCCAGGCCAAGTTGACCAACATCGCCCTGACCCAGAACAAGCACCAGGCCCTTCTCCTGGCCATGACTGCTATGAGAGACTACAAACCAAAACATTCAGAGGTCTGTTGCACAAAATGAGTAAAACAATTTCCAAGCTGCAGAGACAAAATCAATCAGTCTACCTAAATTCATACCTATGATTCGTTCAGCAAATCAATATACATTCAATGGCCACTTTATTAGGTACACCTTACTAGTACTGGGTTGGCCCCTTTTGCCTTTAGAACTGCCTTAATCCTTCGTGACAAAGATTCAACAAGGTATTGGAAGTTTTCCTTAGAGATTTTGCTCCATATTGACATAAGATTACGCAGTTGCAGCAGATTTGTCAGCTGCACATCCATGGTGCAAATCTCCTGTTCCACAACATCACAAAGATGCTATATTGGATTGAGTTCTGGTGACTATGGAGGCCATTTATGTACAGTGAACTCATTGTCATGTTCAAGAAGCCAGTGGATTCGTGCTTTGACATGGCATGTTATCCTGCTGGAAGTAGCCATCAGAAGGTGGGTACACTGTGGTCATAAAGGAATGGACGTGGCACCAACAATGATGCCACATTCAAAAGTCACTTAAATCACCTTACTTCCCCACCCAGTTTGAACTGCAGTAGATCGTCTTGACTTTGGCTGTTTCTCAATATGCGTTCTTCAGCGATCTTGTGTCCTCGTGTAACGTCATCATCAACTGCCAAAGTTCAGTTCCAATACTCAAGACCACAAAAACAGAGGACGCGTGAAAGCTCCCGGATGTGTTCGTAATAGAGGACGCACCGATGCAGACTTGAGCAAAAACACGCTCTAGAAGTCCCAGAAGTCATTGCGACTGGAGGTGGGAAGCGCAGCATTTCGTATAGATTTATTATTAAAGTTCAGAGATGTACTTATTTACCTCAGGAGTTTACCTCAATGAGACGGTGAAAGTAAACATTAACGTGAAAATCTTAAAGGCATAAACACATTAAGGGTGTTTGAAATTCGTATTAAAATCTTTTATTTGTGATGTGCAGCATATATTTGTGAAGTCTTTATGCATTTTCGGTTAAAGATGCGTGAGGGTCATGTGACCATCAGGAAGAACGCAGCATCTCATTTCTCACAGGACGCGTTCTCTGTCCTCACAGTCTCTCGAGTTCGTTCTTCCGAGGTGACCTGGCAAGACCGCTCTCCACATGAACACAAATTCATTCTCTGCATTCTTGGAAAATGCATCTAGTTGCTGCCATGTGATTGGTTGATTAGAATTTTGCGATTTACAAGCAGTTGCTGGGAGTGGCAAGTGGCTGGTGAGTATGTCTAGACCTCCATATTGATAATCACCAACACACATACAGAGTACATAACAGTAATTTTAAAATTGAGGTACATATCAAACTGTTTTTTCCCTCCTGACTACAATTATACACCCAATAGCTTTAAGAATATTCTTATGGTTTAAAAACACATGTAAACAGTTCTGATGAAATAATTACCTTTTGGCTTTTTCGCAACTGTTGAATCGCTTGGTGCAACTGTTTGTCTCTTCACAGCCTTTTTTGCAGACATGGTAAGCCCAGATTCTTCACGAAACCTGAAACTATGAAAAAAGACATGTTAACAAAAGCATCGTTGAAGAGAAAAATATTGCTTAGACAAGTTATTTAAACAATTAATAAAGCAACAGAACGAACTTCAGGCCTACAAGTAAAGCAGGCCCAGGCTTCAATAAAGTCATGAACGTATTTTCAATTTTTTTTTTGTTATTTAACATAACGTTGAAATAAATCTATTAAGTAAACAACACGTAAATCTCTACATAGTAGGGGCACTTTGCTACATATTGACCATGTATCGCATTAAAGCACGTGAGCTGGTATGGTCTTATACCCGCACACATCTTTTCTTGGCATCATAACAGATATAAACGTTGTCATTGGAGGCAACTGACGAGTTTTTGACACACAGACTCTTTTCTGGCTGTGACTTCACAGCTTGTGACTGACAGCAGCAAATGTTTCATGGCGGTTAATCGGCTAACACGACATTGGGGGCAAAACAGAAGTGGCTGTTATTGTTTTAGCTTTAATGCAGGAAACTAATTTAAACATGGCGGAATAAGATCTGAGTTCAAGTTCAATGTCTTAAAGGAACATCCCGCTAAAATTTTAAACAAGGTCAGTCTCTATGTATTAGCATTTTTAAGCCATGGTATAATCTCGTAGCCTTTAGTTTGATGAAAAGCCATCACAAAAACCACGCCGCGACACTTTAAATGAGGTTAATAGCAATGAATGGATCAAACAGGCTCAGGCTTGTTCTGCAACACATTTCTCATGCTCTATTTGCACTACATTTCACATGCTTTCTGGGGACTAATATGTATAATCTTACCGTCGACCGACAGCTGAGACGATGAGCTACACTCGTGAATGAAAATCTCCCAGGTTCAAAGTTTGTGCTCGCTCGAGGAGGTTTGTGAACATCAGTAACTCATTGAGAGAATGTAACGCACGCGTGTCTCACTCCTGCACTACTTCATGCGTCTCGGTGGATTCGCGCTAATAAACAGATCCGGAAGCGCCACCTATTGGAAAGGCGGGTAGAAAATTATGTAAAAGAAGAATTAGCTTTATTATGCTAATTGCGATTTTAGGCTAGAATACCAAATTTAACGCCTGTTTACAGTTAAATTTAGTTTTATCTTTTTCAGAGTGATAAATTTTTTTTAATTATGTTCTACAACTAGCTTCTTTTCTTTAGTGCAACATACATAAGTGCAATTAAGGCTGACCATAATTTGGATTTCATATAGCAAATGAGAACATTTGCAGACATGTAACATTCTTTAAAACAAAAAGCTGAATCAAAGAAAATAAAATCTGAAGATTGTTTTGTTATATGGTGTTATCATGAAAATATAATTTAGTTTTATTTGATGGCTGTCTTATATTTATACTTTATTTCATTCATTCATTCAATCATTCATTTTCTTTTTGGCTTAGTCCCTTTATCAATCCAGGGTCGCCACAGCGGAATGAACCGCCAACTTATCCAGCATTTGTTTTACGCAGCGGATGCCCTTCCAGCCGCAACCCATCTCTGGGAAACATCCATACATTCTCATTCACACTCATACACTACGGACAATTTAGCTTACCCAATTCACCTGTACCGCATGTCTTTGGACTGTGGGGGAAACTGGAGCACCCGGAGGAAACCCACGCGGACAAGAGGAGAACATGCAAACTCCACACAGAAATGCTAACTGACCCAGCTAAGGGCTCGAACCAGCGATCTTCTTGCTGTGAGGCGACAGCACTACCTACTGTGCCACCGTGTTACAATTAAGTTGTCCCACAGAAAAAACTTTCTGAATTTGTTCCAGCTCATTTTAAATAAGTGGTTAGAACAAGAAGCAAAAATCAAAAAACAAATGGAAAATAAATACAGATTTAATGTCATAAGTGAAGAAATGAGGATTATTGCATTTCTGACATTTTTTAAAAACCTCATTCTTGGACATTTGTTGTTAATTGTGCTGCTACATATCCATAACTGTGGATAAAATGTATGCATAGACCTCTCGGCAGGGATTGTGTAAACTAATATTTTAAAAAGTGCTCTAACATGCCTCCAAAGTGTGAAGTGTAAAAGGGGAAAAAAACTATAGAAACCCTCAAAATTTATAGCACTTTTATTAGTTATAATGGAAATTATATTGGTTTTAATGGAAACCATAATATCCTTTATGTACAATAGTTAATGAAAATATGGTACAAACTATTAAACTGTACCATTAAAACTTCTCTTGGTTTCTATAGTTTTTAAAAAAATATATATCGTTTACATGTTAATTTTCAAAAATTCAGTTCTACAACTGTGATTTTCCATAATTACAAGTAAATTCTCACAATTTGGATTTTACATCTAAAAAACAAAACAAAAAACAAAACAAAAAAAAAACATACAAAGTAATCTGTCCTTGATCAACTTTTTTATAGCGGTGACCCCAACAGAACTATTGAGGTAAAGTTGGTTTTATATTTGCACATTCCTTCTACATTCTCCCTATATTGTGCACTTTGAATATTCAGACTGAAATTACATGCAAGTTGTTCAAAACAACATTAGCACTATTTAATTGACTGTGAACAATGTTGTACTTTAATACAGCCTCTTTTGGCTGCTAATATGATTTCACTACTTAGAATATGCAATGAATACTTTGCTGAAAAGGAGAAAGTCTAAATGTGTGAATATCAAACTAACTTTAACTCAATAAAAGGACTGTGGCATTATTTTAAATCTCAGTAGTACAGTATGTGATTGAAAAGAAAAAGAATTCGTTATAAAGCGTAATAATACCTTTTAATATATAAACAGGAAATGTTAGTGTCATAAGTGTACATTTCTATAAGAAAGAAAAAAACGAAAGCGACGCAAACATTATTGGTAAGCGTTTTAATTTAGATTCAGAGGTGTTTACATCTAAACAGCAAATTTACTGTCAGTTTCTAAAAGTTCACATATAATTAAAAGGCAAGAATATACAACGCTACATTACAGTGGAACATTCTGCTCCCATTCTTGTAGTGTCGAATAATACACTAATCATTTTGTGCTTAAAAAAATAGTAACCTATATGAGTTTCAATATATTTAAAATATTTTTCAAAATAAAAGGAAGACAAGATATACACAAACAGTCAGTTTCATCTACAGAATGGATCTGTACAGCAGAGCATTTCCTATTATCCTACTGGCCGAAAAACAAAATTAAAGCATAAAATATTTGCAAAAAAATGAAGAACAGTTCCTGCCGCATTATCCTCTGTCAACAAAACTTCATAATTTTTAAGACTGATATCAGTGCGTGCCCAGAATTAATTCTTACTCCTTTTAAATGGGTAATAAATAATCAGGAAATCCTTTTTATTCAGAAATAAAATATTCTGTAAACATCATCTGGACATCTCTTAAAACTGAAATAGCTGGACCTCACTTTTACAGAAGGTGTAATGATAAAAAACAAAACAAATAAACATACCAGATCACAGTTTTGCTGTAAATCAATGTTGTGATATGTGAAACGCTTACATTCTAACTAAAAATTGATCCCATGTTCTTCTATTCTCCTCCATTACTTCTCAAACAGAGAGGACCACAGAGTAAGGGGGAATCTGTTACCCTGTCCTGAATAAAAATGGCCAAAGCCAAAGTTAAGCAACAAAAAAACTAAAACAAAAAACTTGTGCCTTAAAGTTTCTAATTTTTAAAACGCTCCAACTAAGAGAAAAATTACAGCAGCCTATACAAACAAACACAAATACACAATTAAAGTCCAGGCTCAGGCCTTAGTCTTGCAGTTCTTCCGTCTGCCCTGCTATGCTCAGTAACTAACACTTACTGTAGTATTACTGTATTTATTATTGTCACATCATCATTATTATTACTATTGTTTTTAACTTTGTTACACTTCCCTGAAAGGAAATAAAGTTTTATCACATGAAGTAAAAGCAGAAAAGAAGGCCATTCAGAGAGTAGAGAGAGGAGTATCTGCCATTGGCACATGTCACATCCTCTGTAAGTCCTTCATCGCCTCTCTGTCTTGGCACAAGGGTCCCCTTAAGTCCAGGAGAAATACTGCATCTGTCCCCCAGAGGTCACCCGTCCCGCACACAAATGGGTGAACAACCGAGAAACAATCTTTTTTTTTTTTTCTTTTAGTTTTTTGATTGGTTTCTGAATGCTCCAGGTGCCTGAAGATGTACATTCATAGTAAAAGCAGTCTGAGAGGAGCTCCGACAACCCAGAGGCTCCTTAGCACAAAAACACAGCCATTTCTTCCCAAAATCCACCGGCCTTTAAGTGCTTCATTCTCCGGGTAAAAGATGCCATTAAGGACGATGAAATCTAAAAGATGAGACAAAGTCACATTTTTAAAATGACAAAGAATTGTTGAGTTTCAAATATTAAACAGATAGTTCACCCCCACTTGAGCTACCAACCCAGTTTTAATTAAGTGAGTAAACTGGTTGCCATAAAATCAACATGTTGACTTTACTTAAAAAAGTGAGTTAACCTGTTGGAACACAGAACTGTTATGTTGACTTTTTCAATTATTCACAGTTTATTAGGGGTGTCAAAATTAATTGTTTCTTCGATGTACCGCGATGCAGATGCAGACAATTTGATATCAATTCAGTAATAGATCATAACTGTTATTACGCACTGACGTCATTCATCTCCTATGCGCGATGTCGCGGTAGAATACTATGGCGAAGGAGGCGAGGACGAGTCAATAAAACGCTCCTACTACTTAAAAAGCAGGTAACTGCGCACAGTTCACTGCTGGTAAGTTTGCTGAACAGTCTAAAGAAGGTACAGCACGAGCTGCTATTTCACTACTAGGGAAAAATGCTGTAAAACTTCTTCCCGTGTCACTCATCGGTGAACAGCACTTTCATTTTTAAAGCAAATCGCAGCCCTTTCTGTTGAGCTGGTGAAGATAATGACCAATGGTAGAAGTGTAAGAACTCACTTGACAGCGCTCAAAAAGCAAGCGGGATAATATTTACATTAGTTTATTTGCTATAAATGTTCATGTTGTCTTCTGTGCATGTATTGGAGTTTCGTCTAAAACATTCAATAAGAGTGTTTTCTTTGAGTAAGTAAAGTTAAAAGTACAGTTCATATATCTGACTGCTTGCATTAAAAGACATAATTGTATAACAAATAATATACACTAATATATTTCTATATTTTAATAATTTTTTTCTTGTGTTGTGAAGAAAAAAACTAATTATGTATGGAAAGAATCATCAATGCATCATTTATTCAATCGCTTTTTACAGTGTAAGTAACAATACACTCACCTTGTGTAAATTCGGCTTTCCTCATGCACTTCCATCTCTGAGCTCTTAAACTCATTGAGCTCTTTACGAATAGCAGCCTAAAAAAAAAAAACAGGTTAAAATAAGAAATTCAAAAGAAAATGATGTCTTTCAGGACTATTTATAACCACCACTATCAAAGTAAACTGATACCTTAAGATCTTTAAATGGACACAAATATGTGTGTGTGTGCTTGCATGGTATGCTAATGAGATGCCAGACTGAAAATCTTTGTAATATTTGTACCTTGTCTGCGGGAGTGAGTTTGGTCCACGGCTTGTCAGCACGGCGGTCATAATCCTGAGCACTTGTGACCTCCACATACTCGTGGAAACGTAAGATCTTTCGAGCCTGTAGCTCGGCCACGGTCGGTCGTTGACTCAACTGAAACAGAAGAAAAGCAGATGAATGTGTGTTACAAATCCTATCAGTTTAAGATTTCGCTTCATGAACTTTAGTTAGTGTAATATAGCTGTTTGAGCAAAACAAAAAACATCTATAATCCATAAATTTCTACACAAAGGGAGATATTTTCTTTTACAGAATTTGCTTTTAGGCTAACTTCTTATTATATTTTATTTTTTAAATTTTGTTTTGGGCTTTGACATCAAAACCCCAAAACATTAGGGAAAACCTTATGGCTGGTTTATACCCATGGAGCCTGCCTTGCACGTAGCCGTGCATTTATACTTGTGCGTGAAGTTTGTGTTGCTCTGCAATGACACTTTTGAAACGTTAGCTGGCAGTAGGTTTTAATGTTCCTCTGTATCGTTTCTTCGCTGGTCTTGTTTTTTCAGAAAGCTACCTTCATGTACAAGTGGCAAAAACTCGCTCATTCTGAGGGAGGAACTGGCAGACGTGCAACAACTTTAATAACAAGGTAAACAAAAAACAACAGTTTCCCACTGGGGCTCCTTCACGGGACTCCACACACTTAAACACTCGCTCCAACGAGTTTGTGCGACTCTCCCCCTGCCAACATTCATCAGCGATACAAAGCTGACCAATCCTAGAGCTTGCTCTACGCGTCATTGCGACGTGTAGTTATACAAGTAATTTTTTCGCGAGGTGCGTGCCAGCCACGGCAAGGTGTAAGCAACCACGTGCAGGCTTCGCTGGACCATACGCGTGCGTTTGACACAGAAGCATAAATCAGCCTTAATCCTTTGGTCCTGGGCATGAAGCATTCTTCATTGTGTACTTGTGTACAGTAGCTGGGTTTCCATCACCCTGTGCTAACGCGCATTTTAAAGCATCACATGAGAACTGAGTCAAATTTCGAATATTAATCCCTTAATACAGCAAAACGTTTTTATGTTCGATTGAGGTGGTTTTGGACTTGTATGAAACTTGTGGGTTGAAGCAACTAACGGGATATTCATTTGATGAATAAACTGATGTAGTGAACAATCCACATGACTAATTATACTTAGTTTGTTTACGGTTGGTTCTTAGGCTACCTATACTACAGCGAGCTGCTCTAGCAACTTGATGGAAACGTGTCTAATTCATATTTGGTACTTTTTCTTTTTAGCAAAATTTGAAAAGATTTGCTAAATGTTAGGATGGAAACCCACCGCGTGAATCAGAACGCAGTGGCAGCTGACCAATCAGACCCTATTGTGTATTTTTGAGGGAGTGGCTTCAGAGAACTAGAAATTCGACTGCTTTTAGGGGAATGGACACAGCGGTAAACAGGTGTTACACTGCACCTCGTATACACTCAAGCCTTTGAAAATAGCTAAAATGTCACCCCTTCAATGGACAAATTTATTTCTTGAACATGAAAAATGAACATGAATATTCTATTCCAGCTGTAAAGCAAGCAAACCCAATCTCACCTTTCTGGTGAGTCTGCGCTTGATCTCTCGGACCTCTGCTTGTCTGTCTGCTTCATTTTTGGCTGGAGGGAAATGAGAACAATTATTAGGACCCCAAATAGGCTGACTGAAATCCAAATTCAATACAAAATGATGAGCAGTATGAAAAAACGTTGAGAAGATTAAGGATAAGCACAAAATAAAAGTGGATTTTTCAGACAAAATGTCACAAACTAGAACTAATAGAATGACATGAGAGAAACAAACAAAGCAGTCAGTGTCAGTAATCTCACATGAACAGACTGTGATGTGGGTCAGAATCAATCATTCTGTGAACATTGTGTGAATCAACAACAGGAATAAATGTGACTAATGAAACAGGAAAAGGAGAGGACAGATCGGAGGCTGGAAAATAAATGACAAAACAATGGCCGGAGTGAGCATAAAGAGGCAATTTACGCTGGAGAATGTTTCTCTGTTCCAGCTCCTCAGCAGTAGGTCTTTGGCTCAATCGTCTACAAAAAAAACAAACAAAAACCATTTTTATTTTCTATTTATTATTATTTATTAACATCCGTGATTTAAAATTCAAATCATGTTTAACAGAGCAAAGGCATTTCATAGTATTTATATTTTTTCTTCAGGAGAAAGTATTCTTTTATTTTAGATTTGTTTCGACTGACTTCTGGACAAAACCTGTGAAATTGGCACCCCATAAAAATAAATAATCCCCAAAACTCATTTGTGCTACGTTCGCGCTGATTTGTGCCACAAAAACGAACGTTTACGCTGGTTTAGTGTTTGAGATATCAAGAACTATTATTTTTTTTTATGGTGTGACGTCACTTTCCACCCCATGTTGCTCAAATCGCTCAAAATCAAGTTCATTTTAGTGGCTCAAATCAACACAGAGCACAAACTAATGGCTCCAGTTTTGTGCAATTTAGAGGAACTGGGGTGGAAAGTGACATCAAGGAAATATTTTGGTTGAATCTAAACAAGGAAAATAGATACAGCGCTTGTTTCAGTTGCACAAACCAAGCACAAATGAACTGTGCTGATTTGGAGCGATATGAGCAACATGGGGTGGAACGTGCTGTCAAAAAATAATGCTTAATATCTCAGACCCCAAACCAGCACAAACATTCATTTTTATGGCACAAATCAGCACAAAAGTGACACAAACGAATAGCGTAGTTTTGGGGATTAATTTCTTTTATGGGGTGTCAACACCGCTGTTGTCAATGAATTCCTAATTATTCTTGCCTAGTTAAGCCTTTAAATTACACTTTAAGATGAATACTAAGAATACTAAGAGTATCTTGTAAAACAACTGGTACAATATTATGTACTGTCATCATGACAAACACAAAAGAAATTAGTTATTAAAGCTATTGTTTAAAAATGTGTAGAAAAATATTTGAGAAAGAATTTAAATTTCACAGGAGGGCTAATATGTTTGCCTTCAACTCTATTATACTTTGAGTGTATTTTTAATATACAAGAAACCATATTTTGTTGGAGTAAACTTTTATCCCAGACTAAGTTCTTGCACTGTGATTCCCAGCTGTGTTTAGATGGTGTTTTTGAGTGTACTCTGCATTGATGTGTGTGAGTGAGTTTTTACCGTGTGAGTGCTGTCCCGATCTGTGTTCGGATGGCCTCCCACTGCTCCTTGCTCTGCCATGACAGACCCGTGTGCTCCACTTTGGCCTGGCGCTCAGGAGCCTGCCTGTCTGGAGCAGAGGGCCGACTGCTCAGTTTCAGCGCCAGCGTGTCCTTCCTCTTCACCCTGCTGGCCAGAGCACCTGCCGCAACACACACAGTCACAAGATCTGGCTCGCTTTTATACGGACAGATGTCTGAGTGTACAGTCCTACTAAAATAAAAACTGTGAAATTAATACAGACAGCAGAAGGCTGTTCTAAAGACAGGGATGTTATTCGGAATGTTCTATTTATTAAAGAATCCTGGAAAAAATTATCATGTTTCTGCAAAATTATTAAATAGCACTACTGTCTTCAACACTGATTATAACAAATCTCAATATTCTGAAGGATTATGTGACAGTATATATATATATATATATATATATATATATATATATATATAAAATTATAAATGGTTAAAGAGATATTTTTAACAATATATATTTTTTTAAATATTGTACAAACATTTGTTTGTGATAAGTTTTTTTTAAAAGAATTATTAATGAAATAAATAAAACATTGGGGATCACAAGAGATCTTAAATTTGACTGTATATAAATAAATAACAGTAAGTCAAACTAGACAATGATTCACACTATTTTACAATTGCTGAGAGAAAAACTACAAATAATCAGAATTATTGTAAAATAGCATACCACAAACCTTTTTTAAAACTAAATGTTTACCACAAACCTTTTTTAAAACTAAATGTTTACACGCATTTTAGTTGACAATTTTCAAAATGACAATTTAAAATAACAATTTTAAATATGAAAATGATATTAAGTATAGAATCTATTATAATTTTATTTATTTTTTTATTTTACATTTTATTTTGCTTAGTCATCTGAAACAAAACCTATTGTGAGAAATTTGCTATGGAAACACTCACAGCTAATGCTTATATGTTTATTTAATCTTATATGCAGTATAATGCAAGTCCCAGTATGTTTCAGATATTAAAAACATGGCTTATATTACAGAAAATACAATTATATAAATATATAGATTTGGTCAAGATACAATAAAAAAAAAGAAAATCTGGTTCCTGAGGGTTTAAAAAAAAATCTAAATACAGAGATAATCGCCTTTAAAGTTGTCTATATTAAGTTCTGATTTAGTTCTGAGTTTTGATCTACTTACTGTAGAAAAATTTACAAAATATCTTCATGGAACATGAAGTTTACTTAATATCCTAATGATTTTTGGTATAAAAGAAAAACCTATAATTTTGGCTCTCCAACATAACACTGGTTATGTGGTCCTTGGTCACATATTGCAGGATGACAAAGCCAACATTCATTAGGAGACATTCATCCTGGCATAGTTTTTTTTTAGGTTTTCTGTTTTAATAATAAATATTTGAATCAAATACTATTAAAACTGTTTTTACTTAATCATTGTTTATTTTCAGACAGTACATATACCATATACTGAAAAAAGATTGATTGGATTTAATAATTTTAAGTTAAGTAGTTGCAAACAATTAATTTAGAGTTTAAACAAACAAGTCAAATTTAGAAATGTTCAACTTCATTTGTTTGAATTCAACTTATATAAATGGTTTGCAACAATTTGCAATGAACCATCTTTCAGTGTATTTAAAGTAAAAAAATGAATTAAAAAAAACTTTTCACATACTTGGTGGGCTATCGTCTTCCTCGTCTTCATCGGATTCATCGTCTTTATACAGCACGGGCCCGTCCGAGTCGCTCTCCTCCGGGTGCTGATCTTCCTCATCATCTTCCTCCTCACTGCTGTTGTTTCCTTCAGGGATGACGCTGACGCTCAGCTCCCCCACAAGACACCTGCGGCTGCGAGGCTCAAGCTCTGGCTGAGACTGAGGGGATGGAAGGTGATCTGGAGGTTCTTCGTCGTCATCATCATCCTCTTCCTCCTCCTCTTCATCAGAGTATTCATCCTCATCCCTGAGCAGATAAAAAATATATACTGATTTCATAGTGAACCCATATGAATAACACTATTACTTTTTTTTTTAACATCCAGTGAAAAACCGAAGGACACAAAATATAATAATAAAAAAAAGGCCAACAGCCCAAAAAAAGCCCAAAAGAAAAGCAATTCCAGAAGATCAAGTTGAGGCATGCATTATTTTGTCGTTTAAAAAGCTGTTTCACTCAGATACACAGCAAAAAGGCCCAGATAAACCTGAAGTATGAACTGGTGTTTTGAAATAATTCTGGAAGAATAATTTGCTGTGGGTTCCCCCTCGAGAGATGTTTTGTTTTTTAAATAAGGCTTTTTAATTAATGAGAATAATCTGTCTGTAGTAAACAAACTAATGATACTTTGACAGTTGACAAATGCTGTCATCTAGTTGCTTATTAGAGGCATCATGAAACGCATACATCCTCAAAAAAAATAATAATAATAAATTGATACAAGTGTGTCTTTGCAGAGCTAAAGCATTATCAAAATGCTGGTATGTGGTAACAAGAGCCAGTAAATTATTTGGAATAAATGAAAGAATATTAAGAGTACATACAAAGTATTAAACAAGGCTAACATGATTGTCAATGATGAGAGGCATCTTTTATCATACACCTTCAAGTTGTAACCATCAGGTCGTCGATATTGTGTTCCCAAATAGGTCAAAATGATCATTTATCCCTCAAGCAGTTAAGCTTTAAAATTTCTCCTCTCTTAGTGGCAGTAGACTGGATATTTATTTTGAGTAGTGGTACCATAGTACTTTGGGTTTTTAAAAATTATTTATTTATATAAATGACAAATGTGAAATTTTCAAATGTCTCTGTGGGTGTACGCTGCAAATGAAATGTCTTTACATGAACAAATAAAGTTAACCAACTAAATAACTAATCAAGTTACGCTACATTATGTTACAAATAAAACAAAAACTACTACTAATCATAAAATAATCATAGGAAAATCATACTGTATGAAGTGTAATTCTCATGGAAAGTGAAGACTGCTACACTACAGTATGCTTTCATGTGTAGAATAAGTATAAATGGGCATTTACTGAGAGGAAAAATCCTGAAAAAATGACTTATTTAATTGTTTTTGTACAATTGATTGTAATAATATTAGACATTTAATTTCATGAACTGTAATATTATAACAATTACCACAGTTTCATTAAAAGAAATAAAACAATTGGGACAGAAAATAAATACCATGCATTAACTATTTTATCGTTTTTTTCACCGACATCCAATAAACTTATTGTAGGCCAAACAGTAGTTAAGTATTAAACTCAGCAACTTATTTAAGTACAAAAAAAGAGCATAACATAATTCTACATTCATTAAAACAGCCTATTGTATGAAGAGAGACAAATAATCTGAATAAAGCATTGAGCTGAAGTGTTATTCTGTGTTCACACCGGACATGGCAAGCGCAGAGAAATCGCTCTATTCACATGTAAATAGACGCCTGAAAATTTAAGTTTAATTGCTTCATTCACACATACAAATACGCTTCATTCGGTCAAATTCAGAGAATTTGAGAACAGACGTGGATTCGCATCATGGGCAGGGCTTCTGTCTGCCCGGTGACTGTAGCTACGTTGCTAAATGGCTAACATGGATTTTATTGAGAAAATAACTGTGATTATGTGCTTTATGAAGGCTGAAAAACCATGTTGATTCGTTTGGAGCAGTGTCTGAGTCCACTAGATTATTTCAGAGGTGCACTGAGCTCTATGAGTTCATTAACTCCTCCAGAAACACAACCTGGACAATGGAAGCTTTCAGCTGTGCTTTTGACTGAGCCAAGCCCAGTTTGATGAACTGTTGTCGGTGTCTGCAAGAGAATTTAACCCTGGGACGCCAACAACAGGCGCTACATCATAATCACACACGTACAAGAGCAAGCTCCTGATTGGTTAACACAGCACGAATGTCTGCTGAAGTTCAGATTTTGGGTTTTGCGTGTTAAGCGCATCAAACGAGCAAAATGCTCATATTGACCATACCATTTGCATAGCAGGATGTCAATTCGCGCCTTTGCATTGACTTAACATGTAAATCACTCACGCTTGATGCTTCTACCGCGTCTGGTGTGAACACAGCATTAGTTTGTGCAAACTAATTCACATTACTTAGACCAGATGCTTTCTTAACAGTGCTTTTCTCACCAGTTTTTTTTTTGCTATTAAGGTGGAAGCATGCTTCACATATAGCATATGCACATTAATTTAAAGGGCCACGAAACCCCCCAGTCTCAGCGTGGTGTTTTCACACCAACAGTCTGTAAAAGCTCAGTAAAGTGGGTGTGTCCAGCTCGGTTTAGGTAGGAGTGTCGGGGGAGGGAAAGAGGGAAGGTTTTGCATATAAATGGGAGTTTCCATTTGTGCACGCGCTGACTTTCAAACACACACACATACACACACACACGCGCGCAGACGCAGGGTGAGAAATACAGGGACTGTTCACATGGACTTCAGTCATCTAATTATTTGCCAAATTATTAATTCGTGGACTTTAATTGCAGTTTGGCACTTTAACGTTTATTCACGAACATTTCCTGCGTGTCCCCCGTGACAAACCAGATATTAAATGTTAGTAACTGCTGAAGGAGTGCATATTTAATGGAGTATTTGAAACGCACGGCATATTTCAGGAAAATAAATCCTGCATTTCTCGGTAACTAAATGCACTCGGTAGGTAGCGTCAGAAAGCCGTGTGTGTATAGACTAATCTGTCACTAAATGCGGCGAAAAATCTACACGACAGTAATCGTTTGATTAAGATGTTTACACTTTACACGGATTCTTCAGTCTATAATACTGTAGTGATATTAACGTGCTGTAAACTCAGCAACAGTTCTAATCATTTGACTAAGGTCTGTCTTTAAACACTGAAAGAGTATTGCAGACGAAACCAACTAACTTTGCCATCTTCATCAACAAACAAACACCATTAGACGCCTACTTACCGATCAGGTGACATGTTCTCTGCAAACGTATTTATGACGCATGATAATACACCACTTTATTCCAACTGCTTGGGTCAACACGCGAGCTTTACTCTCATCTCGGGGAAATGAAAACAAATACTTTGTTGCGGCACATTTATCAACGCAACACCGACGAACCAATCCTCTCGGCTGGCGACAAAACGTAGCGTCTCTCTGCCGTTTGAAACTTGTCACAGGCAAACACTTCCTGTTTATGTAGTTCATGCATATTGATGAAGCTCCGCGTCATACACAATAGAGCGCTCTGATTGGTTTGAACAAAGGCCATGTCATGAATTAATACAGCACGCTGACTGACGTCAATTTGTTCGCTTCCGGGTAGACGTCCACTCTACACGCTGGACCACATGCAAAGACCTCAACGGCGTGACGCAGCCACTAAATTCGTTTCAAACCGGAAGAACGAATTTGCTCGAAATAACGCAAAAACAACCAATTTTCACTTTTTAGTCAATTATATGTGTCCTAATAGTGTTTATAGCAGCGTGGGACACATATATGACTGTCAACAGCCCAAAAAATGTGTTTTGGTGTTTCATGGCCCTTTAAATGCAACTTGTAGAGTGGGCAATATACTGCTACTTGGTCACCTCAAACTCTTTTTACCCTTAAAGGTCCCATGGAACTAAAAGAAAACATTTTGAATGTTTAGACATTTTAGATGTTTCAGTCTGTTAGTTTTAAGGACATCTATAAGTTAATTTGCTCCAAAACAGTGACAAAGTTCACATTTAGGAGATTTGCATTGTCACTTCCATCTAAATGGATCAACTTTTTTCCCACATCACCTCATACTTCAGTTCCTCATCAAAGCTTGACCAATTAAATGCTCTCTAGTGTCTGACATGTCCCCCCTTCAAGACGTTTCTCATTTGATGCGCTTGAGCTAAACCACTCTCATTGGCAGAGCTTCAATAAAAACAAAACACTATTGGCTACGTTTTAAAATGAAAGGGCCTACTCTACATCCCACTCTCTTCATTTTTCAGTTGAGATTACGTCAAACATCAAATAAAAAATGCTCTTTTCAAAGCACTCCATGGGACCTTTAAATAAAAAATGAGAAGTTTCATTTAACCAATAAGATTCTTTGAACTTCTACAGGTTTTAGAATCTAGCAGCAACTAACCACTTTATGCCAACTTTAAAATATTAAATATAAAGATTTTTTAAAATTATTTATACTCCTAATGTTAACCTGCCAAATACAATGTAAAACCATGTATTAAAAAATATATTCATTCATTTTTGATGGACCGCACCTAGATGACACTCACAGTTTGAGAGGCTGGATGGTGACCGGCAGTGGCCGTCCCCCCTGGTACTCTGGCGGTGTCTCAAACAGCAGTGAATGGGCTCGTTGGGAGCCATCCGGGTGTGGGACAGTGGGTCCTGGGCTACTGAGGGCCCTCTGGATCATGATGTGTAAGGGAATCGGGGCTTGTCGGGCTGGTGGTTCCTCTGGCGGGCTGGGAGGGTCAAAGTGGACTGGCAGTGGCTGGGGCAGGGGGTAGGGGTACGAGTGTTGGTGGAGCAGGTGATGGGTGTGCGCTCGCGGAGGGGATGGGGGGATGTGCGTGGGCAGAGGTGGTGATGGGGGCGGCGGGGGCAGCTGGTAGCCCCCAGGGATGTTGGCCCTCATGTCCTCCGACAGGATGGAGGGAAGGGAGGCGATGGTGAGGGGCGAGTCCTCTGGGTTGCGTTTTGTGACAGGTGTGGTTCTCTTTGGGGGCATGGGGGGAGACGGCTTGGCTGGAACTAGGTTCATGCCTCCTTGTGTAAGTTCAGCTGTAGAAAAATATATGTAAAGAAACATTGAAGGTTAGGTGAAGTTTTAAATATTAGAAGAAATCAACTTTAGTTGAGTTAAGTTGCAATATTACTGTACTGTCACTCAATAGAATTACAGAAACTGTATGCTCACACGCTCACATGTCATTTCAAACCCATATAACTTTCTACCAAGGTGGACAAAAGATTATATTTTATGCGTCTTGTCAAAAGAAATGAGTTTATCATCTGGTCAACTTTAACTCCCTCACTCAATGACTCCTCTCACAAGAGCAGTGTGTCAATTTATAGGGGAAAAAACATGTCTCTTAACTGAAAGCTGAAACTAAATATAAAAATGTATATTAAAACATGATTTTAATTATTTTAATTAATAAATTAATTATAAATAATTTGTTGCATTATTAAAGCTTAATATAATTGCATTAAAAGAAAGGTACAAAATGAATAAATAAAAAAAGACAAAAACAAAATTAAACAAATCTACTTTTGTCTCAAAAACAAATCTAAATGATTAACTAAGGTCATTTATAAGTTAAATCTAAATCTAAATACAAACACCCTATAAAAAATAAAGTATATACAGTAAGCACATACAATCAAAGTAATTTAAAATCTTATAAATCACTATAATTTTATTTAATTTAAATTAAAATAAAAAAATATTAATTAATATGATAATATAAATATAACTTTAAGAAAACTGTACAACTTTAAGTAGTTTGTGTCATTTTTTTAAAACACAAATGGTAGATTTTACTGCATTGTAAAACCATTCGGATCGATTTTTCTGTGTTCCTTAAAGGTAATAAACTGATACAGGTTTGAAACGACATGAGGGTTTAAGTAATCACAAAAAACACTTTTGATGAACTTCCTTTTACATGGGGTTTACAGATTTCACATTTCAGATTAGTGATTTTATTTTAGTAGAATCATTCCAACTTGGCAGATACCAATCGGTTACAGAACACACTGCAAACAAGCAAGTTCACTGACAAAAAGCCATGTGACTGCTAAATCGACTCATTCACAAGCCCATGTCACATGACTCCATAAAACTGCCAAAGAAATGGTGTTAATAAAATGAAGTACAGCTGCTATACATCACTCATGAGTAGGAAGCATAAAGTTAGCTGAACATGCTAACCTCATGTTAAAACATGCTTTTGGATTAGCCTGCCCTTCAACTAATCAAATACATGAATTTCAGCCCTGAAGCTCCGGCCTTCAGCATGTGATGAGGTGGACTGGATTCATTCCTCGCTCTCTAATCTCACAGCTGCTGGTGAAGCAACTGTTGCCTGCGGTAGCATATACTGAACATATGCTAGCATCTGTTTGGCATGACGGGGCATTTACAGCAACGATGGCAAAGACCGACTCAGTTCCACAGGGGTCTTTTGAACACCTGCTAATAATGTGCCAACGTACTAAATGCTTTAATGCCCAAAACATGCAGGTTTTGCTCTTGAGAATGTGAGTGTAGGGTAAGCCACTTCAACACTTAATCTACAAAATATACTAGCATCCATTTACACTAATTGCTATTTCTAACGCATAGTGCTTCTTCTTTAGTACCTTTTAAAAGATACTAGTATTTATTCATTAGATACTAGAACTTATTCATGAGATATGACACTTATTATTAGGTGTGAATTCATTAGATATTAGTAATTATACAACAGATACCAGTACACTTCTATTAGATTGGTACTTATTTTTACCTAAATTATGTCTTTATACTGAAAGTATCTAACAAACAAGTACAAGTGCCTATTTAATATGCAAGTACTAGTATCTAATACATAAGAACTAGTGTCTGTCGATTAGAAACTAGTATCCGAGTAGTACTGGTATCAATTAAATAAGTCCTAGGTTCTAACAAATAAGAAATTGTATTTATTGAATAGGAACTAGCAAGCAGGGCCAGACAGAATCCGCAGATACTTTTTTTGCTATTTCTGCACAGAACTGTGAAAAATCTGTGGATTTATGAGAAATGATTTTGTGAGTATAGTGAAACAATAAATAAAAAATATATATTTCTAACCTTTGTTAAAGATTTACTATACAAATCCAATTAGATCTACTTGTTTGGTAAACAAAGAAAGTCTCTCTAATATATCAACTAAAACACAGAAAATCTTACTTTATAAACTGTATTGTAAATAAATCCTATAAACATTTGCATATTAGTCAATAATAATTCTGAAATTAATATGAAAACAGAACAAATATATTTACATACATTTACATAAGTAAATAAACACTCTAAATGATGGGCTAAAAAGTACTGGTATCTTATATATTAGTAATAGGAACTAGTATCAAATGAAAAATCACTAATATCTATTGAAAATGAACTAGTTTGTAAGCAGTAGTCTTAATTTACTGTATTATTTCCTGGTATTTAACTAATAAGTACTACTATTTTTTTGAATAGGAACTAGTATCTATTGAATATGTTCTGGTACATACTTATCAGAAACAACCATCTAATGAATAAGTACTAGAGTCTATTTAATAGGTACCTATTAACAACTATCTAATGAATAAGTACTAGAGTCTATTTAATATGTAGCTAAAGATTAAGTAATGGTATCTGCCAAAAAAAAAAAAAAAACGTTCTAGTATCTAATAAATTAGTACTAGTATATTTTGAATATGAACTAGTATCTAATGAAAAAGAACTAATATCTATGTAACAAGTTTCTAAATAGTCATCTCAATTTAATAGGTCCTGGTATTCAACAAATAAGTAATAATATTTACTCAATAGGAACTAGTATCTATTGAATATGTTCTGGTATTTACATGTTAGAAACAACTATCCAATAAATAAGTAATAGAGTCTATTTAATAGGTACCCGTAGCTAAAAAAAATAAGTACAAGTACGTACTGGCATCTACTGCAAAGAAAATAATGAACAGTTCTAATATCTAATAAATTAGTACTAGTATATCTTGAATAGGAACTAGTATCTAATGAAAAATAACTAATATCTATTTAACAAGTTTCTAAAAAGTTGTCTCAATTTTATAGGTCCTGGTATTCAACAAATAAGTACTGATATTTATTCAATAGGAACTAGTATCTATTGAATATGTTCTGCTATTTACTTATTGGAAACAACTATCGAATGAATAAGTAATAGAGTCTATTTAATAGGTACCCGTAGCTAAAAAAAAAAATGAGTACAAGTACGTACTGGCATCTACTGCAAAGAAAATAATGAACAGTTCTAGTATCTAATAAATTAGTACTAGTATATTTTGAATAGGAACTAGTATCTAATGAAAAAAAAACCTAATCTCTATTTAACAAGTTTCTATATAAATAGAGTCTATTTAATAGGTACCAGTAGCTAAAAAAAATAAGTACTGGCATCTACTGGAAAGAAAATAATGAATAGTTCTTGTATGTAATAAATTAGTACTATTATATTTTGAATAGGAACTATCTAATGGACAAGTACTAGCATCTTCTGAACCACCATAGGAACAAGTATCTTTTAAAAATCTATAAGTATCTTAAAAATGAGCACTACTAGCTAATGAATAAGTAGTAGTGCTTAATGGAAAAGAATAAAAAATATATGCTATTTGCATAAAAACTGACGCTAGTATGTTTTACAGATTAAATGTTTAAAATGGCTTGCCATAGTAAGAGAAAAAGGAGGAGTAGAGGAAAAGCAGCGAGGGGGACACGTTAGTCTCACACTCAGGTGCGCTAAAGGCATGCTAGAGCTGAGAGTGAGGAAGATGAGGCTCTAGCGCACATGGCAGCAGATGAAGCACACAGCTTTGGTGACCGACCCGGCCTCGACGTTTACCTGTGCGCAAGCCTCCTGCCCGCCGGCAGAGGTACACAGGCAGGGACAGGTAGACGTCATAGTCACCCTCACGCTTCCAACAGGACCAGTAGAGAGGGATATCACTGCCGTCACCCCCGTGCAGGGTGGAGGCTGGCAGGGGGGGGACAAAAACACTCAGTCCCCGAGCATTAAACAACACAAACCTTCACAAAGCAGGACGACTTGCTCCTCTAAATGACTGTGAACAACTCACCAATATGCACAACAGTGAGACTATACATACGTTTTCTAAAGTCAACGTGAAATCATAACTGATCCCATTTATATTTCTAATGAATGTTCTTAATCTTAAAGGGGTCATGAAACGAAAAATTACTTTTACTGGAGCTTTTAATAAATAAGAGGTCATCAAACTACAGTAAATAAATATCCTATAAGTTACAGACCTGAAATCATCCCTGTCACTAAAATAAAAGCTTTTATTGACAGAAGGCCCAGAAAATGCTAGATCGTGGAATGTACCCATCTATGATGTCACATTCCCCTTTAACATACCATATCTATTCAGTGGTTTAATTTTATGAGCGAATAGCAGCAGCCTAAACAATTTACCCACCGTGCTTCTGTTAGAGGAAAATCAACACAAGTGGGAAAAAAGCTTCATGAATAACATACAATCAAAGACAAAACTGAATAGGTATGTATTGTGGACTATGATTTGAGACACACTCCATATATAACAAATCAAGGAGAAAAAGCAGCTGTGTTTTGTTTGTATTAGATGTTTTGTCATGGGATGCCACTTTGCACACACTTTGTAAAATTTTACAAATTGGAAAAAATTCAAGTCAAAGTACTGCAAAACTCCTGTTTTTCCAATCACTAAATATTTACATACAAGTTGTCAGTGTGAATCCCCCATAAAAATCCTCCCATTTTCCAAGATGGACTGAAAAGTAGGGATAAGCTTAATGCTTATTGAGTTTGATGTTTTTGAGAGTAAAATCCATGTGCACATTATAAATGTCCAGAATAATAATAATAATTTTTAGTCAGTTCATGACCCCTTTAAAATGTAAGTCATTGACTGATGTCAATTGTTTAAAACAAAATGATGCTCACAATTTATTTAATCAAAATGTAAATTTGATATGCTCTTCTTTAAAAAATAAATTGCTAAAATGAACATACTATGGGAGGTTTAATGATTAAACTCCAAAACTCACATAACTCATATATTAGGAACATACTCCATGCATATTCTGTTACTGAGAGAATATCTGCGGCAAGCTTTTAAAGACAAAAGTAAATCAGACAAACATCTAAAACAAATTATACATATATATTATTTTAATATATTCTTTGCCCCGCACTAGTTAGTCTGTTCCCTAGAATATACTGTTTCGTTTGGAAATGTCACATTATGGAAATAAAATGGGTTGCAAATGGCAATTCATGTTGACTTTACATGCATAGAACCAGCTAAAGCCATAGATATGAATACCTAGGAGATCCAAAAGACGTCAACAATAGTACCGCAATTTTCTTTATTGTGCTAACAGTTGCCTTTGCATAAACAAAAATACTGCAGCACTAAAAAAAATGATTAAATGTTTTCAAATGTTGTAGGTAAACGTACACAGCATTGTACAATACAGACTCTTCTAACTCACCAGGCTGTGGTTTAAAATCAAGAACCAGACCATTCCAGTGTGCCTTGATTCAGTGAAATGTTCAAAGCAGTAAAATAAAACACAAGTGAGATGTGCAGCTCTGCTTTTCAGAAGCGCTGACTGACAGGGCTATTAACTGGTTTCCAAATGGACAGCAGGAGGCAGTGTGGAGGTTTTAACGACTGAGAGAAAACAACATTTAGACATTTCAAACCATGACAAACTTGGCTATTAAACCGTTTTCGTAGGTGGAAGACTTTTTTTTTTTGCTAAATAACACACTTTTGCCTTTGAACAAATGACAGCCATTTTCTATTCAGCAGGACTGCCTAAATATAAACATTTCTAATATAAAGCTGAATATACAGATTAAAATAAACATCTTTTTTTTTTTTTTTTTTTTTAGAAATAGACTTATTTTACAAGTCACCTAAGAGAAGGTAACAGTTTAGATTTATTATTTTTAAATTCATTCAGCCAATCTCCATGTCTGTCTGGAGCCCTTTTAGCTTAGCTTAGTATAGTCATTGAATTAAATTAGAACATCAGCAAAGTTCTTTAATCATTACACCGAAATTTGAGTATAGTTCCTAGCCATTTTAACTAAAAACCTTCATTTTCTGTCAGTCTTATACACAAGGTAACAACAGAAGAGTCACACTTTAAAAAGGAAAACTATCAAAACTCTTTTTTTTGAAATTGTTAAGAAAAATGCTACTTGTCTGGTTCAATGATTTATGCCAAGCTAAGCTAACAGTGCTCCCCACCAAGCGGCAACCTCCCGCTCTCGCCAATACGGACGTAACCAAATTGCAAATTCCGCTAGTCCTGGCTCCATATGAAGCAAATTTCTATTGAGCCCACTGTTAAAATAGCCAACTTCACAGCAGAAAAACAGGTCTTTACAGCCTGTTACAAAGAACGATTTTGGTTCATAAAGCTAACATTACCCTTCATGACAACTGTGAGGGGGTGTTTTTTTTTATAACTCATCCGTTTTCTTTATACTAAGTTTTATTCAGTTTGCATAATTAAGGGCGTGGCCACTTGAGTGACAGCTAGGTCTGGCTGGTCGCAGTCACTTCACCTCAGCTGATTAGCCACTGATCTCGACATATTCATCGTATATTTGTGTTGTTTTATGTGGCTTTACAGTCAGTTGCCTTTTGGAATTATTTCTTAGAATTATCAGATGATATGGCATGCTGTGTGCACTTAATTGTGCTCACTAACCATTCACGTGCTCTAGAACAGTTGTCTGAAGCATTGTCATACAGTGATATGCCTGCATTTCAGAAATAGCCTTAATTTACTAACACAGACTATATCTGAAGTGTTTGAAAGTAATTCGCATTTTCCTCCTGTTGAAAAACATCATAAGAGCAATGCTTAGTGGCTCAATGTATAACAACAGTGTTTTTAAAAGTCTAAACACTTTATTGATATAGTGTACAACCAAGCACATGTGGTCAGAACACAAACGAGTCGCAGGTAATGAAGTATTAAGCCTTTCTCCCAATGGAAAGCCCGTCTAAGCAAAATGCCAGCATGCGTCTGTAGCTCTGCTCACGCTCCGCCCCTTTGCCCTTGTATGGTATCCCCCGGTTGGGGCGATGACGCGCAAACAAAATGGCGACGGTTGGCCACGCCTACTGGTAGCTTCTTTCGGGTTCTTCATAAACCTTTGGGTGACGTCACTGATACTACGTCCATATCTTTTATGCTCTCGACAGACAGGGAAATTGGCTGAATGGATTCAAAAACAGTAAAACTCAACTGTTTAACTCAAGGTAAATTGTAAAATGAGCATGCTTCAATGAAAAAGAGAATATTACATCTAATAGTAATTCTTATAGTATTTGACATCAGATCGCAGTCATTCAGTGGACAGATTTTTCCAAATAAGAAAGATCTGCCATTAAATCTGGAACAAATGTGTCTTTGTTTTCCTGTAACAATCAGAGACAAACAACAACAATCCAGATTACAGCATAAATGAAAGCCATGCCTTAAATTCTCACTCAGCATCTCGCAATCAGAATGCTATCAAGCTGATCCGCTCAAAGGACCAAAACCCAAAATGTAAAAGCATAAAACAGCAGAAATGATTTTCAGAAATATGGTGAAGGTAATGAAATGAATACCACAAATTATGTTTCTTTTATTGGCACCCCTGCATATCATACATGCTAATAAAATGACTCAATACACATTAATGTGGCCTATTTATGAGATGTGGGGTTTAGGTCTCTCCACATCACCACCAACATCCACTTTGGCCAGGATACTAGGGTTACACCCCTAACTCTTTACGAGAAGTGCCATGGGATTTTTAATGACCACAGAGAATCAGGACCTCGCTTTAATGTCTAATAATGATTATTAGTGCTTGATCAGTAATAATGTTTCTCTTTAAAAATTTATTCTTTCTGCCTCACTTTTATTCTGGATTTAATTAACATTTCATTTTTCAGGCCTCTTGATAAAAATAAATAAATAAATAAAAACATCTTTTATTTGAAATTAAATATTTTGTAACATTCATTATTGTTGTAAAGGTTGCATGTATTGTAAAATTCAAGTCATGAATTTCTGATTCATTGAATGTGATCTCAGCACTTCACATAAAATGCACCAGCTCACAATGTTGCTGACACTTTGAAAATGGGGCGCTTCCATTGACAATAACAGAAAGAAAAAGCCCAGCTCGGGAAAAAATGCTTTAGTGGACACACTCCATAGATGTTGTCCTTTTGAACTTTCTCTTTATCAAAGCTTCCTGAAAAAATATATATTAAGCCACACAACTGTCAACACTGATAATAATAAATGCAAAAAATGTAAGAAAATTCAGCCTGAAATCTGATTTGTTTTGAACAAAATAAATCAACATAGAAAATTATTTTTTATTAAATTATTATTAACATATTAAATTATTTCACAAGATTTATGATCAAATAAATGAAGCCATGGTGGAGTCTTTTTATTTAAAAAAAAAATAGTCTAAATATTCAATATGTATTTTTGCTTTTACATTTTAACATACCTCTTAAATGGACTTTCATAGGTTTTTTCACTGAGTTTTAGGTATGGGCTGGTATAAAATTCTGATGGTAGGATAACCTTGGATAAAAATATCACGGTTTCACTGAATTGTGATAACTGCTCTAAAATAAGTTCTTTTGAAATGTCTAGGAAAAAAATAACAACATTTTTCCTCACTGAACACAATATATTTTATTTTAAGACAAGTTTAATATATTTTGGAGCAGTAAACATGTCAGGCTAAATAGTTAAAATGTATGACTGATTTCTGCGGTCTTCATTATTTTCAAAAACACAGATTTCTTTACAACTTGAAAAGGCATCTTTGGAGATCTTGCTTTTCTTTGGATGAAAATCAAGGCCACTGCACTGTTCTGCTGTAAAGCAGGCTGGATGTTGGTTTAGAAGTAGGGCTGTGCAATATGTACAAAATAATCATATCGCGATTTTTTTTAACAAATATTGCGATTGCGATTTTATTTCGTGATTTTGGCAACTGTTTTTGCTTTTTCAAACACGCTACATACACATTCTAAATGTATTCAGTGCAAAAGAAGTGCATAAACACATTTCACATTGAAATTGCATAGTATTAAGCTTAATAAATAAAACTGTAGTAAAATTGTCTTTAAAACAGACAACATAAAATAAATGAAGATGAACTAACCTCAATTCCAGTCATAACAATAAATAAAAACTAACGTAAATCAAAACCACCTATTCAGTTCTCCCGCTCAAATTCGTCATGCGCTGAGTGAGCTCTGATTGGTTAACATCTTTCTCCGGCTCAACTTAGCTGTAATTGCCCGGTGTGCTGCGTCAGCTCTGATTGGTTAAAACATTAAAATCATGTGCACAAGAACGTGAAGAAAAATCTAAATAAATTAAAAGATAAAATTGCAGCCTTTTGTGAAATTAGCCTTTTGCGAAATTAGCCTTTTATAAATTACATGTGCTTAAATCGCGATTTTTTTGTGATTGCGATTAATTGCACAGCCCTAATTAGAAGTGATTTATTTATCGAGATGTTTGCTGAATCATGGGCTGACAAGTAGCTTTTGATATGAATGGTCTTTTCTGCTGGAGATAATGTTAACCTAAATTAAATAGTCAAAAAAATGTACATGTACCGTAGGAACGGTAAAACAGAAAATTTTAGCGGTCTTAAAACCTCTACTTTTTCAAACCACGGTAAACTTTGAAACTGATTATTGTCCCATATTGAGTTTAATCAACAATTATTGGCCTATTGAGTTTAAACAACAAAAAATATATAAAAAAAAAAACAACTAACTATTTAATTTACAATGGTCTAGTACAACTAATTTTAAAAAGAACGTCTTGTAACTCCTACAAGCATCCCTCCACCATACAAACCCAAATCTACACACATGCCTGTGCATTTTTATATACACTATTATTCCGGAGCACTTTATGATTGAGCCTGATTGAGGATTGGAATGAATTGTGAATAGTGTAATTTCTCTGACGTTTATAGAGGTCACATTATATCTCATTTTCACTCACCCATAATGGCGGGGTTGTTGCTGCGGTTGATGGGCTTGGGTGGGGGCAGAGGGGGCTGTTTGGAGGGATGATTCGGGACGGTGCCCATCGAGCATGGCGCTGAGGAAGTGGTGAGGGGGGCACCGCTGGGGGGTGCTGTGTTTGCACCCGCAGAGGACACGTTACGGAGAGGTTTCCCAGTTGAGGAGGAAGAGGAGGAATTGGAGGAGCAGAAGGAAGGCGTTGCAGGGTTGTGGACGGGGGTGCGGGGCAAGCTGTCAGATCCAGGTTCAGGGGTGGAGGTCATGAGCCATTTAGGGGGCATGACGGATTGTTTTGGGGGCAGAGGCTCACGCAGGGTGTCCCTCATCATCTCGGAGTTGGGAAGATACTGACTGCTGTCGGATTCTGTGAGGGAAGATATAATATTGGGTTACTTGAAAAGCTAAAATTAGATATTTAGTTTGTGCTTCATAGTAACTTAAGCTGTTCTGAGGGTAGGGTTGTTATTTTTAAGATAAAAACTGACAAAATAGCTTAATTTATTTGAAATTGTGATTAAGCAGTTTTTATCAATTTTTTTCATTTATTTACAGCTAAATGCACAGTAAAAAAAAATCAGGTTTCCAAACAAAGCATTCATGTTGTCCTAACACAAATCGATTAAAGGCTGCCTGATTTGTCTATTTATTTTAAAATCCTGAACGATTGTGGCATGTCCGACTGCACGAACATGGCTCACATGTCACACTGTAAGATCTCAGCTATCATAAAGTCAGACTAAACGACAATGAAGACGCACCAAACACGAAAGAAAACACCCCCGGAGTTTGACATCATCCACCTGTGACACTTTCACTTTCCCATGTTCTGAAATGTTTCCTCACAGCAAATGTAAACAACTGTAGCAGCAATTTTGCACACAGCACGCCTCAATAATAAAACCAGGAAGAAAAAAAAACAGTTTTGACATTTCCCTGTGGTCATTTGAATTGTCGCATTGATTGCGTCATCAAATTTGGTGCTCCTATTGGTTCTTGGATTGACGCTCATCGCAGCTGTTGTCACACTGCGGGAAAGTGTCTGAAATCTTCTGACACTGCCAGAACTTCATCGGAGGACAAATCTGATTGCAACAGGCATTAAGTAGTTGTCTGTGAACATGTCAAACCAAGGGTCAAAGATCACAGATTTTAGCCTAGGATTTCAGGAATCTTTTAGGATCTCCCAAATTTGTCTCTGATAAAAAAATCGTGGCTGAAATCTCACAGTGTGAACAGGGCTTAAGTTAACTTAAATTTCAGTTGATTAAAGATAAAAATTAAAGTTCACGAAAAATCTCAAGAATTGTGTTGTTGAAGCTAATTTGAAACAAGTAGTATGAACAAGCAACTTAATATTAACCTAATATTTATTTGTGTTGAAATCTAAATGTTAGATGAAATCTATCAACAATTAAAATGTAAAAAAGTTAAAGCTAAACGGGAATATCCAAAGTTTTTTAAAAACATTAACAGTTACAAATAAAACAAACACAAGGGGGAAAAGAGAAAAGTTAGAACCTAACTGAAATTAAAAATACTAAATTAGTATGAAAGTTTGTTCTCCAATTTCACATAATCTTTTGTTTTGGTGCATCAATCCTTTCAGTTAGAAAACGATAGGATCCCAAAAATATCATACAAGTTTGTACAATTTAATAAATAAAGTAAATGATTACCAACACTGTGATCCAAAATCAGCTTCAAAGGATATAAAATTGACAAATACAATAGTTGAAAACATCAGAAGACAGTCATAGACAATCATTGAATTTACACTGTAAATAGTATAGACATATCTGAAGAACAGAGAAGGGCTCAACCAATTAGGAGTCATTAAAAAAAGCAATCGGAAATATCTCATTTCTCATCCAATACTTTAAGTTTATGTATTGAAAAAGCTTCTCGTTTTAATAATCCTGCATTTGTATTACAATTGCAGTTGTTGTCCTAGATCGGATCACTGTTTGATGTGAATTGGGTGGTTGCAGAGAATGAATTGTAGTAAAATGTCGGGCTACTATAGTTTAAGTTTTTAAACTTAATTGTTGTTGTATTTATGTTACCAATGTTAAAAGACAAGTTTCCTTTCTCCACCAAGCAGAACAAACAATACATTTTAAACAAACAAGCAAACATATTACCTCCTCTACAATACTCAAGCAGTTCCTCTACACATTTTTGGATATCATGACCCAGTTCATTGCAATGCATACATAAATATATATATAAAAATCTTTTGACAGACAATAACAAAGTTGAAGTTGAGGTAATACATGATGTAATTTAAAAACATTTTCTTGTTCTTGAAAGCGGTTTACACCTACTTAAATTTGGTTACACTTAAGAGAGCCATTTAGACCTTTCAAATGCATATTAAATATCACCAAAAAGCAGGGAAATGGGCTGCATTGCTCTAAACATTTCAATAGCGACTAGCTAATCTAAATTAAAACTATCCTCAGCCGTACTGGAGGAACAGATCTGTCTCTGAAGGACTGAATGATAAAGCTCACTTTGATGAAGATTGAGGAGACTGTGGTTTATTAATTAGGAAAAGAGCAGGAGAATTCAGCTTAGCGGTGCGCAGTTCCTAAATAAGAACCATAGCTGGAGCAGAACCCAGGGGAACGCAGACACCCGTCTCACTCCAGTCGGCCCGGCAGAGGCTGAGAAAGTGATGGCGGAAGTGTGGAGAACAAAGCAGAGGAAGCTAGAAAAGAGAACCAGAGAAACGTGAAGAGAATTGACCCTACAAACCTCGTCTTCCTCTTCCCTCTTCGACAGATGAATGGCGGGGAAGTGTCGGTTTCCAGTCAGGTTCGGGTCGAGTTCTCCGTCCATCCTCAGATGGAGCTTTCATTAATCCGGGCCTCTTGTCCATTTCAGCATGTGCTCGTCCTCCACGCCGAATATCCTCTCCATGCCAGGCCAGATTATTTTTCCAGTCCTCTGTCCCGACAGACCATCCGCTTCTCCTGCCGTCGTCTTGATTGGAGACCCGGGGCCCCAGAGCTCCACGATGATCCCCGTCTGATGGGGCTCGAGCTCGCCGGTCTTCTGGCTGTGGGAGCCAGACAGGGTTGATCCTGAATTCAGACTCTGAGGGTGAGTGAACCTGCTCTAGTGCCAGACCTCCACCAACTCCCACAGGCAGCGTGTGGCCATTCTTCACATATGGGGCCTTGTGCCCGTGAGCCTCACCGGATTCTGTGAGCACAGATGAAATATGAATATGAATGTATATAAAGCAAATGAATATAAAGCAAAACTTATGCAAACTGTGGAGTTAAACCATCGAGTCAACATGACAACACGTTGTTGTTAATTTAAGGTTAAAATAAACTAGCCATGTCTCAACTTCATTTGAAATTGATAATTAAAAAAAGTTATGCATAGTTATGAACCGTTTGATCAGAAAGATCCCAGTGGTGTGATCAGTCTTGGCTGGTACCTGCAGCATACATTCACACAGTGGGTCACGTGATCAGATGCTAAATTCAGATCCGCTTTTCCGTGATAACTGACATGGAAAGACGCACATGGTGCTAGTCCTAAATCTCAATTTGATCAGTGTTTTTAAACAAATAATGTTTATTTTAGATATTCAAGTACTAGCAAAACATTACATTTCTGCTTTGTAAAGCACAAGCCAATGTCTATGGAGTTGGCAATAATGATTATTTGAAACATAAATAGACCAAGTGCTTTTATTCACATCAGATATAGACAGTAGAGTTTACTACTGTCATTTACTCTTTTCTTCCCCCAAATAAACAGCAACTTAAATGTATGCATTTTGGGAGAAGTTGCTGAATTAACATGTTGTAGATCCAGCAGCTCTAATCTCCCCCGATCACCCATCTTATCAAATAATAGGATCATTAAGCTGCTTAATCAATGAAAATATATTTAATACATTTTTTTTTTCACAATACATTTATGACATTAGTCAATGTTTGCATAAATCAACAGTACTGTGGTGTCACAAGATAAACTTGACATCTCACCATGGAAATCTATATATATATATATATATATATATATACACAAACATGGAAATCTATTTGTCTGCCCTTTCATGGATAGATCAATTTATCTATATGCAAAATATAATATAAAGCTGTGCATTTAGGTAAAATTTTGTGCTAAAAAACGAATGTTTATTCATATCAAACTAGAAGGTTAACTCTGCTGGACTTGTACTTGTGAAAAATTGAGAAAAGATGCTCTTATGAACTTTCAGTACAAAACTTTAACTTAACAGCAATTAGAATTTAGCGTAAAAGTTGATTACTATGGTGCTTTTGTAATCTGACAGCCCCAAATCACCATTCAGGAAGTCATACAAACTAAAATTTTCATTACTACTGATAAAATGTGTCATTTACTAATACATAGTTTCCTCAAGCAGGAATTTTGGTCATGCTGTTGTGAACAGTCTCACTCCATCACAGACAGAAACAACATACTAAACTTTTAAAGACATTATACACCGAACAAATATTACATTTCTCTGGAAGAAACAGCCTAGAAAACTCAAACGGATTTGCATTTTTATTTCTGAGAACAAGCTTGCAAAATCCTTTTTAAATCGGGTTAGAGACTAACACGGATGGGCTTGCTGGTGAAGATGAACGCCAGCCTGTATCTTCAACGAGCTCTGAAGTACAGGTCGCGTCTCTCAGAGGTTACAGCAGCAGCTCTCAAATAAATAGGCCTCCTGAGCAGCCAGTTCACAGCGCATGACTTTCAAAGCTTTTTGCTGCAGGGCACAATTTGCTCTACTTTCTTGTCTTAAGAAAAACTGCATGTCATTTCCTTCCCAAAATATGAGTCAAAGAAAGAAAAAAAAAGGTATTAAATTGAAATTTACACCCTTCATCTGTCTGGAAAACTGCCGAATTTGTCTCAGCTGCCCTGATTGGTGCCATATTAAGAGAAGCTGAGATGATGTGCAAACTCACAGAAGCTGTCTATCGTGCTCGACCGTGAAAAGAGGCGATGAGCTGAAGTGAAAGTATGGCACATGTATCAAAACAGCCCCTGAAGCTCAGAACTGTGATTCAGCAGTAATGGATGCTGCACATTTGTAAACGAGGGGGGAAATCACTCCCTGTGTTTGTTTTACTTTCTGAGGCGCCAGGTTTTTTTCTGTTGGTATGTTCAGCATCCTCAAAGACCACAATGACAGGAATGTGAGAAATACACCACTGTGGGAGCAAAAAGAAAAAAATTCCTGTCCATCATGCATGTACATATTTGGATATTTCTTTAACTACTGGGACTTTTAGATCAATTGGACATACATGAACCATATAAATCTGTTACAATTAAATTTGTTAAAATAAAGCGTAAAGTATTCAGAAATTTGTTTATAGAGTTTGGCAGCTTATATTAACACAAACATTGGCACAAAAATGTACATTTGCTTTTAAACAACTCAAAACATACGTAGGCAAAACAAAACTAATACCAGTGGCTCCTAACAAATGTCATTTTAATGTAATGTAATGTGTGTATTTATATGGCATGTTAATCGTGTATGGCCATACACCAAAAGTGTTTCACAATCATGAGGGGTGTCTCTCCACACCACCACTAGTGTGCAGCATCCACTTAGATGATCTTTTACGAGAAGTACCATGGGATTTTTAATAACCACAGGGAGTCAGGACCTCCGCTTAATGTCTCATCCGAAAGACGGTGCTCACCGACAGTATGATGTCCCCTTCACTTTTACTGGGGCATTAGGACTCACACAGACCACAGGTTGAGCGTCCCCTGCTGGCATCACTAACACCACTTCCAACAGCAACCTAGTTATCCCATGTGGCCTCCCATCCAGGTACTGAACTCTGCTTAGCTTCAGTGAGTAACCGATCTTGGGCTGCCAGGTGATATGGCTGTGGCTATTATGTGCTATAATTCATTGAGGTCTTCTAAAGTGAAATGAAAAGTAAATATAACATACAACATTACCTTTAAAGTATTAGCCTCTGCAAATGCTTTTCATGACAGTCTGGTGTTTGAGCTTACCACTGAACTGAATTGCCTTTTATGGAGTACCAAGGACTGCGGTTTCAGCCAAGCATCTTCTAATGTTCGTAAAACAGTGAGTAAAAGTTTTTCATCCCTTTACAGGAAACCGATTATGCAAAAAACACTTTTATAAGGGGTTAAACACCATTGTATGGCAACAGTCTGTGAATATAACTAACTTCTAATGGTAAAAATTTATTAATTATTTTTTTTTTTTAAATCACACACACAAAAATAGTCTGTAGAAACACCTTGATTGACGTTCTCCCTTTGTACATATCAGAAGAAGGAAACCCCGCCCATTAGTCACGAGTTAACATAGGATGTTATGCTGCGTCCCAATCCGCATACTATCTTTCCTAAATAGTATTTGAAAATAGAGTTAGTATGTCCCAAATCGTAGTATGTTGAAAAGTGTATGCCAAACATTTCCGGATGGTTTACTATTTACGGTCAAAATTTTAAGAGCGTCTATACTCTAGCCACTGATATTGCCCACAGTGCATTGCGTTTTGGACCTAATTTCGATTAGAACTACAAAACGCGGGTGAAAAGTGTAAAACTACAAACATGGAGTCCAACAGTCAAGTAAAGAGGCTTCGGTAAAGATGTTTGTATGACTGTTAATTAATATCTAGCCCACTGGAGAACATTTAAATGGCATTGTCTGTGTTATATTTCATCTGCAATAACAGTACTGAACTTATATAAAGACGTGTTTGGGCATTACTGTCTGAATGCAGAATTATCCAAAGGCCTGAGGAGATTTCTCTGCATGAAAGACTCGTGAATGGGAGATTACCCTGCTGCTGCTTTTCCAATGAGGTAGGAAATTAAATACGACAGAAATGTGGATGATTGACAGGGCTCTTAACTAAGCAACACAACGATCTGTTTAACGAGGAAGTAGTATGTCCCAAAGCTTGCATACTGTACTCTTCTGTTACACACTCAAAAGTATGTATTTTTTCTCCACAAAAAGTACATACTTTTAGGGCGTAGTATAAGTATGCGAATTGAGACGCAGCATCTGTCTTGTTTTTGAATCTGCCACTATGCTGAGACACCAGCATTTGTAGCTCCGCCCTCTTTTGTAAAAAGCACAATCTCATTTGAATTTAAAGCAACAGTCACCAAAATGGCACAATTTGGATCAAAGCCCCATAAACGAGACAGTTTCAAAGAGTTTTAAAACATGTGTGGAATTTTGAGCTAAAATTTCACATCAGAAACTTATTTTACATTTTATAAAAGGGGCATAATTAGCCCCCTTTAATACCTCATGGGGGTCTGTATATTCATTGCAAAAACAAATGTATGTTTTATGATTCAAAGTCATATCACTTTATAACATGTCACAATAGCATCCAAAGGTTTGCCATATCCAGTCCCCACAGGAGAATGTTTTAAGTTAATTTTAGTCATTTTTATAATCAGCAAACACATTTCATTACGCGCTAATGTATTTAATTGAATAGCATCCTGATTAAAATGACATTTCTTCTGAAAAATATGGCCAATTCCTCACTAAGCCTTATAATTTTATACAATATTAGTATTTTAACAGTATTTGATGTGTTGATTGCATGATTTGACAAAATATTACAGCTGAACAAGAAATGGCAGATTGAAAAAAAACATGATGGCACAACTGTAGGTTTTGTTGGGAATTGTAAGAAACATGATTAATTCTCAAACACTACAAAAACTACAAAACATTTTCAATTGATTCTGGGAAAATACAACACATAAAATTGACGTGTTTTAAAAAGGGTCCCACTTTATATTAAGTGTCCTTAACTACTATGTACTTGCATTCAAAAATAAATACAATGTACTTACTGTGTTCATAATGTATTTAAGAACACTTGTGGTGCTCTTGAGGTGGGATATGGATAAGGTTAGGGACTGCTTTGGTTGTATCGGTAGGTTTAAGGGTTAGTTAATGTGTAAGGGATGGTCAACAGTGTGTTTACAAATGTAATTGCAAAGATTTATTACAGACGTAATTACAGTTATTTAATCAAGCATTAGTACAATGTAAAAGCATGTATTTACACAATAAGTACATTGTAATAAATTATTAATTTCAGTGTAAGTACATATTAATTAAGCCCACTTAATATAAAGTGGGACCTTAAAAAGTGTTTTTTTAGAAGCAGCAGTAAATAAATTCAGTACAAACCATAAACCCAAAATAAAACTTGCTTAATTTATTACCATTTTACAAATCAACATCATGTAGTTTTTAGGAATGGTCGATATGACCAAAAAAGGTTTAGCCAAGTTGAGCAGATTTCTGGGTATAAAATATGGTTTAGTAGGCACACAAAGATACACACAGACACATTTTGTTTCTTTCATACCATTGTCAGGAAGCTCCTTGAGCACTCCCTGCTCGATCAGTTCCTGTCTTGGCCTCCTCATCGACATCTTTCTTTCCAAAACTGTGAAGGGAACAAAAACAATATATATCTACACATAGAATTACTTTAACTCAAAGGTTATTAGATCTCCTCCAAAGACATTACATGACAAATGCACTCAGAGTTCATGGATTCAGACTAATTTTAGACTAATAATTTTAGTTCTGAGTGAGGTCAACATTTGACATCAGTACTAAAGCAAAACCAGCCAAGAACCACTGGACAAACTTACATTGTAAGAGTCCATGGCAATAAGTGAACTACATCAGTTAAACTGTTGAGACAATAAGCGCTTCTGCACAAAGTATATTTTTATGCTCAAACTAAGAGACCACTTTAATATATAAGTGAAACCTCAAGCTTATCTTGTGACACCACAGCTCTGATTTATTCTTATATTGATTTATGTAAATATTGACAAACATCATATACACACACATACACAAAATATATTGGCAAATTCTCTGGAATTACATAAAGCATAATTTCTGTTTTATTCTGTAAAATATTACATTATTTTTATCAAAAAATGCCATGTTTTCAGACATGTTAATATTAATTTAGACAAAACACCAATGATTTGACTCCATCAATTCTGATAAAAATAGTTTTTATAATTATTCAACTAACTAAACAAATGAAAATATAATAATAATAATAATAATACTAATAATAATGTAATAATACTAATAATAATGATGATGATGATGATGATGATGATGATGATACTACTACTACTACTACTACTACTAGTACTAATAATAATAATAATAATAATAAAAATAATAATAAATGCATTCACTAAATGATGCATTTTTACTTTAAATTTGGAACAAAATATTATGAGGCCTGTTGAGAACCACTCTGCAAAAGGTTATTAAAACTGTAACAATATTGCTCAAAACATCTGAGAAAACAACATTCATATCAGCAGCAAAGGAAAGTAAACATTCACAAACAGGGTGTGATTTAAGAAAAAAAGTGAAGGAAAGCCGTTTTCCAACACAAACATGCAGAGAAGAGAACAAAGGACCTTCTGAAGTTTCCTTAAACTTCTCGCTGCTTTTCTTCTTCCTCCACTTCCAGGGTTTGAAGATCTTCCCCAGGGTAGAGAACTTTCCCTTTCGTTTGGGAGGAGGCGTGCCATCCCCTGCCGTGCCCCCTTCACTGCCCATGGTGCTGTGCTGGTGCTCAACTTCATCATCTGGAGGAGAGACAGAGACACGTCAAACACAACCATATCAATGGCTCCAACAGGCCTTGGGTCAGATGGTTTACGTAACTTCATGTTTACGCAAGCATATTAGACATAGCGTGCCACATCAAAATGAACTGTAACATCACATGAAACGCTCCAAACACACTGTCCCATATATGCAGCTGCGTCCTGTGCACTGCTCTCAATCCATAGACACTGTTCATTAACAACGCAAAAGAAAAAAAAACTATGATTTTTATGATCTATGATTTATAAAATTATATATTTTTTAACAGTTTAAAATAGAAACCAGTTTTCACTATTAACAAGTTGGTCATTAGCATGATTGTTATCAACATATTGACTGTTAAACAGTACTTCAGCACATACTTTGCATAATATTTAACTTAATCTTAATCCTACCGATCCCTAAACTTCTTTCTTTCTTTCTTTCTTTCTTTCTTTCTTTCTTTCTTTCTTTCATCTACTGTGTAAGTGGAAATTTATCTTTGGCTTCACCACATAACCACATCAGCGCTCATAACATACAGTATATATCACAAAAAACAAGCAGCACAAATACCTAATATCCTCATTTAAATCACATCAAAACCTCAATTAACCCTACTCGTACCTAAAACCCAGTATTTAAAATTCGAATGACCTTTGGCGAAAAGCAATTTTCTTTTTCAACTTGAGATTGCCTAAATTTATTTTTGATGGCAAAAGCTGTAAATCTATATTTAAGGGATGAGAACAATCTTCAACAAAGACATGTGCTTTTTGTTCAATTCTCATTAAATGCAGTTCATTTAGTTGTCTTTTTGCTTCACCATTGCACTGGCAATTTTTACTACACGACACAGTTTTTGCTTTTCTTTAACTGGCAACAGTCCAAACCACTCAATCATGTTAAAACTCACAACATTTTCTACCTAAATATCTTTTGAAAATAGGCTTATTTTACAAGTCACCTAAGCATAGTATACAGTAGTTGATTTTTAGCACTTTTTTTGAATACATTCATCTGATCTCTGGATCTGTCAGGAGCTCATTAGCTTAGCTTAGCATAATTAATTGAATCGGATTAGACCTTTAGCATCATGAAAAGTTGCTATTTTCTAGGCCATAATAACAACAAAATAATAATAATAATAATAATAATAATAATAATAATAATAAATGCATTCTCTAAATGATACTATTTTTACTTTAAATTTGAAACAAAATATTATGAGGCCTGTTGAGAACCTAATTTATTTTATTCTTTTGAAAATAGACTTATTTTACAAGCTACCAAAGCATACATAGTTTGGTTTTATCACTTTTTTGAATACAGTGCATTCATCTGATCTCTGGATCTGTCAGGAGCTCATTAGCTTAGCATAATTAATTGAATCGGATTAGACCGTTATCATCATGAAAAATGAAAAGCTGCTATTGTGGCTAGGGACTATATTTCCATTTCAATGTAATAATCAAGTAACTTGGCTGCCATACCATGACTACAGCAGGCACAATAATATTATGTAGCTAAAATAGTCCATAGACAGGTAACTACTAGGTAACAGCACAGAATAATATCATTGTGCTTGCTGCAGCCATGGTACTGCAGCAATGTCCCTTAATTACTGAGATGGAATGAGAGTATAGTTGCTAGCCATACTGACCTAGAAAATAGAACTTTACATTTTCTGTCAGTCTTAGTACACAATGTAACTACAGAAGAGTCAAGATTTAAATAGGACACTTATCAAAATATTTAATTTTAAAGCGAGAAGCTAATGGTCTAATCTGATTCAATGCTTTATGCTAAGCTAAGCTAAAAGCTCTCCTGCCAGACCAAGAGAGGAGCTGTAAACTCATCTGTTTAACCCTAGGTGACTTGTAAGTGACTTGTAAAATTAGCCCTCATATACCTACATATATTAAAAAAATTATATATTATAAATGCTGGACTCCTATATCTCACAAAAACTGAGATTTTTTTCCTACATCCCAGAAGACCACAGGAAATTAAATCTAGTGACCAATAATAGCTGTTATTGAACAATAATGACTGTAAGATGACTATTAAACCATATTTATCCATCTCTATAATCTACAGCATGTCATATATTTAGTCTCATCAAAAGAAACACGCCAAACACAGCCCCACATATGCAGCTGCGTCCTGCGCGCTGGTCTGGATCCAAAGACGCCCTCAAGCACGAAATACTTGACACCACAACCCTTCTCCAACCTCAGTATCAAAACATACTAAACTGCTGAGCCTCAAGCGAGTCAGTATTGTTTTAGACCCCGGCACAGAGTGTTTTCTGGAGGCTGTCGTGAGAAGACGAGCAGATCCCCATTGCGGAGCTCCATCACATCTCAGTATGGGTTCAGTATGATCTGTGAAACAGTCACATTCCTCACTGTCCAGCACTGCCAAAGGACTGACTATCACACATCTCTGGCCCATTTAATAGGTGCTGAAAGCTGCTTTGACAGGGATGGGATGAACTGTACTCTCCTCTGTACAATTCAAAGACAGTGAGCATCTTATAAAGAGCTTCATGAAGTGAAGTACGTACAGGTTGAGGACAGTTAAAAAGACTATTGCTCTGGCATTTGGGGAAATAATAACTTGAAAAATATCTTTTATTTACAACTGTCAAAAGAATTTATAACCAATTTTAAAAAAATTGTGTCAACTTAGACGTTAAGTTAAACTAGGGCGCAAACATAGATTAAGCACCCTTGAATGTAAAGGTTATTTCCCTTTTAGTCCAGATTACAATAAGTAAAATATTTTTGTGTAAATAATTCATATTTTAATGTATAAATAAAAACTCAGCCTCAATTATTATTTAACATTTTAAGTGAAACTATGCAAGTAAATAGAATTGATTTGCTTTTAAAATAAATATAGAGTAATATTTTTATGGTTTTAAAAATAAATGTGTAGTTTTCATAACTTCATTATATAAAATCATTATTCAGCAATCAAACCTTCAAAAGTTGATTAACTTTACAGTTTGATTACAGTTTGGTTAATGCTGATATTGTCATCTTTTATGTTCTTGTCAATTCCAATCAATTTATTTGGAGTAAATGCTTTTAGAGTAAAGAATGATATTACAACTTTGTATTAATTATTACAAAAAATATCATCAATATAATAAAACCTCAACAAAATAAATTATAGTCATTATTTGAGCAGCTACTGTTAGCTATAGATAAGCACACACGGAATCTGCGCACACAGAATTCCACAGATTTTTAGCCCATCATGGATTCGGTTTATTTACTTGTGTAAATGTGTGTCCATTTATATTTATTCACTTTGTAAATTAATTTCAGCAACATTATTGACTAATATGTAAATGTTCATTTGATTTACTTACAAAACAGCTTGTCAAGTATTATTTTCTGTCTTTTAGTAGATACAATATATGATAGACTTGCTTTGTTTAACAAATAATTTACTCTAATTGGATTTGCATTAGAATCATTAAATAAAAGTTAAGTATTACTTTTATTTGATATATTAAGGTTTTGGTTATGATACTCCTAAAAATCATTCTGCATAAATCCACAGATTTTTAACCATATTCTGCGCAGAAATAGCAAACAATGCCTGCAGATTCTGTCTGGCCCTGGCTATAGATAATCTGCAGCATGTCGAATTATTCTGTAAAGAATTTTAGTGTAGTTTCTGGTACAGAGAAACATTTGTGCTTGTTGATTCTTCAGATGACTACTTGGACACTACCATATTCAAATTACTTTATTAAAAGTAGCAGGTGTGTAACAAAGGCAAGTGAACACAGGATGTCCTGCCAGATCCATGTTGTGTGTATAAAATCTACACCTGCAACCCACACATTGATCCTTGTGCACTGCACACGCACCATATATAATGCATCACTCACACACATTTCTCAGTATATATCAGAAACCTCTGATATCCATAGCAACACACAGCACATAATTACTATTACATCATTTTAATTTGCTCAGCCTGCAGTGCTTAAAAGCTGAAAAGTGGGATTATTTGCTGCATAGGACAGAGAAAAGCCAAAAATAACAAATTTTACATTTTCAAAAACACACTATTTCATGTTTAATGATGAAATCTTAAATTTCTTAAATTGCATTAATGATGATATATTCCATGTTTAGTTGGTTTCACCGAGGACATTTAATATTGACATACGAAAGGAAGTTTTATTTAAAAAAAATAAATAAATAAAAATAATAATAATAATAATAATAATAAAAAACAACAACACTAATAATAATTTTTAAAAAAATCAAATCTAAATATACTTTCTTTTTTTTGCCAAAAGTGATGCTGGTTGCATTAACACTATAGGGCTGCACAATATATTGTTTCAGCATCGATAATATGTAATACGATCATTCGCAATGAGATATATGCACGGCTAGGGTTTTCTTCCCATACTGATAAACGGTGAATGGTTAATGTGACTTTTTTCAATTATATACATAGGCATGGGATGATAACCGTTTTCAAGGTATACCGCGGTATGGAAAAGTCAAGGTTTTCATACCGCCAAAATTTTTATATGCTATATCGTTCCTAAGGTATGTGTAAGACTTTTTTATTTATATTTTCTTTCTTTTTTTTTTTTTAGGTGTAAATCATAAAGAAATCTGTGTTTTTGAAACAAATGAAGACTACATGGGTCAATGATTCATTTGAATTATTTAGCCTGACATGTTTACTGCCCCAAAATATTTTAAATGTTTCTCAAAATAAAATATATATTTTGTTCAAAGGGGAAAAAGGTTTTGTTTTTTTACCCAGACATTTAAAAAGAATATATTTTAGAGCAGTAATTACAATACCATCATACCGTGAAACCGTGATATTTTTATCCAAGGTTATCATACCGTCAGAATCTTATACCGGCCCATGCCTATACAGTATATACGGGTCTTTTTACAGTATTGTAATGTACTTAAAATACAATCAACTTCAGTATTTATTTAGTTGTTGAAACGAGCTGAAAGACCATTTACACGCACACACTGCCAGGATCAGCAGGCTAGTGCAGAAACTCCATTGAAAATACTGGGGTAAAATAAATGTTCATATATTAAAGACATGTTTAAATTTAATTGAATTTAATGCAGTGCTTCTTGCACATTCTGAGACCCACTTTATATTGTATATCAATCAGGCAGTGTAGACTGCTGATTTTTAAAGAAATCAGACCTTAAATGTGCAAATTTTATAACTGCATACAGTTCACCGGAAGCGATTGGTCCAGGTTACTGAAAATTAAAAGTCCTTTCTGCATACTTCTGATTAAACCCTAGTCACGTCGCAGGATATGCAGTGTTGGGTCTGGATTATAATTCATCATTTGCTTGTGTTTTTGAGGCCTGTGACTGTATGAGGAATTTAAAAGCATTCGGGCCTAAGAAATTGCACCATTTATGACTATAATAACAATAGTTTTTTTTTTTTATTATTTGTATTTATATCATCACATAGACTAGCAGAATAACAAAATATCACAATGTTAGATTTTTCTTTTTAACATAGTTAAATTAAACAATGTCCATAAGGATAAAACACTTCCACAAGACTTCCTCCATTACTAAATGTGTTTATGTATCAGTCTATACCTGGACTCCAGCTACGATGGCATCTTGTCTGAAAGCAGCAAGCCATACAAGCTTCCCTTCCTGTTGAACGTCTCCAAAAATCAAATTAAAATTCTAGAGCCCAATGCGTCTGAGCATGACCATACATCCAACAACAGCTCAGATGGAAAACCGAGGAACAGCCAGTCTCACAACTCCAAAAGTGCGAGGACTTACAGTTTGCCGAGTACATGAGAAGTGTAAAACCCAGAAAATATGATCGCCAGCAGAAAAAGGGCTGCTCCCATTGACAGCGAATGTATTTCCACAATCTGAATCATTCAAACCTTTGAAGAGACAATAGGCGAATGACGCACATTGAGAAAACAAACCAATGTATAACACGGATCCAGCTGCATTAAACTAGATTTTAGTCTTTAATGGATCAGACGTCGCTAAAAGTGGAGAGATAAGTGAACAGGATCTGGAAGAATTGATAAGCGGTGCAGCTGAGGATGTCACTTTAAAGAGCAGTCTGTGTCGAGGCTGTGTTTTAATGGCAGGGAGAGATTGAGATTGCCTTTGGAAAACAGAGGGAGGCGAGGCCTGGGAAACAGAGGGAGGAAACGGCCCTCCACCCTGATCCTGAAGCGGGAGGGAGAGGTGAAGAGAACCAAAAACCACCCCCTCCCAGTCCACCGCAGCATGAGACGGGAAAACAGACAACGGTGGATAAATAAACATCAAACATGCTTTTGCTGGAGTCCGTTTCAAACAGATGTGCTTTAACCTGATTTTATAACATACAGAGGAATAATAGAGATTGTACAAACTTCTGTGGATATCGTTTTTCTGTTATGTGGATTGGTGTTATTTGAACCACCGCTCAAAATTTCAGGGTCTTTATGTTTTTGAAAGAAGTCTTGGTAACACCTTACTTTAAGCCACAATTACTGCTATTAACTACTGGCTTTTTACATGCATATTATTGCAATAATTACTCTTTTTTTTTAATAGTTAAAGTTTATAAAAGTGCGATTTCATACTACATTCCTAAGCTTACCCAAAACATAAACCCAAGTACGACCTGGCTAATTACTAATAAGCAGCCAACTAGCAGTTAATTGAGCTAATAGTATTAGTAAATGGTTTGTTAATAGCATGAATGGTGACATAGGCCCAAATCGCAATTATATTTTTACCCATACCCCTTCCCCTTGAAACAGAGGGTAAAGGGGAAGGGCTTCAAATTTTACCCCTTAGAAATGGGACATCACTACACCACCTGCACGCATCATCATGTGTCATTGCGATCTCTTACATCATATGAGATCAATGATGGCGACTGCTGTAGTTATTCCAGTTGCGTATTTTTTTTTTGGTATTTATCGTAGCCATTTTCATCTAAACACAAAAACAACATTAACATTTTACCAGACACTGTAAAAAGCTCATTCCCAGCCACTACACTTTTCAGACAGGGTATTAGAGTATTATCGAGTGACAGATGTGAAAGTATGCTGTGGGACTACCAGACAGAAGTTATTACTATGAATTATAGAAAGTGAATTTTTTTTTTACAGGTTTTTTTAAAGCATGATGGTAAAACACGAAGGCGGTTATGACTGTATTAAAAAATATGCTTGAAAAAAAAAAAAGCACTCATATCTCCTGACTTCAGTGTGCAGCCATGCTGCTGTTGTAGCTTGTGTATTCTGGGAAGCTTTCGCACCCCTTGGTTTTGAGTGTGGTCCTGAAAAATCTCCATTTCAAGGGCTATCCAGCCCTTCTCCTTAGCCCTACACCTTCGGGTTAAAGTGAATTGGGACAACCCTACCCCTTCACGGGAACGTGCAAAAAGAGAGGTAGGGGTAAGGGGAAGAGTTAAGGAGTAAGGGGAAGAATTGGGCCTTAAAGTGGTATTGAAGTCTTATGCTCGATAAGGCTCAATGAGTTTTTGATCTAAAATTAAGTAAGAAAAAGACCTGTAACAGTACCATTAAAATAACTGATTATCTGTGATGGCAAAGTTGAATTTTCAGCAAGAAGTCTTAAAGAAAATTTTTCGAATATAATGATTCAGGGATATTATAGTTAAATAAAACAGATCATGAAATAAATAAATGTATTAAATTGATTACATGATAAAAAAGATCATGAAATTAACTTTAAGTAATTTAAGTAATTAAAAATTTTTCCCAGAGATGGGTTGCGGCTGGAAGGGCATCCGCTGCGTAAAAATATGCTGGATAAGTTGGCGGATCATTCCGCTGTGGCGACCCCGGATTAATAAAGGGACTAAGCCGAAAAGAAAATGAATGAATGAATGAAGTAATTAAAAATAAGAAATAAAGTAATTTCTTGTTCCATAGTTCTGTGGTTCAATTTCTATTCATATTTGATTGATTTCATGCAAAACCTAAATATAACATCTGAAATCTGTTCAGCTTCTGTTCTGAAATCAGTTGTCAAACACACACATGAAAATATACTATAGTAATTTATATTAAATACTATAGTGTACTGCCACTGACACCTCCAATAGAGATAGAGAGGCTGTGCAATCAGCTGAAATGTGGCTAGAATTGGTTTTATGTATGGGTGACATACATCAAATGCACCACCAAAAATGATCGAGGACATGTCCACATATTGTGTGAGAAGTCGATATATTGATTGTTTTGACAGGCCTAATTGTAAAACTTTGTATGGTAACATGTTTATTAGTATCTGTACTATTTCATAAGATCTAAAAATGTAATCCACTGGTTTTAAGTACCAAAAAAAAACAAAAAAAAAACCCAACAACAAGGCGTCACAACACTAAAAAAAAGACATGAAATCTAATCAAATAGAGAAATATTAGTCAAAACCATGTGTTATTCTTAAAATTTTGCAAAAATACATAGTATATAGTCTGATGTATTCATTGCATCACCAATACCCAGCCTGCCAACACAGCAAATAAAGGCAAATCTGGAAAAACTCCAAATTTTCCCACAGAAAGATCCCAGTAGTTTGAAAAGCAGTTTAAGCGTTCCTCAAAGGATGTGCCACTGCCTGCTTATTCCACCAGATTGAGTTTGGCTTTCCCTCCATTGGCCAAGTGATCTGAAGGAGCTCTCAGCTACATTACCTAACCAGACTGAAACAATCAAGCACTTCAACTCAACAGCAAGAACTCAGAGCACCACCAGATCACATACAGCAAAACAGAACAACTACTTCCCAAAAAAAAGTCTCTCATTTTTTTTAAAAAGAGGAACTTGTCGTTGAGTTTTTCAGCATTTAAGTGCTACAATTGGGTACCAACTCTGAAAATATGAAAATCAACCATGTAACTAGGGAAAGCTTTTCTCTGCAAGCAGTTAAAAAAATAGCTATTCAGAGTTTGCTCAGTGACATAGGAGGATGATCTTATTATACATTACCTTCTGAAGAAGTCTGCCATTTCGCTTTTCTTGTTATACACAATCAACATTGTGGTTGAATTTAATTTTTGTAGTGCAAACGTACAGAAGAATGTTGTTAAAGTATTATACTTGTGCTACACCAACAAGGGTTACTTCAATGCCGTTTCTGAAGGATGGGTCAATACCTCCATTTAATACTAAAATCCCAAAGAAGTCAACAAATTTTGAGAACGTTTTTGAGAAGTTTCCTCCCTGAATGTACGTGGTATATGCTGAGCTCCGATCTCTGTGCATACAGTCAGAGACAATGATGGCTTTAGTCAGAAGCAATGTCCTTAATTTATCATCAAGTTTCTCGCTAGAGAAACAAAGCATGAATGAACATTTATTATGCAGTGTATAATTAGTTAATAGACTTACGTTATTATGTAAAAATGAGAATTGAACTAATAATGTAATATTGATGAGCATAAGTCAGCACATTGAAACATACTGGTGGTGGCATTACTTGCTCAAAAACAGTGTTTTTGCTAACACCCAAATAGGGGCACATTTGACAAGTTATAATGAATGCTATGTGGGTTTCTTAGAGCTGAAACTTCACACATTCTGGTCACAGAGATTCGGTTCAAATTGTATAAAAATGGGGATAATGTCCATGAGGCAGTGATTCAGTATTTTTTTAAGTATTATTTAAAATCGAAGCATTCATAATTGAATAACTTTGTTAAAATAAAATCTATATAACTATGGTACCCTGACTTTATTAAAGTGTCTGTTTAATTCTAATATTATTATTTCAATAAAGAAAATAAAACACAAAATAGTCCTGAGTGTTACTAGCCTGAATGACCAAAACAGTCAAATTGACAACAAACATTTCAGTCAGCCACTTTTCCTCGAGCCTTTGAATGCATGCCTCTGTTTCCTAGCAACATCTTGCAAACAACAACAACAATAACAACAACAACATCATATCTTTCTAATAAAAACTAATGCGAGGCAAAGATTAAATGTGATTAATTAAATAACATCCAAAATAAAAATTTGTTTTTACATAACTATATTTAATATGCATACATAAATGGGAACATGCGTGCATATATTTAAAACATGTTTATTTATATTTAGATATAAAATATAGATGTATAAGTTATAAATAAATAGAATATCTATATAAACAAATAGTTTTCCTTTTTTTCTAATTTATGTGTGTGTATACCACATAATAAAAACACATAATACACACACACACATATTAGTCAAAACAAACTTTTATTTCGGATGCGATTATCACAATAAATCTTTGCCCAGCACTAACAAACCCTAATTTTAGACACGTCTTTCAAACTTTCAATAGTGTTTTAACTGTAGTGGGAAAAAAAGCCCTCTAGCTTCTTGAACAAAGTAATAATTTCAGTCAATTAAAACGACCATGATCTGAAAAGTTTCTTATACTTAAGTTTTACCACCAATTGAAGCATGATTCACTTATTTAAATTCCATTGCGACTTTCTGTTATGAAACAAACTTACGTTTCGGCCAGATCTTCTCATTTAAGCCCTCGGTTTACAGGTTGCAGCTGCAGTTCTTCAAGTTTGCTTCAGTCACAGCAGGCTGCCATGTACTGTTTGTGTTCGGGTCACCATCTGCTAAATCACGCATGCACAGTATTATCAGTTCCCCAATTCTCAAATCTGATCTCTGAATTTATAGGTTTATTTCAAGTCAGAGGGAGGTATTAGGCAAGTTAAAAAGTAAATTGTTTTTGGATATAAGTGCTTACAGGAGACACGAATAGATTCAAATGATTCACTTTGATTTGATGCACTAGTTCAACCGGTTCACTTAGAACAGTGTCCAGGCCAGTTTAGCTTGATATGGGCCATCTAATCAAGCTCTTACTAGGCTTTCTAGAAACAACTTGCTTCAACACACCTGCAAGGATGGAGTTAAAATCTGCAGGACACTGGCCTTCCAGGACCAAGTTTGGACACCCCTGACTTAAGGTGCTTTCACACTAGCACTTTTGGTCCACACCCGGGTTCGTTTGACGTCATAGTACGGTACGTTTAGGTAGTGTGAACACGTCTTCTGAACTCGGTGCGCACCCGTGAACCGTACCCGAGTCCGCCTGAAAGAGGTGGTCTGGGGTACGGTTCGTGTGAACTCTGGTACGGTTCACTTGTAGTATGAATGCAATCGTACCAAAAGCAGGAAGTGAACCGTCAACAGTACAGCAAACTATAGTTGTTATAACGTTCATTCGTGTGTGTATGTGTGTGTGTGTCTGAGCATCACGCGCTGACAAACGCGAGTGAGCCAGAGCAAACACAGTGATAATGCTTGTCTCCTCCAAAAACAGCTTGGACATCGCGTGATGTTCTGAACGTTTAAATTATGTTTGCGGCAGATAGACGCGAGCCGCTTTCTGTATGTTCTAAACCAAAAGGTTCAGTAAAAGCGAAACAACCGTGATGTGCGGACGTCTTTCCATTTTGGCGCTTTGCTTTTGTGTCCGTCGCCTGGCAACAGACGTACACAAAACATCGGCTTGATGACGCAAACGTACCGGGGTTCAGAAGGAAAAAAGACAGTGTGAACACAAACCAACCAAGAAGGTGGCAAGGGGGGACAATCGAACTTGGGTACAGTCCAGGCAATTGAACCAAGTGTGAAAGCACCCTTAGAAGATCCAGTTAAAAAGAACTATTCGTTCACGATCACGATCACTAATACAGAAATAAAACCTATTATTGGGCACAAAATGTGTTAAATTAGTCATTTTAAGTATCTGTATTTAATGCTGTCACCATGCTGCTGTCATGTACACTCATTATTTTTACTCTCTAGCTTCTTGAGCAAATTAACACACACTATCTGGGGCGAACTAATAACTACTTCACAATTGTAGCTTAAATTACAAAAAGACAGCACATTTAGGGTAATGGCTTCATAAAATATGATGACAGGCATCCAGGGTTTAATTTTAATATCTCAGTAAAAGCTTTAAATGTAAATATGATGTTACATAAATTCTATTCTGTACACTCTTACATGAACAGTCAGAATGACTGATTTAGCCATTCTAGTGGTTATAGAATTCTGGGTGTTCCAGTGTTAAATGTCTACTCATAAAAATTGCACTTCATGTTGCCTGCCAAGCCTGAAGCTGTTTATTAACACATCTTACATAAACTAACACATCTGATCGGAGCAGGTGCACCAGAATACTGGATCCTTGAGAGCAATTAGTTGACCTGTCATTCAAGGAACCCACCGACTAGTTGACTGTATGCCCCAGCAAGAATGAACGTGCGCATTCAGGATGTATGTACATGGAGCTCAGCTTCATAGCCAGAGGCTTGAGGTGTGTATGCTAAGCAGATGAGAGGAGGAGTGTGTAGGCAGTTGTGTTGTCGGAAATAAGGCCTGCATTCAGCCTAGAGCAGCTTGTTTCATTATGTAACAGTCTGTCTCCACAGGGAGAAACCATGAAGAGTCAATCACTGCCCAGCAACTACACACCACCCCCTTATGCATTGCTCTATATGCACAAATAACTACAGGTTCTCATTCCAGACAGCCTTGTTTTTCAGACTTCCTTCATTTTGAAGCTGAACTTCAGCGGATCAGAAGACATATTAGAGAAACATACATATAAAACTCACTGGTCAGTGCACTGCCTGAGTCACTGGCTGATTTATTGGCTGTAAGACAAGCAGATGCATTTCTTAAGGGCTTTTTAGATGAGAAGCATTCTTGCATTCACAAATAGAGCAAAGAAGAGAGGTTCAAAAACACAACTGGAGCATAACAGAACAAGAGAATGCAGGGGGTCTCAGGATGAATTTCAAAACGCCAGACTATTTTTAAACGTGAAACAGCGTATGAAATAAACTGTGAACAAGATGATCAAACCATGACAGCATGAAAGCAACAGCAAAAGACCATATAATGCTCAACATGGACATTAAAAACCAAAAAAAAATTAATTAGTAATTTCTAAATAAATAAATGTTTTTAAATAAACACATACTTTTATTTAAAAGTCTCATTTAAAAGTACAGTTTTCTTATACTTTATGGCTTAATCCCAATTCTATTTTTGTACCCCTACCCTCTTGACCCTTGAAACAGAGTGTGAAGGGGAGGGGCTTCAAAATTGACCCCAAAGAAATTCAATTCAATTCATCTTTATTTGTATAGCGCTTTTACATTGTAGATTATGTCAAAGCAGCTTCACATGGATTATAAAAAATTGAAAAAGTGTCAGTCCAGTTTTCAGTGTTGAAGTTCAGTTTAGTTCAGTTCAGTGTGGTTTAATTTTCACTGTTGAGAGTCCAAACACTGAAGAGTAATCCATCGATGCGCAGCCCTACAAATCCCGAACCATGCAAGCCAGTGGCGACAGCGGTGAGGAAAAAAACTCCACCAATTGGTGAAAGTGAAGAATTTAAAAACCTCGAGAGAAACCAGGCTCAGTTGGGCACGACCATTTCTCTTATGGCCAAACGCGTTGTGCAGAGCTGCAGTCTAGGCGCCGGAGGCTGGAGAACTGGGACAGCACTACAACACCTGCACACGTAATCATACGTCATCGTGATCTCTTGCTTCATATGAGATCAATGATCACGACTGCTGTTGTTATTCCAGTTGTGTTTTTATTTTGACATTTCATCACCTTAGACATATAAGGTTCTATCTGACATTTGTCAAAATTGAGTTATTGACATATTCATATTGATTGACAACTTAGTTACATTATGGGATGCTTTTTATAAGTTGTTTACATTAACACTTTATTTAAAAAACAAATGTTACACAAAAATGCTATGGAACACAAAAACTTTAAAGCTCAATATCCCAAAATCATTCAGAACGCAGACAGAACCTTATAATTCCAAGGTGATGATTTATATTCAGGAAATCACTGAAAGCAATGATTTAATGTTATCATTACAATGTAATGTGGCAATAATATCGTAACTACTTTGCATTTACACCGTGGGCATATTCACCCATGTAAACATACAAAAAACAACAACATTAACATTATTCCAGACACTGTAAAAAGATCATTCCTGGCCACTAGACTTTTCTGACTGGGTATTCGAGTGTCATCGAGTGACAGAATGTTGTGGGACTGCTGTACAGGAGTTATTATTATGGATTAAAGATAGCAAAAATTAGCCATTTTATTTTAGCATTATTTTTAGAAAGCATAACAGTAAAACACGAACGCAGTTATGAAATGTAATAAAATATATGTTTGTTTGTAGTAAAAATTCATAATAATAACAAAAAAAAACAAACTCATTTGTGCATCTTCTTATTTTCGTGTGCAGCCATGCTGCTGCTGTAAGTGTTTTCTAAGAAATAATCCCACCCTTTGGATTTAAGTGTGGTCCTGGAAAATCTCTGTTTGAAGGGTATCTAGACCTTCCCTTAGCCCTACACCTTTAAGCAAAAGAGAACTGGGACACCCCTACCCCTTCATGTGAAAGCACAAAACGAGGGGTAAGGGCTAAGGAATTGGGCCTTTATATGTCATTAAAATACAAAAATGTATATTCATTTTTTGTAATAGAAAAAAAAAAAAACACTGTAATCAGAACATGTATAGGAGTTTTTTCATGTTATGTACAAACACAGTGATATACTAGAAACAAATTGTCCAATTAAATAGTCCACCTCTGTTGAGAATCTTTTTTCCCAGGTTAAACTTCATTTGGACACATTGTTGTAGGGATTAAAAAGTTTCAGATGCTTGCAGCAAATTGACATTTGGCCGCAAAGAGAAACCACTGGAAACAAACGCAGCATCGGCAGAGGCAGACCACCGAGAGAACAAAGATGCCTGTATTGTGACATGAAACCAAGCCGTAGTGTTTGGCTGAGGGACAGTAAAGACTTGATTGCTTCCTCTGTGCAGTAACTGAATGTCAGCTGCGCTTTGTCTGCGTGTTTGTCATCACTATCGGTGGCGTCTCACACCCTGCACTGGAGGAAACTGCACAAAGATCATCGTGATTCAGACTTCAGGCCTTTCCACACAAATAAGCAGTGTTCAAATGTTTGGAAATAGTGAAAGAGAAAGGTTGACAGCTGTAGAACTGATGCAATGCAAGAAAGAGCTTTGACACATGGTCAAAAGCAACACTTTAATCAATGTATCTTTCTACTCAAAAACACTGAAGAACATTTGGGATTTTCAACCAAAGCAAAAGCATTTCTGATTTTGACAAATTTAGTCTCTGCTACAAGGAGCAAGAGAAAAACACATCCACCAGTGTTTAGTTCATAATCACAGCTGACAAAAAGGGTACAGTTAATGTGCCATCAAACCTCATGCGTCGAGTTTTGAGAGGATCAAAAAAGACAGACATGTCTGAATAATTGCAGCACAGATATTCAAAGACTCCCACCGTCCTCCTGAACGACTCCACGTCTGGTTTCCTTCCACTTTCAGCTGAGACCCACTGCTGAGTCATAACCCGTTCCTGCTGTGCTGAAGTCAAGCCGAGGTAATGCTCACTGAGCTTAACACTTCTAAAACCTAGTCAACTGCCTCTTACTGCTTACACTGGCAGATGCTTTATCAGAGTGCTTCTTTAATGTCTTGGAACCTCAAAAACTCCAGAGTTTGCTTTTGGCAGGTTTTTTAAGTTAAAGAATTCTGTTAAGGCACTGGAATAGTTCAAACAAAGTTTGGAAACGGTATACTGATTTTGAACCCCCATGCTACATTAGGCAGAACCGTAAATATGTTCTGTTATTAGTGTCAGTAGCAATGTTTCCATCTAGAGATGCGAATTAAATTCATACACAAAACTGGAGTATCAGAACAAAATTGTCACTGCCTGATTAACTGGTGCCAAATATCAAAAGTAAAAACGGAATTTACTGAGGTAGGAGAAGCTGCGTCAATCTTTTCTTTATTTAATAAATGACTTACACCTCAGAAGACAAATGACGACACACAAACAACACGTGGTGACATTTGAAGGCGTAAGACACGGAGCACAAGCGCTCTTGATGCTCTTTTGAAGGTAATTGACAATATAATAACACTAATACTGAAATGGTTAGGCGCTTTAGAATGGCCAAAACAACATTTTAGATGTAGTACAGTGTGCTCAGCCAGCTGGTTTGTCTATTCACCCACATTTTTATCATCACGTGATCACTCATAACAAAAATCACATTCCTTTAACCTCTTACACTCTGGAGCTATTTTGGGATTTCCCTAAATCCACAAGCTTCCTAAATCCCCATGCAGAGGAGTAAATGCAAAAATGTGGTATCATTTTCAAGAAAACCCTTTAAATTTTCATAAAACACTGTTGAAAGTGATTAAAATAATTGTTTATGTTGTCTGTGTTATCATAAACACTTAAAAAAAGAGGCGCTTTCTGTATTTTTTCTTTATAAACTCAAATTTAAGAGTACCTTTTAGGTTCTGTGTGGTCTAGGTTTCTGTGATTAATTTTGGTGGTTCCTGCACGTCAGTAATCATAAGAAAAACGAAAAATGCCTCTATCATAATCTATGCAAAAGTTATTGTATTCTCACTGATGAGAGGTGCTATACCTCATTTTTTTAAATGTAATTTCTGCCAACCAAACTTGGAAAGTCTTCCATATCCAAATGCAGTGGTATAAATGACAAATTCCAGTGTTATTGGACAGAAAATTATTTGGATTTACAAAAGAAACTGCTGAAAGTAATAATCCCATAAGAGAATAAGACAACTCCAGACAGTTCTGCTTGAAACCAGCAGATAGCAGCAAACACTAGGAAAAAGAATTCTGTCTCTACCATAGAGTATGCAAAGGTTATTGTAATTCAACTGAATATTGGGAAAATAACTTTGATCATTCATATCAAATATGACATATTTGCTTCTGCATAGTTCTTACATGATAAGAACATGAGTTTCCATTACTTTCTTATTTCTCCTTCCCATTTGTATCATAACATTATATCAAAGAAGTCAAAGTCAGCTTCTCCGAAACTTCCTCAGCTCCTAGAAAAAAAAAGCTTATTTTTGGGCTGTCTTCTTTTTCTGCGCCATAAAAAACGCAGTGATTCATTCGATAACTGTTTGATATGTGAATATAATTCAGTAAAGGAACGCTAGAATTGTACATGGACAGGCAAGAGCTTTTATTTGAGCTATGACTTGTACATGTGTGTCATATATGAAGCATATAAAAATATGAAAATGACAGCTCGGGTATCCAGTATTTTGTTGTGTAATTAAATGTTAATAACTTTTGTACAGTAAAATAAAAACCTAAGTGATGCATATGTGCATAAAATATAGCTTCTACGCTTTCAAATGGAACCACTTATAGGGGTCTTGCGCAACCACAGACCATTAAAAATGAAAGGGAAGTTGATGATGTCACCGGACCCGGTACCGTAGAGTTTAAGAGGTTAAAGCGCATACTGGAATTTGTTTGGTAAAAGTGTTTCCATCGTAGTTTATGCACATCTTTTCTTATTGAAAAAAAAAAAAGATTCTTACATTTTTTGCTATGGACAGACACCAAATAGAATTTAGAACTTCAAAACACATGGTGTGACGCGGTGGCGCTTCTTGTCCACTGTGTGACCACCTCAAAGCTTTTAAAATTTTTCTGTAAGCAATCATACAAGTGAAGATGCATCTTTACTAGCTTATCTACTCCCTCCTCCAGTCTACTCTTGTTGCAAACTTGTTACTCTGTTTTGGCCAGATTCTTTCAAAATGAGGACATTTCAGTATGTTGCTTGATTTCTTTTTAAAGAATACCAGGGCCTTTATGGTTTTTACTCCCAAATCCATTTGCCGTTAGAGTCTGAAAAAGATCTGCAAATTTACAAACCAATCAAAATAAAAAGTTAATTGCTGTTTCTCCCTTAAACAATTTTAGTCCTGAACCTTCTTCCAGAAATTCACATCACAGTATCCAGAATTTTTACTTAAAATGTAATTTAATTCAGGCCTAAGGGGACTAGGACTGGTTGACTTGCATTAGGAGTGTCACCATTTCCAGGAGATGCGGTTAAACTGATCTAATATACGAATGCACATGTGATTTACTCCAAGACTGTTAACTTCTGGCTTCCACCCAAAAAGGGCCATTAACAGCATAGTGTGATAAATGATCCATGTGGTATTTTGAGCTAAAACTTTGCAGACACTTGGGACATTTATACAAACTACAAACTTCTAACAAGAGCAAGACCCATTTCATTTTTGCTTATATGTAAAAGTGGGAACAGACGAAAAAAACACATCTAATTTGATGTTTGATATTACAAACAAGTCATTTTTAATCGTGTTATTTTATTGCATTATTAGAAGTGCACATCATTTTTGTCTGGTCCTTAAAGGAGCACCTGAAGTTTCCTACATGCTGTCATATTCATGTATTAATGCCAATTCCTGCAATACATTGCAACATATTGCATATACGTATTTTTATATTGTTATATCACAACATGAACATTTATTGTAACACATTCAATTTGTGATTGTCCTAAACTATTTGATTTACTGCCAAATGAATTTAATATGAGGTAAACTACATCCAAAGATTACTGGCACTGCTTCTTACAAAACAATTAACTTCCTATTATAAAAAAAAACAAGTGCATTATTTTACACTGCTGTGCTAACAACACATTTTAACACATTTGTACAGAGAAAATTCAGATTTTTCAGTAACAGATAACATTTTTCCTAGTCAAAAAGTGCTTCTATTGCAACAATCTTGTGCACATTTTTTATTTCAATCCAAATGTGCACCTGCTCATGTGCCTCCCTGTGTTTCATCATAATCATTTGTAGTGGAAATATTTTATGTCTATGGCATGGGATGGGGTGCATTTACAAAGACATTCAAGACTGCACCCTCTAGGATCGGTTGTCAGTGATTTTAGAAGTGAGACTTACATAATTCCTACTAGATGGCTTCAACAACGATAAACCTCATTCCTACCAGGGTCACGGCACCAATTTAACTCTCTCGGTTCTAAACACATTACTCAAAATTGTATTGATCCACCTTCGGGAGGTGTTTGCATAACAAAAGTTAAAGACGTGCCAGACCAACACCAAAGAACAAGTTCTGAGAAAAGCCAGACTGTGGTGTTGTCACACAGAGCCTTGTCACGGCAAAAAGTCACACTAGAATCCATTGGACAGTGTGCAGTTGACAGCCAACTTTTTTTGCTTTGACAAGCTCCATCACATGCTCAAAATACAGAATAGACCATAAAACCACCAACAACATCCAACTAGAGGCAACAGTGTGAAACACAATGAAAAAAACTAAAGCTGACAGTCGCTCAAAAACCACTTGGGACAACCCCTGGCTTGGTGTCTCCCAGGCTAAATATTTTAAGACCGCAACTTCTAGCTTAAACACTTTTCAATAACAAATGAAAGCAAGTATTAAAATATTCACATCAAACTTTTCTTGTTGCATTAAAGCCCATTTTGGAGGTTTTTTAGCTTGTCAGAGTGCTTTCTGGGACTACATTCCCGAAGAAGATGAGAGGATTCCTTTTGTTTCAGACCATAGTCATCATCTTAGAAGTCAGCATGATTAATACACATATCTTCTGGAACTCTCTCCTGAAGAAAACTTCGATGCCTTAAAAGATTATTTTTGTTGACTCACCCAAGTATGCGCAGGAGTTTTGAGGTGCAGTCTCTAGAGGAAACGTCTGTCCCATGCTCCAGCCCCCTAAGGGCCTCAGTTTACAGCTCCTGCCCAGGTGCAACCCAGTGGACAGCAACAGCAGCTCAGGTTCCCCAAAGTCCTGCTTTTCCTTTTAGTTTCCAAAAACCCTTTTCCAGTCACCTAACGTCAATCTCATGCTTCCTTCCACCTTCCAAACCAATGTTCCCAAGCTCCTTTCTCTCTCTCTCTCTCTCTCTTCTTTGAGTGGATCTCATGCCAACTGCCCTTCTTTTCTTCCAGCGTACTCCTCCTCTCCTCCTTCCAACTCTCTCCACCCCCTCTCTCACATGGGACCCTCCCTCCACACCACTTTCTCTCCCTCCACTTCATAAACGAGCTCGCAAAGCAGATCAGGGCACAAGCCGACGGATGCCTATCATTCCTTAAAGCAGAGGTCAAAGTGCAAAGTGAATGTGTGTGTGTGCGCTTGTGTAGGAGTTCTAATGAACACCAAAAAAAGGGCAAGGGATTAAAGGGAAGTTCTGCCAACGGAGGGAGAGATGGTATCAGCTGGGCGGACATTTGACTGTTGTGGATATGGGAACAAAAGCAAGAGGAACTGATCATCAAAAAACATCTAAACAAATCATGTTAGCCAACATCTCAACTGGGATGTGAAATTTTCCTGACATTACAAAGAACGTCTTGCATAACGACCTTCAAATGGAGTATGCTCTTTGAAGGCTGCGAAGATGTAAGATAACAGATGTAAAAATATAGCTGATGGTTGAAACACATGGAAAAAGTTAACTTAACCTTGACCAGACCTACATAAATTCCACCATTTCAATCTAAAAAGACTGACTCTTGTGCACTTCTTTTAAAATTAATGACGAGGTGTTATCCAACTGGTGACTGAGACGTTAATCAATTCATTAATCCAGTTCACAAAAATAAATAAATAAAGTTCAAGTGAGGATCGTTAAAAAGATTACACAAAAAGTGTAAAAATCCAAATTTGTGTCAAATATTGACAACCTCAGCCACTTAAAAGAAAGGAAAAAAAAATTAAACAAAATGGTAACAGCCCATTAGAATGGATAATTACTTGTGAATAGTTTGGGATGAGTAATAATTTTAAAAGTCTTAAATCGCAGACCCTTATGAGCAGAGAGAAACATTTGTCCTTTTGTTTTCCACAGAGAACAAAGTCAGAGAGGTTTTAATGACAAGATTTTATTTTCCTTTTAAGATTTATACAGAAACCAAGACGTTCCCCTAAGAAAGCAGTTAGTTTTAGTTAAACATTCAGTATATAAGAACACAGTGAGTGATCAGCGGATCTGGACTCCTGCCCTCTGCACGAAGCAGAGGGTAATGCACTTTAGCAAATCTTCATCCACAGGAATTTCAAGAATGCAATTTTATCCGGCAGAGTACATTAGCAGAGAACGGGAATGTGGAAGTGTGTAGCTTGTGCAACTTAACTACTGCAGATTGCACTCATAATCCCATTTCCTACAGCCGGACACAACTTCTCATACCACGGCAGTTCTGTCCCAAACCCCCGAACTGCACTGACGTGTGTATAAAAGCTACCTTTAAATTAGACGAGAAACATAAGCTATGCTTCAGATCTATCGTGTGACCAACAACACTCTAGATCTCTGTTCAACATCAATGCCCAGGTGTGATCATTCAGCCCAATCTAGTCTTCAAACACAGCAGACGGAGCAAAAAATAATGTTATTCACTTTTCTTAATGCGTGTTTTAATCAACTGATTTTCCATATGCTCAGGACTTAAAGCATATACTACTCGACCTTTAATCATTCACAAATAGAACAACGGCAATAAAATCCTGCATATTCAGTTCGGTTAAAATAACTGAGTTTACTCAATGCTCTCATAACATAACTGATGATTTTAAACGTATTAGACAAACACACATTCAACACATTAAGGAAAACCCTCATTAGCATCCATGCTGTCAAGACATTCATTAGAACCATAGTTATTTTTTTCATATGCCAGCTTTGTTTACTAATTCATAAACTCCAGGAAGACAAATGTTAAAAAAAAAAAAAAACTCAACTTCAACTGAATAAAAACAGCTGCACACCATCAAGTTTGGCATTTATAGTACACATACCATGGTTCCCGAAAAAAAAGTAGTCATTTGAAAACCTTTTTGCAGATTTGAGTTTGTGAAAAATGTTTTGACCATAAATGCCACGACATACTTAAAGGAAACTAGAGGAAGCAACTGAAGTGATGTCATATCAAGCAAAAATACGACAAAACTAAATGCATTCCAGGGGGTCAAAACAGCTTCCCAAATTATTCTCTTTGTTCAGTCTTTTTCTCCCTAAAAATATGAATAATAAAAAAAAAGACCTTTGCTGCAAGTGTATTGGCACCTTAACGTTCTTTAAACCATCAAATCCGATCTTGAAATGTAAGCACTTTTGTAGTGACATCAGATTGAATAAACGATGACAGACTGAATTTTAACTTTTGTTAAAAACCAAAAAAAAAACGTAGTGATACACTAATATGGAGACTTGCCCGATATCATACCTCTTTACATTTAGAAGCCAATGAGTGATGCACAGACTGATAAATCAAGTTGGTAATAACGTCTACGTAATTTAAACGTAACGTAATAAAACTAAAATTTCATTCATTCATTTTTGGCTTAGTCCCTTTATTAATTTGGGGTCACCACAGCGGAATGAACCACCAACTTATCCAGAATATATTTTACGCAGCGGATGCCCTTCCAGCCACAACCCAACACTGGAAAACACCCTTACACTCTTGCATTCACATACATACCCTACAACCAAGCTTATTCAATTCACCAATACTGCATGTCTTTGGACTGTGGGAAACCGGAGCACCCGGAGGAAACCCACGCGAACACAGGGAGAACATGGAAACTCCACATAGAAATGCCAACTGACCCAGTCGGGGTTCAAACCAGCGACCTTCTTGCTATGAAGAGATCGTGCTACCCAATGCACCACCGTGACACCTCAAAACTAAAATTTGACAAATTCAAATACAGTTAATTGAAAACATTGATTGCAGAAGCATGGAGTCATCTAGACGTTTTCGGAATTCCAAAAAAATCTTGTCTTTTTTCTAGCAACCCAGATATGATGTGGATTGAATCATCTTTAATATAACAGTTTAATGATGATAACAATAAAGATAAGGGTTTACCGGCTGACAATTATATGCAAGATAACACTGTGTATCCCTGACATAATCCATAACTTAATCAGTTTAAATATATTGCGTCGTTTTCTTTTTAGGCCAAAAACAACATTAGAATTAGGGACATAACGATTCACGGTTTTATCACGATTTAACAAAATTACTTGAGAAAATAAGGGTTCATTATTTTTTTTTCTCAACAGCTGCACAATTTAAAAAATACAATATTTTCTGGAATAACTAAATTACAATTTTAAAACAAAATCTAAATAGAAAAATGAATAATACAAACGAAGGAAGACTCTCTAACATAAACTAAAACTTGGACTGTGCAGCTAAATTAAAATTCTAAAATGAATTTTGAAGCAAAAATGAACAATACAAATTGAACTCCTAGGGTTTGAGTGTCCACATACGTGGACAGCATATTTTAGCTCTTAAGTGGCTATTTAAAATACTTAGAATGTTTTATATTTTGTAAAGACATACAGTGTCATCCTGTAACTGTTTTGCAGCATATGAAATGTCCCAAACACTTTTTAACTGTCCAAAATTTGTTTTTACTCTCTGATAATCAAAGCAAGTAAAAAAAATCTTTTGTTAAATAAGCATTAAAAAAAGTCAGGAAAAAAAAGTGTTTTGTGTAAATTCGGACCACGAGTCCACATACATGGACATACTTTTTCTCTAAAAGTACATCATATCAAAATTAGTTGTATCTGTGACTGTGCTAGACCATAAAACCACCAACAACATCCAACTAGAGCCAACAGTGTGAAACACAATGAAAAAACTAAAGCTGACAGTGACTGGGGACTGAGATGCTTGGGTGGAGAGGTAAGCCTTTCCTAAACCAGAGAGCAGTGTGTACAGAGGGGGTCAATAGCCCCCTTTGCTCCAGGGGACTGGCCAGTGGCATAAAATACTGATTATAATATATAATATATGACATAGATGAGCAAATTACTAAAAACTGCATGAAATAAATTGATAAAGAGAGGGGAAAAGAGGGAACGATGAGCATCAATCCAAGAACCAATAGGAGCACCAAATTTAATGATGCAATCCATTTGACAATTCGAATGACTGCAGGGAATTGTCTAGACAGTTTTTTTCTTCCTGGTTTTATTATTGAGGCGCGCTGTGTGAAAAATTGCCGCTACAGTTTGTTTACATTTGCTGTAAGGAATCGTTTCAGAACGCAGGACAGTGAAAGTGTCACGGGTGGACGACATTAATCTCTGGGGCATCTTCTTTCGTGTTTGGCGTGTCTTCATTGTCGTTCAGACTGACTTTATAATAGCTGAGATCTTACAATGTGACGTGACAATCGTTCAGGATATTTAAAAAATTTAAAATTAAATTAAAAAATTAAATTGCACAGTGTGAGCCAGCCTTAAGTAAACGTCTATTTGCAGTCTTTGCACACAGTTTGTGCACCTCACGGCTGTCATTTTAGTCTGCTGCCGCACCTCTTTCTCGCCACTGATGTTCATGTAAAGAGAGTTTGTGCCTGTAAATACAGCGCCCGTTCTGTTCAAAACATGTATGAAGATTCATTCAACATTTCTACCATTTTGAACCGTCACATATTTTAATCGATTTTCAACCAGCTCATGATGAATCGTTACATCCCTAATTAGAAACTTTTATATGAATATTTTATATGACATTTATATGAAAATACCAATAATAATAATAAAAAAAGAATAATAAGTAATTAAAGGTATTTGTACAGTTACAAAAGATTTAAATATTCAATACGTTAAAAAAAAAAAAAAAAACATCAGGATCTCCTCAGAAATCGTTACAAGCACAACTGTTTTAACACTCATCACTGGACAATAGGCATGGGATGATAACCGTTTTCAAGGTATACCACGCTTTGAAAAAGTCAAGGTATTAAAACCGATAAAAATGTTCTGCTATACTGTTCCTAAGTGAGTATGAGAGACTTTAAAAAATAATAATAATAATAATAATAATAATAAATAAAAATTTGAATGGTGCAACCTAAAGTGACCAACTACATGATGCAACCCGAAGTTTATAGATGAGAACATGATGCAGAATAGGGCATTAGAATAGAACTGGCTTATGCTGTAATAATATTAGGCTCCTTAAGCTGAACACGTCCTTCAAATGTTTGAGGAGAACCAAGAACAAACAATTCATTCTTTCTGTGGTGCAGCAACTCTGAAATCCCCAAACCATGTAACAATAATGCTGAACTGGGGGCAAAGAACCAGAAGGGGAAACCCGCAATTATACAACATAGACAAAAGAGAAACAAAAGCAATAAAACAAGCAATGGCAAAAACACAAGCAAAAATAGCTTTGTGCTACATGGTTCCAACATGTTACATAAAATTTGTACTTCCACATTGAACAGATAACAATCACAAAAGGAACTCTGACCTACTCATCTCTCAACTTAAATCATTCCAAAATCTCAGATATCTTTGCAAGCGTTCCAAGTTCAGCATCACAGTAAGAACACATGTAAAAAATAAAAATGACTCAGAGGATTGAACTGAAGCCCTGCTTTCTCTGTCCCAGTTACAGCACCTACACTGGGCATCTTTCCAAAGAGACAGAACGAGAGAACAGAATCAGCTCATTGGATCTGCCCAGACCCAGAACCCGACATGACCTGGAAAACAGCCTTCAGATCTGTTCAAGGAACCACCTTCATATCCTTTCTTAGAGGGCAACACAGAGCTTTTAACCAGCATTCTATTGGCAAACAGGAAGCTTTAGACAATTACTTCTGTAAGAATCCCATTTATGGTTGTTCCTCATTGAAACTGTGCACACAGATAATAACAAATTATGTTGTAACGGATCACAGTTAGGTAAAACACAAAGTTTAACAATATTAAACTGTATTGTCACAAAAGCAGCAAATAATTTTAAACCATTCATTTGTGAAATGACACAAAATGGCGAGCTGCATGTAATTTCAAATCTTCTAGGGCTTGAATGGGCAAATACGCTAAAAATATGATAAATTATTACAAAATATTCATCTTGGCAACTCAAACAGTCAGTTATGTGCAAATTGAATGGGAGCAGGAAAAAAAAAAAAAAAAAAAAAAAAAGAGGATGCACATATATCAGCATATTGGGTCCATGCATTTACTCAAACTGTGACCGCAATAAAAAAGTATACATAAAAAAATAAAAAAATAAAAAAAATTCACTGCTTTTGTAACATTTTTTGAGGATTAATGTATTTTTCATAATAATATATTTGGGGGAAATAAGTTTTCATTACGTCACCTGAAAGCATATTTCTAAAGAAGCTGCTGACTTGAAATTTTCAAAGAAATCCATTCTATTCCATTCATATATATTCATGGAAAACAATTTTTATTAGTTTACAAATTAAGTTCTGTGTAATAAAACGAAATGATGCAAGGAAAAATATTGAACATATGAAAAAAGGGAGGTGCAGACAGGCAGTGAAAGCCCAGACTGCAGCTGAAATCCCTCTGGCCTTCATCACTGTAAACTAATATCAGCTGCTTCATTCCAACATCTTCAATACCAGGATGATGAATATGGCACCTAAGTGGACATTTCAGCAAGACAATGATCCAAAACACAGCCAAGGAAACTCTCAAACGGTTTCAGAAAAAGAAAATCAATCTGCTGAATGGCCCAGCCAATTATCTGACGCATGACTTCATTCTCCATGTGAGAGGCATCTTTAGGCTGCCATCACCAAAAAAAAGCCTTTTACATAAAGCATTAAATGCGTTTCAGTAGATCAGAACATTCTCCATAAGTCATTCTATTGTTATTGTACATAACATTTTTGTCAGATTTTTTTTTATCTTTTTATGTTCTTATTGTTTGTTTTTTCACCAAAATCTGGTATAATTCCATGTCAACAGCTCCTATAGAACATTTTTCCTAGAAAAAAAACATGACATGTTGAATACTTTTCCCCCCACTGTATGCATGTATATATATATATATGTATGTATGTATGTATGTATGTTAGAGGTGGGAATCTTAAGGCACTTAACGATTCAATCCGATTCCGATTCTGGGAGGAACGATCCGATTCCCAAAACGATTCTTAATTAATTATCCTGCTGTGCAAAAAATACTCTAAACTTTATATTTTAACCAAAATTGGAGTTACTATGCTTTTTGTATATAGTTAGAATATCTGTTTGACAGTATTGCCAAATTAAAAAGGATTAAGAATATTTCTTTTTCAATACTTTTAATTTATTAACAAAGTTATTTTCAGGATTAACAAACTCTGAATGAATGGTAAGCCATACAATTGTAATGAACAATCATTAAGAATAAACAGTTCTCAATTTGTATGACAATTTATGTGACAAAAAAAAAATTGTGTGATCAATACACACACTGTGTAATCAATTTGCACACTCAAACACACTCAATTTGTGTGACAAAACAAAAGTGTGACAATTTTTCAGTTTATTTTGAACATTTTAACAAAAAATGTCTAGAGCCACACAAAAAAAAATCTTTAAAACAGGCTAATGCAGAAGAAAAATGTCAGGGAACAAATTAAATACAAACTTAAATATTCAACATCTAGGCTGGCCTACCATAGTTTATCTTATATAATACTATAATACTAAGTTTTTGTGTAGGAACAGCAGTTGGTCCACATGTTCAGAAGTAAGTGTGCTTCGCTGTGCTGTCACAATATCACCTGCAGTGGAGAAGACCCTCTCTGCAGACACACTGGTTGCTGGAATGCATAAATATCTCTTTGCCATTTTGGAGAGCACAGGAAATGACACCTTGTTGACATGCCACCAGTTGAGGGGGTCCTCTGTTAGAGGGAGTGGTGGGGTACTGCAATACCTGGTCATCTCCTCTTCAACCAAGGCAGAGGGTGACTGATGATATGGTGTATCTGAAGCATCAGAGAAGGTCTTCCCCAGCAGATTGTGAAGCAGAGATGAAGCTCTTCTTTTTGAAGTAGTAGGACAGTCATCCTGCAACTCTGTGACTTCAGGCTGTGGGCTCACTGAGATGTTGGCTTCTTTCACAGTGCTGTCTTCTAGATTGCCATGCACTTCCTGCTTTTAAGCAATTAAAAGAAATTAAAATAAACAGAGTGTAGATAAAAAATAACTCTTCCAGTAATTCAATGAGGTAATGTAAGTCACAGTATACATTATTATTTACACACTGATAAATATTTAAATATTTTAAGAAATTAGAGATTAATTTAATTAATTTAAGACATGAAATCATCACACAAATAAGCCTTAATAATATTGAGACCGTAATATTGCACTCTAATGTCACATGCTAAAACATTTAGTCAATGATGATAAAATAATTACCCCTTGTAATGATGAAGCTTCAGTGATCACTGTTTTGTAAGTTTCCTCTCTCTTTTCTTTGGAAAGAAAAGGCAGTGCCTTAAAGCGTGGGTCGAGAGAAGCACATTTGTTAAGAAGGCTAGTCTCCTGGTCAGTGGTGTACCTTTTGCTGAGGTCCTCACATATGACCCTCTTTATCTCCCTGATCATCACTGATTTTTCCTCAGTGTTTTCTTTCATGTCCTGGATCAGTTTAGCATGCAATGGGGCAATTAAACACGCAGTGGGGCTGCTCTCCTCTGACATCAGAAGTGTGGCATCTTTCATAGGCTTAAGAGCAGTTATCACATCCTCACTGCATGAAATATCGGATTCCGTGAGAGTGAAGATTTCAGCCGCTCCTTTTCTCACCTCCTGTGATAGTAACGCAGCACAGACAGCCGGCTGTTGTTCAAGAAATCTTTCAAGCATCTCATATGCGCTGTTCCATCTAGTGATGACGTCTGATTTCAGTTTGTGAGACGGAAGATTTAGTTGTTTTTGCTTCTCCTTCAACTGATGGTTTGCAATTGCGCTGCGGTGGAAAAAAGTCGCGATCCGCCTCACTCTCCCTAACAACCTTGACACAGACGGCAACTTCAGCGCTCGTTGGGAAGCCAAATTCAGTGTGTGCGCATAACATCTCACATGTGAAAACTTGCCGAGCTGTGCTGCAACAGCCATGTTAGAGGCATTGTCACTCACCAAAACCAAGTCTTTGTTCCGAATTTTCCATTCGTCTGAAACATTGTGCAGTAGTTCAGCAATATTCGCCCCTGTGTGACTTTCGCTCATAGCACGCGTTTGCAGAACACAAGCTGCAAGCTTCCACTCATCTGTAATGTAGTGTGCCGTAATAGTGACATACGATTCTGTTGTAATTGATGTCCATGCATCGCATGTTATTGCCACTCTGTCCGTATTACTTAGGGATTCTAAGATGTGATCTTTACACTCACTGTAGAGTGCGGGGACAGCCGTCTCACTAAAATAACGACGCGAGGGCAAAGTGTATCGTGGCTCAAGTACCTGTAACATCTTGCGAAATCCTTGGTTTTCCACAACGGAGTACGGGCGCAGATCTTTGGCAATAAAACCCGCCACTGATCGGGTAATTCGTTTTGCCTTTTCAGAATTCGGTGGAAGCTTTGCTACTTGATCCAGGGTCCTTTGAATGTAACCGGGAGTGTTCGTGATTGGAAGAGAATGCTGTTTCTCCAGCTCTGAGTGGAACCGCGTAATATGTTTCTTCATGTTAGTCGTGTTGCCGAAATATTTGAATTTGGCGCTACAGACTTTGCACACAGTATGGCTTTTATCACCGACACCTTCGGTGTCTTCAGAAAATCCAAAATGTTGCCACACATCCGATTTTAAATGAGATGGTGCAGGTCGTAGTTTGTCCATTTTATTTTAAACGAAGCTAATTCACCAGCATATGAACGGTAGTCCATCAACGTCTTTTTTGTTTGGTCACGTGAGTCTTGACAGCGCTCGCATTTGAATTGAACACAGAATCGATTCAGAATTTTTGAGAATCGATTCTGGATCGTTAGATAACGAATCGCGATGCATCGATGCATCGAGCTTTTCTCCCACCACTAATGTATGTATGTATGTATGTATGTATGTATGTATGTATGTATGTATGCATGCATGTATACATGTATATATGTATGTATGTATGTATGTATGTATGTATGTATGTATGTATGTAT
>CAIGQQ010032566.1:3930116-3949148 GCA_903798035.1 Danio albolineatus
TAGATAGATAGATAGATAGATAGATAGATAGATAGATAGATAGATAGCATTTGCAATTTTTTAGATGTTGTCCCGTTTTTATGAGCAATGATAGTCCGCTGAGCTTCACACAATCTGCATCTGTCCATTAAACAGGCAAGAATGCAGCAAACACAGGACTGGCAGTGCTAAAATAGCCAATTGCAGCTACTGTTATCCCCAGTAGTCCCACATTTTTGAGGTTTCAGACACCAAAATGATCCTAAAACTGCAGCCATTTGTGTTTCTGACTTTGACTTTAATCAAATTAAAGAGGACAAAATGCAAGAACAAAGCCTTAGAGTGCATGCTTGTATTCTTTTATGAATATAAATAAAATTTAGTCTTAATTGGCCAAAAGTTTTCTATCAAAATCTGCATCATTATTGGCAAAAAAATAATAATATAGTTGCATCCACAATTACAAACCTTTATTCTCGATGCGATCGATTATTCCCAGTAATAAAATTTATTCAATATTATCTTTGCTGAAAACAGCTGTTCTGCTTAATATTTTTTGGGCATTGGTAAAATAGCTCAAAAACTTTCATTTTATATGATCAATCTAAACGCCCGCTTTTTTTTTTCTTTTAACATGTAACTTTGTGGGTTTTATATAAAAACTACCCCTGCTGTTCCTTTAAAACACTGTTCTTTTATGATCAGAAGGGCGAGACAAATACAGTAAATATAGACTCTAAGAGAAAGGTGTATTGCTATTATTGTTGCAGACGTGGACACAGTATAAAAAACAGCCAGTCTGCAGGGAGCCCACACCGTCCCTTATGCAAATCTCATTGAGAACAACACACGAAACCACTGCGTCGGTGCAGAGACCGGGCAGCTGGAATACTAATACCGTGCAACTTGCTCTCCACTTCTGTACTGTCAGAAAAATCAAGCAGCGTTTTCACAATGCTGAAATCGATCTTCAGAAATCTAATAATTTCATGACTGTGCAGTGTTTGTTTATGCTGCTGAAGCATGTCACAATAAGGATCTGAAAGCAGCTTTAATTTGGATTGTGCTGGAATTCTCAGTGGGTTTATTGTTTGTTGGTCTCTCAATCCTTACATTCTTGTTTCGGGTAGCGTGGTTAGTGTGTTGTGACTGTGGTATTGAAACCACAGGGTAATATTGACCAGAGCTATGCATACATCAAATAATCAATCCTGCCGTGTGGCCGTATAGTCTAGCAACTGACACAAACTAGCCTTTTAGATCCACAAGCCTAAGTTTCTACATTTGCTGAGTCTAATCAACGATTTGAATTATTATTCTCCTCAAGACTTTTATACCGCTTTTAAACCACAAAAACATGGTGGAGAAACTGTCTTAGTTTACTTTAGAACATAATAATAGCCCATTACATTTTGGAGTATACTTTAAAATCAAAGGTTCCAAAACAGGGGTTTTTGACTTTCTGTTTCCTCTCAGCGAACAGTTTCCAAGAATAAATTTCTTGCTCAATATAAAGAAAATATTTCATATTGTATGTATGTATGTTTGTGTGCGTGTGTGCGTGCGTGTGTGCGTGCGTGTGTGTGTGTGTGTGTGTGTGTGTGTGCGTTAGGCATGGGACGATAACCGTTTTCAAGGTATACAGTCGTTTGGAAAAGTCAAGGTTTTCATACCGCCAAAATTTTCAGTAATACCGTTCCTAAGGTATTATTTTATTCTTTTTTAAAATATTTGTTTAGGACAACAGTATCATCAGCAGAAAAAAAAATCCAAACATGCCGTATTAAATTGTAAAGAAAACAGTGTTTTTAAAACTAATAAAGACAGCAGAAGTAATTGATTCATTGTAATTATTTAGCCTGACAAGTTTACTGCTCCAAAAAATTATAAATCTTATATATAAAATTGTTTTTTTTAAGAGTCTATACAGTACAGTCTGTTAAAGATTGTATAAGGAGCATTTACTTAACCTGATAAACTAAATTATTACACTTCTTCAAACTACTATAAATGCAAAGCATTCAGTCTTTATTGCAGTGCTGGTAAAAAAAACAGAACATAAATTACAGCAAATTGAAACTGATTCCTTAAATGATTTTTTGATTGAACTGTCAAAACTGAATTTCTACATGAGATTGGGTTAATATATTAATTCATTAAGATTACAATCATGGTCACTAGACAAAATCCCAATAAATACTTTTATTACTTTCATGTTATGACTTCTAACAGATAATATTTCACAAATAAAAAGATTAACAATAAATTGTTAATTTTTTTTTTTTTTACATTTTTCTAGACTCCATTTTAATGACATAATATTCTGTTTCAGTTATGTTCATACGACAAAATGTTGAATATTTAATACTTAATGTTGATGTATTAATCAGCCTTTTCATCATTACTTTCATTCTACCCTTTTGTTTTATTTTTTGATATAATATAGACAAACCACTGGGTTAAATGCTTAATACATTAAATTAAAGAGAAGCTGTGTTTACATTTCAATCTTTATATATGTTGCAATAACCCAGTCTTAATTACAATGCATCCAAAAATAAATCTAACAGTATTCAGGTACACTAATTAAATAATCAATGTAAAATAATACTGCGTAGTCTTGAATTTTATAAATAATTTAAGAAATTATTAAAGTTACAAATTATACAATTTCTCATGCCTGATGCAGTCAAAGGTCTCAAAATCAAAATTTTAAACTATAATCCAGACTAAACCCTGTGATGTAATGATCACATTACGATCTCGATGCGGAAACGATATATTGTGCAGCCCTAGTTTGAAATGTTCCTTATTGCATAGTGTGTACACGGCTTCAATACGCTGAAATGATGCTGCTGTGGCTTCATGCTCATGGAGAACGGCCTAGGAATTTATGCTGGATGGGCAAAAGAGCCTAAAAAGAATGAATTGGAGACACTTCAGTGCCTTAACAGGGAGCAGATGTGTGTGTGTCTCAGATAAACCCCGTTCTCACACCCCTGGAACCCAGAAGCATCAGCGGCACTGAGTCACACTACAGTAAACTGGAACAACACATACACAGGGCACTTCCTTAAAAGGTAGCAATGTATGCATACATCATGCAGCATTCGTGTGTGATATGAGATGCCTGAGAATAGGAATTGTACGCGTGTATTAAAGCGACTCAAGTCATGTCGGAAATAGAGGGTGAGCATGCTGTCATATTCCCAGATGCAAAGAGAGTGTCACCTCACGAACCTGACACTCAGTGATACCTAACACATGCTAATCCCTGACACACGCGCACACAGCCTCCCTCAGGACACGAAGTGTGAAAAAAAAAAGGATGTAACTGGCCTATTTCTTCTTTGGGTGCTTAACTCCTCAGCCTCCGTCGTGCACCATTTAGGATGTACGCTTGGGGAACTAAAATCCTTCGTACTGTAAATTACAAACGACAAAATCTGTGCGGTAGCAAACTGTTAGGGCACTGAACCTCAAATGACACAAAAGCTAAATAAAATGATGCTAAATACAGTTTAAAAGCAAATACAATCGCATAAAACGTCAAATTCAGTCTACAAACGGGAATAATCTGGATGATAAAAATATCAGATGTGCATCTACTGCAAGTCTCTGACGTCTCGCTCTCTTTCAGAAACCTCTATATGTGAATGCCAAGGCCAAAGCTTTGAACAAAAATACTCTTGAGCCAGAAACAAAATATCCAAACAAGCTCTTCATTTTGTCCAAAGTAGGGCAGAGGAGAACTAAAGATTTTTTAAATCAACATAATAAAATGGAACTAAAACTAAATCGAACACAATTTTAAATATAATTGTTTTAGCTATGATATGATTAATCGAAAATTACATCAATCTATTAACAAAATAGAGGATAATTTCAACTCCAAAAGAGAAAATTCCTAATATATTCATTGTAAAATGAGTCTTCATAAAGAGTTGTAATTTATGCATTCCTAATTTTAAGAAAACTGTATAGTCAAATGTTGAGAAAACCTCAACCACAATAAAAATCTGTTATACGTATGAAAATACATACTCAAACTAGAAGGCAACAAACCGAAACATAGCACAAGATGAGATTTTGTTTTTACAACATTTTCGTAAAATATAAAACTGACATGTTCCAAAAATAGCATGGCTGTTTAAGACGAGATACTTTCAAGTGTTTTTAGTAACAGTTCACAGTGACATTCAAAGAATTATTCACAAATATACCAACAAAAATAGATTTTTTTAAAAAGTGAAACATTTTGATAAGTCACTTGGATAAAGATCTCTGGTCAACTAGTCAGTTGTTGGGGCGATCCACCAATCTAAAAACTTTTGAAGTCATATAAAATCTAAAATGACAAAACTATAATGCGATTATATCAAAGCAGATGAAACACTAAAACACTTCTTCTCCCCAAAAGCACACTGTTAAAAGAGACACTACAGCACCACCCTCTCATGTGTAAAACTAGGCCTACAACTTGACTGCCTAAGAATAGCTTAACACACATAAAAGTGGGTTTAGTGTCCTACATGGAGTACCGCACGTTTGATTCTCCAAACACCAAAGCAAAAAAAAAGTCAGAAAAGGCTGACAGAAAGTAGAGCCCTCTTCTATAAACAGATCTTTTTAAAATCTAAGGACGAGTTCTTCAACTGGATGCGCTGATTCAATTACGTAGCAAGGAAATGGGAGCAGCTGGTATGCTTGTGTGATCTTTAAATAGCATCCCACCTCTGCGCGTTGAGGCTCGCTCGTGTGTTTAGGTTTGGACAGAGACAGAGAGAAAAACCGTTACATGCACGAAGTTCACCCGAGAGTTTCGATTTCACAAACTTCAGCTGATTGCTAGGGAAGACAGACTATATGGTAAACTTCCAATCTACCAAATTTAACCCAAATGCAATCATACTCTAACTTCGAAAAACACTCTAGAAGTTGGCCTACCTCTCTTGGCCTGAGAACAGAAGGGTTCCGTTGAGGGAACTATAAAGGCAGACCTGCATTTCAAACCTCCAGACCGCATATCACACCCCCGGATCCCTTCAGAATGACTGGACGGTGCTGTACGTTCCCATTCCGAACTGCCTGTACGTCATTGCCACGCCTGCCCCAGAAAAGCTCCGCTCACCCCAGGGACCTGTGGCCCACTTTTCAAAGAGCCCAAAACACCGGTCCGAACCAAACTTCAGCCCTCATCTCATTCCGTCTTCAACATCGCTTGGGAAACTGACAGCACATACAACCTTGGGCAAGTCATGCTCCAAGGAAAGGACGTCAAGCCTTGTTTCCCATTGAAATTCTGTTTTACTGAAAAAGCACTCTCTATTTCCTGCTAGTGAAGAGAGATCTTGTGACTGAACCCTGATAACTAGACCCTTAGACAAAGTAACTCAATCAGAACTGGATGATGTTTAAGTGGTTCAGAGGAGCAGAGCACAACACACTCAAGACAATTCAAAACTCATTTATGGTTTGGCAAATTGGTGGATAATTTTATTGAACTTGATTATACTTGCATGATCTTCTTACACTGGACTAATGGTTGGGTTTGATCATTTGTTTACTTTCCAAAATTGTACTTCTGTATTGACCAAATTACACAAATTTCTAAAACATTTGGAACTTAAAGTTACTGTGTGTTCACACCAAAGGCGGTGAGAGCATCAAAGTTCCCTCTGGCCGCCCTGGCGACAACGCTGTCTGCCTTGAGCTCAGGCGGCAAGAGAGTCAAAATTTGCTACAATAATCTCGAATTTAAAGGAGCCACTGCAGCATTATCAGCAAATCACTTACATTCTCACATAAAACAAGATTTCTAGAAATGTTGCACACTTTAGAAATAAATAGAAATTCCAAGAGTTTAGTCAAAGCAGGGTGAATCTGCTTTCAGCTATTTTGCCCCTCGCTGCTGGAATCAGCTTCCAGAAATGATCAGATGTGCTCCAACAAAAGGTACATTCAAATCAAGACTGAAAACACATCTGTTTAGCTGGGCCTTTACTGAATGAGCACTGTGCTATGTCCGACAGATCGCACTATTGTGTCTTTCTTTTCTTTTTCATTCCTTTATAACTTGTTTTTACTGATTTTAAATGTTTTTATCTGATTTTTATTATTTGTTTTTATTTTCTTATACTTCAATTTTATTTCTGTTTATGTAAAGCACTTTGAATTGCCACTGTGTATGAAATGTGCTATATAAATAAACTTGCCTTGCCTTGCCTTGCAGAGTTAGATTTTCTATTGAGATCATGTTTGAAACTACATTACTGTTTTGCTTCACACAAAGAAGCAGCCATTTTTACTTCCCAAAGTGAACTAAAAGCTCACAACAGAAGGTCTGTTCCTTCAGTTTCTGCACCGATACTAAAATTTTTACAGATGGTGGACAACTCTTTACATTTGCAAGCAAAGCAAATACATACAAATCATTATATGAATTGTGTGTTAGAATTAATACAAGAAAAAGCTAATTAATACAATTGGCAGCTGATTTTATTTTAAAACTCTGCAGAAAACTGTAGGGAAGAATAAAGCAGCAGCTTCCCCAAAGTCATTAATAAATTGCAACTCTGAAGTCCTATTTTTCACAGTGAAAACCCCATGTTGTCAATACGCTGTCTTCCTTTCACATGGAAGGCACCAATCAAAATCCTCATAACCATCAGCATGAATTTGAGGTCAATCAATTAGCGTAAATAATGGATTATTTATCAGCTGCAGCATCTATACTATTTTTTTTAATCAGCCAATAAAGATATGGAGGTTAATTTATTGCGCATCATGAATGTAAAGCAACCCCTCACAGTTAGTTTTGTTCAGTGTCATGTTAAAGGGTATAAAAATGTGTTGTTGTAATATATTGTAAACCTATTAACATTAAGGAAATATAAACATCTATGACATTAAACACTTTCGAAAAATACAGTGCTTAGTTAATCTTGATTACTATAAGTGGTTGTTAGTTCATTTGACAGCCTTCTTTTTCCATATCATGAAGATGTTTGCGGTCAAGTAGGGCTGAACTATTAATCAAAGGTGATTTTCATGTGCATTTTTGCAGCAAGTTTGGCTCTGTAATAAAAATTAATCTTCAGCAAGCTGTTTCAGATAGAGCAATGTATACTACACAGTAGAACTATGCAAGAATTTACAGACAATTTTAATCAGTGGTGCTTGGGCTGCACGATATTGGAAAAATGTGACATTGCGGTATTTTTTTTGCCGAATATATATTGCGATCTGAATACAATTTTACCAGATGATTTGAATCCCTCTATTTGGAAAGATTTCATTCATTTAGATTGACTGGGATGATATTTTTTTTCTATGCAGAACATCTGCATGAATTATAATAAATTACAAGCAAAAATAAATAAACAGTGCTTTATGTTTTTCTAGGGAGTCTAACGGTAGTCAAGAACAGAAACTGAACAATCAAAATGTAAAATAGCATGGTCATCCTAGAATAAACACATTTAAAAAAATTGAATAGCTTTATGTTTTAATATTTAATAAATAATTGAATCCTGCGATATGACTATTGCAGATGCACATTTTGTGATATCAATGCTCAAATGATACATTGCTCAGCCATAAATGGCACTGTCCTGTAATCAAAGATAATAATTTTGCGATTTGACAGTTGTTTGTGTTTCTCAGTGAATTATGGCTCTGTGTTGCTGCTACATCTGAATATCCATGAAAATATTAATGTTTGAAACTTTAAAACAACTTGATTTCAAGCTGATTTCTTATGTTGAACACAAAAGAAGATATTGATGAATATTGATGCTAGAAACCAATAGCCATTGAAAATAGTAGTAGGGAAACAAATACTATGGAAGTATGCAATGGCAACGAGTTTACGGAATAATTTAATAAATAAGTAAGTAAATAAATAAATAAATAAATAGATAGATAGATAGATAGATAGATAAACAGATTTGTTCAACAAAAGAAAGAAACTCAAACAGACGTGGAACAAGTGGAGGGTGAGTTAATGTTGACAGTTTACATTTGAGAGGCAATTTACGCTTAGGTGAACTATCCCTTTCATTTTTGGTGCTTTTTGGCTTTTAATGTGATACTAGGACAGGAATCAGACAGGACACAAATGAGGAGATTGGAAAAAAAAATTACAAACCAGGACTCAAAGTTTGGAAACTCGGGGAACAACGATGCCATCTCGGTGCTTTGCTCTCATTAATTTGGTTTTGCCTCTATTTGTTTGACTTGTGCACGCTGACTTGTTTTTACAAACCAACAAGAATCACAGTTTCAGCTAAAAATCGTATTTGAGCCTAAAACCTACATCATGGATTGTCTTAGAATGAGTAAATTAACAGCAGATCTTATTTAAAGTGCATCTCTTCAACATCTTCACATGTATTGCCCTTAGATTTATGAAAAGAAATCTGCGTATGTACTTCATAACATAAGATTGTATCATACATAACATCATTTAGAACCAGACTTTTAACCAGGGGTCCCTTCAGGGCATCCAAACAGAAAAGCAAATCTATAAAGCGTGGAATCTTTATCATATAAACTGCTCTAAATAAACCTTAAACCTTAATAGCCTAGTTAAACCTTATATAGCCTAGTGAAGCAATGTAAATTATTGCCCCAAACACTTCAAGAAGTTAAAACACATTTTATGCCGAGTGCCTTGTTTGCTTAGTGTGTTTCCGCAAAAACCCTGACAGATTTCACTAGGCTATAACACGCTCTCTCGTTTTTCATGAGGTAGCAGTTCAGTGCGAGTAATCTAAGACGCGTTAGCCACAAGTACTACCAATATTAACGAATAACAATAAAACAGCCAAACAAGTGTCCTTCACCCTACCTTGCAACCGGCAATCCATCTCAATCTTTCACTCGCGCGCAGCAGAGAAATCAGAGCCGCACTCGAGCACTGAATGACTGATGCTCTATGGTGGAGCCCCGAGCTGCTGATTGAGTCCTCGTGCACAAAGAACAAATCAGATGCTCTGGGGATGTGAGATGTTCCTCGACGTTACGCAAGCTGAACAGATCAGTCTCTCCGTATGTGATCAGAATCACACACCGGCTCTAGTAAACATTTCCGTTAGGTTTTGAGTAACAATGGAGAAAAGGCGGTAGATGCGAAACGCTTAGACGCGCGCACTCCTCATCGCTTGTGTTTCAAAGGGACATCAAAACGAGAGGAAAGCGTGGGGTGTTTTTTTCCTTCTCCATGTATTCTCCCTTTGGAAAACCGCGCACAAATACGGATTCGTAAACATGCATCCCTAGCGCGTTGCTGGGAAGTCAGCTGATCATCCTAATTTTCTCTGACGCGTTTAAGGTTTAGTGATCATTAGGCAAATTAAAGCCAGGCTAAAGGGGAAATGCATGCACGGTTCATTGTGGTTATTGCATGCATTGAATGTTGGGAAAAGCGGAACGCGAGCGTGCAGAGATGATGTGGAGCATCGCTATGAGCGCAGCGCTGGTACAACTTTAACCAGAAGTACTGACGCAGTTTTTCCCCGTCATAATTAAACAGAAGTCTGACTGTGTTTATTAACGACCTGGATATGCCAGAATAAAGTGCTGTATGTGCACACTTGCATTTGTGCATAACACTTCAAACATAACAGCAAGCTGAGATTTGTATTGAAACTTTCTTTGCAATGCGACTTGTTTAACCTGCGCGTGCGTTATCTGGTTAATAGGTTACATATCTTACCTTCCCCTATTACGTCTAAGGCACTGGCCCTCCTCTTCCCCTCGTGTAGTTTCACTTCATGTACGCAACAACACGGATACTTTTTCCTGACTCTCTATTTCCAGCCCCCATTGAAACTTTTGCTAAAGATACCGGAAACTCGATAAATGGGCGTGTGGTAATTGTAGTTTTTGTGTTGAAGTATGTTTGTCCGGATCTATTTTCTGCCTCAACACAGTTGACTACATTTCCCATGAGGCGCTGCATGGGAAACGAACCGATGCAACTCATTCTACCTCGAAGTTCACGTTGTGTGTTTGTTAATAAATATCAAGCGTGTTGTGAATTATCGTTCTCGTTTAATGATAGATAAATATAACAGATAGACACTAAAGCATAGCACAGACAATATATCAACTGGAGTAAAATACTGTAGTGTCTGTCAAGTACTATGTTGTAGACAACGACAGAAGTGAGCTTGCTGAATGGGACAATCGTTTTAACTTACTAATGACTAATAAAGGGACCTATTTAGGCTACGTGTTAAGAAGTCAGTATGAATACAACGGTAGCCTAATACTGGGTGAATCGAATAGCATACACGATTAGCCTATATACACCAATTATTTACCTCAGTTTTTAGTCTGGCGCTGTTACAAGCTATTCCAATTTTGCTTCATAAGGTATTTTAACTCACTGTATTCAAAAAACAGCGAAAACAAACAAAAAACATCTATTACGGATACTTACATGTTAATGAATGTAAGTAATGAAACTAACAAACTGTTAAGTAATGAAACTAACAAACTGTTAAGTAATGAAACTAACAAAGAAGTTTACAAAAAGTAACATATATATATATATATATATATATATATATATATATATTTACCACCAAAAACCAAACAGTGTTTTGCAGTAATGGAATAGAAGAATAAAAGCACTTTTCAGTAGACAGTCTGAAATTCCCATGAATGTTAAAGGACCTAAAATAAAATAGTCAGTATTTTGGAATGTTTTTCCTCCCATCCAAATATTGTATAATAAACTATCATATATATAAATTACAAATTTGAGAAAACAGCTGTGTGATATTAGTGCGTACAAAAAAAAAGGAAAAATAACCCGAGGCTGAAAATCAAATGGTTAACAAAAACATCATTTTGATCCAAATGTTCCTAAATAGGTCAGTGAAATGATTCTCATGGCTAAGTGCAGTGTCACACTAGTGTCAGGACTGAACTTTTCAACTTGTAACGTAAAGCGTAATGAGTCAGGTGATGTTGAGTTGTGAGAGCAGTTGACGTGGTCAGGTGGGTCAAAGGGTGACATGAACCCCCAATCACTCCATTAGCAGTTCATGCAATGTAATGATGTCTAAGCAAGATTTTCACTTGCACATTTTATTGGGGAGTATATATAATTGTAAACTGTTTAAAAGCAAAAATGTTTGATCGTGTCTGAAGTAGAGTTTGAAGAAGACAAGTGTTATAGACAGCATGTATAGTGTAGTATTTTTCAGTGTAGAAGTACAGCATATAGTTGTACCAATAAACTTAAAATGAAAATATTCAGTAATGTTGATAGTATTATAATATCCGATTTTAAAAGTCACAACAAATCTGTAAGATTGAATGTCTTGCTCATATTCCAACATCTTATTTAACACAGTTTGGTGCCTCATATTTATATTATCAAAATGTATACAGGTTTGTTATAAGTATTGTTGTTTAAATGTAATTCCTGTTGAACATTTATATTAATAGAGTACTGCCATCCAGTGGAACCTGTGGAGAAGCACTTATGAAGGAACTTTATAAAATTTTCTTTCATTTTATTTCTCCTGCTTTTGATATCACCCTTTTGTTTGTCTTGTGCAAATATTAATTTAGTACAAAGATGACGTTTTATGGAAGTGATACTACTTTTAGATACAGTACAATAAAATACAATTGTAAAACTGTAATAGGTTGTAAATGTGTTGAAAGAAATGTGGGGAAAACCCTGTGTGATATCAGTCATGATTTAGGGATCTTTTCGAATAAATGTATCACAAATGAAATGAGAACAGTACATTTACTGATTAAAAAAACATCAAATTTTCATGAATAATAATAATAAATGTGTAGAAGATCTGTGAATTTAATAAACAATCATTAAACAGTAAATATTAAACATCTTTAATATGAATACTTATCTAGGGCCACATAAGTAATACCAAATACATCCAGAATATGGACATGTTTTGTATAACTTTATCTGGTAATCAATACACTTTATGGTGAAATCTTTTTTTTTTCTTTTTTGCAAAGTCATGCATGATGATTTTATAATTCCCAGTTACCCAACATAACAAATCAAAGTCCATTCTTCAAATGCTGACAACACCATGCATGACTTAAGCAATAGAAATAGTTTTAAATGATAATGAGTGGCACAGCATAATATTAAAAAGGGTGAAATGTAAACCATGGAAGATTTTCCACACTTCATTCAAAACCATAACATAAACCAAAGTCTGCTGGAGGCTAAATATAGTCCAAATATTTCAGAAAGTCCAAGACACTGAATTGCCACATAGAATATAAACCTAATTGTCCAAAGAGAAAATTGTTGAAGTGTGCATGTCATCCATCAATGAACCAGCACAACAGGAAGAGAGGCTTGGCTTCTGGTGAACGTCCTCTGAGTCAGCCAATCCTGGGAAACTCAACCCATCAATGTGTCATGGAATTCAGCATGATGATCCTCTGCTTGTATGCGATTCAGTCTGGAACATCATTTCATCCTGTAATAATCAACCACGGAAACAATCACATGCTTTCCGCAAGCTGATGCCTCTCGTGCTAAAGAAGCACCATTGCTTTTTTGTTAATTGCTCATTTGGGTATTGTAAAGTCATGCAGGCTACTGGTGGTGTCGTGATAAAGGTGTACGCACTTTGCTCTAAAAACGGGGATCAGCAGACACAGAAAGCACTTTGATCATTTACATTTTATCACTGTGTACATCAAAATAATCAAATGTATCTGAACATCATATCAGCACGGAGCTGTACATATTGTGTTATGAAAACTTTTAGTTTAATGCAAAATAGCATATACATCTATCAAAAAGATCTATCAAAAGAGGGACATTTAGAAATATATGTTTATAATATAGACCTATAACAAGATAGATCAGACTGCTGGTGCAAACAGTATCATGGACTATATGGATGCTTGCTGAGGAGCCTCCATTAGGTTCTATTAATAGCTCAATAATAAGGCGGTGAGAGCAGAGCAAGCATGATGTGCTGAAATGTGTGTGTTTAGTTGAAATCTTGTAGACCCTCTACCACAGCATATACAGTACTACAGCATAAGTGCAATATAGTTATATTTGGCATAAGTGGTTCCATGGAGAACCTTTAACATTCCAAAATCCTGTACATTCGGCAAAAGCAATAATAAGAATGAATAACAAAGGGTCTTTAGATCATTGAAATGTCTGTCACATTAAGAAATAAATGGTTCTTCTAAGAAATAAAAGAGATAGCTCAGGCCTGTCAAGCATGCAGCAGACATCACTGCAAGATCCTTAGCAACCACCCTTAGCAACATAACTGTCAAACCCTTTAATACTAGCCAAGTAACAAAGCAAAACTATTTACTTCATAAGTAAACCTATAGAAATACTAAAACTGTGTCCCAAATGACACTTTATTCCATGTGCTTACATACTGCGTGCACAATAGCTGATGTTCTGTATGTATTATTGATTAAATGACACTTTTAAAATCGGTTTTGGGTCAGGGCTGCCCAAACATTTTCTTATGAAGGGGCAAAAACCAAACTTGATTGAGGCTAGTGGGCTCATCGTCGCCGCAGGTAATTTTATAATTTATTTAACAATGTTTTAAAATGACTAGAAAACATTGTTTTATATTAACTGATACAGTACGTTATATAATTTGGAACAGAATTACACCAGTTTTTACCTTGATTTGCTCACTGATGTCTTCTACATAGTTCTCTATGTAGTCGAGTGACAGTATATACATTTGTAAAAATCATATTCATTTACAACATTTAATTTCAGCTTGCTTTTTTGTAGCTCAGCAACAAAACAACAAAAAAGGTTACATCAAATTAGAAGTGACAATCTTTGTGTTAAAGGTAGGCTATTCGCCCCAACCGTCTCCAACATACTCAAAGGTTACAATGGGCCATCTTTGGGCAGCTGTTTTAGGTAAAAGCACTGTCTCCTTGACCATCTACTGCAGTTCTTTGCAGGAAGTGTCCAGCATTCCACTTTCAGTTTATGTGGAACTGGATGAAACCCGCAATATGGAGGTAGGGCGGAGTTAACCAATAAATGATGTTAGCAGCCGCTTAGGCCCCGGGGAATTAGGTGCCCCAACCAATACCAAGAAGCCGGTATTAATCATATACACTCTCAGAAATAAAGGTAAGTGAGCTGTCACTGGGGTGGTTCCTTTTCAAAAGGTACACATTTGTACCTAAAGGGTCCATATTAATACCTCAAGGGTTCATATTAGTACCTTAAACATAAAAAAGTTTTCCTCTTAAAATTTTTAGGTACCAATATATACTTTTGAGGTACTAATGTGGACCCTTTAAGTACAAATGTGTACCTTTTGAAAATGTACCACCCCGGTGACAGCTCGCGCACCTTTATTTCTGAGAGTGTAGCTCATTTTCTATCGTATATTGTAAAATCTGTATATAACCGTTATGATTTTAACGGTACTGCTTTTCAAACCCGGGGGCCCCTATGAATTATAAAACGCTCCTTCCATACTGCACATGCGCGAGGCGTGATCGCTTTCTTCAGCCAACAGTGTTGTCAATTTAGCAACTCTTCAGACACTCCTGCCAACCCTCTCCCAAATTGAATTATTTTTTTTTAAAATAGACAATGATTTTAGGTGTTACTGGAAATTTTTAGAAACTCTCATGTGTCCGTGCTGTACCGTTCCTAACGTTACTCTTCACAACGAGCTGCGGGTAATGCCGTCGGTCTCTCCTCCACCCTCAGAGGCCTCAAAGGCGGCACAGTGCCACACTGCCATCTCTCACACAAACAGCATTGAGAGCAGATCATTCCTTTGCATACAGACGGCAAATGTTTTAGTACTGCGAGCATAAGGTATTTCCCTGGTACAGCCAAACCACAATCTCAGAGATTTTAGTGACAGCAGTTTGCGAACAATCAGAGTAGAGGTAACGTTAGGTAAAGTGTACTAGAGTGAGAATTTTGAGAACATTTGTGGGAACAAGTAGAAATAAGACAAACAATGAAACACAGTTTCCTCCGCGATCCTGCTGTCTGGCCGAAACACCCGTCAGATAATGAGCGATGTGAGCTTAAGAGATCGAGTGCCTGTTCAAATAACATTTCCCAGTGAAACACCCGCCAATTCACAAACAGCATTTACTCCATTCATATGAAAAATGGTAAAAATATTAGTTTGATTGATTGTGAATTAAATTTGTTTAAATGTTTTTAAATTATTACTAATAAAATCTAATCACAAAAATGGCTTACTTGTACATCAGGTGCCCAAACTCCGTCCTGAAGGGCCGGTGCCAAGGTCCTGCAAAGTTTAGTTCCAACCCCAATCAGACAAATCTTGGCTAGCTAGTCAAGCTCATACTAGGCATCTGTACATCTGAGGCAAGTTGGAGCTAAAATCAGCAGGACACCGACCCTCCAGGACAGAGTTGTGCTGCACTGCCAAATCAGTCTGGTTTATTCTAAACTAGAGAAAGTGAATGTTTACAGTACTTGAGGCATACTGTATTGTGTATTCACATTTTACACAGCCTTAAATATACACTGACATATCGTCACCTTAGAATCATAAGGTTATATCTGACATGTTTGTCAAAATTGAGTTATTGAGACATTCTTAATAATTGACAACTTATTTACATCATTTATAAGTACATTTTAAGACTTTTTATATATAAAAAAATGTTACACGTACTGTTTGGAATGGAAAAACTTAATATCTCAATCTCTCTATAATATCTAATATCTCAATATCTCAAAATCATTCAGAACGCAGATAGAACCTTAAAATTCCAAGGTGACGATATACTGACATCTCCTATTTTGGTGTTAAATGTGTCCATTCCCAAGGTATGTGAATGATGTTCTCTCAGTTTTAAGTACTGAAGCATTATTTGACCAGAAAATTCCTCACCATAAACTGCTTCAAATCAATCCCAGATGTTGCATCCCTCTTGCACCTGCTGCTCTCTTCAAACCCCGGGACTTGTACTCCAAAGACACAAAACACACAGAGAGATGACATTTTACAGGGAGGGGATTTCTTTACATTCCTAGATTTTTTTTTATCTAGAGTTCTGCGATATATAGAGCTATTCGAGTTACATACGCAACTGTCAGTACTATAAATAATAATGGGGGGCTTTTTATGGTTTGTTAAACGCAATCGAGAATATTTCCCCCCGTGGGCATTAGCTAAATACAGCAGATTTGTTAATACCACACACTAGAGGGCGCTGGTTTCTTATCAGTAATTTATGAAAGACATTTGTGATCTGAACTGCCGGAGCCTCATAAATCATTGGACGTTTGAACCGTGTCAAATTTCCCGAGGGGATGATTTAGTGTGTCTCAAAGTAATGAAATAAATCAACATTATCACCGGTACAATAACTCAAACGATTGCTTAGTTGATTGTGTGTGGTATAAAATAATTTCAGTGAGTGGAACATTAAAATCAAATTCACATGGATACGTTTTGGTTTGATGAATTCCATTCACATTTAAAATGTATAGCATTGATACATCGTTTGGCAAAAGGTTGCTAGACCTTTTATACTGGACCCCATTAAAACAGGCTATGCTGGCCCCTGAAAATGATTACTGACAGCCTAAACGTTTTTGCCAATATTGGCATAGCCATATACCACACTGAGAGGCAATTATTTCTGATAATAATTCAGCAATGCAGTTTGATTCTTTCAGACAAACTCACACAAGTCTTTTACAGCAGTTTCAAGCGCTGAAAATGAGGGACACGTTTAGGCTAACCTGAATAGGCCAAGCTACTCAACAAAACAACTTGCAACATGAGATAATAGGCCTATGGTTTTATATCCATTTATATATCCATATATATATATATATATATATAAAAATAAAAGCATCAAAATATTATATTTAATGCTTTTGATGAGCCTTCTCAGTATACAACACTTGCAAAAACTAACCAATGTTTAACCATGCATTTTGTAGGCTACAACTGTGGGAATACAAATGAAAATGAATGTCAACGACAATAGTCTAGTGATTAGTGGTCAAATGGATCGACATGTAGCACTGCGGTATTCACGGTGACATGGTTTAAAATCCCGACTCAAAGTCCTTTGTCAATCCTTTCCCTCTCTGCTCCCCACACATTCCTGTCTCCACTGCACTGTCCAATACAATAAGGATAAAAAAAAAAACCCTATACATTGTAAAAAAAAGTAATGAATGTGCCAAAAAACATAGTTATTACACTTTTAGTGTCAAATTTTACTATGGTTAATGTTTAAAAGAGCTCCCCAAGTTTAGCTATTATCGCCTCAATGTAAACCATTCAGAGAGCTACTGTAACAGGTAGCCTGAGTAAAACAAAAAAAGGGGAAAAATTTCCTGCTAATCAATTCACCACGAAACCATTAAAGATACAGGTGATTTTATCCCTCTAGTAGAACGTTATTGAAGCGTTTTAGCCAAAATTGTGGTTCTTGATAATTTTAATTTGAGATAACAATAATAAAAAAATAATATAAAGGATAAAAAGACACAATGCTCAAGCTATATGGAACAGAGCAGTGTGCACATTCTCCAGAATTTCTTTTTTTGTGTGTTCCACAGCAAGAAAAACATTTCCAAACAACTAGGCCTAAATGATGACAGAATTATCATTTCATTCCAAACAGCTTTTTAAAAATGAACCTTGTAGGCTACGTGATTTATTGAAAGCCAGTTAAATATTTAATTTACTTAAAACCCTCAGGCACAGGGGTAATAAAAACAGATATTTTATCAGACAGACTGCCAGGGTGCTTTTCAGGGGGAAACTATGTGAATGGGTTTGTTTGTTTGTTTATTTATCTGGTCGTGAAGGAAGCAGTCACTTCCTGTTGTGGAGATATGCACACGTGAGCGAGGAAAGTGAAAGGGGTTGATTGAGGCCAGTGTCACAGTACATAAACACTGGCTTTGACAAATGCCCTAAATGCCTTGGAATGATAACTTGGCTTCTGCTTCCCAAAAGGGACTGTCAAACGCGGATCCAACTAATGATATCTCTTAGATGAATCTCACGCGATGCACCATAGGGACAAGCATGGTGTGAGCAAAGTCTAAAATTAACCTTTTTCCTCATCTGACAAAATGAGAAAACTTACTGCAATGAGAACGTATTTTGCATTAATTTAATATATAATTTTATCCCACTGATTAAAGTATTTTGATTATTTCAGTATTTGTTTTAAATATTATGCTTTAGTTTATTGTTGACCCTAAAAAATGTGTAGTTTGCTTTTTAGTTAAACCTCTGACAATACATTTTTGTCTCTGAACAGTTCTCAGAAATTGTGTGACTAAATGGTCTTATGAGTTTGACTTTGATCTCAGTGCTTGTGACAACACATTTTATGACAATCCACACTTTTTATTTCAGCATTTTGAATGGTTTAAACAAGAATGTACAGTAGTTTGGCTTTTGAGTAGTGAGTGGCTTTTATGCTGGGCAAATTGCCTTAAAGTGGGACGTTTTTTTGCAGTTTAGATTTTTGTGTAACTAAAACAACAAATCCACAAAAGAAAAAAACTTAACTGGATTTGAAAATGCAGATTATACAATACTTAATGAAGATTATATCAAATGAAAATAATGCAATATAATACACTAATGCATTTGTCATGATAATTAGAAATACATTTTAGAGAATTAATCTTATTACATTAAATTTTATGTTGTTGGATGTTCTCTCCGTGTTTTCGTGGGTTTCCTCCGGGTGCTCCGGTTTCCCCCACAGTCCAAAGACATGCACTCAGGGCCGGATTAAGAACTCAGAGGCCCCTGGGCACATTGTCTTATAGGGCCCCCTACCCGGCCGCACCCCTATAGTTGAATTGAAAAATAAGAATAATATAATATTTTTTTAATAAAATTAATTAAAATAAATAATATATAGTGCATATATTTATAGTTTACAAAGATTTAACTTATGTTTTAAGCATTTAAAACATACTTTGAAAAAAAATCCTAATAAAACTAGTGAAAATTAATGTTTTTTTAGTATACATGTTCAAGTTCACTGAAG
>CAIGQQ010032566.1:3999148-4053758 GCA_903798035.1 Danio albolineatus
TATTCCTCTCTCGCTGTAGGGTCAGAGGGCTCAGTCTGTGAGCCGTGGCCACTTTCAGAAAGGTCACCTGTGGACTGACGAGTATCAGTGGAGCAGGCTGAGGATGGCTCATCATGGGAAGAGAAGTCCTCTTCCTCATCTTCATCATCTTCTACTTCAGAATCGTCAACATCAGAGAACTGGTGGCCCTCCTGGTCTTCTGACTCACACACTCCCCCTAGTGGACAGAAAAGGGTATGTTTATTATATAACAAAGGAATAAACAAGGAAAACAAATATGGAAATTCAAAACTGAACCAAAAGGAAGACCAGATCTTGCTGAACAAGTGAAGCACTTATATATCACTTTACAATTATGTCAGAGGGATCTACCAATGTTCAGCATTGACTGCAACAGCATCAGCTGTAAGGCGGAGAGCATAGAGAGAGATGTGCAGTAATCGGGAATTATTAGAATCCCATGCCATGGGATTTTTAGCAGCACCAGTACCTTTGGTACAGTGTACCTATTACTATACTGGGGCATTAGGACTAGGGCCAGACAGAATATGTGGACATTTTTTGCTATTTCTGCTGAAAATTTATGCAGAATTATTTTTGTGTGAATCTTAACTGAAAACTTAATATATGAAATAAAAAATAATATTTTTTAACTTTTATTTAAAGTTTACAAAGCAAATCTACTGTATCTAGATCCACTTCTTTGGTAAACAAAGCAAGTCTCTCATATAATAGATCTACTAAAAGACAGAAAATATTACTTTACAAACTGTATTGTCAATAAATCAACTGAACACTTTCATATTGTCAATATTATTGGTGAAATTGATTTATAAACTGAAAAATATATATAAATGTAAATAAATAGACTCAATTATGGGCTAAAAATCTGCGGAAATCTGCAGATACATTGTGGGCATAATTATGACCCAAAGAAACCTCACACGGTGAGCAACACTACTGGCCTCGCTAACACCACTTTCAACAGATAACAGGTTTTCTTATAGGACGTTTACCAACCAGGTACCGACCAGGCACAACCCTGCTTGGCTTAATGCCGAGGTCAGACTGAATGATTTTCAAAGTAGTTGTGTCACAGATGTTTTCACACTGCATAACTATCTGGGCTAGCGTTCCGTCGGTGCTGTGTTTACACTGCAAGATGGATCGGCGACAGTGGATTTCACACGGCATGACTTTACAAATGGAGTATCGCCGAAAACTTTGTCTCAATTATAACCAAACACACGCGAGAAGTGACATGTAAACAACGCAAGGTTACGCGTGCAACACTGGAGTTGTCACGTGAGAGTGGAATGATTATAAAAAAATGGCTTTTGAAGAGAATTGGCGATTTCTCTCCAACTTTTTGTCATTCTCGACCCAGTTGTGATACTGCTTGGGTGAAACGTCGTTCAGACACGGGTGCTCCTGCCAAATCTCCACCAATTTTTCCTCCATTTCTTGGTCCCAAATGCACCGAAAAGAAGGCCTTTTCTCAAACGAAGCCATGCTTGTTGATACTGTGGTAACTTCTACTCCCACAACTTTCCACTAGCCTGGATGCTGCTCTCTGATTGGCTGTAGGCAATCGCTGATGTTATTTTGAGTCAAAACTCATTTTACACGGCATGATTTGAATCGCCGACAGCTCCAGATACTTAGCACGCCAAATACCTCACGGGCATCGGCGACTCATCAGCGATTCTCTCAGATCGCGTCATTGATAGTTCATACTGTGTGAATGTAACTCGCGTGCATGGGCACCGATTTGCCTGTGATTTCAGGCATTTGTTCGCAATTTCTCAAAACCTGTCGGCGAGTAAAAATCGGGGCTAAAATCATGCAGTCTGAAATCGGCATAGGTTGGAAACTGGTGGGCAATAAATGGCTGTCACACTTTTTAACTAAGTGAAAAACTTGCTTGAGAAAAAAAACAACTAAACAAAACACACTTCAACATTTTGTTTGATTCTTCATAATATGGTTGATATTATACTGAATGAGTATTTATCGTGCTTATTTGTTTATTAAGCAGCAATATGAAAAACTTGTATACAAATTTGTGTAATTTCATTTTAAAGCCTCTTTTCGCATTTAAACTGCTGATAATTCTGCATTATTTCTGAAAAAATCTATATATAACACTGCAATGCAATAAATAAATAATTAAAATCTGTTTTTGAGCTCTGCTTCATTCATTAACGTTTTAAATCTAGTGAATGGAGAGTTGCTGAATGAAAAGACCTTGGAACATGGACTGAGAATAAGAAAAGTGAAGAAAAGACAATGTAAGAGAGAGTCAAATACAGACAGACGGAGAAAGACAGTTTTCAGTTCTGGCTTCATATGAATTCAGTGAACTAAAGGTTCGTCGTGCTTCTTTTCATGGCAAACTATTTTCATCAGACCTTCACCTTCAAATCTAAAAGCAAACTGAAAAGTTGACATCGCTTTTGCACCAATAAATCAAACATGCTAAAATAACACAGATCTGGAGGAACAAGTTGTTGAATCAAGCTGTTGACAAAAGAAAAAAGCAGTGTAAGGGGTTTATACTGCACTGTGAAGTATTCTATCCATGTGCTTCATATGTATGCACTGTAATACAATAAACTATTCCATGGACATATATATGATCATGCCATACATATAAAAGTGCAAAGTAAAAATGAACATGCTGTATATTAGAAAAACATGACTGCAATATTTCGTTTTTCTGCGATATGTATTGCGATATGAATACAATTTCACCAGATGATTTGAATAGCTCTATCTGGAAATAATTTATTCATTTAGACTTAATCATGCATAAAATATAATAAACAAATTACGAGATTAGAAGTATACAACAGAGCAGATAAATGTGAAATTCACAGTGCTTGGTTTTCAGGGGAAGCCTAACAGTATTTAGGTATGGAAATTAAATCAAATGTAAAATAATAGTCTGTGCAATGAAATAAACCATTAATACAAACTTTTATTGTGCCTCTGCATGCTTTAAACTTGAAATGAAACTTGAAATTGATTGAAATGCCCTCACAGACACAGGTCTTAAAACCCATGTGGCTGATAAACTTCTACTCTTGGTTAATCTCTAAAGTGACTTCACAAATATGTTCTGTAAAGGCAGCTGCTGGTCAACTCTAATCCCAACATATAAAATCAACAATGCAGATCCTACAATTGCCGATGCGCACATTGCATTGCATATCGAAGCATTGCATATCTTAAACGATATATTATCGGTCAGTTGGCATTTCTGTGTGGAGTTTGCATGTTCTCCCTGTGTTCGTGTGGGTTTCCTCCGGGTGCTCCGGTTTCCTCCAGAAGCCCAACGACATGTGGTATAGGTGAATTGGGTAAGCTATAATTGACTGTAGTGTATGTGTGTAACTAAAAGTGTGTGGATGTTTCTCAGTGATTGGTTGCAGCTGGATGGGCATCCACTGCGTAAAACATATGCTGGATAAGTTGATGGTTTATTTCGCTGTGGCGACCCCAGATTAATAAAGGGACTAAGCCGAAAACAAAACGAATGAATGAATGGATTAATATTATATTTTCTGAAATTATATTATGAAATAACATTATTACTATATTAAAATGAAAATAAGAAATATTTATTTAAATTATTATAAAAAAGTATACTATACAGTACTGCTGTAGTTCTATAGTACCATGTAAGCAATGTTTCTTAAATGCTTTAATTATTATTATTATTAATATTATTATTATTAATAACAACAACAACAATGTACTTGTATTACACAAATATTAAACAAATATCTAGAGAAAAGATCATTGTTTTTGCAAGCAGATGTAAAAATGTTAATTTTAGGCCATGTCTACAATAATTCCTCAACAGCATAGAAGATGGTTTCACCATATCAAATTGCAGTTACGTACCAAAATTCAAACCTCAAACAGAATTATAAGCCCTCCTGAATTATTAGTCCCCCCGTATATCTTTGCCCCAATTTCTGTTTAATGAAAAGAAGACTTTTACAACACATTTCTAAACATAATAGTTTTAATAACTCATTTCTAAAAACAGACTTCTTTTTTCTTTGCCATGAAGACAATACATAATATTTGACTAGATATTTTTTAAGACACTAGTGTTCAGCTTAAAGCTTAACTGGGTAAACTAGGCAATTAGAGTTAATAGGCAGGTCATTGTATAAAAAATGTTTGCTCTGTAAATAAAATAAATATTGCTTAAGAGGGATAATAATATTAACCTTAAAATGGGTTTAAAGAAAATAAGAACTGCTTTTATTCTAGCCAAAATTAAATAAATAAGACTTTTTCCAGAAGAAAATATTATTATAGGAAATAGTGTGAAAAATTCCTTTTTAAACATAATTTGGGAAATATTTGAAAAAGAAAGAAAAACAAAAAACAAAATCACAGAAGCTAATTATTTTGACTTCAACTGTACATACAATCTTATTGTCAACATTACCTGCTTCCTCAGTGTCCAGCTCAGAGGACTCAGATGCTCCCATCTCCAGGCATTTCTTGCCATGGGCCTTAGACTTCATGTGTTTGGTAAGGTTCCCTTTGGAGAATAAGGTAAGTCTCAGCATCAACACAGTACAGAAACGACAGCGTTTAAAGAGATCATAGAATAAGTTTGTATAAATGCCTACCTTTGGTTTTAAAGGCGAAGTTGCAGTGCTTGCAGACATACGGACGCACGTCTGTATGAGTGCGAATGTGCTTTTTTAACATGCTGGGCTTCTTACAGCGAATGCCACATTCACCACACACGTACTTGCCTCTGCCCCTTCCACGAACATACACGTAATCCTCGTTTGACTTATACCTGTTCAGGTAAGAAAGACAGATCCATAAGGTTATCACATTATGAGGAGAAATAATATAAATATCTTCACTTCTTTGGCAGGACCCTCATATGAACTCCCCAAACACTAAATCTCTCATTATAAGAGCTCTGGGTTCCGCTATATATTTTCAGCACTTGTCACTATGCAGATAGTCTCAAAGAATCCACACTTTGGCTCAAAGTAGGTGTTTTTGCTGGCGAGACAATTCCACTTGAGGACAGAGAGCTAAAACTGGCCAATAAAATCCATAAGCTTTTTAATAAGCAACAACTAAAGATCCCTATACTGTATATAATACAAGTTTCTGCAATATAATTTTCACTAAATGGATTTTTTGTCGTTTTAGTCCTATACATTTCTTAAAAAATGATGAATGAATGAAGTTGCTGTCAAACCAGAGAGAAGGAAACAAAAACAAAGAAAGACATGTTTTATTAAGGCGGAAAATGCTTACTATTGCACAGACAAAGTAACTGGCTGATTAATAATAGTATATATTTTAATTTTGTAATAGTGTTTTGTAATTTGTTTCAGCATCTGTTTTGTTGTTAGGCTCATTCATGTGATGAATACAATAGGAGGATAATGTGAATACTCATTTCATATGTGTCAAAGTGCTATAAATGCTATATATATATATATATATATATATACTTATTAGTGGAAAACTGCAGTTCTAGTCAGTCAGCATTGTGAAACAAACTTCTATACATGTATAGATGTATGATTAACTATTTAATATGAAATGAGTTTAATAACCAAATATACTTATATCCATTATATAAGGTTAATATACTATATACACCAGGGGTCACTAATCTCGGTCCTGGAGGTCCGGTGTCCCTGCAGGGTTTAGCTCCAACTTGCCTCAACACACCGGCCTGTATGTTTCAAGTATACCTAGTAAGACCTTGATTAGCTTGTTCAGGTGCTTGATCAGGGTTGGAGTTAAAATCTGCAGGACACCGGCCCTCCAGGAACAAGTTTGGTGACCCCTGATATACACAATAGTAACAAGTAAATAAATTAGTCAATAATAAACAATAAAAAAAATATATAAACATTTATAATTTATATTTAAAAACAGAAAATATAAATCAAATAAAATTTGTAAGATGATATTAAAATTTTGGATTTTACATGTATTTTATTAAGAAAATTCAAATGTACGTTTGGTTAGAATCAGAGCAGGATGAAAACAAACCTAGCCTACAAAAGTAAATCAGCTTGAGGATAAATAATGGTGTATAAACAAATTTTAGAATATTTTTTTAGAAAGAGACAATAATCTAAAATAAGATAATAAGAGTAAAGACATTTGTCAATTTTTTTATATCAGTATATTTAGTTATTTGGTATAACGATGGTAAAACAACAATTAACTGTTGTTGTTGTAACAATCAGCAAATTTTAAAGCCATTATTGGAAAAATCAACCTATTTAGGGTGATATAAGACAACAAAATGCCATTCATTATCAAATACGCTTGATACATACAATAAGTTGCAGATATTTGTATTTGTATTTGCATTTATTCATTCATTTTCTTTTCAGCTTAGTCCCTTTATTAATCTGGGGTCGCCACAGCGGAATGAACTGCCAACTTATCCAGCATTTTGTTTCACTCAGCGGATGCCTTTCCAGCTGCAACCCATCTCTGGGAAACATCCATACATTCTCATTCACACTCATACACTAGGGACAATTTAGCCTACCCAATTCACCTGTACCACATGCCTTTGGACTTGTGGGGGAAACCCACACAACCACAGGGAGAACATGCAAACTGAGCCAGCTGAGGCTCGAACCAGTGACCTTGATGAGAGGCAAACATGCTACTCACTACGCCACCATGGCACCTTATTAGAATATTTTAAATAACAAATACATCTGTAAATAATTTACACTTGATTACACCATGGAACCTATCCTCTACCACTTAACCAACACAACCTATACCACTGTGAAACCTTCTCTAACATACCTTTATCACACATAAAAAAGAAAAGGAAGCGTATTTGCAACAAAGCATTATCACAAACACACACAAAAAACACTGTATCTAAAACTGTATATAGGTACATAGTAGTTAAAGACACCTAATTTACTGTACAGTGCAGTAAAGTAGGACCATATATATAGTATCCTTTAATGTTTGCTGTTCCAAATCTGGATGTGACAATCAACAAGCTCATAAGGTAATTCTGCAGCAATTAGAGAGAATATATGAATGTATAATTGCATTAATAATGCATAGTTGCATTATTTGATTTACTTTATACGGCAGATGGATGATGGGATGCTTTTGGAAAGACAGCATATGCATTCTGAAAGCTGTTCGTTTGCTTTCATTACAAGTGTAAAAATGGATGAAGTGGAGGAAAAAAAAAAACAGATTCTCTACACATCTGTTTCTACAAGGAAAAAACAAATCTGATACACTCCATTTTGTACGAGCCAGCCTTCATTCATGAAACTGCAAATGCTAACAGAGGAGCAACATTAAAGTCTCTTATTACACAAAAAACACCTGTCGACTATTTTTAGAAAGGTGTCTTTAAAAAGGGGACATCGATTACACACACACACACACACATAAACACGTCTATCTTCGATCGTCCTGCAGTAACACTGTTCTACTAATGATGAAGAAAGCAAACGGCAAATATTGTTATGAGAGGTGCAAAGACAAAAGGGTGCTGATGGATGTGAGAAGTTTTGGAGACGAAATGGAGTGTGTGCGCGAGACAGTCTGATGTGATTAGGGAGCGCGTGGGTGTGCAAGGCGGAAGAAGAGTACGAGCCAAATAAAGGCAGAGAGAGAGAGAGAGACAAAGGAAGCAGGGATAAAAATGCAGGCTGTGGTGAGTTGTTGCTGCAGTTTAAGCACTCGAGCACATTGAGAGCCCTGCATAAGCAGATGAATGCAAGAGACCCTGCTAATGAAGCCAGAGCTTTTGATGTTTACAGGTCAGCTTGACTATCTCTCCTTTTCATTATCCATTCGTCCATCAATCGGCAGGCCCTTTAATTCTTTTTTTTACTAAAAAAGGATTTTCTAATCATCTAATACAATGCATGGTTGCATGATTATGACAAAAATCATAATTGTTGATCATAGCCATTGATCACACAATCATGATGACTACTAATGTTTTTTAATAGAATTTACATCAAAGGTGCTGTGTGTACGTTTTTAACTCTTCTAAAGCATAAGAATACCGTAATATATGCAGACATTTAAGAAACATGTTAAGTAAACATTCTTGTTTATCTGAAAAACTATGCTGAAGTCAGTTATTCGGTTTTGAAAATGTGCATTATGCACCGGAACGCTGTCCTTGTTTTGGTTCTTTTAACCTGCCCACTACCAGTTCAGCCAATTATATTTCAGCACCACAGGTTGCCTTGGTGGAAAACCACGCATTTCATTCATTCATTCAGTCAGGAAGGCTCTAAAAGTGTGCGTCTGTGAACAAAATGTGACCTCCGGTGGACAGTAACAGCCTCTGAAATGAGATGCAAATTCAGAGTTCCACATGAGGTGGTTATTAATTAGCAAATAATATAAATAATATGAATGTAAATAGGCATGCTAGACACACTTCTGTTGATGTCGTCAATCTGGCAACCTGTGCTTCTGTGTGTTTTGAACCAGGCATGCAATAGCTATTTCAACCACTGGGTGTCAAACTTACATACTGCACCTTTAAAACATAGGGAGTGTTAAGGTGTTATTTTTTGGTAATATTGTCTATATTGTTATCCATCAGAAACTAAATACTATCATTTCTCAATATCACATCCCTTTTGTTATTGATTGAATATATATACAGGGGTTGGACAATGAAATTCAAAACTGGCCATCTTAGTGTTGGAGGCTTTATGGCAAAATTTGACCAGCCTGGTGTGGCTAATCTTCATTGATTGCACAATCCACCAGTAAAGCCGCAGGCACACAGGACTTTTCACCCTATAGATTTCATACAAATGCAAATGCGTCAGACCGGAAACGCAAGCTCGTGCGACAAGTTTCACAGCGTTCCAAAGATTAAGCTTGGTGAACGCTGACCTGCGGAATCGCACCTCATGACTGCGTGAGACCAAATTAAAGATCAAAACCTTTCTGGACAAAAAATTTAAATATGGACCAATAGCTTGCTTTTTTTAAATGTCTAATCATCTTGTTTAATCCTGCCCATTTTCACAGCGGCGTACGACATAATTTTGCATGCTCAAACTCTAGTGTGATAGCAGCATAAGAGAGGAGTGTGAAGGTTTATTTAGCAGAGTTATAGCACAGCTTTGCTTAAAATATTGCAGTGCATACATAATGCATGACATATTAGTGTTCAAAAGAGGACAAATTGTTGGTGTGCACCTCGCATTAATGCTGATCAAACACAATATGGTTTTTGTCAAAAAATATTTAGTATAAAATGGTAATTATTCTAGTCCAAATTAATTCAGAATATGTGATGTGAGATTTTGAATGCATTTTGTGTTGGATATTCATTTATTCATTCATTTTCAGCTTAGTCCCTTTATAAATCTGGGGTTGCCACAGCGGAATGAACCGCCAACTTATCCAGCATATGTTTTACGCAGTGGATGCCCTTCCAGCTGCAACCCATCTTTAGGAAACATCCATACACACTCATTCACACTCATACACTACAGACAATTTAGCTTACCCAATTCACCTATTGCGCATGTCTTTGGACTTGTGGGGGAAACCGGAGGAAACCCACGCCAACACGGGGAGAACATGCAAACTTCACACAGAAATGCCAACTGACTGAGCCAAGGCTCAGAGCAGCGACCTTCTTGCTGTGAGGCGATTGTGCTACCCACTATGCTACCATGGCGCTGTGTTGGATATTACGAATCAATAGTGTTACACATACAAAATCTAATCAAGATATCATTGCAAGTTTTACATTGAGCTTTGAGACTTGAAAATTCCTCATGAGTTCACTGATGTGTGAACTTACTGGTCCTATGGGGTTTCAATCCAAATCAGTTGTCTATATGTTGCAAAATAGATTTAAACCATATACAACAACCAAAGAAATTTTACCATTTTAATATATTTCAGAACACAACTTGTGAAAATGGTCTTAGTTCTTACGTTCTGAGCAACGACTGTTGCTAACAATTAGTGTTTCTAAAAAATCAACAAATCATTTTCTCACTGTGAATTTCCATGCTGAAATTTCAGTAGTTACTCAAGTCACTCAAGGTGAAAATGTTGTTTTTACTCTTTAACTGTGCTATGTAGATATAGCTGGCAAAACACTAATGAGCAGCAGACTTCAAAAATAAATCTGCAGAGCTACTAAGCTATCAGCAGTCTCTCTATCTCTCTCTACACTCCATCCAAATTCATACCTTTGAGCAAGGCGTGAATTCTGCAGACAACTTAACAAGGCAGGATAAAGGAAGTCCCTAATGGTTCATAGTTTCACCTGTACTACCATCTCTGTGTCACTCAGATTGTAAAAAACCAAACAGATAACACCAAGTTAAGTGGTAATCATGCTATTAAATTCACTTGCAAAAATGCACTTTCTTTGTGAGAAAGATCATGAATAAACTGCTCTGTTAGTACTTGTTAACATGACAAAATGTATACGCTATGTAAAAACCATATAATGAAATACTTTAGGCTAATTTTGGATAACATGAGTAGTAGGATTATGTGAATGTAGCATTGCTAATAACTTTCAGTAGCATGACACTTGTCCATCTATTTTTAAATTGTGAATTTCCAAATCACAAGCTACTTCTTCCAATGAGTAACAGAGTAGAGTGACAAAATGTGCTTCTATAATTGGACATTTTATCATGCAGCTAACTTTTTTAGCTTGCTAAGCTACAGATTCAAAACGACTTATATTTGAATTTACTCACCCGCCCTCAAAAATGCAAACACGTACTGCCTCACTTTGTGTCGAGGTAGCTGGCATGTCATCAGCACTCTCCTTATCTTTGTCCCTGCTTTCGCTTGGTGGTTCCTCTTTTACTTTGACGGGGGTGCTGGGTGGTGAGGCATGTACCTACACTCCAGACAGAGAGGCTAATTTACCAACACTGTAATACATTTACACAATTTACAAAACATACCAGATGTCAAAATGTAGGCAGTTTATAAATTGAATGTAGAATAAACATACTCTAAAATGTCTTAAAAATGCATATTTATTTTACAATGCAAAATTACAGTGATCATTACCTCTGACGCACTGGTCTCCTTGATGTCCGTAGGAACCGGTTTGTCAGTGGTTGGTGGTGGAGCTGTAGCCATAGTGTATGTTTCAGCACTATGTTTCTGTTTTGAGCGCAACAGAGATAGTAATATTTTGGTGGACAAACCAGGTATATTGGGGTTATGCATGCTAACACTCCACGTGGAATAGACGGATGTTGAATCTCTATGTGTAGATGGGTTGGGCTTTGTATAATTCAAATAGCACCAACTGACAGATGTTGTGGTGTGCAAACTAGGATATGAAGTATCCACATTTCTCTCTGGACTTGCTACCCTTGGAGCGTACCGGTGTTCTGCCTCTTCCCTTTCCTCCTCCTTTAAGGTTTCAGTTTTTTGTTGGGGTAAGTTCTGCTTGCTTGACCCATCAGTGTCTATTATTCCCATTGGATCTTTTTCCCTGCTGACATTCTCCACGGTTAGCCTATGCTTATTTTTTCCCTGACTTAACTCCTGAGATTTCTCATCACATTTGTTATCAGCATCTTCCTTGTTATCCTCTTCTTTCTCCTCTTCTTCTTTTACCCGTTTTTGGTGCCGCTGTGCCTCTATACTGAGTTCTAGGCTACCTGCAGGAGATAGCATTCGTTTACTTCCTCCAGCACCAAGTTGCCCATAACTGTCGTCCGATGAAGTTCCTGCTCCATGTTCAAGAGGCAGCGGCAAGGGAATATAGCTCTTAGGGCTTGGCGAGGGCAGCCTAAGGTAAGATCTCTGAATCTTGTCTTCTTCCAGCTTACCCATAATGACCATAGCTGTACAACAGATTGGATGTTGTGTTGTGGCTAAAATTTGTGAGATGGTTGTATACATTGCACTAGCATAGGTAGGAATGTGAGTCTGTAAGCGCACAGGCACTACAATAGACACCACTGGCACAAGCTGTTGAAGGCAAGGAGCAATCACAGGATGGGGACTGTGGCGAACTACTAGCTGCTGTTGTGAATGACCAGGACTATGCAAAGTGGATGGTGATGACCTAAACTCCCTGAAAAGAGGCCCAGAGGGGACCTGAATAGTCAGGCCACCTGGCATGGGAAAGCAAACAGCCTGAGCAACATCACTTGATTGTAGCGGGAATAAAGTTGTGAGTGGCTGAAGGGGCAGGCGTTCTACATACTCTGTGGGTCTTTGATTTAGTGGAGGTGGCTCACTGTGAAGGTAGCCTTGGTGAAACATCTGCGTTGAAACGACTGCTGAGATTCCTGTAGTGACTGGGACGAACCTAGTGAGCTGACTTGGGGAATAAAAATCAGGATTTGCTTGCTGCATGGGGAAAACTGCTGGTGGGAGGCCAAGAGGGGACTGGAACAACTGCAAGGTCTTGCCTATATTCTCTGAGCTAAACCTAGAGGTCCTGTCTCCAACTCTGTTCTCTGTGATTGTGAAAGGAGGATGAGCTGAGTAGGACTGGCAAACAGCTAAGAAGCCATGTTTAGAAGATGGCTCCTCATGGTCAGGTTCACCAAGAGTTCCGTGTTTCACCAAGAGACATTTCCTCCTCTCCTTCCATGTAGCAGAAGTACGCTCTAGAGATAGGGAGCCATAGTCAAATGACTTACTTCTTGTTTCTTCTACATGTGCTGGGTGTGCCGGACTTGCAGATGCCTGTTCAGAGGTTGAGCGGCGCATCTCTCTGTGAGAATGATGGTATTGATAGAGACTTGATGGGACAGTGAGCATGTGAGATACTTGGGAGCTTCTAGTACCACTTTGCATCTCAGAGTCTTGCCTTCCCATTTCCTCAAAGGATGCAGATCGGCTGGAGGCATGGGAAACATTGCTCTCTTGGCTTGGGCTGTGTGGCAGGGATACTGACTCAAAGCTAGATTCCCCTGATGATTGGGTTGCCTCAGCCAAACGGAGGCGCTTTTTCTTTGGCGGTAGCTTCTCTGCGGGGAGCTGAGCCAGACTTTGGCTACGCTGAGGCCACTGGAATTCCTCCACTTTCTCAGATTCTTGAGAGGTGATCACTGGTTGAGATATCATCTCTGAATCTGGCTCTTCTGTAACAAGAATTTCTGGAACTTGAATGTTGGGTTGACGAATTAATCGGGAAGTGGAGGTTGCTTTTGGCTCCTGTGATGGCTTATGTTCTGGCTCTTCTTCCTGGTTTGTCATAGGGATGCTTTCCTGTTTTTCAAATGATCTGGTATGTTGTATGACAGAAATTTCTTTCCAAGGACCCCTCCTTTCTAGCTCACTTTGTGAAAGGCCACAAGATGCACCCTGATTATCACTACAGCCTGGCATAGACAGAGGCTTGGAGCAGAATGACACAGCTGTTGGACCTGGACTGGGTGGGTCTTCCTCAAGACTCTCCTCTTTCTTTTTCCTCTTGCGAACAGCCATGGCCATAGCTTTGAACTTGTAGCTCATGATTTGTGGCTGGTTTTCAATTAAAGAACGGCCTTCTTCACTTTGAAAACTATGTAAAGATTTACTCATACATGCTAGTCTGTGTGCAGCAAAAGAGTCTTGATTCTTTAAATGAGTTCCACACATTTCACACTCATATAAGAAAATTTCCCTTTCTCGCTTTATTCCTGATTCGGTTTCTTTTAAACTTGAAGATGAAGGGCCTGCGTCCTCTATAATGAGCTCCGCTCCAACAGGCATCTCAATAGCAGGCTGGCGTCGCAACATTCGTTGATGGGACCCAATTCTCATTTCAGCTGCTATGGCCTGCTGATCATCAAAAGAATGACTGAGACGAAAGCTGTGTGAAGATGTATCTGAAGTATTACCAGAAGATGGCACTGATTGACTCCTGTAGAGAAAAGCACTAGAGCTCTGACCAGATAAATTTTCTTCTTCTGTCAAATACGAACCAGTTAATTCGCCAGCAAAACTACCAGAAATAAGTTGAACAGCAGAGCCACAAGAGCCAGGGGCTTCTGCTTTTGGTTCAAAAACACAAGGTTCTTTGGGTGAAGAGAACTTAACAGATTCAACGCTGCTTCTTCTAGAGAGCGAAGAACGTCTTGGTTTGACACTATCAATTTCACTGGTATCCACCACAGCTTCATTTATAGTGATTAGCTTTGTTATATGCTCAATGACTTGTGTCTTGGGAACGGAGAAAGGGATTGATTTTTCTTGTTGAACTGACGATGATGATGATGATGATAAATGCAGTTGTTGATGTGGAATTCTTTGCTGCTGTCCTAGTCGTCCATACTTTCCTAGAATTATCTCAGCATATGTTTTAGCACTGGCATTTGGTGGGCTCACCTGGGAGAGCTCAGCACTCCCAGAACTAGAAAAATAGCCAGATTCTGTGCTCCCCTTACTGCCAGGACCCAGTGAGGATCGTGTATCATCTGAAGATGTTCTGGGTGCACGTTTTCTCTCACTTAGCCTCATTGCTAACCTTTGCTTGACTGCCTGTGAATCCTCAGTTTGGGGTCCCTCCTCTATGAATGACAATTCCACTTTGCAGCTTTTTTTCAGAGTTGGTCTGCCTTGTGAGGTAGATGGTTGGTGCTGCCCTGTCTCATCCTCAGAACCTGTACTCTCCCCCTCCGTACCCTCTTCTTGTTCTTCTCCCAAGACTGCACCTTCTGGCCCAATAAAACTTGTTTCCTCACGACTTGAAGCCATGCCTGCTTTTATTCGATGTGCATGAGATTTTCGGTGTTTGTACAGGTTGCTTTTGGTCTTAAAGGAGAAGCCACATGGTACACATGGATAGGGTCTCTCTCCTGTGTGGGATCGGATATGCTTTTGGAGGACGCTAGGCTTTGCACAAGGTCGGCCGCAGTATGTGCACACATATTTCCCTGGTTTTTGGGGTTTGCGCTCTTGTCTACATGGGGTGCCTTCCTGTACTTCAACATTGGGCAGAGATTGAGCTTGATGGACATTTTGAGATTGGGGAGATGGATCTCCCAGGGCAGAACAGCTGCCTCTTGAAGGACCAGGTATTTCTGAAAGCTGCCAAGATGACCCACTCGCCTGTGACTGATGCCGCTGCTTCTGCCTTTGGAGCATTTCACAGCGTTTCGGCTGCCTGTGTTGAAGGCGGCCATGTGATCCATGGACAGATTGCGAGGTAGCTTGTTGCTGTAACTGAGGCAGCTGTGCTGCTAACAAAGACTTTGACGATGGCTGCGGTTGTTGACCAGACTGCTCCCCATCGGCAGACTGCTTTTCCTCTGCCTCCATAGGATGTGGGGTGGAGGCCTCAAGGACACAATGGGAATGGTTCTTTGAGCACCAATCTGATAAACATCATCGCATCAATGCCCTTCCTATAGAAAAAAAGTCTTTATGCTCGCTTTAGGAGGCTAATTATATTATGCCATAATTAATGTAAGATACCGGTTGGTGTCTTAAATGACAAAGGCATAATTAAACCGTGCCATGGTGCAGCCGCCATATATGTGAATGCTGGTTGTTTGCTAAACGTCCCCTCTCCTGTTCACAAACAGCCTTGGTGAAATTCATCATGGTGTGTCTTTTGGTCTGATGCCTGGCAATGGAGCTTGACAAAAAATGTTTCAAATTGCTTTTGAGGCACTTTCTCTGCTGACATGTAAATACTTCTTCAAGATCTATTTGTCTCCAGTCTTCAGCTTGTCACATGTTTGAACTTCACTGGCCCTGAAAAGACACAGACACATAAAACAACTGGTCAGTTGCTAGAATAAAGAGTGCTGGGAATGCTACAACTATTGAAGCATCATCTTATGTGATTCCTTTTTGGATTCATCAGTAATCTCCAAACTGCTAAAAATGAGAATTTGAGATATGCATGTTTACAATTTTATAATGAACAGCAAAACATGCTACTTGATAAATTGCCCATCGTAAGACTGATGGTTGAAACAGAAAAGTAACTGTAAAGAGATCCAAGATGATGCAGAGCCAGTGATTGCAAAATTATACAAGTATAAACACACAAAGAAATTGCTTTCCTAAATTCTGTCTTTCAAGCCATTTATGATTTTTGTACACACAGTATGAGACTGGACATATATCATTAGCTTAAAAAAAACAGTTGTGACAAAAACAGGAACAAAAAAATGAATATACCTTCGAAGATGATTTCCCCCATCTACATCATACATTAGACTATGGCAAGACATGAGGAATGCTAGGGGTCAGCATACTTCCAAGACTACCAGTAAGAATGAACAATATGGGTTAAAACGTTGTCCTATACCTTACCTGAGCATGGCAAACCACAGTCTGACAAACACCTTTTAATGCACTGCCTTGAAATATGCTTTTAAAAAGAGCAACGACCTTCTTGCCATACAAAGTTTAATCAGCAAATTATACTATATTTGAAGATACATGACAAATTAAAACAGTGGTTTGTATAGCTTAATTTTGTGGTTTTCACCGTTTTTCACAGTTAATTACCTCTAAGACTTCCAGAAAAAAAATATGATAAACTAAATTCAACACTATTTGGTGACATTTTTGTCTTACAAACAAAAACTTAAAAACTGCTTGATAAAGGGGTAAGATCATCTGAAGTCAATATATATATTTTCTAAAAGGAATTTAGTAAATTGCAGGACGGTTACAAGAAAAACAAACTTTCAATAATGCGTCTTTCCCCAAATGTTCACAAAAACTACAGCATCTTAGGTTTCATTACTTGGTGTTCACTCAGGGAAAAGAAGTGTACAGAAAGAAAAAACAGCTTTCCTCTTGAAATAACTTGACAGATTCCTGACTGAGTTTGCTTTCTCAAACAGCTGCTCCTGGCTGAGTGATGCGCAACAATTTAATGAGCTTTCTCAGAGCAGAGGTAGGCTTTGGTTACACTGTTTTTTTTAACAACAGCAAGCAATTATTGAAGATGTAACAACACTAAGACCTTCATCATTATTCATGACATAGGTATATATTTGATTGCAAAAGGACTGAACCACAAATTTATAATGAACTGGTCATTAATGTGAAAACGGTGTGCAGTGCATTATATAAAGTTACATCACTTTGTTGTTGGATTTTCCATTTGGATTGATACAAACAGAAGAAAAATAAAAAGGCAAAGAGAGAAAGAGACAAATAGGAGACACTGTTGTTACCACTCTGTAATGGATGTCTGTCCATATATCAAAGACTATCGAGACAGCTTAATGACCTCTGACATGGTATTGATATGGCTCTTAAACAGAACGATTAAGAGGGATTTGTATGGGGAAGCATGAATTATTCATAGATGTCTATGCACATTGAACTGGGCAGGGAGACCCACAATTACACCATTTTCAAGCAGACTATATATATACTGAAAAAATATACTAATATTTACTATAAATAAATACTGAAAGGAAACGTACACACACAGAGATCACCAAACATTCAGATCCCCATAATATGTGCAGGTTTACTAATGATTTTATTCTAATTTCTATGTTGCAATAAGAAAGTATTATTTTATAAGCCAGTGTGTGTCAAAGTAATATCTATATCTCAGAGATGGTCTGAAATTTTTATATGGATGAGTTGTCAATTTATTTAATTGATTGAAGTGTAATGGGTAAATGGCATTACATGATAACCATAACCAATCACATTACAGCCTTAATGGCAACTGAGTTGTAAAAGTCAATAAATGATTGCGGAGACCATAGACCTAAATGAACCTTTCATAGACTTTTTACAGGAGGAAAATAATACACATTATGTGATTAGTTACATTAACACTAAATTACTTAAATTATAAGTAGGCTAGAAGGGTTACTGCTGCTTCTACTGAGCATGTGCTTAATAATATAATATCATTCTTATGTCCCTGTACAACAAATACTGTTTTTGCCCATTGTAAAGGGTATGTATATCGTTGAGGTAGGTGTAGACATTAATAAAACAAAATAGATTAACGTAAGGCACAGGTGTCATATCCAGTTCCTGGAGAGCCGCAGCTCTGGACAGTTTAGTTTCAACCCTGCTTTAACATACCTACCTGTAGGTTTCAAACAAGCCTACAGCCTCAGGTGTGTTTAGTTAGGGTTGAAACTAAACTGGATTTGACACCTGTGATGTAAGAGGTAGGTTTAGGTTTGGGGTATGTGTAGAATATGTTATTAAAACACAATAGGCTGGACTCCACATAATGGTGAAGACAGATAATAAATATTTTTTTTTTATAAAAAAACAGGATGTTTGTAGAGCTCTTTTGGAGCTCAAGTCCTACTAATTTGGAGCTGACCTACCCATTTGGAGGTCACAGCAGTTAAATTGCAGAGTACGCACAAACTAGACTTAGTTAAATTTCTAGCACTTCTATAACTTGACTGTCTATTTTTAATACACAAGATGTCTTCTTTCCTGATTACCTCAAAGTGAAACCATATGGTGCACTGCGGTGGCCAAAGAGCCTTTAGAAAATAACTTTAATCTCTTATGGAAGAGATATGGATTCTAATGCAATTATATCATCAGACAACCTTGGTGTTTTACAAAAAACAATAATCAAACAGTAGGTAAATAAGCCAGGGATTTTCACATCATAAGAGAAAAACAGACAGCTGCCTTGATTCAGAAGGCTGTACAATTTCCAACTACCCCCTTTAAATGGTGAAAAGTTTGCACATGTCACTGAGAAAAAATACTGCATGAAGAGGGATAAAGATACTGTTACACATCTTACAGAGAGTACTGTTTTTTGTTAATAAAAAGTTTGTTCAGACTGAACAATCTGTTCTGTCAAAGTTAATTTACATCTGCATCTCCTAACTCGAGCTCAAGACACTGCGAATGTTAACTCAAGCTGTCAAATCGTCACCTCAGACTTATAAGGTTCTATCTGACATTTTTGTCAAAATTAAGTTATTGACATATTCTTATTAATTGACAACATATTTACATTATGGGATTTTTTTATAAGTTGTTCACATTTTAAGACATTTTATTTAAAAAACAAATGTTACACACGTACTGTTTGCTATGGAATGCAAAAACTTTGAAGCTCAATATCTCGAAATCATTCAGAACACAGATAGAACCTTAAAATACCAAGGTGACGTAATATGCACATAAGAGTCTTAACGCAACACAACATAGATGCCATCGTTCTCAAGTAAGATCACATACTAAATTATTTTCATAAAATCAATATAAAAATATACATAAAAAGTGGAAGTCAAAGGTTTGGACTGTGCTCGGTGAGCAGAGAAACACATGATACTGGATCCTAAATACTAGAGTAACAAAGAAAATAGTCATTTGTCATGGATAACAGACTTGTAGCACAGACATGTAGAATCAACAGAGAGACCAAGAGAAATGAAGCAAGGCAGAGGTCAAACGAAGGATGAACTGAAGACACAAGGAGAATGTGACAAAAAATGATGCAAGATTCCCTCTACTTGTTCTCTCTCTCTCTTAAGCATATGGACAGGGAGTATCGAACAGCTGGGACCTTCTCAAACTGACATGGAGACCCTGTTGTACTGACACAATCTTACTTCCCATTTTGTAACTTAGTCATTTTAAATTCTGCACTTCAGACTGCTCAGAATTTGAATTTATTTTCACCTTATAATGTGAAAGAATGCCTGAAACTTTACTTGAAGTGAAATTAAAGAGGATTATATAATTATGCTTTGAGTTAAAATAGTACTGAACTAAATATGTCAAAATAAAAACAACCTTTAACATTACATTTATATATGATACCATTTTATTCTGTCAAAACTGACACAAAAACAAAAAAGTCAGACCATGGCGATTTCATGTGAATGTGATATATGATTGACTTTATTTCTAAGATCTGGTGTATCGCAATTTATCTAGGATAGTCTCACATCCAACCTCTTCTTAACATGTAGCGAAAGTCCATTTTACAATCAAATGCATACAGTCGAGCCAGAAATTATGGTCCCACTTTATATTAAGTGGCCTTAACTAATATCTACGTATACTGTAATTAATAATTAGTTTCAATGTACTTAGTATAAATACATATTTTTACATTGTACTTATGACTGATTAATTACACTTATAATTACACTGTTGACCACCTTACACCTTAAGCCACTTTTAAACCTACCCTATACCACTAAACCTGTCTCTTACCCTACCTGTATACCATCCAAAGTGCACTAGAAGTGTTCTGTAAGACATTATAAACACAGTAAGTACATTGTCTTTATATTTAGATGTAAGTACATAGTAGTAAAGGCCGCTTAATATAAAGTGGGACTAAAATTATTCATAGCCCTGGAGTATGAATACTTTAGGGCTTGACTGTAATTCACAGTTTAGTCAGTGAATACAACTTTGTACAACACAATGGTGAGTTTTTGTCATAATCCGTTCTTAAAAGGACCATTTTACAGTATAATGAACCTTTTGCTATTAAATAGATCCTTTTGTGGAATAGAAAGATCCTTTGCATGTTAAAGGGTTCTGTATAGAACCATGAATGCCAAAAAAGCACCATTATTTTTATGTTTATGGACAAATCTGTAAACACACGTGAGTTAGTTAAGTTAATCTTAGTAAAATAATAAAAAAACATTCATTTAGGTTTGGTTTAACTCTTTAGATTTGCAAAAAGAGGACCACAGAGCATGCATGAACTGGTAAACTAGCATCTGCAAGTCGAAAATCTGACATATTGTGAAGGGACAGTAAAATGAGTGTGCTTGAGTAGATGAAATAACGAAACCGTCAAGCCATTTCCTAGAATAGCCCACGGAAGCTTCTAGACAGCAGTGGAAAAACACATTTTAGAGCTCTCCCATTTTCTTGCTTTTTCTCTGCCTCCCACCATCCTGGTGACAACTCTCCAGATTTGATAACAGAAATGTCACCTTGTTCGTCGGATGTTAATTGCACCAGCAAAAATGATATAAATATCTCCCGAATGGATGCGGTCGCCTCGCTTCTAGTGGTTTCCAGGTGAGCTGACCCTGCTTCTGTGGAACATGCTTGCTTTAATAGAGTTGGAAGTAGATTCAAGGACTCTAGAGGCCACGTGATGGCTTCTCAAGACTGTAAATAAGGAGAACAATTTGATTCAAGGAGCTCATTTTGTCTAATGCTTGCATAATTACAATACACAACTGATGGCGGTGTGATCTAAATAATCTAATCACAATGCAGTCCTGTTTCCACTGGATATTAACATGCTTTTTCAATAATAATGACCTGCTCAAAAAGGGTTTAGCTTACTTGATAATCATTATGCCAATATAAATTCTATATTAAAAAAATAAAAGAGAAAGAGAAAGAGAGAGAGAGAGAGAGAGAGAGAGAGAGAGAGAGAGAGAAAGAGAGAGTTAGCAACAGTGCAAGCTTAGAGCAAAAACACTGATTTCTCAATCACAAAACTGATATAAGGGTGACACGGTGGTGCAGTAGGTAGTGCTGTCGCCTCAAAGCAATAAGGTCACTGGTTTGAGCCTCGGCTGGTTCAGTTGGGATTTCTGTGTGGAGTTTGCATGTTCTCCCTGTGTTCGCGTGGGTTTCCTCCAGGTAAGCTAAATTATCCGTAGTGTATGAGTGTGAATGAGAGTGTATGGATGTTTTCCAGAGATGGGTTGCGGCTGGAAGGGCATCCGCTGCGTAAAACAAATGCTGGATAAGTTGGCGGTTCATTCCGCTGTGGCGACCCCGGATTAATAAACGGACTAAGCCAAAAAGAAAATGAATGAATGAATGAAAACTGATATAAATCACAAACGTTTTGATGATTTAAACCAGTTTAAAGCCTGATGAGTCAACACTGACTGGAGAGTCACTGAGCCACAAGGATCTAGTTAGACGGTTTTTCAATTCACAAATCATTAACATACCAAGAAGTTATTGTATGACTAAATGCAACCACGAAATGAAGAATAATCATTGAATGTATTAAATAGGGGTGTCAAAATTAATTGTTTCTTCAGTGCACTGTGATGCAGATGCAGACAATTTGATATCTGTTCAGTAATATATCATAACTGGTTATTACGTACTGATGTCATTTATCTCCTATGCACAATGTCGGGGTATGGCGAAGGAGGCGAGGTCGAGTAAATAAAATGCTCCTACTACTTATTAAAAAGCACTGCTTGTGAGTTTGCTGGGCAGTCTTTCACTGACACTAAAGAAGGTACAGCACGAGCCGCTATTTCACTAAGAAGAAATGCTGTGAAACGTCATCTCTGTCTCTCTCTCTCTCTCTCTCTCTCTCTCACTTTGGACATTTGACCCTCTGACGTGTTCGTGACTTTCCCCTTTCCTCTCGGCTGTTAAAGCGATACCTGTGGATCCAAACACAAGCGTGCCTGTGGTGCGAGTTTTCTCCACTGTGTCTATTATGGATTACCTGTGATAACCGTGCATTATGCGTATATAGGCAAGGCAAGGCAAGGCAAGTTTGTTTATATAGCACATTTCATACACAGTGGCAATTCAAAGTGCTTTACATAAACAGAAATAAAATTGAAGTATAAGAAAATAAAATAATAAAAAAAACTGATAAAAACAGATTAAAATGAGTTACGACAAGTTATAAAAGAATGAAAAGAGAAGAAAGACACAATTGTCACGTGAAATCACAGAGATGGACCCAATAGCAAGTAAAATGTCTTTTAATGACAAAAGTCAAAAATATGACAACGCAGGAACTCCGACCAGAGTGAAGACACCAGACTGGATGATCGGACAGACAAACAGACGGAAGACTGGATGATCGAACAGACAAACGGACGGAATCCAGCAGACACTCCTGCAGTCCTACGCATAGACAGAGGTGAGTGAAAACACGTAACGAACTGACAAGGAAACATAGAAAACGGTGTCCATATATAGACATATTAATGACACTCAGCTGGTGACTAATCAGAACAGCTGAGTGACGACAAAACCCGTGACCAGCCCCGAGAACCAAAACAATGAACATGTGAGCGATCAAAACAAGACAACCCCACAGACAATCCGGAGAGAGCACAAAACTGCAACTGTGACAACAATAGTGCGATCTATTGGACGTAGCACAGTGCTCATTCAGTAAAGGCCCAGCTAAACAGATGTGTTTTCAGTCTTGATTTGAATGTACCTAATGTTGGAGCACATCTGATCATTTCTGGAAGCTGATTCCAGCAGCGAGGGGTGTAAAAGCTGAAAGCAGATTCACCCTGCTTTGACTGAACTCTTGGAATTTCTAGTTTATGTGATCCTAATGATCTGAGAGATCTATTAGGTTTGATCCATATAGACTGCAACAGTGGCTGTTCTTCCCGCATCACTCATCGGTAAACAGCGATTTCATTTTTAAAGCCAATCGCAGCCCTTGGGTGAAGATAATGACCAATAGGGGTGTAAGAACTTGCTCGAAATTGCTCAAAAAGCAAGCGGGATAATATTTACATTAGTTTATTTGCTATAAATGCTGATGTTGTCTTCTGTTTATGCATTGGCCGGCAGCTAGCTCTCTGAATCTCTCACATGGTCGCCCACTGAAGCTAAGCAGGGCTGCATCCTGTCATTTCCTGGATGGGAGAACACATGGCAAAAGCTAGGTTGTTGCCGGAAGTGGTCTGTGTGGGTCCTAACGCCCCAGTGAAAGGGACTCTAAACTGCTCAGTGAGTGCTGTCTTTTGGATGAGAGGTTAAACCGAGGTCCTGACTCTCTGTGGTCGTTAAAAATCCCACGATGTAGGGGTTTTACTCCGGCAACCTGTCCAGATCTGCCCATTGGCCTCTGTCCATCATGGCCTCCTAACCATCCCAATATCATAATTGGTCTCCTCTCCACCAATCAGCTGGTGTGCGGTCTGGCGCAATATGGCTGCTGTCGCAAATGTTGTGAAGAAAAAATCTAATTATGTATGGAAAGCATCATCAATGCACTGTGATGCACAGAGATACCGAATTGAACCGAATGGATGGCATGATAATCAGAAACGAACCAAACTGTGAAACCAGTGTAGGTTCACACCCCAGTATTAAATTGTGACAAAATTAAGCCATTAAGTTGACATTGTTTCATTATTTCACAAAAATGTACAGTTTTTTTGCTATTACAAAGATAGCAAGTTTTGTTCTACAACTTTTACTTTAAAAAAAAAGAGACTTTTATAGCTTAAATTCTCAATATCAATTAATTTGAAAAACTGTATTTTGCTAATGTTTCTAGCCATTTCGCCCATCCCTGGTTTATATGAGTCTCTTGTGAACACTTGTCCTTGGATTCCATCCAGATTCTTTCCTCTTATTTTTTTTTAGGCTCTGCATTATTTTTGGAGGAAATCACAGCGTTATAAAAATTTTAAGTGAATAAACCCAAGTTATGCAGCTTAGGAGCGAACAGGAAAGTGATCAAATGAAAAGAATTAGAATGGCAACGACTGTTTCAATTATAACCCTTAAATATAATCATAAAGATGATGCTCGGTCTGTAGATGGACAGTAGGTGGTCTTTTTTGCTGTGGCTATTCAAACGCAATCACATTAGTGTTTGTACTATAGCAATTAGGGCTGCACAATATATCAAATCTATTGAAATATTGTAAATGTGCATATTGCAATGGTTTGCCATAAATAAGCAATTTAACACAAATGTATCATTAAGTGCCTGTAATTAGCCAAGCCTCTTAAATACTTCTCAGCACATCATGTAATGTAGTTACACGACAATGTGCATGTCTGAAGCTAAGGAGAGCGGACATGCAGGTTTTCTTGGTCATATTTCAGTATCAATTCTAAAATTGCTGCAGATTTTTGGACAAGTGAGGGAGCCATGTTAAAATAGTAGCAACCAACATGACTGTGCTTCAAGTGTTTTTGTTTTCTTGATTGTTCTTTTTTTCAGGTTGAAATAACTATAAATGTTATTTATTCTTTTGTTTGTTTACATTGTTAAAATTAGTTTTTGCAACACTAAAACTTGGTTGTTCACTTTCAGAAGTTGTACAGATGCTTTTATTTCTCTGAAATACTTTGAAATGTGTTGGTTATACCATTTGATGTGTGAAAATAACATATCAGATATCAAATATTGTATTATTTAGCATGCTATGGAGCAATTTTCTTCAATATTGCACAGCCCAGATTGACTTTATTCTTTCTCATTTAAGCGGGCACAGCCATTGGAACCCTATTGGTTCTAGACTTCCAATCACTTCGATTATTATTTTTTTATGCCATTAAAAACAAAACAAAGGCATTATGCTGCCTTAAACTCATTAACAAAACTCATTATGCTGCCTGATGTTGAAAACATTCGTATTATATTAATTACATTTTTATGCATTGTCATAAACACAAAAAAACAGTTTGACCGTTTACTCCGATTTATTATTCCCTGTATAGGTGGCACAGTCGCTCAGTAGCAATGTCACCTAACAGCAAGAAGGTTGCTAGTTCGAGTATCTCTGTGTGGAGTTTGCATGTTCTCCCCGAGTTCATGTGGGTTTCCTTTGGATGCCCCAGTTTCCCCCTCAGTCCACAGACATGCGGTACAGGTGAATTGGATGAACTAAATTGGCCGTAGTGCACGAGTGTGTTTGAATGAGAGAGTGTATGGGTGTTACCCAATACTGGGTTGTGGCTAGAAGGGCATCCGATGCGTTAAACATATGCTGGAAAAGTTGACGGTTCATTCCGCTGTGGCAACCCCTGATAAATAAGGGACTAAGCCGAAGGAAAATGAATGCATATTATTCCCAGAGATCCCTATAGGCAAATCAATCAGAAGTTCTAAAACAAAGTCGCAGAAAAGAATTGCAGAATAACAGCAATCCAACCAAATCTACTTTAAGTTCCCCTTAAAACCGGCCAAATTTGGACAAGCTCAAAACAGTTTAGACCACATTTAAACTTGTATTTATTGCCGTCTAATGGTTACAATATTAACAAAAACACCTGGATTAAACAGAACCATCATATCAGCCTATTAAAAATCTTTATTTATTTATTATTAGTCGAGTGTAACGCCAGATAAAGAGTTGGTGCTTCTCCTTCCAGCTCTTACTCTTGGCATCCTGGCTCTGGTTCCCATGGAGACAGGCCTACAGCTACAGTAGCCACGGCAGATGGAGGGTGAGCTGGAGGTCTAAATTTGTCCCCCCAGCATCCTATCCGAGTGCAGTGGCACGCCGGATAAACAGGCTGACCTCCGCACGCCGGTGGCAGCATCTCATGACCCCACGTGTCCACTCGCTGAGACCTCAACATGTTCATCAAAGGCAAACCCACGGCGCCAGAAGGCCCCTTCTGAATGTCACACCGCAGGAGTCACGAGCACACCTCACCACCCCGCTTATCCTGGCATAAACATCAACATTCAGTAAAGATCATAGGGGGAAAGCCATCACGACCCCTCTGAACCGTGCTGGTTATCGTCTCTGTCCAACATGCAGGAAACATCCCGGAATAAATCGCCGGTGACTCGTTCAGCTACGTGCCAGAAACGGCTACGTTTACAAAGCAAACGAGCAACCTATAAGAGTATCATTTGGCTATGCAAACTAGTCGGCTAATGCAATCTATTTGTGTATCCTCGACCGTAATGGCAAAGGATTACACCTTGTGACTGTTTGCGGAACAAGAAGCTCACACGGATGTCCACACCCTGTCACGGGCCTGCAGTCTGCTGGCTCTGAAGACACTTGTGCTTGTGTGGACACTGTGATTGAATTACCACAGGGAAGGAAAAAAGAGAAAAGTGTTCACTCTAAATCTGAACAATAACATGAGCTTTCCAAGTTTGTGTGAACACTCAGGCCAAAAACAAAGCGGAAAGAAAGAAAAAAAATGGAAGAAATGTGGCCTATACTGGATTTAGGAATTTGAGTTACTGAAAACAGGAAAGAGACACAACCCATTCAACTATATATTATATAATAGAAAGGGTATATGAAGAAATATAAAGGGTATTTTTTTCTGAAACAACTGTGTAAAAACGTAATGATTATCAAAAACTGTGTTAAAAACACAAACATTAGAAATAAAATGACTATAACTATATAAAAAGTCATTCAGTGTAACAATAGTTTATATACTGACAAATCTTTCCAGGCATATTCAGAAAAAAAAAATTGCTGACATTTTAAGGGACTTAAAGATCACAGTAAAGTTATTAAGATTAATGAATTAATTACTTGACCACTAATTTTATATTTCTTTCTGCAAGAACTTTAAAAGCATTTCAAATATAATGTGCAAAAATACAAAGTACAAGTTAGAATTATTGTTCAAGTTAGAAGTATTGCTTATGCTTATTGCTTATAAGTATTGCTTATTTTTACATAATTACGCCTTTCATGCTGAACAATGATGGAATATTTATTTCATCTGTACATTGAGATTTTAATTTCAAGAATGTTTTGGAAACATTAAATTAGATGCATTAATGGATTTAAAACACTTACTCATTCATTTTCTTTTTGGCTTAGTCCCCTTTATTAATCTGGTGTCACCACAGCGGAATGAACCGCTAACTTATCCAGCATATATTTTACAGAGCGGATGCCCTTCCAGATGCAACCCATCTCTGGGAAACATCCATACACACTCATTCACACTCATACACAAGGGCCAATTTAGCTTACCCATTTCACCTAAACCACATGTTTTTGGACTTGTGGGGGAAACCGAACCACCCGGAGGACACCCACGCAACCACAGGGAAAACATGCAAACTCCACACAGAAATGCCAACTGACCCAGCCGGGGCTCGAACCAGCGACCTTCTTGCTGTGAGGCAAATGTGCTACCCACTACGCCACCGTGGCGCCCTAATACACTTACTATGTACATCAAATTACTTTTGTCCATTTAATTTTTAGCAAAAGGGGCCTTTCAATTTTGATATAATATTTTGAATTCTTTAGTGTGAGAAAATTGTATAATATTACAAATTATGTCCATTTCAATTGGGATTTTCTAATATTAAGCTGTTCAACTGTTTTCAAAATTTATAAAAAGAAGAAACGTTTCTTGAGCACCATATCAGAATATTAAATAATTTTGGAAAGATCATGGGACAATGAAGACAATAATGCATGCTTAAAATTAGGCTTCTTAAACTGCACTTCAAAACACATCAAAATAGAATGCTCACCACGGCTGCAATAAAGACACATAAATAAAAAAGGTTTCCAACTCCAAATAATGGACGAAACCAGTCAAATAAAGTTTATCAAATTAAATGATTCTTGATGAAGGATGTTACACAATTCAGATTGCTTCAAAGTTTTGAAGCACTGAACAGTGTCTTTAAAAAAACAACAACATACGCGTATGTTTATCTGAGACTTACATCACCACACATCACAAGAAAGCCCACTTGTAAAGCACTACATGAGCTGAATCACTTTAAACTATTTGGTTTACCTCACAGACCTTCAGATGCTGGCAGACAGACTTGCAAACAGAGTTCAAGAAGCTTTTAGTGTTTACCTTGATTAAGGAGCAACAAGGGCAAATCAGGTCAGCAGGTCTTCAGTTTCACTAGCCCAAGGTGTTGTTTGTGTGCATGTACATACAGTATGTTCCAGCAAAAACAAAAAAAGGCATAAGCCACGCTGGATCAGTGTTTTTTTTATGTGTTATTTAAAACATAAATTGGATTAAAAAGAATATTTTGACAGAATTCACAATTTGTAACGAAAACAAGTCATATTTGATGAAAAAGCTTGAAAAAGCCCATTGCAGGTTACTGTATGTCAGAATGCAATGTAATTAAAATAAATATGTGAATTTGGTTTACAGACTTGAATGTGACTTGAATTACAGACTTGAATATCACAAACTGAAAAAAACACAATTTGCATGCTGCTTGAAAGGAATGTTGGACCACTGTTTGGTTTATGTTAAACTAAACCAAATCAGTTTTAATTTAAATAGACCTAACATGCCTAGTATGCTGGAATGCTCCACAATCTGAATTATTGTTATGTTTTTTTATTCTCTTCATCAATGAGTGCATGTGCAATACTCTAGATTTGAATACGATTAAGACAATACAATACCTGACAAAAGTGTTGTTGCTTGAATTCCAGCTGATCATTTGGTATCAGAAGTGGCTTACATAAAAAGGCAAAGGACTCTAGATTACGCTTATTTTACTAAAATAAAAATTGATCTTGCTTAGTTTTTTATTATTTAATTAGGACAGTAAGGTCTCACTTTGATTAGACAAAAATCTTGTTACTTAACAAAAAATAACGTACAGTCTAGAAAATAAGTCATGGTGCAGTGGAAGTCTTTGGCTTCATCTTCAATGCCTCTTACTTCATCTTACTTAAGACATGCTTAATAATGTTCATGTCTGGTGACTGGGCTGGCTAATCGTGGAGCACCTTGACCTTCTTTGCTTTCAGGAACATTGTTGTGGAGGCTAAAGTATGAGGAGTGCTATCCTGCTGAAGAATTTGCCCTCTTCTATGGTTTGTAATGTAATAGGCAGCACAAATGTCTTGATACCTCAGGCTGTTAATGTTGCCATCCACTCTGCAAATCTCTTGCAAGCCCCTATACTGAATGTAACCCAACCATTATTTTTCCTTCACCAAACTTGACTGATTTCTGTGAGGATCTTGGGTCCATGCGGGTTCCAATAGGTCTTCTACAGTATTTGTGATGATTGGGATGCAGTTCATCAGATGATTAATCTGAAAAATCTACCTTCTGCCACTTTTCCAAATGATCGACTAGAAGTCAAGATATTATTTGTTGCTCTTACATCTGGGATTGACAAAAACACTTTTGTCAGGTAGTGTACTTACATTAAGAGTCTACCATGTTAACAGCGATTTTTGATTACCTTAATCCGACTGAAGTCATAATCAAACTAAACAAAAATCAAATTAAGACATGTGGAGTATTCCTATTTTAGTCGCATTATTAAAATTCAGCACAGACATGTAAACACCTATTACCTATTACCATTTTGTAGTACTTTTCGCTACAATTTGCGACAAGACGCACACACTGCGGTTGTCAGGTGTTTGACGACAAACAAATGAGAATGGTCGCAAGCAAGAGAGCACATTTCTGGAAGAAATGGACATTAAAAAGTGCCTTCACATTTAACTGACTTTGTCGCAGGAGCATGAAAAAAACACTGGAGGAAACTAGCGCTGAATGGCGTCGTACTGTAATAATGGTAATCGAACTATGCACTATAACATAAACATTAAAAGGAAACTTTCAAAAAGCAACTCTTGCAAAAACCTTAATCATTTTCAGATTAATGCAAATAATTAGACTTCTGATGTCAATATAAACAGTCTATATTAAGCTGCTTTGACACAATTTACATTGTAAAAGTGCAATAGAAATAAAATCGACTTAACTTGGTTTGTTAGTGCATTGACTAGGCATGGGCTGGTATAAGATTCTGATGGTATGATAAGCTTGGATAAAAATATCACGGTTTCACGGTATGATGGTATTTGCGGCAGTAAACATGTCAGGTTAAATAATTACAATGATCATTGACTTCTGCTGTCTTCATTTGTTTCAAAAACACAGATGTCTTTACAATTTACACCTAAAAAATTAAAAAATTAATAAAATAAAACTAAAAAAATATATATATCTTACAGATACCTTAGGAACGATATAGCAGAAAATTTTGGCGATATGAAAACCTTGACTTTTACATACCGCAGTATACCTTGAAAATGGTTATCGCGAAAATAAGATTCTGGTATGATAAGCTTGGATAAAAATATCTTTTCACAGTTTGACGGTATTGTGTTTACTGCACTAAAATATATACTTTTTAAATGTCTGGCTAAAAAACTAAAACTTATTCCCTATTGAACACAATATATTTTATTTTGAGAAACATTTAGAGTATTTTATAATATTAAACATTAACATAAACAAAATTATAGTAAACATTCATTCATTCATTCATTTTCTCTGGGAAACATCCATACACACACATTCACACTCATACACTACGGACAATTTAGCCTATCCAATTCACCTGTACCACATGTCTTTGGACTGTGGGGGAAACCGGAGCACCCGGAGGAAACCCACACAACCACGGGGAGAACATGCAGACTCCACACAGAAATGCCAACTGACCCAGCCGGGGCTCAAACCAGCGACCTTCTTGCTGTGAGGCGAACGTGCTACTCACTACGCCACCCTATAGTAAACATGTCAGGCTAAATAGTTCAAGTGATTCATTGACTTATGTTGTCTTCATTAGTTTCAATAACACACATTTCTTTACAATTTAAAATGCAATCTTTGGATATCTTTTTTTGCTGGAGATACTGTTATCCTAAAAACAAACAAACACACAAATGAAAAAACTATTACATTATTAATTTAATATTAATTTGATTAATTTAAGTCAATATTAAATTGGACTTTTTCAAACCGCGGTATACCTTGACAACGGCTATCGTCCCATGCCTATCGGTGACTGAGAGAAAGTGACAGATTGTCCAATCCTCACACTAGTACATAAATCCTCACAAAAATAAGGAAGCTATTATGATTTTAGCTTCTGCCTTTAACACTAAAAGCTTCAGTGCACATTCCTTAAAAAAATACACCGAAAATCGTCTTCAATGTTTTTACTTTTTCATTCAAGATGTACAATGAAAGTACTTGAAAACTAAGTAAACAATGATTGAACTTTCCTTTTAAGGTCAACTATTAATTGAAAAAGTTTTACAGCATAAAAACAAAAACTAGGTGACACCTGCTCTGTTTCGAGTGTACTGTAAAAACTCAGCCACTCAGGGCTTCCATAGTAACCCGAGACAAAGAATGAGAAAGATGAGCCGCGTGAGTGCGTTTCATTCATTTACATTCGCAGATGGAACAAGTGGAATGGCTCAGCCTTCCAAGCCACTCACAACAGTGCGCTCACGGGCCCGTCAATCACCTCACCCTTCGGCTTTCAGAGCACAGGGCTGATAGGAAAATTCCGCCCACATCAGGAAGTGAATCAAGCAGAGCCTCAAACGGAGAGCGTCGGTGAATCAGATGGCCCCTCGAACACTAACAAGCGCACAGACCGGCCCACACAGCCGCCGTGATATGATTAGTCATACTCCGGCTGCATTTCTGAGCTGCTTTATTCCCTCGTTACCACCACCTCTCAGGTCTCTCCTGGCTTTAACCTTCCAAAAACAAAGCAGCGTTAATGAGGAAGCCTCTCGGGGCTCTTCAGAAGTGCACTTTACCTGTACTTCACATCATCTTCCTGATAGAGATTCTTGAAATACGGCATGGGATATAAAGGCTTTAGACGCTGCAAAGAGCACCAGACTAGCACAACGAGTGAAAGTAACATGTTTCATGCTAAAGGTTCGGCAAGCATACGGCCTCAGGCGCTTTCTGCACTGCAGGTTCCCAACGATTTGTAAACTGGTTTTCTTGAACAGTTATGATAACCACTTGAAGACACTTTTAGGTTTAGAAGCGATTACATGTGAGATGAATAAAGTCTTTGTTTACAGTATGACTCTTCCAAGGAATAATGTACCTCATGATGAAATCTGTGAGTCATCTGTGACAGATTTTCTTGTATGTACCTGTGTATACAGAATACGAAGAAAAAAAAGAAAAAAAAAGACTGAAAATGTTCATAGTGTTCAGCTGGGTTCCTGTTAAAAATCTATCATTTAAATGATACATTCACTTTAAAAGTAAAAATCACACATACATATTTCACATGTGACTAAAAGATTTCGTGGGCCTAATTTAAGAATTCTTTCACACAACATTTTAATTTATAACCAAGTTTAGTGAAAGGTAAATACTTAGCACAATGTAGCTACAATTGAATACGCTCCATCTATGTCTATGAGGATATTGGTTTATGTTGAAAAACAAGGCCACAATTGGCCAATCAATGGCAAACAGAGGCCAATCAGAATAAAACTTTATGGGTCTGTTTCTTGCAAGAGCCTTAAGGTTTAAGACATCAGAAAGAAATATGCCACCAGGTTGTGCCATCGTACGGCTTGTAAATCGTGTGATGTCATGTACATATCTTTGGTCAATGAAACCTATTGATAAATATTTAATATCATACAAAAAAATGAACAACTACCTTATTAAACTTATTTTTGATGGTTTGTCTGAATTTCACCAAATTTAGCAAAGGGCAACTTTAGATGTTCCTGCTAAAAAAATGTTCAAAAGTATTTTCATAGGCCTAAACCAGGCATGTCCAAGCTCGGTCCTGGAGGGCCAGTAACCTGAAAAGTTTAGTTCCAACCCAATCAGACACACCTGGTCTAGCTAATCAAGCTCTTACTAGGCTTTCTAGAAACATGCTTGCAGGTGTGTTGAGGCAAGTTGGAGCTAAAATTCGCAGGACACCGGCTCTCCAGGACCAAATTTGGACACCCCTGGCCTAAACCTTTCTTAAATAAAATATTAATTAATTTGACAAAGACCTCAGGAAAAGGGCCACAAGGCTATATCTATAAAATTTCATCATATTCAGAACAAGGAGTTTGTTATACCAAACATAACTTGGTTACTTGCTCAGTTTCGAAACAGTGCCACCAAATGGTTAGGAGAAATAATTTTTAAAAAAGTCTTTTTTTGTGATTTTCCCACAAAAAATAAAATAAACAAAACAAAATGTTTTTTTTAAAAACAGAGGCGAACTGTACCAAACGTTTTGCCATAATTTTTTGGGGCATTTTTTTGTACAAATTTATCGAACAATGCTATATTTTATGAACATATTACCATATTTTTGCTAAATGGGCAAATGTCAGCCCCATAAACTGAAGGTTTTGTAGCACTGGTCAAAAATGATAATGAATTTAATTAACTGCTTTTAGATATTTCTTTTCCCTGTATGTCACGAGAATGGTTTTTATAGAGTCCTTAGATCATGCCGAGAACATTAATAACACTCATTCATTCATTTTCTTTTCGGCTTAGTCCCTTTATTAATCTGGGGTCGCCACAGCGGAATGAACCGCTAACTTATCCAGCATATGTTTTACGCAGCAAATGCCCTTCCAGCTGCAACCCATCTCTGGGAAACATTCATACACACTCATACACTACGGACAATTTAGCCTACCCAATTCACCTATACCGCATGTCTTTGGACTTATGGGGGAAACCGGAGCACCTGGAGGAAACCCACGCAACCACAGGGAGAACATGCAAACGCCACACAGAAATGCCAACTGACCCAGCCAGGGCTCGAACCAGCAACCATCTTGCTATGAGGCGAACGTGCTACCCACTACGCCACCGTGGCGCTCACATTAATAACAATTACATCATATTTGGATGCACTCACTTACTTCTTGATCATATTTTACCTGATTTTACTCACATTGAAAGTATACATACAATTATTAAGCAAAGCAAATAATATAACGCAATACAAAACAGTTTTAACTCATAGATGTCCCAAAAGAAATAAGAAGAAGCATAATGCTTTTTTAATCCTGCCCTTTCTCCGTATTACATCTATGAAATTATAACAAGTTTTCGCATAACAGGATCTGGATGCTGAGATGGATTTAATGTAGTTCTTGCAACGCTATGTCATACTGGCACCAAACTTTGAGTGTAATTGTCACCCCTAGTTGACCACACCACTTCAATACAAGAGAAGTGTCACCTATTGGTCTAAAATGATAAATCCTTAACATCACTTAATCCTCAGTAATCACTTTAATATTAAAGATATATCATCACATCTTTAAAAAAACTACAAAAATGCGATCAATCTTTTTAAAAGCTGTGTAAACATTCAAATGGGAAAGAAAAAAGAACTACAAATATGCTTTTTGCAGTATACCCACACACATTCGCCCTCATGTAACATAACTCGCATGCCACGCATTCAAAAAGAAAATGCAATGACATCAAAACTTAAACGCACGGTTAACAAAACCAGCCGAATACTCACTCTGAAAGCGGATCCCCTCATATCTAGTAATTCCAGTTAGCGTCTGTTCTCCGAGCGGAACGGAGCGTACGGATGTCCATTACCTGAGGAGCTCTGCCACCTCACACTGCTAAAGCATGAATGAAAGCCACCAAACGGCACGGCGGATATGAATGTTTGTGTTTGAGTGGGTGTACTTCTGTGAAGTGACTGAGGGGGAGAAAGACAGACAGAGAGAGAGAGTGAGTGAGAGAGAGACGGGAGGGAGAGAGAGAGAGACAAGGAGGAAGAAAGCGAAGCGAGTGGGTGTGAGACAGACATGGAGACACATGGTGGCGGAGAAAAAGGTGTGTGAATGAATACGCTCACAGTGATTGAATAACAGGCTTCTGCTCCATGCGCAAGGACAAGCGGGAGGGTTGTTGATGCCGTGATAGACAATGATGCTTTTTTGGAGCTTTGTTAGTTGTGGTGAGTAGATCTGCATAAAGGAGTGAGAGGGAAACGTCCACAATGATATTTAGCATCAAGGCCATGAGTGCGTCTTGGGTGTTGTGATGGTCTTTTTGTTTAAAGTAATTCATTGAGTAAAGTGTTCAAATGGAAGCTTTTTTTAAGGATTAAAAAAAGATAACAATAAGATTATGGAGTAGCATTTGGTTTTAATTTAACTTTTTATCTTGTCTCTGGGTGACATGGTGGCTCAGTGGTTAGCATTGTCGTCTTACAGCAAGAAGGTCGCTGGTTCGAGTCCCAGTTGGCATTTCTGTGTGGAGTTTGCATGTTCTCCCCGAGTTCATATGGTTTTCCTCTGGGTGCCCCAGTTTTCCCCACAGTTCAAAGACATACACTATACTGTAGGTGAATTGGATAAACAGAATTGGCCAGAATGTGTGTGAACTGAAGAGTGTGTGGGTGTTTTCCAGTACTGGGTTGCAGCATCCACTGTGTAAAACATATGCTGGAATAGTTGGAGGTTCATTCCTATGTGGCGACCCCTGATAAATTAGGGACTAAGCTGCAGGAAAATTTATTAATGAAATCTTGTCTCTTTACATTCAGTAGAGACATGAGATGTGTAAATGATTCTAAGACTATTTTAGTTCAAAATATTCAAAATTTGTTGTCAATAAACATAATATTACTGTAAGTAAAAAAATGTATATTGTTTTATGTTTATATCATAAATCCAGTGTCAAATATTAAATCAGGACTGTGAAAAGTTCATTCATTCATTTTCTTTTCGGCTTAGTCCTATTATTAAGCTGGGGTCGACACTTATCCAGCACGTTTACACAGCGGATGCCCTTCCAGCTGCAACCCATCGCTGGGAAACATCCATACACACTCATTCACACACATACACTACGGACAATTTAGCTCATTCACCTATAGCGTTCGTCTTTGGACTTGAAACCCAAGCACCTGGAGGAAACCCATGCGAACACAGGGAAAACATGCAAACTCCACACAGAAATGCTAATTGACCCAGCCGTGACACCCTACTGTGAAACAATTAATTGTAAACATCCAGAATAAAAGTGTATTTGCATAACGTGTGTGCTGTGCACACTACCTGACAAAAGTCTTCTTGTCGCTCCCTGTTGTAAGAGCAACAAATAATAACTTGACTTCTAGTTGATCATTTGCAAAAGTGGCAGTAGGTAGTTTTTTTCCGATTAATACAGCAAAAGTCCTATTGAAACCCGCATGGACCCAAGATTCTCACAGAAATCAGTCATGTTTGGTGAAGGAAAAACATTATATTTAATATTTACACGTCACATAGAAATGTCCAGCATTCTAATGCCTTTCATTTGATTGGCCATCTCAGGCAAATGCTTTTAGATTAGTCAGGTGAAACTAACTAAACAGAACTTTTTGAAGTTGTCAAGATAAAAAATAAAAAACAAAAATAAATACTACTACTACTACTACTACTACTACTACTACTACAACTACTACTACTACTACTACTACTACTACTACTACTAATAATAATAACACTAATTATTATTATTATTATTATTATTAAGGACTTGTTTCTTCAGTATTTATTGCATTTGTAACCCTGCTCTGAAAGGTTTACAAATATAGTGACAATTTCATTTTTACTTTTGGTGCAAGCAAATCTTGAATATTTGCTTACTGTACATGTATTGTACTGTTAAAATTGACCAGTTTTAACAAACTACTACATTATAGAATTACTTTTTAAAAATCTAACATTTTGTGTATACAATACTGAATACCAATTACAACAAAAAACTTAATGATCACAAAAAAAATACAGTGACTACTAAACGCCACTTTAAAGGGTAGTTTATATGATACCTTTTCAAGTTTCAAGCATGACAGTCTCAACGACTCTGTCTGGCTTTTCTAATGTCTACAGTTAAACAGAAAAATGCAGCTCCATATTTGGACGATGACATCATGATGATCTTGACCACCGACTGGGTGGAACCCTCGACTTTAAAAGCACATGAAGTGACTGTACAGTCTGCATGTGAATGTGTGCAAGTAAGTGTCTGGGACATTATATAAAGAATTACAGCTTTACTTTAGATCAGAAAAGATACTCTAAAACATTGAAAGGTATTGTAAGTCAGGGACATTAGGACTAAATATTGATGTTGCATGAAAGATTCAAAGTACTGTAAGCTAAAGATAAAAAGCATATCAAATCAGCTATTTAAAGCAAGATCCTGCAAGTATATAGGATTAGACATGAACTAATACAGTAGTTATCATACTTCAGTTGATTGATTACATTAAGGACTGCAAACATTTTTTAAAAATTCCCCTTTTTTTAAATTTAATTGTTTATTCGTATACATTTCATTTTTATAATTATACGAAAATGAGGAATTATTTAATTAATGATTACATTTACATTTAAAGTGCTAATTTGTATATATTTTAGCACATTTTAGCATTTTTGTAGTGTGTTTTTTTTTTATTTAGGATGACATTTTCACAAAGGGGATTTTGGGAAACTCTTTAATCGTCACATAATAAACAAACGAATAAGAAAAGAAAGAAATTTGTTAGTAGAATAAAATGTTGTATATAATAGGAGTAATAACTTATGTTATGCATGTCCCTCTAAAAAAAACCTTAACAATACAGATATGAACAAAACTGTGAAATTTGGTTGAATTGTAATTTGAATGTACAGACACTAATTGACAGAGCGCAATAAAAGAAACACTTAAAGGTCTATTGTAGATATTTTCTTTACATTAGACTGAAAAAAAAGCCAAGTAACCAGAAATCTCAAAATGGACCAATTCATGCAAAAATAGTCATGATCACTGGTGATCTAATTGTTATAGATCGCTGGAGAACATTCCATATCATACAATCCTGCCACCATATGAACTACAAATCCTATCATGCACCTCACTCACACCTGTTCCGGTTCACTTTTGTTTACACACACACAGCTGGGAGCAGCTCAAGGACTGATCACTCAGCCTATATAAACTGATTGACACGCACATTGCTTGTGAGTCTTGTTGGTGTAAACCCTGTAACATTACAAAGTGTTTTCATGGTTTAGTCTCTCCATGTTTGACCCTTGCCTTGTTCTCTTGTTTATGTTGTCTGCCACCTTCATTGAACCTGACAACACTTCTGGATTTCCTTGTATGAACCCGTTTGCTGAACATCTGATTACTCTGAATAAAGCTGTATGTGGATCCTCTCTCCGTTGTCATCCGACTCTCTGTGGTTATAAACATAGTGAAATAAATAAATAAATATATCTACACACAGCATTCACTCATCCACACGTGCGGATCAGAACAACAGCAGAGAGTGAATGGAGGTCACAGTTATAGGAAATTCCTTCAGGGCAGCGGCTCAAACGCAGAGCCGTGTTGGTGCATTGTGGGCCGATGAATAAACACTTTCCAAATGGGGCTTTCCCAGTGAACGGATGACATGAGCACTAAGAGCTGCTTTCCTCATGATGCTAACAGCACTGAAAATTCCATCTTCATTTCCTGATTTTGTGAATAAAAATGCAATAAAATAAATACTGAAAGGGATAGCTTTTTATTTTGGATAACATATTTTAAAGAAATGTAAAAAAAAACAGAAGGGGCCATTAAATTTGTTAATCTGATACGAAATATTACGATTCTAATAAATTATATAATAACACATGATAAAGATAATATATTTATGAAAATATAAAAATTTAATTTATATAATATTGTTATTATTTTTTGTTACGGACTGTTATTTACCATTGATGTAGAGTGGAGAATTAAATAAGCACATGCTTCTTCCTATTCCTTTTCAGACATTAAGTTAAAATGGTTTTGCATTGCGTTTTATTATTTCCTTTCCTTAATAATTGTATTTATTTTAGTTAATTTTTTGCATGTTCAAAATAATAGAACGACAGAATACAAAAAATGTAAACCGCAGGGGCATTAAATGTGTTCCTTATATGAAATATGGAGGTTCTAATAAATTTAAATGTAATAAAATTATATAATAACAATATTGGGTGAAACGGTGGTGCAGTGAGTAGCACGATCGCCTCACAGCAAGAAGGTCACTGGTCCGAGCCTCGGCTGGGCCAGTTGGCATTTCTGTGTGGAGTTTGCATGTTCTCCCCGTGTTTGTGTGGGTTTCCTCCGGGTGCTTCGATTTCCCCCACAAGTCCAAAGATATGCGCTGCAGGTGAATTGGGTAAGCTAACGTAGTGTATGTGTGTGAATGAGTGTATTGATGTTTCCCAGTAACGGGTTGCAGCTGGATGGGGCATTTGCTGCGTAAAGCATATGCTGGATAAGTTGGCGGTTCATTGCGCTGTGGCGGCCCCAGAATAATAAAGGTACTAAGTCGAAAAGTAAAATGAATGAATGAATAACAATATGCCAAACATAATATATTTATATAAATATAAAAAAAATAAATTTTATTATATAATATGAAATATAGGATGACACGGTGGCTCAATTAATAGCACTGTCACCTAGCAAGAAGATCGCTGGTTCGAGTCCCGGCTGGGTCAGCTGGCGTTTCTGTGTGGAGTTTGCATGTTCTCCCTATGTTTGCGTGGGTTTCCAGGTGCTCCGGTTTCCCCCACAGTCCATAGACATGCGCTAGGTGAACTGAACAAACTAAATTGACCGTATGTGTGTGAATGAATGTGTAAAACATATGCTGGATAATAAGTTGGCGGTTCATTCCACTGTAGTGACCCATGATGTATAAAGGGACTAAGCTGAAATAAAACAAAGGAATGAATCAATATGAAATGTTTATTTAGTTAGAAAACGAGTGTATTAAAAGAGAATGAAATGACAAAATGATGGAGTTAATTTGATAATCATTGCTGTGGATTGTTATATATTGTTATGGATTGTTATTATTTATTGTAATGGTCTTTGACTTTGATGTTGCGTGGAAAAAGGGTAGGATTAAATAAGCATTATGCTTTTTCCTATTTCTTTTCGGACATCTATGAGTTAAAATTGCTTTGCTTAAGATTTGTATTTATTTTTATCTTTTGCAGTCAAAATAAAGTCTAAAGTCATATTATAACATACTTTTAACACATATTACATATTTATTACATAATTATTTACCTCCTCATTTTTAACTACTCTAGCCATTTGTTACTTTCTCTTTCTCTCTCTCTCTCTCTCTCTCTCTCTCTCTCTCTCTCTCTCTCTCTCTCTCTCTGTTTTATCAATCTTCCCAAATGATTGTGTGACCTTCAGCGTCATGTGGAGCAGAGCAGCGTTGTGTGTATTGTGTCGGATCTGAATGTGATCTTTGTGCCGACGGTCAGCCTGTTTAAAGGAGGGGGGTCTGCGGCCAGGCATTGCCCATACTGTAGCCCTCTGGGAGGGGAACTCACATTTCCGTCATCTCTTTGTCTTCTGTTTTTCCAAGAAGCGATGGCACAACAGAGGCTCTGTAAATCTGATCAACAATGGCATGACGGATTGTCTTGTTAGAGCGAGATCTCCACTGCCACAGCATGTGAGGAAAGCTAGGTCAATTCAAGATAGCAGAAAATCACATAAAATGAAGTGAAATTACAGCGTGATCCAGACTGTCAGTACCAATGAAAATAACTCCTGGAATTGCTGCATATCGCGAACGCTGAAGAGATTATGGGAATAAAGTTCGGTTTATGGTCTTTGGTGTTCAAACTTGAAGATCTCCAGGAATCAGTTTCAGCTAGAGGCTCTTTACAGACATCTGTGTAAACACGATAGAGCGAGGATCAACCATATTAACTTACTACTTGTTTTTTCCCCAGTTCCACAGAGTTGGCTCAAAGGGATAGTTCACCCAAAACATTTCTTCATCATTTACTCAAGTGGTTCTGAACTTGATGATGTTGAACACAAAAGAAGAGATTTTGAGGAATGTTGAGTAGCAATTGACATCCATATTAAGAAAAAAAAAACACAATGGAAGTCAGTGACAGCTGATTTCCAATATTCTACGAAATATCTTCAGTTGAAAGAAATTCAAACATGTTTTAGTAAATGATGACAATTTTCATTTTGGAAGTAACTATCCCTTTAAACCTAGTTTCATATTAAAATTTAAAAAGTCTGAGAGGTTCCAACTGAAAGAAACTTTCACTTAAAATAATATATATATATATATATGTGTGTGTGTGTGTGTGTGTGTATTATTATGGAATTATTTTCTACATTTTAAAATCCTAATATATATTTTACTCACCATAAACTCTGTTATTGTGAACAGTGATGTTGTGCTTTCGATTTCAGAATTGATGCCAAGTCAGGAGTGAGTCGTGTAGCAGATATACGTAGCAAATCACAGAGGTGCCTGTCAGTTAGATTGGTTCTCAATTAACTTTTGTTTAGATTCATCAGTGAAAATGTTTGCTCACGTATATATGTGGAGCCAAACAGACTCATCATCCTTTTTGAATGCCGTTTCATCAAGGGAAATTTGGATGCATCCAAACTCTTGACATTTAAAACTCAGACATTTCCCGCACTCACTGTTGATTTTCCTTTTCTTGGTTGCGCCATGGCTTGCCAAAATGTGGTTATCAATTATGTCTCTTTCAGTTTGGTTAGTTCCTTTTACGTCATAACAGGAAATGCTGTCTAATTGAAGACACGTGATAGCGACACCTGGTGGTTATTTATTGAATTACGTTTATTTTTGTACAGCGGGCCAGATTCTATTAATATTTATAAAAAGCCTTGCGGGCCGCCACTAAACTGAATGCGGGCCGCAGATGGCCCGAGGGCCATAGTTTGGACACCCCTGTGCTAGGGAAAATGATAAGAGGAAGTATTATATAGAGGAATGTATATATTATTATATACATTGTTTCATGTAAACGTTACACAAAATCTGATGTGAGTTTTACATTTTACATTTTTAAATAGAAGTCAATCAAGCATAAGTGTTGAGAAAATGGATATTTAAATCTGTAGCATGTCTGATTTCAGGCAGAAATCCTATACCAATGTACTGCAAGTCATAAACATAGCTATCATTACTTATTGGTCAATTTATGGTTGGTCATCCTACTCTAAGCACAAAGCATCCCCAAAACTACAACCAAACTATGAGCAATAATAATTATAAGAAAGCACCCATTCCACTACCACTACCATTATTACTACTACTACTGGGTTTTTTTTTTTTTTTTTTTTTTTTGGAGCTGCTGAGAGAGTAGGGTGTTGTATTTCCTCCAGGTGGTATGACATGCACTACAGAAGCTCGCCATTATTGCACACCTCCGGGGTGACATCTTCACATCTCCACAGGACTTCTGTTTGTTATTCTCATTTAGGATTTCATGCAACTAATGCGTCTTTTCTGGAAATTCAGCTGCAGGACATAAAACTGGTGAGGTTCAGTATTTTAGCACTCTAAACCCAGAGCATACATATTTACGGGTGTCCATATTTAGTAGTTTGTTGTTGTTCTTATTCCGCATTAATCTGTTTACTTTTCAACTCTAAACCAACAGTCTGTTTCAGTGTTGAAACCTTGATGATGAACTAAGCATAAAACCAAATCAATTTGCATGTATATTGTTTAATTAACAGGAATCTTAATTTTGGCTCTCCACAATTAATATTAAAACTCAGTATGGCTGTGTACGTCTAATGTGCAGTTTTCAAAATAAGTGATTTTTAGTGTTTATGTTTTATATTTTAGTTGCATTTGTGAGTTAGTGACGCCTTAAGATGTAGAACCATACAAGTCCATATTTTCACATTTTTAAAAAATAAGATTTTTTCATTTGAATTAGGAACATTATATTATATATATTTTTATTATGTGAAGGAGATAACATTTTTTTAGTGTCAGTATTAAAAATCAAAAGTTAATTTTAATGTTTAAAATGCAGACTCTTATTTGCGGCAAAACATCCCCAAACTGTTTACGTATACAAAGTTCACACATATAATTAATGTCACACGCACTCAAATACGTAACTAGCAATGCAATTACTAATTAGTTATCAACAAAAGTTTATAGGAATCAATATCAGATTGTTTTGTGATGAGATGCTTGATTTACGGTAATAATGAAATAATTCAATAAACAATAAACAATACTGTAATAAATGTGTAATTAAAAAGTAGGTCAAAAATAAATAATAATAATCAAATAAATGCGATTAAAAATGTGAGTAGAAACAATCAATAACTTACACTAAATTAACTTATAAGAAACAAAATATTTTCCAATAAAAATTTTAGACTCCTCTGTAAAAAAAAAAAAAAACCACGTACATAAATACTAAAGATTAACACATTTATACACCCCTTCAAACCCTGACAGCACTCTTCAAATAGACCCGAATCCATCTTTTATCAACGTCGATAGATGCACACAGATTTAGCAGCATTTAAAAAGAGATTCCTGGATGGAAAATGCTAGTGCTATGGCAAACTTTCCCAGCCTTCTCAGCTAAAGCCCTCACGTCTATTAGTGTTCTCCAGCAGTGGGAGTGAAGAGGGTTTGTTTTTAGAGCCGGAGCGATACAGGAGGCCTTTGTCTCCTCGCCTGTCACCACCCAGTCTCTCTCCAGAGGGGGACTGAAAGTCAAAAATAGCCCAATCCCCAACGATAAAACACCCAAACATGAAAAAGCCAAGAACTCACAGCCACTGACAGCGCTGATGGCAAACAAAGATGGTAGTTTGGTTGGCAACAAGCAAGCCAGTCATTCGCCCCCTTGAGTAATTCCACATTGTTTTCTCTTAAAACCTGTCAGAGTTATCAATCGTTAATGGTGCATTGGTAATTTTGTAACTTCGAAGTAATGTGAACACTTGTTAGATGCGTAATGTGATGCAACATGTCCGTATTGAGCTTTATGAGGCGCATTTGTCATTTTAGCCCTGTCCTGGACTGTAATTTAAATCAAATTAGCGGTCTTGGACTTTGCAGACAAAATGTATTTTTACAACTGCCGCCCACAAAATGAGGACCTATAAAAAGGGAAAAATGGAACTGCTTATAGAAACATTTGCACAGGGATTTTAAATGTCAGACCAAGTACACAGGAATGGAGCTCCAAACAAATCAACCAATCAGCAATTTTTCAATTTATTTGTGGTTATCCATTGTGGATCAGGGACAACACATGGAAGTTTTGAAGTCCAGATCTTCAATTATCTCTGTTTAAAACTGGTCTTGTACCACTCATAGCTCTACTATCATCTTCATTGCCAGGTATGTTTACACATAAGAGAAAGTGATGATTCACCATGAACAGTAGAAAGAGTCACTTTGGATGCATCTGCTAAATGAATACATGAAAATGCATAAACATTGTACTGAAAGTGTATGGCTGTGGATTAAAAGTATGGTGGCAGAGAGAGCTTAATGTGCTGCTATTTAAGAAAACACATGCAATTACAAAAAACACCAGCAAATTGAGAAAATATCTTCATTTGTTTGACAGCAAACATGCTGCAAATCCTTACAACGCATACACTTAAAAAAAACTTGCCTCATTTTCACAAAATGCCAAAAAATTATTAAAACGTACTGCATTTTCATACACTTGCAAAAACATTGGAACAAATGTTTAAAGTGATCCCAAAAAAGCCAGGTCAGTCACATTTTAGGGTCCCCTTGAAATATTTCCGGTGTGTTCCGAGCTATTTGAAAGTGTTGTGAGAAAATGAAGCACACTTTCATAAATTGTTTGTGTTGTGAGAAAATGCAGCACATTTTATAAAAAGTTTGTTGCCGTTTTTTGAAAATCGTATGCGATTTCTTAAATTGCAGTATGTTAAGCTCTCCCAGCCACTGTATAAAAGGAATTACATTAAAACTTAAAACATCTAAATCGGCATTGTAATTCAAACACTGGCACTATACTGTATAAATAATTAAACAATAATTGACAGAACTAAAATACTGTGTAACTAGTTTAATAGAGCTTAAATTTATTGATTGATTGATTGATTGATGTTTATACTATATATTATTATGAATGCTTACACATTATACACACACATTTGAATGTTCACACACAAAATTATTATAAGGCCTTTCCCTACCCCTAGCCCAAAAGACCTCATTAAGTATGATTTTAACAGAACAGAGCAAAACTTTTTAATTAACAGGAGACACCCACACACACACACACACACACAAACAAACACAAACACCCACACACGTACACACACAAAGGATGATTTTTTTCAATATTGTTAAAAAAAAGACAATATTAGCAATTAAAGAATAATTTCTTCACAATTCAGTGTCACATGATCCTTCAGAAATAATTATGCTATTTTGGTGCCAAGCTGTCATTGGTAACTATATATAATTTGTTTTTACAATAATGACCTATTTTGCTGATTAATACACTGTAAAAACATCCATAATTTTACAGTTTATTCATACCCCCCCAGAAGTTTACTGTAAAATTAAATTACAGAAATTTACCAGAAATTTTAATTTAAGGAAATTTCTGTAATTTAATATCCATTATTTTATGGTATATTTCTGTAATTTAACGGCCGTTATTTTGTTTATTTTCTGGTACCCTAGCTGATTTGTATTTTTGTAGAAATCATGGTAGTTTTCTCAGGTTTCTTTGATAAACAAAATAAACACTAAATTCTTATGCATGTCATCCACATTTTGACATTTACTGTATCTTTATTATTTTTAATCAAGCATTAATAGAAAGATTAGATAATTTATCTTCAATTTGACGTTTCTGGGTATATAAAATCACTTTTGTATATTTAATTTCATCCAGACTTCAAAAAGTCTTTTTACTTATACACAGCATACATTAAACACACACAGACAGACACACACACATTGAACCTCCCATTCTCTTGACCTAATGTGAACGAGATCCTGATGGACTGCTGCACACAAGTCCTTTTTGTTTTATCATCGATCAATACAGCTGGTCTTTGGCTCAGATATGTGATCTGATTATGTCTAACAAGAGTAATTCTGATTCAGTGTAAAGTCTGCACTGCATTAGAGCACCAATGTCCCTCAGTACTGTCTTTACCCAGTTTTATTGAGCCACCACATAGAACAACGGCCAAAAGTCACGGGCTACATTCCAGTTTCAAAATATATGTAAATCTAGACTGTTCAGACTCCGGTGGCACAGTGCAATACTGCAGAAGCATGAGTAGGAGTGAAGCTCTCTGGTGCTGTGTGTTGTGTAATACGCTACTTGCACATCCTCCCCTATCATTTACATTAGACTTACGCCTTTGGCAGACACTTTAGTGCATTGAAGATACATTTAATCGGTATGCGTGTCCCCAGGGAATTAGACACATGACTCTGTTACAAGAACTGTGATGTATAACTTAACTACATGAAATACTACCAGCATCGGTTGCGTATACTGCATATGTCCAAACCTACAACTTTTCAGGAAATGACAAAACCCTGCCTATTTTTCAACCTTCATGTTGTTTTCTGAAGTTGCTTTTCCTTAAAAATGTTAATGATCACACAGAGTTAAAACTTGAAGGTCTCACAAAGAGTATTACAACTTATAATTTTGAAATTATAAATAATAATTTTGCACTTTTTTGGAGACCCTTGAAGCCGAAGAAAAGTGAGTGATTGACCATAATTTATCTGTGAGTAAGTCTAATTGATCTGAGCTTATAAAAAAAAAAGGTGGTGTACTGAAAATAGTATTTAGTGTTGATATCAAATGCATTTTTGCCATGTGCAAATAGTTGTAGGCAAAATTATCAACTCTTAAAGTTGTTGTTTTTAAAAAGAAAATAGCCAGAGAGAAGTACTTTTCAACATATTTTTCAACAATTTTATAATAACTCATTTCTAATAACGAGTTTCTTTTGAAATTGGCATAAATATTATGAATACGTAATATTTTACTAGGTATTTTGCAAGATACTAGTATTCAGGTGCAATATAAAAGCTTATTAGGTTAACTAGGCTAGACATTCAGCACATCATGGTTTTGCCAAGTATGATGCGATCCTGGATTAACATCCATGTTGATCCTGGAACATCATTTATTTTTTTTGGAAAATGTAATGCCTATTCACTACCCCTGAACCCAACCATAACTGCAACTTATTCCAAAAATCAGAGGGAAATAATAATTGGATTACAATGATGTAGAAGTGCACAAACCTAACCGTAATCCTAAACTTAACATAAACGGTAAACGTATCTCTTAATTCTGATTAGCTGATTGGAATGTTGGCCGAATGTTAATCCAGGAACATGTCCTACTTGGTGAAATCAAGTTGGCGAGACATTCTGGGGGAAAAATTAATAATAATCTTAATAATATTGCCATTAATAATTCATAAATACTGCTTTTATTTTAGCCAAACTTAAAGAAACTAAAATATTAAAAAGTGCTATACAAAAAATACAAATAAAAAATATTATAGGAGGACAACGTGGTGACTCAGTGGTTCGCACTGTCACCTCACAGCAAGAAGGTCGCTTGTTCGAACCCTGGTTGGGTCAGTTGGCGTTTCTCTATGGTGTTTGCATGTTCTCCCCGTGTTCGTGTGGGTTTCCTCCGGGTGCTCCGGTTCCCCCCCAAAGACATGTGGTGTAGGTAAATTAAAAAAAGCTTAATTTGCCATAGTGTGTAAATGCAAGGGAGTATGGGTGTTTCCCAGTACTGGGTTACAACTAGAAGGACATCCACTGCATAAAACATATGTTGGATAAGTTGCTGGTTCATCTGTGGCAACCCCTGATTAATAAAGGGACTAAGCTGAAGGAAATTGAATTAATGATTATTATAGCAAATACACTGAACATTTCCTTGCTCAATAAAACATTACATGGCGATTATTTCAAAAATACAAATTTTATGAGGGCTAATGATTTAGCCTTCACCTGCATATCCATTTGTGTTGCAAACATCAAGACCTTGAAATTGTGCACGCATGGATCCATGCACACATATTTCCACTCCTAAAATTCTTAACTTTACTTAATAAAGCTTTACAAACAGTTTGAGGATTCATTGGAGATACAAGGTGCATTTGCAAGTATTATTAATACTTGTATAATAATTGGTTAAACATTGGTGAAACTCATTAACAATTCTAAAGAGTGGCTACACTGATAACGACTTTTGTTTGTTTTTATTTAAAATGACACAGTGTTTAACTGTAATATGGACTGTATTTTACTGTAGGACAGTTATACAGTATGTTACAGTATTTTAAAGTTGCATTGTGAAAATGACTGTTATTTTATATTTTATAGTAATGGATAGCACGTTCGCCACACAGCAAGAAGGTCGCTGGTTCGAGCCTTGGCTGGGTAAGTTGGCATTTCTGTGTGGAGTTTGCATGTTTTCCCCGTGGTTGCGTGGGTTTCCTCCAAGTTCTCCGGTTTCCCCCCAGTCCAAAGACATGTGGTACAGGTGAATTGGGTAAGCTAAATTGTCCGTAGTGTAGGAGTGTGAATGAGTGTGTATGGATGTTTCCCAGAGATGGGTTGAAGCTGGAAGGGCATCCGCTGCGTAAAACAAATGCTGGAGAAGTTGGCGGTTGATTCCGCTGTGGTAACCCCAGATTAATAAAGGGACTAAGCCGAAAAGAAAATGAATGAATGAATGAATTTTACAGTAATGGAATACAATAGTGTAAATACATATACAGCAAGATAAATGATGCTGTAAATGTAAATACAGTATTTTTGCTGTAATTAATTTAGTGGCAGCAGCTTACCAGTAACCTACTGTAAATCACTGTAGACTCTACAGGAAATTGTTAATGGTGTAACAATATTAATTTATGAAAACAATAAGATGCATCTTTTCCAGAAATTATATATAGTTTGTTTTGTCATTGTGTGGAACTAGTTAAAGCTTTCTCTGTGAACAACAGTCAGTCAAAAAGAAATATGACACATAAACAACCATAAAAAGAACTGTTTGAAAGAAAAGGGACTGAACAAGAAAACAATCTGACAGAAGAAAAAAAAATCTTCACTCATGACAAGAAATTAAAAAGAGCATAAAAGAGGAGAGATGCAGACAGAAATGAGCATGACATGTCATGGGAAGAAAACACAAGCGATAAAAATAGAAGGAGGAAGTCACACTTTTAGAAGCCGCCCACTCATTTCGGAGCCGACAAGTTTCTCTCGTCATTGCGTGGGTGACAAGACTCAAAGCAGTGGGAAACCACATCACACACTTTTTTATTTCTACACACTCCCCAGCAACAACTTGAACTTGCTGAGACATGACCGACAAGACCAGGAAGTGAAAGTCCAAACGTTTAAAACAGGTTTTACTTGCAGTAGGCATCAAATGACTGCAGATATTTTGAATTTTACAGATTAGATTTATTCAATTTCACATTCATGTGGAACATTCAAAGATATCAACCTGATAATGACACGAGAGGGATTTTGCACAGTAAAAGCCATAAAAGTATGAAATACGCGTTATCTGACAAGTTAAACTCAGACATTTCTGACGGCAACACACATAGCTTTGTGACAATGAACAGATTAGATCTCCATCATTTGCATGCACTGCTTCCTGTGTATTAATAGCACCCGAGTCCAGCATCATCAACCAGGACAGGAATACATTTTTATCTGACAGAGAGAATCAATCAATTAACCTTTAGGGTTATAACTATCAACATGAGATTCTATCTAAATGTGTATCTTCAGTGAGTGTCATACACCGACCACTGATGAAGAGAGCAGAGAAAATGAATTCAGCAGACATGCATGAAACTGATCCAAAATGAAGAATCCTACATTCTGCTCGATGAAGCAGCACAACTGTTTTCAACAATGATCGTAATGTTACTTAAGCAGTAAAGCAGCATATAAAAATTATTTCAGAAGATCATGTGACATTGCAGACTGGACGAATGATCCTGAATATTCATGTTATAGTTATAGTTGATAGTTATTTTAAAGTTATTTTAAATTGCAATGTGCCATTTTAGCCATATTTTTGATGAAATAAATCAATTTTAGCCTGCAAATTTGGCTGCCAGTTAGCTTTCTGCAACTCTCACATGGCTGTGTTGTGTTTAAAAGAAAACCCCTCAAGATCGACATATTTAGATGTTATTATTATTATGTGTATGTGCCGGTTCAAACACGCACCCAAAACCCAGAGTGTCCACTTTTGAATTATTTCAAGTCACGTCTACTGAATCCGTTTAGGAAACTGTCTATTTATCACTCTGGAGCACGTCTGACAGTCAAGTATCACTACAATAACTGACTGCTTTGATGATTGTACAGGAGGGGCATCTGTAAAGGAAAGGAAGGGAATCCTGCTGTTTTTATGTTTATTTCAAAGTGTTTTCATGCCTAAATAAAATGAAAGCACAGAACATATTCATATTTAAGAGCAAGGAGGATCCCCTGGTGGTTCTGTGGTATGGATTGTATACAGGGAGGATCGTCTCTTTAATGTTTATTGCCAACCCTTCCTAGAAAGATTAAAAATATGGGAGAAATACTGGAAAATACCTTTACGGGATGATAGCAGGATAGAATTGTAAAATATGAGAGAACCCTGGAAAAACGAGGGTGACAGGTATGAATCAGCTGGTGTGCGGTCTGGCGCAATACGGCTGCCTTTGCATCATCCAAGTGGATGCTTCACACTGGTGGTGGAGGAGGAGATTCCCCCCAAAAATGTGTAAAGCGCTTTGAGTGTCCAGAAAAGTTATTATAAAAATGCAAGGTATATACAATGCGAGGAATTATTATTATTATTATTATTATTATTATTATTATTAATAATAATTTTAATCATCTTAAATTAATACATAAAATCTTACTGACTCCAAACATTTACTCTAAAAAATGTTGGGTTCCACACAATTAATTTGTGTAGGGACAACATGGAAGAATTTAGTTAACTTGCTAGTTTTTACAGATATAAGTGGATTGAACATAAAACAATTAAGTTGTCCCCCAAAAACCACAATAATTGTGTCGTTTCAGTTACTCTATGTAAGTAGTTTGAACAAACAGCAAACATCATTTTTTGAGTGTTTAATTGTGCCATTTTGAGATTAAATAAACTTTTTTGGATTACTTTTGGACAATATTTATTTCAAAAGCAAATAAATAAATAAATAAAAATGACCATTTGGAGAATTATATGCTTGTATGGCATATTGCATGCATATACATTTATATTTTTTTTACATTTCTCAATATATTTTATGCTTTAAAAAGAAGAATGACATCTTATGGCCATTACAACTTGCCAACATTTTGCATGCCTAAATGTGGTTAGATCGAGGCTTTAAAAAAAAAAAAGATAGACAGACAGATAGACAGACAGACAGACAGACAGACAGACAGACAGACAGACAGACAGACAGACAGACAGATAGATAGATAGATAGATATTCTTCTGCTATTCACATGCATAAATATGGATTCCCTACAGCCTAGCACTTGTCATGCTAGAAGTTCAATCCGGTTCTTCAACCCAATAATTCATGTACTTCTGTTGACCTGTGCAGCTGTTTGCCGCCCAGCTCATATCAGTCCCAGCATATTCCCAGTATAAGGCTCTCATTTCAAGAGGATCACCTCTGTGCTTGTGTTCATCAAACGCACAGAAACATTGCTCACAAGACAGCAGATATCAGCTCATCAAGCTCACCTAATCAGCAGACATGTACAGTTGTGCACCATCTGCTCTCCATCTCTTGACTGGCGCTCAACTAAAGACTCTGTAAATCATGCACGGCAATAATATTAGAGACTGTGCAGCTAGTCGCACATTAATTTACAGTTGGCAGGCACGAAAGCAGTGCAAAAATAAAAAATAAAACAGTTTCAAACAACCCCAAATAAACTTCACATTCACACCCAACAAATGACTAGTTGAAAATAAAGGAAGAGGCACAGACATAAACAAGCTAAATAGAGGAAAAAACAACTCTCGTTTGCCCATTGGAAATGCTTAATTAGCTTTCAATAAGGGCGTGATGGTAAGGAGTCAGTGACTTCTTGGTAGTTTCTTGGCTTGAACAAAATGAGGCTTAACTCTCGGTTAGCTGTCGTTCAGAGGCGCATTAAGCCAGGGTGGGTTACTTTGTGTTCTGTGGTTTATGTTCCTGGATGGGAGGATTCTCCCCTGATACCAGGCGTCTATTTCTATCCTCTCTCGCTCGGGTCTCCTGGCTCACTTCAGAGAAAGAGGGGTTTGACGATCTCCACGGCAGACCTCTGAACGGATGGCTTACGGACACACACATGGAGACAAATATCATTTACAAAGGTATTACTCAAGCAGAGGGCTGAAAAACCTCCCTGGGGTTAATGGCAAACAAACTCGTTCACCACTGAAGTCTAAATACTTCATTTTGAAGTGGAAAAGACATTGAATAAACCATTTAAAACGTCTCCTCCCGTAGGCAAATCAATCAATCATGGTGGTGAAAGTGAGCTGATGTTTCGGTTTGGAGTATATCATTATTTTAAAGGGGTGAAGGGGATTTGCAGCGACAACACAACTGGAAGTCATTCATTTCCAATTAGACTAGGAGATCTGAATCATTTTTGCACAGTTTGTTAGCTCTTTAAAAAAAACAAGTAATCAAAAACGTCAAAACTTAGGTCAAAACTGCATATTTACTTTTAATTATATATTTATATTAAATTTACACTACTGTTGAAACAGTTTGAGGTCAGTAAAAGTTGCATTGTGCCTGAAAAAAGTCTCTTGGGCTCAAACAGGATGCCTTTATTTGAAATGCTAAATTTATTCATTCGTTTTCTTTTTGGCTTAGTCCCTTTATTAATCTGGGGTCGCCACAGCGGAATGAACCGCCAACTTATTCAGCATGTATTTTACGCAGCAGATGCCCTTCCAGCTGCAACCTATCATTGGGAAACATCCATACACACTCATACACCACGGACAATTTAGCTTACCCAATTCACCTATAGCGCATGTCTTTGGACTTGTGGGGGAAACCGGAGCACCTGGAGGAAACCAACGCCAACATGGGGAGAACATGCAAACTCCACACAGAAATGCCAACTGACCCAGCCGAGGCTCAAACCAGCGACCTTCTTGCTGCGATTGTGCTACCCATTGCACCACCGTGAGGCAAAAAATAAATAACTTTTGGAAACAAAATAAATTATTTTTAATGGTTTTCATATTAAAAGTAGAAACTGAGCATAACCTCTTCTAAATAAAATAACTCTTGTATATCCTGCAAATAATGTTTTAAGCAGTGCATTTCTTGCATATTCTGTAAACAAATATTTTAATGTAAATAATAATTTCAATGTAATGGAAAATATGCCGTCTCAAGGCATCTCTGGCACAGCTTCCAATCACCATCACTGTAGTGTAAAATAAAGCTCAAGAATAAGTCCATCATCCTACAGTACTTGACCAGAGATCAGATGTGGCTGCAAAGTAGCTGTAGACGTAAAAGTCAGCCTTTAGCTGGTTTACACTTCTTCGTCGAGTGTAACAATCCATGTATACTTCTGCATGCTGTTTGTGCTGCTCTGCAGTCACACTTCTGAAATGATAGCTGGTTTGCTAGTTTTATGTTCCTCTTTGTTGACTTCACTGGTGGTTTGTTTGTTCTGAATGCTACCTTAATTTACAGGTAGCTAAAACTTGCTCATTCAGAGGCAGGAACCGGCAGATGTGCAACCACTTTAATAATAAAGTAAACATAAAAAAAAAGTTTCCAACTGGAGATCCTTCACGGGACTCGACACTTGTAACCACTCAATGGGCTCACAGCTCTCCGCACCACCCACACTCATCACCGATATCAAGCCAACCAATCATAGAGCTTGAGCTACAGTACGTGCCGTCGTGACGTGTTGCTGCATGTTTTTGAGAGGTGTGTGTCAGCCACAGTGAGGGGTATGTGACCACATGGCGGTTGCAACAAACCATGTGCCTGCACTTGACGCAGAAATATAAACAGAGCGGGGTCAAGTGATTCCACATGCAATAGGGGAAGTAATCGGAAAAAGAAAAAAATTATAATGATAAAAGAAAAAATATATAAAATCAACCTGGAAAAATAGGTTCTGAATGTTGATTTCCATTATTAATTTATTCATTCATTCATTCATTCATTCATTCATTTTCTTCCGCTTTTCCGGGGCCGGGTCGCGGGGGCAGCAGTCTTAGGAGAGAACCCCAGACTTCCCTCTCCCCAGACA
>CAIGQQ010032566.1:4053858-4068856 GCA_903798035.1 Danio albolineatus
ACATGCCTGGAACACCTCCCTAGGTAGGCGTCCAGGAGGCATCCGAAACAGATGCCCGAGCCACCTCAGCTGACTTCTCTCGATGTGGAGGAGCAGCGGCTCTACTCCGAGCTCCTCCCGGGTGACAGAGCTCCTCACCCTATCCCTAAGAGTGCGCCCTGCCACCCTGCGAAGGAAACTCATTTCGGCCGCTTGTATCCCAGATCTTGTTCTTTCGGTCATGACCCAAAGCTCATGACCATAGGTGAGAGTAGGAACGTAGATTGACTGGTAAATTGAAAGCTTTGCCTTTCGGCTCAGCTCCCTCTTCACCACAACGGACCGGTACATCGACCGCATTACTGCTGCCACAGCACCAATCCGCCTGTCAATCTCACGTTCCATCCTTTCCTCACTCGTGAACAAAACCCCAAGATACTTGAGTATTTCCATTACTTGTCGATTAATCACCCAACCCTAGTTTTTTAGGTTTCTGTATGCTTATGTACAATAACAATTTAAAATCCTCTGCCAGTGTTTTATGTGGCAAGTTCACTTAAGTCACTTGTAGTTCCTATTATACATAGATCCTAATTTAGCTCTTTCAATAACAGTTCCTATAACATTTCTGTTACTGTCTTGACGATAAGCAGATATTTCTGCCAATAATTCTAATGTCCCTACAGTATTGGTGAGTTCACCTTTACACAAATCCATATAGACAATAATACAGTTAAAAGTTGTAGAATTCATGAAAGCAAACACAAATAAGCTAGCTTATATAGTTATCACATTTTTAAATATGGCTGACTAATGGCCACAAAGAACAAGAGGATGATTTAAAACAAAACTAGAATGTTGCAATATGGTAGTTTTAGCATCATCTGGCATAAATGAAGGAGTCTTCTCAATTACAAACTCAAATGCCCCAGTTATCCACCATTAACAAGGCTGAAGTGTGTCAGAGGAGCAAGCCAGGCTCGCCGGTGGTCTGGAATCAGGTCAGAATAGACTCCTGAGACATGGCCACACACTAAACAAAAAGCAATGCTAGCATTTAGCTTATTAGAAAAAATGCATTTGTAGTCAAATCGCTGTTGAATTTAAGAGGGGCGGTTGGGGATCCCTTTTCACAGGCCTCTGAGCTACTGTATATGCAATGCACAATAATCTCAAATATCTGCTGACAGGGCAGCTTTAGCCTACATTTTCATACTATGCCACATGTGTCACTGAGAAGCCCAGTAATTGAGGCGCAGGGGGGTCACATGACTCTTGTCAGGGGGATTGGCAACCACACTCCGGCAGCTGTCATCAACTCATAAAAATCTGTTGAGGGGAAATCTGACCTCGCTTCCACCGCGGCCCGTAGCCACCGCAGCTCTCAAACAAAACCCCTAGGATCTCATCTTCCCTCTCACTTTGACTCAGAGCTGGTGGGGAGTGTCTCTGGTTGATGGCTCAGAGCTTCTGTTGTGCATCGATTTTGTTCTTTTTCATATTTTGCAAGTGTGTGTCTATGCAGGTCGATGTGCCAAACAATACTAACACAAACAAGAAAAAGAGATTACCTCCTGAACACTGGTTGGTATGTACCTGGTTAGCTAAGGAACTTTTCTTTCACCTACTTTATTATTATTATTATTATTATTTGTAAACAATCGCTCCATCTGGCTCGCGCGGCTCTCATCCCCCCCCCCACACTCGTCAGCACGACCAATCACAGAGCTTGCGCTATGCGTCACTTCGATGTGTATTTACATTTTTTGAGAGGTGTTCGTCAGCGTCTGCGACATCCACGGCGAGGGCTGTACCAGAGCATACGCGTGCCCTTGATGCAGAAGTATAAATCAGCCCTAACATTAAACATACTAGAACATTTCCTCTATTGTAAAGGTGTCAAAGAGTGCATTGATTCAATATGTTAAATTGTTCACTGACATCTACATAGTACAGTTTGTGTGAGGCTTAGGTAAATTCAGCATTTCATTCATTCATTCATTAATTTTCCATCGGCTTAGTCCCTAATTATCAGGGGTCACCACAGTGGAATGAACCACCAACTATTCCAGCATATGTTTTAAGCAGCGGATGCCATTCCAGCCACAACCCAGTAATGGGAAACAAATTCAACATTTCTCTACAGATTATTTTATATGCTCATATATAACCTCAGGAATTACCCCAAGAATGAAAAGCTTGCTTTTGACTATATTTAGAAAGGTTGTGAATATTGATGAGCTCGACTTATGATCCTTTGTAGATCGTCAGAGTGTGTGTTTTATTCCGATTGACCTGTTTTTCACAGGGATGTTAAATTCAGTCATAGATATATCCAGATTTTCATTCTATGGCAGCTTTAACACTAAGATTACCATTATCTGACTAAAGTTAACCTTTGACTCTTTGGCAAGAAAGTTTGATGCAAATTACAATAAAGTATATTTCATCATCAAAATTCACTGGATATATTTTAAACAACCTATCTAAGCTAAGTGGGTTTACTTTATATTTATTTAGACGAAATTATATAGAATAATTGATATTGTCCAAAATGTTATTATTGTACTTCTCCAATTCAAATAAGCAGAATTTTCGGATTACATCACAATAATAATATAAAGGAAAGAAATAATAGCTTAAAACTCAATTTAAATTACAAATGATAAACTACAAATAAAATTAAATTCAATAAAAGACACTTTGTGTATTCAATATTGATGACAGGTTATAAAGCATCGCAGTTACATCATTGCTCACCTTTCAAGTCAGAGCAAAAGAGAGTTCATTCCGGACACAGGTAGCTTGCCAAAATCCTACAGTACATGCCTACTGCCAAAACTGCATCATCCCTCACCTTAAGGCCAATGACGATGTCACTTACTGTAAGAGGACTGAATGAAATTCAAGTGAACTAGAAATAGCAAGCAAGGTTAACCGCAGTGCAATGTTATAACAACAGACCCTTAAGTCATAAAAGACATCTCTATCAAGTTAATCTGGGTGTTTGTTAACCTGACTAGCCACATCTGTCAACAGTCCTGCACATCAAGATGCTTTGACGGATGCTTGGTTTCTATTTTTAACACATTGTGCTGGTTAAGCCCACACACAGTGATGCGTCACACCTAGTTAGGAGGAAAATGTGTAACAATCCGAAAGATACCGTCTCCAAATTTAACTTTTTGAGGATGCATTCAAAAGCAAGGCATACTTATTTTTCACACTGCAGAGGACAAAAGATAACAGCTGTAGGAGGATGTCAGTGTTACAGCACCCTGGAGAGATGATTCCAGCCAGCCAAAAATGAGTTTACTTGCAAAAATTAAATACGCCGGGTGCACCCTTTTTCAGATCCTGTAACATTCACGTATGATAAAACACCTGAGGTTTATAGTGCCGTTTTTAAGCGTACTTGGGTTGCTAGCTTTGGTCTCCTGCTATCAAACAGATTCAATACATGACAAACACTGAGTCCCAATAAAGACACTTTACAGTTTTACTTTACAATAAACACTGATATTCGGTCTCTGATCTCCATACTGTTTGAAGTGTGGTGATGTGTGCAAGTGTGTGTGTGTCTGGAGGAAGTGTGGATGAGGAAGGGCTCTGAGCCACTGAGCTCACAGCCTGTCTTCATTATACTCTAAATGTGCTGTACAACGACATCCTGCTGTTATGGAGCCAAGAGTGACATAGTCACAGTACTCGGTCTGAAAGCTGACATAATGCTTCATTAATCTTTTCTGACGATATGCGGGCACATCTGATGGGGTCTAAATGGTACATGTGCTCTAATATCAGTCACTTTAAAGACATAGTTCAATCAAAAATGAAAGTTCTGTCTTACAAATCAATTCACTTCATTCCAATGGCCATATGACATTATCACATACAGTACTGTAGGCCCCATTCACACTGGCATGAAGAGTTTTAGTCAATCTGATCACAACTGCGCAACACTTAAAACTTTTTAGTTCCCCCAAAAATGAACAATTTGCTATCAATTACTCACCATCATGTCATTCCAAACCCCTGAGACCTTTATTTTCAGAACTCAAATTAAGATATTTGAGGTGAAATCTAAGAATCTGAACACCCTCAAATTAGACAATATGCCTTCAGTGGTGCAACTGGAGTATGATCAAACTACGAGAATACTTGCGCGGACATAAAACAAACTTCATTGAACAGTTAAAGCACCCACAGCATTCATGACGAACACATAAACACATAAAATGTAGCACATGAACCTGCGCCCTATACTGACACTAAAGGCTCGTACACACCAGGGCGCTTTTCATTTGCGTTTTTCTGCATTCAAACCCATGCAATTATCACTGGCGTCAAGCAGAAGAGTATGCAAAATCACTCCTTGCCGCTACACAACTTTAAGCTTCTGACACCCGCTTGAAAACACAGTAGAAGAAGAGAGAAAGTTGACACGCTTTTTGTCAAAGAGTGGTTCTCAATCAATAGTGGTTCTATGGTCTTTGTTGAAGTCACAGGCGATTCAAACAATGTCGATGTCTCGTTTATCATACAGCACTTTTTCGTTTGTATACCAGTGCAATAAGCAGCTCCACGTTCATATCGCCTCTGGGCATCTTCTTCAATGTGCGCTCGCATTGACAGGTTTGCGCTTGAGCACCTCCAATGGGTGTTTACTGTAACTTCAGCAGCTCTGTACACGTGAACAAAAGTGAAAATCTGATTGGTGGAGAAGGTTGACACGGCGCGTCTAAACAAAAAAACGAGCATGAGACGCTTTTTTAAAAATGATGCTTTTTGCGCCTGCCGTTTTGCGCGTTGATGTGCACGATCACATTGGTGCCCTTCATGAGGCGTTAAACGTCGACCGAAAACGCGAGCAAAAAACGTCTAGGTGTGCACGGGCCTTAAGGAGAAGAATCTGTTAAATAAAGTCAAACCATTCACCTCATTACTGGTGTAAACTGACCTAATAATTAAACATTATGCGATGTTTTGTTGTAGTGTGCATGCCAGACGAGATTAACAAAATAATAAAATAAATAAATAAATAAATAAATAAATAAATAAATAAATAAATATGTGGAGTTTATTTATAAACTAATTTCGAGAGGTTCACGTGCAGATGATTGCTCGCAGCTGGTCCCGCATATCACATAAGTTCCATATCACAGCCATTTTTGTTTTGAAGAATCCCCCCTTCCACCCCTACTCCTCCTCCTTCCTAGATGGGTGGCACGGTGGCCCAGTGGTTAGCACTGTTGCCTCACAGCAAGAACATCACTGGTTCTAGCCCTTACCAAGCTAGCTGATGTTTCTGTGTGGAGTTTGCACGTTCTCCCCGTGCTCACGTGGGTTTCCCCCGGGTTCTCCGGTTTCCTCCCATCGTCCAAAAACATGCAACTTAAGTTAATGGACTAATACAAATCGGCACCATAGACATGCTCTTAGTTAGTAGTTATCTTTTCATAGTGATCACTATCTGTTCATTAGCTACTCGCAGGGGAGTTCTCGAGATTACCTTAAAATAATGATGGAAAAATGAAAGCAAAAAATTCATATTTGTGAAAAAATGGTCAAATCCTCAGAATAGGACCTTATAACCAGCAGTTAATTAAGTCAATGAAAAAAAGGCTGAAATTTGTTAGTTGTATCTTTTAACGAACATAAATTTGACTGGTCCTCTGCGCTAGTAGCATGACTGAAAATTTTGAATGTGCACTCTCTGATCCACTCATCAAATAAATGAACAGTGCAGTGTTAATGTTGTAAAGCTTTTGCTACATTTTATTTTAAACATGCAATATCATTGACAGAAAAAAAGCTGATGTAGTCACTACTGTAAGCATCTAATATTATCCATGTCACCTATGTGTTTGTTTCATTTAATCTTGAAGAAAGTCACCAACAAACATTTTTCACTCTTGTTTTCATTGACAAAATGAACAGTGTTTATAGCTTGCAATTGAGAGATTGTATCACAGATCTGAGGAAAGACGAGTAGATAAATCAGAATTGTGCATTTATATTTGCCAGCTCTCACCTTTACACTCATAACCGAATATCTATTTCATAATACTGTCTTAATCACTTGTAAATGTGATTCTATATTATGTCATTCTTACAAAAACATGGCTAGATGAAAGCTAGCAAGTATGAGGAAAAAAAAGATGAGAAAATAATTGTTAGATAAAAAGTTCAATCATCGTAGGCTAACACACTTTAAGGATGTGTGAAACGCAAAAACAAGTATGAACCAAAAACCGGATTAATGCTTTTATTATTCACATTCCTAAAAAAACATCAGATGCAACTTCAAAAATGCTTCAAACTTGCTAATGACTGCGATCTTTTGTACAACCCCGCAGCTCAGTCATTTTAACGACACAGAAAATGACTGATTTTTTATGAGAAAAGTGAGAGAACCAATATAGGGAATCCAAACCACAATATCTGATATCCCAGGGCCTCTATCTCTGGATCCCACCCAATGACCTCAACAGCTCCGAGCAAGAAATGAGGAGACAAAGGAAAGACATTTCTCTCTCTTTCTCTCTCTCTTTTAAAAGTCTTCTACTGGTGAATTGCCACAGAATGGGAGCTGGCCAAGGCCTTCAACTCCAGCGCCGTGCTCAGAAATCAATATACAGTGTGTATTGAGTTTGGAGAGCACACAGAGGAAGCAGAGATCAAGACTGTTTTATCGAGCACACCAATCTTGGGCTCAAGCCAGAATCTTTTTATTTCAAGGAACTGATCAACTTCTTTGACTTAAAACCAAACTGCTGTATAATGAGACCAGGGGAAAAGAATCTTCTGTACTTCTGTGAGGTTAAATGAAAGCGGAATACGAGTGAATATTTGAATAGCATTATAACATCTGGCCTTCCCTAGGTCTTTTGATTGAAATGCCAAACCATTTTTTCTTAGTCAGTTATGAAAAATGATTTGCTCATAATAATGGCTTTTAGATTAAATATCCACTTTAGGAGCAGATTTTGATTTAAATGATCCTAATAAGCTGATCTGAAAACTGCCATCATGCTAGCTAGTGTCAATACTGTTGTTTAGACTCACTAATGTTCACACTGATTTGTTTGTTGTCCATTTTCATCCCACATCTTGAAAAAACGAAAGTCTAAGTTACATGTTAAAACATTTGAATCAGAATCAGAATCAGAAGGAGCTTTATTGCCAGGTATGTTCCACATACGAGGAATTTGTTTTCGTGACAGAGCTTCTACAGGGCAACAGAATACAGAGACAGGACAAAAAACAGATAATAAATATATTTAAAAATAGAAGTAAGTGTTAAATGCAAATAAACAAATGGACAAGTGTATGTACAGGCATATTACTTTATACAATGTTATATGTGCAGCTGTTATGTGCAAATTAACATGTAAAGTGTGTTGTTAAGTGTATGTGTGTGTAAAAAGTGTATAGCAAGTAGTGATGTTGGTGTTCATGAGATGGATTGCCTGGGGGAAGAAACTGTTTCTGTGTCGGGCTGTTCTGGTGCGCAGTGCTCTGTAGCGTCAACCAAAAGGTAAAAGTTAAAGTGGTGCATGTGACCACTTAGTTATGAAGCTGCTGTAACTTATCATTAATGTAAAGGTCAATATGTCCTGACACCTCACAGACTGTCAACTGAGAGGGAATGAAAATGATTTGCCAATTGAGCCTTTTTACAGGAAATTGGAGTAATTGACCTTATTCTTATTGACCTTATACCTTATGCTTGATTTTTGCGATTGTTTTAGAACTTCCGATTCAGTTGCCCATGAGAGAAATTACTAGGAATGATAAACGGCAGAAAACGGTCAAACACCTTCCTCTACAAACAAGTGTTTGCATGACTATACAAAGTAGAATAACCTAAAAACAAAATATCAGTTTGCAACATCAAGCAGCAAAACAAGCTGTTTTTAATGTCTAAAAATGAATGGAAGTAAATGAGACTGGAAGTCTTGAGCCAAAATGATTAAAATGGCTGTGCCCGCTCATGCGCAGAAAATAAGGTGAATAATTCAAGAGCGAAAAAAAAATGACTATCAATTAGATGCACTCACTATCATCACAAACAAAAATAATGTGTAGTCTGACCCTGCCATAACTGAAATAAAATAAAGCATATTTTAGATAATAATAATAAGCCGGTGTGGTAAAATTGTTAAACTTATAACTGGAATTAAAGGTATACTGAATTTTTAAAAAGGAAACTAATTAGAAAGGTTAAAATAAAAATAAAAAACAATTCAAAAATGTTATCAGATACTATATTGCATAATATGTAGTTTACTTTAAAGTATGGAAAGAAAGTTTGAGATACTTACTGTATATATCTCTCTTTATATAAAACTAATACAAATTTGCATATTTGTATATCTGTATTCATAAAAATATTTGATACCATCAAATCCTACATAAATATATGTAAGATGATATGTTTAATATATATTTAAACATAACACCTTTTCCTTAGAAAAAAAACACCAATACAAATATCCCAAAGTTAAAAATAAATAAATAAAAATAGCTGAAAGTACAAAAATCTAAATAAAATTTAATAATATTAAGAAGAAAAAAAATTATGAAAGCACATTATTAAAGCTTTTTTTAAAAAACTAGAAGTAAATGTTTACATATTTATCTTTACATAAATGTAAACAGAGAAATGTTCACATAAATATTTAGGGACGCAACAATATGCAAATTTTGGATTCCGATAAACAATAATCAAAACTCTTTGTTATTTATATATTTTTTTTATTTTAGAAGCCGAATGATATATAAATATGCTAATAAATATAAATCTTGGCATGAATTTGATGATTATGATTATGGGTTTGTGATTAGGGGTACAGGGCATAGATCTCCAGTAAGGCTGCTGTCAAGGCCATTTTGTTCACTTAAACGTTGAAGAATTGATTATTCTGTCTATAATACAGATGCAGCCAATGTATTTTTTGTTGAGTCTGCTATGTTAGCAGTCCTAACATAATCTGCTTGACAGATAGTATTGTCTACAATGAACACAAGCACGGTTATGGCACAACCACAACAGCTTGAAGTTTTCTACACTAGTAAAGCTTTCCTCTGTGGTGTACATATGCTAGTGTAAAAGAGGCCAGCTAATAAATGCTGTGCAAGTAAAGCTCACTCTCCTGATCTCAAGGACTGTTCTGGCGACAGAAAATACATGCTGCAGTCTTTAGTGTCCTTGTTCGAGCGCCCGCCTAACATTCAAGATTTACCGATTCAAGTTCAGCTCAGGGCCGTCACGGTGGCACAGTGAGTAGCACGATAACCTCACAGCAAGAAGGTCGCAGATTCGAGCCTCGGCTGGGTTAGTTGGCATTTCTGTGTGGAGTTTGCATGTTCTCTCCATGTTTGCGTGGGTTTCCTCCAGGTGGTCCGGTTTCCCCCACAAGTCTAAAGACATGTGGTATAGGTGAATTGGGTAAGCTAAAATTGTCCGTAGTATACGTGTGTGAATGAGTGTGTATGGATGTTTCCCAGTAATTGATGGTTGCAGCTGAAATGGCATCCGCTGTGAAAAACATATTATGGATAAGTTGGTGGTTCAATCCGCTGTGGCGACCCCAGATTAATAAATTTTCAGTTGGAAGTACATTAAAGGGCACCTCAGATGCAAAGTCAACTTTTGTAAACTCTTTGGACAGAACTGTGTGTAGGTATAGTGTGTCCACAGTCACACATTACTGTAGTAAAGCATACAGTATAACCATGTTCACAGAACAGGATTTACTAAGAAACTGGGATTAAAAGACCTGCTCCAACTCTCTGTGATCAGCTGTGCTTCAAGAATGAGTTTTCTAAGTTTAAAATGATTTTAAAACAATGCATATTTGTAATAAAGAAAAGACAGTAGAATAGACGTGGAACGCATAACATGGGATCAACACAGCTGTATAGTGTTACATAGTATAGGTACAACTATATATGAGGATGCTTCAAACACGCAATAGTAGTCCTGGTTTGTGGTCGTTAAAACTGGTTTATTTTGTACAGTAGTATAATGCATAATTATATAGCAGTGTATATTAACTTGTAGCCTTTCACATTCATTCATTCATTTTCTTTTCAGCTTAGTCCCCTTATTAATCCGGGGTCGCCACAGTGGAATGAACCGCCAACTTATCCAGCATTTGTTTTACGCAGCGGATGCCCTTCCAGCTGCAACCCATCCCTGGGAAACATACATACTCATTCACACTCATACACTACGGACAATTTAGCCTACACAATTCACCTATACCACATGTCTTTGGAATTGTGGGGGAAAACGGAGCACCCGGAGGAAACCCACGCAACCACGGGGAGAACATGCAAACTCCACACAGAAATGCCAACTGACCCAGCCGAGGCTCGAACCAGCGACCTTCTTGCTGTGAGGGAAAGTGTTACTCACTACGCCACCGTGGCGCCGCTATCCTTTCACATTTGCCGCAAAAGCGGTGAAATGTTAAACGCGTGTGTGTGTACTGCAAATTCTGTAGTGGCATTTGTGTGTGAATCATTGTTGCAGAAAGGCTTGAATAAGCTCCACCACAAATACATCAAATAAACTTACTTAGTATTTTTGTCTCATAAACAAAATCTCTGCTACATTCACAGCCGTCTCTGTCACTGACTGCGATTTATCTGGCATAACGCATTAGAAGCAAACACGCATGTCACTAACAATGGGCAGGGAGAACCAGCTCATTTGCATTTAAAGGCCCAGGCTACAAAAAAAAACAGCTACAATCTCAACATTGTATAATAAATAATCTGATGGGCATTTTGAGCTGAAACTTTACAGAAACATTCTGGAGACACCGAAGACTTAACTTACTTTCTATAAAAAGGGTAGCCCTTTAACATACTGAATTAAAACTCTCAGCAACTACGGGTTCATGCCGAATTTAAAGGGAAAATTTAGCTTTACTGTTAGTGTCCCCTTTAACAATTGCATTTGAGAAATTAAAATTATTGTCCACTTCAACTATTAAATTTAAGCCCCTGATACAAATATACCATGCACCACTATAAAATAATATTGAAACAAAGACTACAAGTCAAATACAGCTCAGTAATATTCCACAAGCTGAAATAAACTTAGCTAACTGGGAGTATGTGTGTAATATGCGGCACTACTCAATGTAAGACACAGGCAGACCTTTGAGAAACAGGACTGTATCCCGTCCTCTGGCCCTCATCCAGTTACACATCCACAGCCACCACCACCCGTACACATACACATATCTCCTTAATCTTATTTACTGGTAAGCTGACATGTCAATTTTCTGGCTGCTAGCAGGGCAGTGATGGCTTGAGGTGGGGAGGTCTCCTCCAGGCGGACCGGAGGCCTGAGTCAGCGCTAACAAACACAAGGCCAAGAGCATGATGGATAGATCAGTCACAGCCAGAACATCAAGAGACACAGGGTCCCCAGGGTCAGACACTCTACGAGGGCTCCATTGAGCTGCTTTTTAGGCTAATCGTCACCAAAGTCCCTTTAAAGAAATGTCTGTACACTCTGCGGCAATGTTTGCAGCTCACCCAATACCATTTCCTCTCTAAAGAAATCGGAGAATGCTGAAATCCTAAAAAAACTGCTCTCTGAACTGGGAATTAAAGGACATACTTCAAATCAGCAACAAAATCTGCTCATTACTATTGTTGCTTAAGCTCTTACTTAAAACATGCTATTTCTAGTTTGCTCCAGCTATACTGCAAATATTTTGGTAAGGATTTCATGGCACCAATCTTGTTTAAGGCTGTTTCAATTGTAAAGAGGACACGGTTACAAGAATTAAATAAACAAAGACAAAAACTGGAGGCACAATATGTGATGGGAAGGGATGTGGTGGCATGTTAGTACTCTGGTCAAACCTTTCTTGATTATAATATTGTGGTTATAAGAGGTACAGTTCAACCATAATATTGCCAAAATCCCATTATAATGACATTTTTATATTTTAAAATACTAGAGGAAATAATTTAACTATTATCTAAATCCAAATCCTCTAAAGAATTGTTAGTCTGATTATTTAGGGCAGCCAGAGCCGGGAACACTTCCCAAAAGACATCATAGTTTGAATGGCATCTGGGCTTATGTTAGTCTGTTTTTATTATTCCAGACGTTTCTATAATCCTGGACCAGGCCGTATCCTGAGCAGCTGCTGTGGTGGTCATGCAGGAGTGGAGAGCATGAGACCTGTAAGACCCTAGTGACGAGCCTTTGCACTGATCCTGAGAGCCAGCCTGTACACCAGCCGGTGAAGTTTGTTCCTCGCCGCGCATCGATGAATTTACTCTTCAGTGTTTGGACTTTCACCAGTGAAAATTAAACCACACTGAACTGAACTTAAACTCAGAAAACTGGACTGACTGGGCTGACTGTTTCAATTTACTATACTCTTCTATGTTAAGCTGCTTTGACACAATTTTCATTGTAGAAGCACTATAGAGATGAATTGCATTGAACTATTAACTTGACAAAAAACAGATGAATTTTTTTGATCTATAGCATAACAAACTGTTAGTTACATAACATCAATAAATTCATATAGTGTGACATAATTGATAATGTCAACTTGCACATCCTTACAACAACTACTACAACGACAAATACAATGACAACGACTACTATAATATTGTAGAACATGGGTCTCAAAGTCAATTCCTGGAGGGCTGCAGCTCTGCACAGTTGTGCTCCAACCCTAATCAAACACAGCTGATCCAAATAATCAAGGGTTTTTTGCGGCCCTCCAGGAATTGACTTTAAGCCCTATGTTTTAGAATATAAATGTTACACACAAGGGTACAGTCCATATTTTTCTTGTTGTGATTATTTGTGGAAGCTTTTAATCAAGGTATACAATATCATCACGATACTGACCTAAGATGCAAGAAAGATCGCTTTAACAAAAAATAAAAAAACCAAAATACTCGTTTTGTATTGCTTTATTATTGTATATACATTTTCAGCATAATTAAATGCTTCAAACTAAGTAAATAAAGAACAAAGGATGATGAAATTCAAATAGTAACACTAAAATCCCATTGTTAACATTAGCTCAGGCATTAAAATCCACAGTAAGAAACAGCCATATTATAATTTTGTTAAACTTCAACTCAATTTAATAAAATGATAATGGGTTTTGATTTTAATGCACTATAAGGCATTAACTAAGTAATCAACTTGCTTTGCTAAAATGCTTTTGTAGTTGTCATTACATGAAATGAACTAATGTTAACAAATGAAGCCTTACTGTGAGTTAAAGAACAAAAAGCCTATAAATAGTCCCATAATTGTAATGTTGTAGGCCAGATTATCATGTGAAAATGGTCATGTTTATTAAAAAAAATTAATAAACAACTTGAATAGTCTTAAAAGCCACTCCAAAAGTTTAATTAATAGATTATTATTCACAAGTGCCCACGATATCAATATTATGCATGTTCATTATCACGATATACTGAATTATTTAATTAATCAGTTCTAAATTCTCTAATTCTCAGTTAAGGGATGTTTTGTAGGTTAGTATGCACATGTAGAGGTGACAAATAGACAGATTGTGTCTCATTTTATCTTTTTTAAAGTTTTATATATACTGTATTGTATGTTGTATGCCAGTGACAAATATGAATACATTTTTCGTGTTTGTTTTAAAGATACACAAGTATATGTAAACATGTATTGTATGATGTATATTACTGCCACTTTTCAGTAAAGTAAAGTAAAGTAAAGTAAAGTAAAGTAAAGTAAAGTAAAGTAAAGTAAAAGTAAAGTAAAATTATAAACCCACTACTGTGTCAATTTTGACAAGCCATTTCTTGTCAGCAGGTTATATAACTTCACCTGGATGATGTTTAAACCAGCAAAATACCTGTAATTTATAATACTTGACAATCAATGTTTGCATTCATAACGCCACACTTTATGTGGCCAACAAACATACAAATATCTCTGAAAGGAACCACTAAAACCTGCCATTACAGATAATCGCTTGACATGTAAACACCAGATCACCAGAATCATTGAAAAAAATAATTTGTTCTTCAAAATAAGACTCGTCCATTCAGCAAAACTGGGTGTGCCCCTATACCTAAATAGACTACAGTGCTAGTAAATGTGCATAAATAACTGGAATGAGGATGAAAAGGGCCTCTACAGTGACTAAGCACAGACATTCCAGTACAGTCGTCCACAGAATCCTGACACAGCCCAGCTGCTCCGAGCTGAGCAAACGGATGGACTGAAGGAAAATAATGGCCGTACACATCCATCCCGCTCCCTCCTGCAGGCGGCTGAGAGGAGCTGTCACAGCCTGGCAGGGTTGAGGAACTTCACACCAAACCAATCTGCATGATGTGTTTGCGGCATGTAAGCCTGTACATCCCAATGCAAACACGCAGACAAAGAACGCCTCTGTTAGACACACACTGAGATGATTGTGTTACAGCGCACAATTTCTCAAATTTCCAAAAACATTCTGATAAGAGAATCTAAAACTGAAGCTACTTTTGCTCTTGTCATGAGAACAGTAATAGATGTTTTTTTTATCTAATGAACAGTGGTGAATTCACAGGTGAATCCTTCTTTTTGTGATCTCCACTGGATTGGGTGTGAGGTAGGAAGATGAGGCCCATCCATCTGTGTGTGCAAAGGGAATTCCTCACACACAAAAAAACTGTGACATTACAAATGACCCACTAGGTTGACCAGCAGGGCTTGAGAGAGCCCAAATTGCCTTTAATTTTCCATAAGAGCAGCAAATAGCTGATCATGACAAATTGCAACAAAGTTGTTATTGCAACATTAGAGGAGTGACAGGACATTTACAATTAAGAAATAATAATATAAAAATGTCTGTATTTTTAAAGTAACAAAATTTAATGCATGAGTAAGTAAGAGTGCCAGTTTAAGATTACACAGATCAAAATTAAATTAAATTAAATTAAAACATTAAAATAAAATAAAATAAAATAAAATAAAATAAAATAAAATAAAATA
>CAIGQQ010032566.1:4068866-4083376 GCA_903798035.1 Danio albolineatus
ATGTGAATGATATTTTCAATCCAGTATGTCTTAAGAGTTTTAAAATAAGACAATTTAAGATTGGTAGTATAAGATTTAGTTCAAATTAGTTAACAAGAAAATAATCAGTAGGCGTTTGCAGAGAAAAAGCAGAGGAAACAAAAATAACCATTTAGACTGTCCTGTGCAGCGCTTCCCACAGGTTTGAAATATACTTGTGGTGGTAGCCGAATTGAAATACACCTTTTCCCCACAGCACATAAATGGTCAACTGTATGCGACAAACTATAATACAAAAAAATAATGTGATTTTAACAATATTTTTATTTTTCATGACACTGTTATACACCTTTTCTTTTCAATGAGTTAAAGTTATTTTTAAAAGGCTGTTGAAATAAAAAAATTCCACTATTTCTATTTTATACTATTTAGGAGCCAGAGAGTCAGGAGAGTCTGCTCTCTTTTTCTTTAAAGTTGCGTTACTGGCATGGCATTTACAGTATTGCCAAAGCATTTTAGATATGTAGTAAAGTATGTAATACATTAACATCATTATATTAATAAAATATACAGCAAATGAGAAATAAATAACAGAGAAATGGAATAAAAATAGACATTATTGTGCAAAATTATAATAATTACCAGAACAAAAAGTGTAGATTTAAATAAGGCAAATTAGTTGATTAGCTATTTATAATGGTGTACAAATATTTTGCAGCCAGTATATTTTGTTCTCTCCGACAGTAAAATTTATCTGAGTTGTTTATTAAATGATTGATTTAATCATTCAATTAACAGCAACTTTAGAAAGCGAAAGTAAGAGCCGAATGCCGGACATTTTAGGAGATTCAGAAACTACGGTAGGACACATTTTGGTGCAAAAGGCATGTCTCTGTTGGTCTGCCGAGCACGTGAGATTGTGTGTGTTGACGCTTCTTGTGCAAATAGAACCCTGCGGAGCGAGAGAAGATTTTCCACTGGTTAATCGATCGCAAATGTTTGGCTTTCTTGGACAGATACAAAAAAAGTGTAAAAGGGTGATGATAATAATAGTATTATTTATTTGTCACCACAAAATATACTTGGGCGGTTGTTAATATACCTGGGTGGCCAGCCCAAGTATAGTCTATATGTGTGGGAAGCACTGCAGTGTCACTTCAAAATAAAGTCCAATAGTTAATGCACCAAGTAACATTAACAAACAATTTGTTAGAGAGTAGTAAATCTTTGTAATTAAAAGTGTTGTATTGATTTTATTCTGCAATGCTGAAGTGTGTTCGCTTTTGCAATTGCTATAGAACTTCCGATTTAGTTGCCTTTTGAAAAAATGATGAGGAATATTAATGGCAGAAAACGGTCAAACTACTTGCTCTACAAACAAGTGTTTTCATGACTATATCATTACTATACATAAAAAGTAATATAATATAATTTAAAAAGATCAGTTTGCAACATCAAGTAGCATAACAAGCTGTTTTTAACATCTAAAAATCAATGGAGGCGGATGAGACCAGAAGTCTTGAGGCAAAAAGATTCCAATGGCTGCCCGTACATTAAGAATTGAATATATGTTACTGCTTTAGTTAAGGTTAACTGGGATTTATCAATGCTTTACTTGATATTATTATTGCATGTTAACTAATACAGTAAACTGATGTCAACAAACAGAACCTAAATTATAAAGTGCTACCAACAAAAGCCAAAAATGATAAACTGTCCATCCATAATGTGTTCAGGATGCTTTCCATACTCATGTCCATACAGACAAGCAGTTCGTGGCACATAAAATGAAATGAAATGCAGAACAGTATCTGCCTTTTTTCGGACACCAAATTTGTGATTCCCAATAGAATGACACTGTAATGAGTTCATGAAAGCCCATAAACTCATGACTGGCCACTGCATCAGGCTGAAATTCACTTGTGAGCCAAGTGTCAATGACTAGACTGAGCCAGACATGCTTTCTTTACACTTCACAGACTGTATGGTCTGTCGCTGACCCGCTATACACTCACAACTAGTCAGAGGTCTGTTGATCCTCAAAGTCATTAACAAGGCTTGGTCAGTGTGGTATTTGGAGCGTGAGTCTGTAGCGAGTGCCGTGTGTCAGCGCTCAGCCTATTCAAAGTCAGTAATCGCTGCCAAAACATTCAATCGGGTACTCCGCTGACCTTCCCAAACAGTCTATTCTTCACAAGTGGGAACAGTTGGGACCTGAGCCTGAGTTATTGGAGATTTCCTGTGTGTTTCCATGGTTACTGGTTTTGCAAGTGTGCCTGGGTTTTCATTTCATTTTGGGTTGCTAAGTTTAATATCTGCACAGTGAGGTACAGCGTAGATCAAGCCTGAAACTGGTGTGACATTTGCTTAACACTTTTCCTTGACTTCACTGTGTTCATTTCAACAGTGCGGGATTATCTTTATTAATAATTTAATGAGATTATAGTAGGCAAAAAATACGCACACAGATGAGTCCTTCATTAAAAAAGAAAAGAAAAACATATTAAAGTGCTGTGCTGGTCTTAAACCAAATATCCACTGTAGCAAAATCACACCACTTCATTTCATCATTTACTTATTCTGCTCCTGTTTCAAACATGTACATGCGAAACTCGAAAAAACAAACTAATTTATAATAATAATTATAATAATAATAATAATAATAATACAAATTGGGCTGTACGGTGGCTCAGTGGTTAACACTGTTGCCTCACAGTAAGAAGGTCGCTGGTTTGAGTCCCAGCTGGGTCGAGTCCCAGCTGGGTCGAGAAGGGTATACTGTAGGTCGGAGCCAGCTCCAAGTGAGTGGACCTTCGAGCTCCAAGTGGGCTGTGCAAACCTGGAGTTTTATTTATTTAATGTCTTGTACATGACACGGAGTCAAATATTGTGCTTTATGAATGTCTACACCTACTCTAAGCCTTAACCCAATCTCACAGTAACCTGTTGTGTTTTATTAACATCTACACCTAAACCCAACCTCACAGCAAACTGTTGTGTTTTATTAACGTCTACACCTAAACCCAATCTCACAGTAACCTGATGTGTTTTATTAACATCTACACCACCTAAACCCAACCTAATTGTGGTTTAAGTCCCTCCCACTTCGAGGTCACCCAACCTACTTGCGGCATAATCCCTCCCACTTGGAGGTCTCCGGGCTGCAGCAATACCTACTTGGCTGGGTCAGTTGGCATTTCTGTGTGGAGTTTGCATGTTCTCCCCATGTTGGCGTGGGTTTCCTCATGTTTCCCTCTCAGTCCAAACACATTCAAATCATCTTTATTTTTATAGCATTTTTACAACGTGGATTGTGGCAAAGCAGCTTCACATGGATTATAGTAAATGGAAACAGTGTCAGCATATTTTTCAGTGTTTAGTTTAGTTCAGTTCAGTGTGGTTTAATATTCACTGCTGAGAGTCAGAAGAGTAGTCCATTGATGCACACATGCAATATAGGGGAATTGAAAAAACTAAATTGAACGTAGTGTATGAGTAAGTGTGTGAATGAGTGTGTATGGGTGTTTCATTCTACAATGGTGACCTCTGAAATAGATACTGAGCCAAAGGAGAATGAATGATCGAACGAACGAATGAACAAACGAATAAATAATACAAATGGACAACATACAGACAGTGAGTTAATGATTACGTACTTTTTTTTCTATTTTGGGGTGAACTATCCCTTTGAAGCAATCAAATCTATTTTGCCTAAATACCAAAACATATCATACAGAAACTGTTTGCATTTGAAATGAATCGGCTCTGGCAGGAACTTATTTCCTATTTTATTTTCCCAGAATGCAGAAGTCTACAGCTGCTAGATATACACTCTTAAAAAAAAAGGTTCCTTGAAGTTCTATATAGAACCCCGGGGTTCTATACTTGGCCAGTAGAACCTTTTACCCCAAAAATGGTTCTATTTAGAACCCTTTGAGTGCAAAGAACCTTTTTGATTAAAATGGTTCTATAATGTGAGATTTATAACATAATTATATAGTAAAGATTATAAATATTAATAAGCTATAACACAGAGAAACAAAGCTTTTTGAGTAAAAACCTAATAAAATGACTGCTATGGTCAAAAACCTAATCAATGTATGATGGGATTTTTGTTTCATGCAGGTTTGTACATTACCATATAACTAATATTTTATAAATGTTTAATATTTAAAATTTTTGACGAATTATTTTGTGAAATTAATTAAATAACCAGTTATTCAGACTGTACAGTGTGTTGTTATGGTTTAATAATTTATTTTAAACTAATAATCATGAAAAAGCCCTCTGGTGACGTCATTCATTGGTGGACTGGTGGTGACGAGCCTGGAGAGTGACGGTTAATTTTTGAAAAGGAGAACTCCGCTTTTGCAGCTCCGTCATTCAGGTACGTTATTACTCTTTTAAAATTATAATAATGAAATATTTTGTATTACGGGGTAATGTTTCTCTTCCCTTGTCTTATATGGTGACAGACTGAATAAGGGGTAACGTTAATATGGATTAATAATGTGCTTGTAAGTTTCTGATGGTCTCTGTCGACAGCCTTCGCTTCAGAAATCTGTGTCAAGCTGACTTTGCTCTGCTTTTTGTTCGAAATAAGTTACAGTTTCGCTTTATTTGTTTGTCAGTATTGATTAAAATATCAATAACAATAAAAAAGCTGCGTTATTCAAAGGCGGCTCCGAGAGGGAGCGTGAAGCGCGTGCACGTTCTTTTAATGGTAACTTCATATTAGCCGATTTCCGCTTTCGTGCAGTTTTTATCTCCAACCTTGAACAAATGTGTACTTCCAGCTTGTTCGTGTGTGAGTTTAGCCGAGTGTAACTCGGGCTAAACTCTGTACAGTAGTGTACACGCCGGCTAGTCTGCATTAAAACCGCAAGGGAGCATGCCGCGCTCGTGCCCGCCCGAGTCCATGCACGCGCCCGCCCGCCCGAGTCTATGCACGCGCTATTGTGATGATTGCTAAGTGTATTATTGAAACCTTTTAAAGCCAAAACATATTTTAATAATCCATAGATAAAAGATCAGGGGTTATTTATGAAGGACATACAAACATGCAGGCTAAATGTATTGTGAAATGTTGAACCTTGTTAAATATAGGCTACATATATGTATATATTGTGCTAAATAAGTTTAAAATTCATATTTTAATGTATATCTTTCTTTTCTTCAAACAGCCTGGACACTGAACTGCATCGTAAATCTTGTGCTCGGTATGTATTATTGCTTTTAATTCTAAACAAACTGTATTAAGTATTATGAAATGAATATTATAAAAGACTTTAACATTGTATTGTAACCTGGGCTGCAGGACACAAGTAGCTTTGAGGAAAGAGGAAAGATCCCAGCTTAAAGAAGGACATGCGTTACATCCATAATTGTGACACAATTGTCATCAACAAGGACACCTGGTAAATATTGTATTTTATAACATGCATATGTCAGACTTGGTTGTTGTGTACTGAAATAATAAATTTATCACAAAAATGTTCTATTACTTATTGCTGCTGTTTGTACTTTAATATTGAGGTCATTGCTTATTAAAAAGTCCTGCAAAGAAAATATGTTTAAAAAAAGTGTAAATTTGCCTACAGGATACCTTGTTGGAATGTCTGCAAAACAAATTTAAAAATGAAAGGATTTCAGTGGTGAGCTCATCAATCATCTCGCAAATGAAACAAATTAATGGGATGAAAAGGAAGTGAACTGTACTCTGAGGAACCTAACACAAGGCAAGTTCAGTTCAATACATTTTATGTCAAAGGTAGATTAATTCTGTGGTTTAAATTCATATTTCCACACTCTAAAATGCTGTCTTCCTACCTCAGACTGTGATGGACCTGGAATGCGACACCAGATACTCATAAGTCAAGAACCGAATGAACACCCTTTTTCAGAGCACAGATTATGGAGGGGTTAGCTGAACTACTGAAGCAGTTTCTTCTTCTTGGAGTGCCACAGCTTGTGAGTAAACACTGTTACATTGTGTGCCAAAGAGTAATAGTGATGACTTTAAGAAACTTGTATTGCTAAAAATGTGTCATTTGGAAACTTATACGTGAAGTAACCAAAATGTTTTTTTTGCATTTAGGATGCTGCTTAGAAAACTTGGTGAAGAACACAGAAACATCTTTAAAAGAAATGGCCCAAAAAGGGACGGAAAGAAGGAAGTGCTCCATGACAGTCTCATTGGACCAGCAGAGGAAACCGCAGAAGGTAACTACACCCTATACTACATACTATTTGCCCCAAACACACACACACACACACTCACACACACTTTTATTGTATTGATTATAACTGTAATTCTATTTGATGACATGTTAATTGGTTAAAAGTACTAATTAAAATATTGTTTTACAGAAATCCAAAGGTCCTACACCATCCAGGATTCAGCAGCTCTCCTGATTCCACCAAGGCTTGAAGTGTCAGTATTACAATGGACAACACTCACTCGCTATCCTTCAACTTCCTCATTTATCAGAGGCACCACAGAGGAGTGAGTCACCAACTAATCTGCCCTTTCCAGCCACAACCCAGCACTTGGAAACCCATATACTCTCTCATAGATCTACACACATTCACTCACTATGGCCAATTCACCTATACTGTACACATGCTTTTGGACTGTGGGGTCAACCGGAGCACCCAGAGGAAACCCACATGAACACTGGGAGAACTTGCAAACTCCACACAGAAATGACAACTGGCCCAGTCGGGACTCGAACCAGTGACCTGCTTGCTGTGAGGTGACAGTTCTAACCAGTGAGCCACTGTGCCACCCATGGACAAAACTATTTACCTTATAAGAGAGGCTGACAGACATGGACATGCTACAGGTTGTGGAATGGCTGTTCGCAGTGTTTTGTCTAATAATTCTGCAATGTTTTAGTAATGTTTTTTATTAAATTGTGTATAAAAATGGATGTTGTGATGACCAATACGTGCAGGTACCATCAACTTTTTGAAATTGTAGTGTTATTTAATTTATGTTTTGATTGTTTGTGTATTGTTTCTATCTGCATTGTGATATATTTCTCTTCATTTTATAGACGTGTGAAAGTTAAGTATTGTATTTGTTCAAACAGTAAAAAAGCTTATAAAAGTGAAGTCATTACAATTACAGTGTTGAATGCCATTAAACTGTTAAGGTAGATCTGCTGTATGCAGAGGTGCAATTTTAAATATTTAAAAAAATATTTTGTATAATGAATTGAATAAATTTAAACAATTTGAATTGTCTGGATTGGTTTTATTTTTTACTCATTAATAAGTAACAATAATTCAATAATAAATAAAAAGAACCCTTAAATGGTTCTAAATAGAACCATCTAACTTGAATTCAAAGAACCATTTGGGGTTCTATTTAATGAACCCTTAAAATGGTTCTATATAGAACCTTTTTGGGGTTCCATATATGAAGCGCTCGATAGAACCATTTTTGGTTCTATATAGAACCGTTTGTTTTAAGAGTGTACCACTGGCAACTGGTCTTTAAATTCTCTAAACACTAAAAATGGTCAGTTGTTACAACCTAAATTATGGTAAAATATGGACCAACCGGGCCACTGAGTTAATATTCAAAGTGGAACGAAAGGAACAAAATTACTAAATGTCCAGCACATGTTTTACTCCGACCATTCACAAAACCCGACCTTTACAAACGGCGCCCACAGGATTACAAATAGGTCTTTTCATACACAGCAGCTCACTATAAACACCCAGTACTGTATATGCCACATGGCCTAACATTAATCTACTGTTTGTTTTCCCAATTACAGCAGCTTATTTCGCATTGGTGGGCAGAACAAGGGGCACACAGGCCTCTCCAGGGGTCTGAGGGATTTCCTGAGGGCCCTACATTGCCACAGCATGGAGACTATTTGGATTTGTACTGTACACTGAGGTCTAAACAACAGGTCTGAAACATGATTACCAGCTTAATATTTGTTACACATAAAAACATACACACCAGGAAGACTACTTCAACTCTTAGCATACACACCCCAAAATGAAAATGTTATGAAACTATTCAATTGGATTATGATAATAGATTTATGATAATAAATCTAGGAGCATTTAAGAAATCATTATCACTCCTTGGCTGTAACATGCAGCACTCGAGCTGGATATCGAATTAGGTCTCTCTTTTTTTCATTGGCCTGAGGGAATAGCATTGAATTTGACTGTAATAGCGGGCAGTTTACAAGCTAACATCCGTTCCATTGGCTCATGCCATACAATGTGATATTCCACAGTGCTGAAAATAGCTGCTGTTGTAGAAAGATGAACTGTGAGAGAAGCAGAACAGAGACGTGAGTAGGCGTTCGTTTGTCAGAATATTTCTGTCCATTGAAATACCACACGGGCGTTGCGTAATGCAGCGCAGGGCATTATTGAATCTCTAGGTGAATCAGAGGAAATGAGCTTGTGCATTTAAGATGCTGTGTTACAGGTAAAGTGGTTCATGCAGAGCAAGGAAAAAACTATTGGGGTCTCATTTTGTTCTTAGAATAAATGTAAGTGTTTTGTGCTATATGAGCTTCTTGGCACTTTTATTAAAAAAGTAAAAAATGAAGAACTGGAAATAGACAAAGTTACATCTAAAATTTCACCAAATGTTTATAAACATTGTGACCTGGATACAACATTCTTTTGGTAACAGGGCTTCTTTTGGTCATTTGTCTCATTCATTCATTCATTTTCTTGTTGGCTTAGTCCCTTTATTAATCTGGGGTCGCCACAGCGGAATGAACCGCCAACTTATCCAGCATATGTTTTACGCAGCGGATGCCCTTCCAGCTGCAACCCATCTCTGGGAAACATCCAAACACACTCACTCACACTCATACACTACGGACAATTTAGCCTACCCAATTCACCTGTACCACATGTCTTTGGACTGTGGGGGAACCGGCGCACACGGAGGAAACCCACACAACCACGGGGAGAGCATGCAAACTCCACACAGAAATGCCAACTGACCCAGCCGGGGCTCGAACCAGCGACCTTCTTGCTCTGAGGCAAACGTGCTACTCATTAAGCCACCGTGGCGCCCTTTTAATTTGTCTAGTCATGACAAATATTTTAGCAATTAATAGTTTTTGAATCTCGTAACAACTCATGTAAGAGATTAAGAATGATACGATTACCATTAAAATGGGTTTAAAAACCATGATAAACATCTGCTAATGAACACAACTGCCCATTAGGTCTAAAAACATTTTTCACAGCAAAAATGCAGAAGTTTTTTTCCCTCTACACTTTAGAAACGTATAAATAGAAAATATGTATATGCACATGTGTAGAGTATTAGAAAAATCTGACTTTGTGATATTTTGTTTTGCTGCAATACATGTCAGGATATGAATATAATTTCATGGAGATGATTTGAATAGCTCTATTTGGAAATACAGTATTTCATCAAATTAGATTGACTGGGGTGATCAAGTATTTTTCTATGCAGTGCAGCTGCATGAAATATAAATGACAAGCATTTATAAATACGACCGAGCAAAAATGAAAGTGAAATAAACAGTGCTTTGTGGTTTTCTTCGGAGTCGAACAGTATTCAGGCAGAATAAACTGAACAGAAATTGAACAATCAAACATAAATTAACATGGTCATCATTGAGCAAACTATTCATTCATTCATTTGCTTTTCGGCTTAGTCTCTTTTTTAATCTGGGGTCGCTACAGCAGAATGAACCGCCAACTTATCCAGCATATGTTTTACGCAGCGGATGCCCTTCCAGTGGCAACCCATCTCTGGAAAACATCCATACACACTCATACACTACAGACAATTTTAGCGTATACAATTCACCTATACCACATTTCTTTTGACCTGTGGGGGACACCGGAGCACCCGGAGGAAACCCACGCAACCACAGGGAGAAAATGCAAACTCAGAAATGCCAACTGACCCAGCCGAGGCTCGAACCAGCGACCTTCTTGCTGTGAGGCGATCGTGCTACCCACTACGCCACCGTGGCACCATTGTGCAAATTATTTAAAAGTAATTTAATAAATGATCTAATCCTGCCATGTGACTACTGCGGACACACACTGCAATATCTATACTGAAACGAAATATTGTTCAGCCCTAATATAAAGTTGGTAAACAATAAACACAAATCTGCCAAAATGACTAGAAAGGCTGTAATATTTATGCCAGGCCAGCAGTTGGTGATGTGACTATTCTACACAACTGTGCACATACTCTCTGTGCTCCATTATGAAGGGCTCATCCTAATGCCGCAATCTCTGGAGTGACATCTAAGAAGGGATGAAGGGTGAAGGGGTCACAAAAGCTTGTTTTTGGCACACACTTCTGAGTGATCTTAGTGAGACTTTCAAGTGCATTCGTTGCAACCACAAAACATGTCTGGAACACACTCAGACTGTGCTTCATTTATTTTATAATTATTTTATGGATAACTCTTTGTAGGGGTGACATGGTGGTTCGGTGGTTATACTGTCGCCTCACAGCAAGAAGGTCGCAGGTTCGTGTCCCAGTTGGCATATTTGTGATGGTGTGGGTTTCCTCCGGGTGCTCCGGTTTACCCCACAGTCAAAAGACATGCAGTATAGGTGAATTGAATTGAAACTAAATTGGCCATAGTGTATGTGTGTGAATGACTGTGTATGGGTGTTTTCCAGTACTGGGTTGCAGCTGGAAGGGCATCCGCTGTGTAAAATATATGCTGGATAAGTTGGCGGATCATTCCGCTGTGGTGACCCCTGATAACTAAAGGAACTAAGCTGAAGGAAAATGAATGAATGAATAACTCTTTGTTTTAATAAAAGTAGTTGCCTATAGAGGGGCGCCACGGTGGCCTAGTGGTTAGCACGTTCGCCTCACAGCAAGAAGGTCGCTGGTTCGATCCCCGGCTGGGTCAGTTGGCATTTCTGTCTGGAGTTTGCATGTTCTCCCCGTGGTTGCGTAGGTTTCCTCCGGGTGCTCCGGTTTCCCCCACAGTCCAAAGATATGCGGTACAGGTGAATTGGGTAAGCTAAATTGTCCATAGTGTATGTGTGTGTATGAGAATGTATGGATGTGTTTCCCAGAGATGGGTTGTGTCTGGAAGGGCATCCGCTGCGTAAAACAAATGCTGGATAAGTTGGCGGATCATTCCGCTGTGGCGACCCCGGATTAATAAAGGGACTAAGCCGACAAGAAAATGAATGAATGAATGAGTTGCCTATAGAAAATACTTAACAAAACACTTACAGGTAAAGTCAAACTCTAGTTGTGATTCTGTGGCACCAACTGTGAACAACTTCCCTGTGCCAAGAATCATGGGTGCTTGAAGTGCCCATCAGTTACACTTTGAAGTCCTTCATTCCAAAGGGCCCTTCCAAGTGGACAGTTTTGAGCACTTCGGTTTGGAACTACACTTAAATGTGGCAGTGATGTTTGTTTTCACTTCAAAGTGCCATTTGGGGATGATATGTCCCATTTGGAACGCACGACAGTCCAATAGTCCACCAATATTGTTTTGGTTGTCAAGTACTTGCACATGACTGTAGACTAAACACACAATATACTGTACATAGTGCATATGCATGACATCACAGCTATAACGAAATCACATTTTAGTAATTTACACAGAGACAATACTGGTATTGCTTTCAAATCTTGCACTTTTCTTGACATCAAGGACAACACATGAATACACTTCATTAAACGTACACATAAACATCACTAGGCATGGGACCATAAAGCCGCCTTTCCACTGCACACAACATTTGGACACGACTGTCGGAATACACCCGCTTGTGGCAGTCGCACAGTATTTTTAGTGTTGTCGTGCACCATGGGGAAGACACTGACTCTCGCAGTGTCCGAAATAAAGGAGTGCAAGAGCCTTTATTCTCTGTGTGTTCACCATGGTTGATTGAATGAATGAATAAATAAATGAATACTGAAACTCAAAGACCGCTAAAAAATTTGGAGGGAATGTGGAGACAACATAAAAAAAATTATTTTTATTACTCATTTGTGAATAGAAATGTTTTTAGAAGTGTTAAAATAAAGAAAAAAAATCCTATTTCTTATCTCGCGCGCACGGACCTGCTTGGACAACACTGAAATACATCACTTCCGGTCGGCCAGTCGCATACGGTCTAGTTGCAGGAGTTCAAATATTTTAACAGCTCGCAGCTCAAATCGGATCCGAATTTTCCTCATCATTAATCTTTAATCATTTAATCATTTGCAACTAACCTTCAACTGGCCATTTTACCATGCTAGGACACACACACACATACAGACAGTGACACACAAACATTTATCGATTATACATACAAAAAATGAGAGTATGGCAACTAGCTGGTTAAAAAAAATCTGTTGTTTTTGTTGGTAGGCATGTAGATCCAAGGTTATTCTCTGGCAAGCGTGTTAGTTGGCACGAATGAGATGTGCCCTCTCTCTCTCTCTCTCAGACACACACACAAAAAAACCTCAGACAGTACAGTGGAGAACAGACTGTACTATGTCAAGAGGCAGGTACTGTAGCGCTCACTTAAGGAAGCCCAATGGTTTCACACTGCAGTCTAACCTGACGCATTCTCTGAGCGGTGTTTACAGAGGGATGGTGCACAATGGCAAAACCAATATAACAGACAATCTGATACCTGATCTTTAAACACACTCAAGTGCACACTAGGGTAAATACTCTGACAAATACGAGTCATACAAGTCACAGGTCTGTTGTTCATGTAACCAGGCGATGTGATGGAGAATGCAAACACAAAGTTCATTATGAATATCAATGGGTTTACAAATTGATCTTGAGCACAAACCACAAAATTTGTTATCATGCATTACTTCCAAGTGGCTCCATAAATTAAAAATCATTACTTACTTTACCTTATGTCGCTTCAAGACTGTTGGTCATTCTTAATTTTGTAGAGTATCAAAAGGAAGGATTTGAAATACGTAACCGGTCACTCTTTTCCATCCAATTACAGTGAGAACTGGAGACTTCAACCTGCAAAAATGATGCAAAAGCTTGATTAAAATTTACAGTAAAAGTGATCAACATGATAATTTTGCACTATATTTTATACAAAACAGAAAAAAACTAATGATCAATTCAATGTTATGGATGTGACATTTGTAGTAAAGATTCAAAACATAAATTCTCAGAGAAACTAATGTTAACATTATATTGAAGCATCTGTTTATAAACAAACTAACAGGACAGGACAACGGTGCTACATAAATTAATCATAAATACAAACACAACACTGGACCTGAGAAAAAAACTAAGCAAAATGTACATCATTTTTCTCGGCAAGGTTGACTTTTGCATGGAATTGCTCCAATTATAGTATATTTACATATTTAGAATGTGAGAATTTACAGAGAAGTAACAAATTAAACTAAACTAAAACATAATTTTTATTTAATTAAATAAAAATAAACAAACTAATAATAAAAAGTAAAAGTAATTCAAACAATTATGTGTTAAGTATTAATTAAGTATTTTAATCACAACCAAGATACCAGAAAAAAAATTTAATCAAAGAAATAATGCAAATATATAAACAAAAACAAATTCAAACCAATGATAAAAAAATCTAATGGTATAGGAAAACCTGACACTGCCTTCCTGCAAGCATTTAACTCAAGAAAGGTCATGATTAAACCACTAATTTAGTAACTAGAAACTGACTAAACTAAACAAAACATTCAATAATTTCAACTGAAACGAGCCTCATTCACAGTAAAATCGACTCACAGGGGCAAAGCAGCAAGCGACCGTTTATTTCAACGGAGAGTGAGCAACTTCCGGGGCCCTTCATCTACACGAGCAAGAGCGACCATTGGCGATCAGGTGGGTGTTTATAAACTTTATGCAAATAAAGAGTGACTTTCTTGAGTGACAGCCAATAGGAGCACCAGTAGAGCTCACACAATCCTCTCTCAGATCATTCAGAGGCTGGTTGTATTCTCCGTTCTGTAGACCTACACAGATCTGCAGTTGCAGCAGATCCCCACTCAGAGTGACAGGCAGCTACAAAGTTGCAGCTAGTGTGAATAAGGCATCACTGGTCAGATCGGTCTAATTCTTCTCTAATAAACTCACTATAGAAAATTACAACAAATTTACCAAATACATCACACAAAGCTATTATTTGACTTGAGAAGAGAGTTTACTATACAGCATACATATATAGGCCAATGTTCTGCAAAACCTACGCTTCATTGGACTTTCAGGAAAAAGCGCAAGTAACTAAAAAAAAAAACCCCGAAACATCATCTTTCCTGTTCCACAGAAGAAAACAAGTCACACTGGTTTGGAACGACATGTGGTCGAGTACATAATGACTAAATAATGAAAAAATCCATTAACACGGCACATAAGTGTTCCTGGGCTGTTCATACATTAAAATAAGGCATGCTGTTGTGACAGACAGGATTGTCAAATGAAGGTGTAAAGTCGGCTTCTGTGCGACAGTCAGCTTCTGTTGGACGCCGAGGATGTTTGGCAGCTCTCTGACTGCTGGCAGCTGGG
>CAIGQQ010032566.1:4088376-4106336 GCA_903798035.1 Danio albolineatus
ATAATATATAGTGTGGATTATAATATAATAAATTGAGAGAGTAAATCTTTGTCAAGGACCATATTTCTAAAAATAAGCTTGAAAAAATGCTGTTAGCAGGGTGGTGCTGACAAAACAAGCAAGCTCCCTGAAGCCACTTCAGTCTGTTTAGTCTAATGTTAGCTTTTCAGTTTCAGCATTTACATTGAAGATCCAAAAGTGATCAAAATTATATTTTCGTGTGAGGATTATCCGGTTGGACAAAGCGTGTAAGTGTGATGAACTGTGTTTGAACACAGTGCTTATTATCTACAATCTTCGAAAAACCTAAGGAAAAATCCTATGGGGATTTTATCGAGGGAACCAGTTTTTAGCTAGCAGACGATTGGCCTACAAGGTGACGTCATGGTTCCTCCAGTCTATAGCAACACATTTTAAACATCTCAGGATCGATTTCTCAAACAATTTTCTAATTGTCACATTTTCTAAACAAGTAACTACATATTTTTAAATAATCCCAAAAATCTGCAAACACCTACTTTTTTAGCTCAACTAAACAATAGCAATAAGCCCAAAATTAAGAATTCTAAGCAGACCTGACAACCCTGGCCTGCGATCCTCCAGCAATCTTTGCAGTATATACAACAAATAATTCAAAAACATCATGTACTCGGAAAACTTGTTCTCCGTTTTTCAGTCCTAAACATTGTCCTCCTCAGCCTCATGCTTGTGCTCACAGCAAAACTCAAGCCCCCTTGAGGCTTAAAGAACAGGCAGAACTTGGTATCACAGGTGTGGGATATCACAACTAGATCACGCTGAGAGGCCCGTCAGAGATTTAGGGAATTGAAGCAGCCCATGCTAATGACAGAGCTGATGCCAGAGATGCTTTGCTGGAGCTCAGCCTGGTGCTGTTGATCCCCTCTGTGCCTGGGGATTTACCAGCCAAAGCCCCCCTAAACCCCTCCTTCCATCTGAGCAAAGAGAAAAGAAGCAGCTCCAGTCGCACGGCCCATCGCCAGGCCCGCACCCAATCCATGTGGAACTGAAGCACATTATGCCTCTATCAAGTTCTGCATATTCCCCGACCTCCTCTGTGCTCATTTATTAGCTGTTTTTAGCTCATTTGATTATGTTTTCGAAAAGAATGCAGTGTATTATATCGTTTTAAAGGTCCATTTCCATGAATTCCAAAGACTTTTGAGCAAAAATTTTATCTATTGAGGCCTGGTGATTGCAGAGACTATATGTGTGAACAAATTAGCCCATCACTTGGACATTGGGGTCAGTGTTTAAAGGCAGCTGAATTTGATCAGTTCTGATTATGATTCAAAATACACTTTTAGCAATTGTCCATCTTAATATTTTTTGATTATTTTAGCTTCTCATGTGATTAAAAACAATAGCAAAAGTGCTCAGTGTGACTGTTTATAATTAACAAATCTACAGTATATCCGCTTGTTAAGTCTAATGTCATGCAAAGCAGTTTCAGGGTCCAAGCACTCTATCAAACTGTACAGGGAGGCTCAACAAATAATTCAAGAGTTCACACTTAGATATTGCTTGACACTATAAGCAGGTTTGGCATGCTGTCACGGGAGAGAACCCTGAGCTCAGAGATAATTGAGACCAGGGCTCCCGTCTGATCTATTAGCATGTAGAGGGGTCAGAAATCAGGTAGGTCTCGAGGGCTCCCCCTAGTAAAGAAAGAAAAGGAGGAGATGGGGTGAAAGGGGGGATTCTTCCAAAACAAAGATAAGACAGTTGGGTGAAATCAGTCTATTTACAGTAGGATTGGATAAATCTGATTGGATTATTGATGATTACAGATGAGAGACCAGCCACGATCAATCATATTATGTGCTCCTCTCGTTTCAATTAGTTTACAAACTTCACTTATAAACGTTTACAAAGTGATGTAATACTTTCAAAAATCATGATCGCAATATATTTCTTCATGCCTAATATCAGATGGTCAGAAAGTGATTATTGTTTTAGAAACTGTTCAAATATTGGTTTCTGTGATTCAGCAAGTCCAGAGAGTGCTGTGCACACCATGATTTTATAAGAAATTCACTTTGATATGTTATTAAAATTTAGATGAGTAGCAGCTTGGACCCAAAAACAGTATTCCATATGTTAGGACTTAACTGATGATATTTTTACGAGCAAATGAGAAAGCAAGAAAACCTTCTTTCTTCTTCTTCTTTTTTCATGTAGGACTAAATGTATGTAGAAATAGATACTTGTAAGAAATAAGGATGGGTCATTATAGGAGACTAGTCAACCAGGTCGGATTTTTTATTTTTTTTGGCCATTTATTTTTGTCACAAGCTTTATGTAAACAAAGCACACTATGAATACCTAACTTTATTAAGGATTATTTTACAGTCAAGCGTTTTTTGTAAGGAATTTGATAAAAGAAGGGTACGGCTCGCCATCTGCTGTTAAAAACTACGCTCAGAATTGATTCAAAATAGAACAGCGATGCATTTTGAAAATCGTTTCATATCATTTCTCCAGTTTTGATTCCAGTGTGGTTAAAAAAAAATAATTCTTTCACTAAAAATCAACACATTTCATGATTATGGGTGAGTGAAAAAGCTAAATTTGTAAAACATCGAAATGTAGAAGTGGATAATTGTAAGAACTAACAATAGGTCATTATAGGAGACTTGTCAACTAAGTTATATATATTTTTATTTAGTGCTTAAATAAGCATCTGGTAAATAACTTGCATTGAAAACAATCTTTTTCTCTGAATAGCTGCATAACTACTGTGAATTCATTCTCAATAAAAGCAACACAGCAGCCCACACACATTCAGACAGAAGTCCTTGGCCATTGTGTCACAATTGATTTTTTTTTTTTCATCTGAGGGTTTAGTAATGTGTCAAGATGACATCTTAAGTTAAAAATAATCCCAAAAGCACGTAAAGACGATGTGTTCGGTTCCAATCAGCATCTGTATTTTAAAGCAAGAACGTGTCCAATGCTATTGTATCAACCCTTTAATTGGTTTTTGCAAAGTTGGACTAAAGCCCAAATTATACAAACAGCCAAATTTGTAGCCATTCAAAGCATAGTAGAATCATGTTTGTAAAGCTGCGTCCCAAATGGCATACTTGTGCACTTTTCTACGCCATTTTGTAGTATAAATAGTGTAATAAGTGCGTTCACACTGAAAACTGTAAAAATAATAAGTGCACTTTAATTACCCGGATGATGCACTCATTCCACCGGTAATATGAAGTGTGTATTGATGGACACTTCACACACTCAACGACCGGAGCTTCGTGCACGTAACGGAAGAGGCGGAGCTATCGTGCGCACATGTTGGATAACTTTATTTATTTTGGACTGTGAAAGCAAATTTCTCCAACAAGAGTGATTATAGCGCCTCCCGATGGTGAATGCGGTTATACTCATGCCAGGTATTATTAGGAATTTTGGTCATTTATTTCTCTAACTTGGCAACCGTCAAACATCATCGGGGAAACGGTTTGAACTTCCGCTTAGTAAAAAAGCCATTAGTGCTCCATTTGGGACAGCACTACATACATATACTAGGCTGTTGAGTGTGTAAGTGCATAAGTACATAGTGCATAAGTGCATAGTGTATAGTGTGTCATTTGGGACGCAGCTTAAGTGTTGTCATCCATACTGATAAAACAGCAAAACCAATTGTTACCATTTAACCAAGAGTTGCAAGTATCTCCTAACAGATTCAAATATATAGATATTTCATACATCACAAAACGATTTAGGCCCATTTTCTGACTTAATCCTTCATATATTTGATTATGCATTATGATAAGAATTTAGCTTGACTCAAGAATGCACTATAGCTTTATTATACAGTTACTCCACATGTAATTGCTATTTGTACTTTGTTGACTCTGAAAATGCGTAGTATACTGCATCCCCAGTAAGACCGCAAGGGATGAAGGAAGGAAGAATGTGTGAGTGAGTGAAACAGACAGTGAGTTTCTGTCTCTGACTGCTGAGCTCAGCCGTGTTCAAGCATCTCGCACTCTCTCACACACACACACACACACACTCTCTCTCTCTCTCCATCTCTCCAATATTCAAGGAAGAAGTTGGGCCAGGCCAAGCGTGAAGACACATGCAGATACACATGTTTTCAAGGAGGGGAAAAAAGGGCGAGAAGTCTAAGACAGAGAGTAGAGATTTAGGATCTGCTTTCTTCAGGGTGGAGATTCTTATTTCTGCAAGACGCTGAATAACTGTTCCTGGTTGTCAGTACTCAGATTCTAGGAAACTCTATATGTTTGACCCTAAGAACAACAAGATAAGACAGTTTAAAATATCAGAGTACAACAGTGTAGACCTGAAAGAGCCTCTTCCCATTCAATACGATCCATTTCAGACCAATCAATAATTATGCAAGAAAACCGCAAACATTATCAAAAGACCATCAGACAAATATCTTTGAATTCTAGTGAATCTCACAGCTGCAACTACTCTAAACAACCCAAATGTTACTTTTGGATACTTGTACACAACAGTAAACAAAGTCAGGCAGGAGGAGACACTAAAGTGCATCAGTATAAAACAGCTATATTGAATTAAAAAACCAAAACCTCTTCATTCAATGTTCCTTGCTGGTGGATTGATCTTCCCATTCCAACACAGACTGCTGATTCACTAGTACCATTCAGAGGACAACTAAAAAAAAACATCTCTTCCTCTTTCCTTCTCTCCCACCACCACAGCACACAACGACCTCAACATATTATGTAATTCTGAGTGTGACTCACACAGGACTAGACAAACCACCAGTAGATAACGCACTCTTTCAGACTAACCGACACTTGCATTAGACAAGTTATTACAATCACTCCATATCTACACTACCTGACAAAAGTATTGTCTTTGTTCTCAGTCTTAAGAGCAACAAATAATAACTTCACTTCTAGCTGATCATATGGAAAAGTGGCAGAAGGTAGATTTTTCCTATGAATCATCTGTTGAACTGCATCCCAATCATCACAAATACTGCAAAAGACCTATTGGAACCCACATGGACCCAAGAATCTTACAGAAATCAGTCAAGTTTGGTGAAGGAAAGTCCTCAACATCAAAGTTCTTGAAAGCAAAGCAGGTCAAGGTGCTTCAGGATTGGCCAGCCCAGTCACCAGATATGAACCTTATTGAGCATGTCTGGGGTAAGATGAAGGAGGAGGCGCTAAATATGGAGCCAAAGACTCTTGATGAACTCTGGGAGTCCTGCAAGAAAGCTTTCTTTGCCATTCCAGGTGACTTTATTAATAAGTTATCTGAGTCATTGCAGAGATGTATGAATGCAGTCCTCCAAGCTGATGGGAGTCATACACAATATTAATTCATTTTCCACTGCACCATGACTTTATATTCTATACTGTACATTATTTCTGTTAAGTGACAAGACTTTTGTCGAAGCAAAGTCTGAACTTACTCTCCTAATTAAATCATTAAAAATCAAGGCAAGATCATATTTTATTTTGGTAAAATAGGTTTATTCTAGAGGCCTTTGCCTTTCATAAAAGCCACTTCAGATGCCAAATGATCAACTCGAAGTCAAGTTATTGTTTGTTGTTCCTAAAATTTGGATAAGCGACAAGACTTTTGTCAGGTAGTGTATATATTCGTATATTGGACAGCCCTAAGTTCCTCCAAAGAATTTGTAGCAAGTTACAGATTAGTTGCTCAACAATACAACAGAAACTGTGATGATTTTGCTATTTGCCAATAAAAGTATTTTTTTTTATATAACAAATGGACAGTGAGAGTCATTTGATGTCTTGAAATGGAGCAGGACAAAAATACAAAGCTATACAAGAACAGCAATAAAAAACACATCAGTAATAAAAAAAAGAACAAGGGCCTGAGGGGAGAGTGAGGAATTATTGCCCCTACTTCATTAACTCCACGCTATAATTCCTGATCTGAGGCTGGCTGTTTTATTAAACATGCAACACAAAATAAAGGAAGCAGTGATGTGTTATTGTTCAGGCTGTCATTAGCGTTGGCCTTACCCATAGTTATCTGTGTTATGGGAGTTGGCCATCCTTGCCAGTACCAGACAGAGAAATGCAATCCTCATCAGCAGTGGTAGCCAACCATTCCTTGGGATCTGGCCAGGTGATGTTCAACACGAATGCACAGTGCAAACACAAACACCTGACCCAAATTTTGCACAGAAAGACACTCTAAATGATATGACTAGAAAATGGTACAGGTATTTATAATCATGAGATGATTAGTTATCAATGAAGGAAGCAACAATCTCAGACACTTTTTTTCTTTTTTCAACTATTTAAGTCGTGTGAAGTTAAAATTGTTTATGTCCATTGTCGCATATCTTTACTTAATTTGCTAACTTTATTAAGAATGTTTGACTTCCGTTGTCAGAAATACATATTAAAATATTAGTCTTGTGGGTAATTATAGCCGCCTTGAAACGGAAGTTATACCTGTCATTTTATTCTGCTATTGTTACATACACTTGAAACATGGGTCCTGAACATGGATGTTGCTATCAAAATGAAAGAAGATTGATGATTGGAAGAAGGCAGAGCAAAAAAAGGATGCCCTGATAGCTCCGCCATAAAGGAATTACACGTGACCAGAAGCGAAGAAAAGTCATTTTGACGGGGGAGGTTAAGAAGGTTATGATCTTTGATTGAAGATTCTGAGGGCTAACAAATAGTTACAAAATAATGAGGTGCACAGATTTATCATTTATAACAAGCAATTCGATATACATATACAAACAAGAAGAGTAAAAATTGATTTCATGCTGACTATGAGATTGTGTTCAGGTTAGTGATAGCCCAATTCCAACTCTACCCCTTCCCCGTACCCCTCATTTTGCTTGTTCACGTGAAGGGGTAGGGGTGTCCCATATTCTCTTTAGCTTGAAGGAGTAGGGCTAAGGGGAAGGGCTAGATACCCCTTCAAACAGAGATTTTCCAGGACCACACTAGAAACCAAGGGGTAAGAAAATTTCCCAGAATACACCAGCTACAACAGCAGCATGGCTGCACACGGAAGTCAGGAGATGCATTAGTATTTAAATTAGTATTTTTTTGTCATTATTACAAATTTTTACAACAAAAAAGCTAATGTTTTAATACATTCATAACAGCATTCGTGCTTTACCGTCATGTTTTTTTTTTTTTTTTTAAAGAAATACAAAATAGAATTGGGATCTGGCCTAAGTCACTAAAATTTGATCTAGAATGATCAAATGATCTTGAACTGTATGAATCAGAGTTCACATAAAATCCAAAGAGCAAGAACATTTAGGCCAAATGTGGCCTATAGCTGGTACTTGTGGCCAAGATGAACACATCTGGGCCAGATGATTATCATATGTTTTGCCACAAGTTTAGATGGTTTTTAATGCCATCTAAACGTTGCACAAGTTTTCTGTCATGTCAGCTGTTACACACACAAGGATATGACTGAATCACACAGACTAAAAAACAAGTTTACCAAATGATGGCCATGTCTATTAAGCTAAACATTCCAGAAAAAAATGCATGTGTATCAGTTATATTTGATCAGTGACACGGTGATAGAGTGAATAATCTGACCCTTGTTCCTATGAATGGTAATCAAATAAATTTGGGATACTGTCTGTGACATACATTTGGGAAAAAAATAAGATAACAACAGAGATGTTTGGGGGTGTTCAGAAACTACAGCGACACTTCATGTTTTGTAACTTATCCATTATTTTTCATGTTCAATCACAAACATCACAGCCAAAAAGTCAAAGAAAAACAAGTATGCTTTTAAATTGGACTGGGATTCAGAGACAAAAAAAATAGCAGTAATGTAGCAGTAAGTAGAGTAATGATGAAAATCACCGTACCACACAGTAAATAGAAGATCACCAAAGGCCATACAATAAGTTGAAAAACAAACACTGAAAACGGATATGATGATTTCAACACTGTAAAAATCAACACAACACAAGATCAGATTGTATTGTGGCACAAGTCGTTGACTTTTGAAAGTATAATGTAGAGAGTGCGGCTGATATGTGGGTAGTGAAGTATGTGACGGCACCCAAGCTGGAATGTAGAAGAATTAATGATTAACCCATTACAGCTGCAGGCACAGTGTTTGTTCACAGTCAAAGTGTGCAGTTGCTGTGTGGAATTGGCATCTTTAGTCAAACAAATTCTTAAAGAACAACCAAAAAATACGTAAATTAACATTTAAAATTAGTTTAACTTTGTTCACAGACTTTTGATCCCCAACCGTACATGTGCTTCTCCAGCAACGGCAGCAGGAATGCTTTCATAAACAGGATGCCAACATGAGGGAGCTGCCAGACAAGAGATGATGGTGACAATCGCCTCCTGTTCGCTTGCTGTTACATTACTACACCAGAGGCATTACATTCTTCTGAAAGCCAAAGACAGAGGCTTGCCATTTCCTGCTCCTGAAAACAAGAGCAAAAATTCTCAAAACTGGTGGATATGAAAGGTGGGAGGAAAAACGAGCAGCCAGCCGGTGATCAGTGGATCTCCCAGAGCTTTGCTACTCATCAAGCAGTAAATCACAGAGCGGGGAGTGAGCGTTGGGGTGTCATTTTTTTCCCCGTGGCATGGCAAACACTTAGCGAGTCCCTGACTGATGGCCGACGAGGGACATCAGGTTCATTCACTGTGGAATTATAGCACCTGCTGCCCTTTCCAGACATTCCCATTCATTTCGGCTCTCTTTGCAGGCTGCCGTATGGTGTTGGAGGGCCCTCAATAGGGAACAGTTTGACGTGATGGCAGGGCATTTAATCAGTTTGGGTTGTTTAAGATAAGAGCGAAGTTTTTATCTTTGTGCAATAACATGCCTGACAGGATGATGATTCTGTTTTTTCTACTGCACTGCCGGTACAGTGCCCTGAAGGGACACTTTTCTACATTTGGCACAATTCTAAACAAAATATAAACTGCTGCAAACCACCCAGTGGTATGTAAATTAACATGAGTCATATGACAATTCATCTTAATTACAACAATTCGATCCAATTTTAAAACAACATCCATGAGAAACATCCAAATTAATTTCTCTTGTATCTGAACACACACAAAAAAAAAAAAACACACAGATAAAATATAAAATCTTCTGCTATAGAAAGGTCTTTCTTTTATTAATTTATTTTTTTCCAAACTCTATTTTAGTCGATTTACATATTTGCATATATTTTTATTTATTTATTATGCATTCATGTATGTATGTATGTATGTATGTATGTATGTATGTATGTATGCATTTACCCATTGATTAAGATTGTTTCTGGTCTCTTTTCCAATTATTAGGATTTTATTTACTGTCATACTGTCAAGGTTTTATTTTATTACAGGTTGTCACAAGAAACTCAAGTCTTTGTGTATAATAAGACAATGGTTTTATTGGTTTTCTCTCAGATTGGCAGTTTTTCATTTTACCACAACATATTCATACATTGTGCTTTAAGTACAGGTGAAATAAGACCAGTGATTTATGAAGAGATTACCCCAAACTTTGAACTTCTATTCTATTAACTGAATAACTTTTACAGAAATAAATTGGCAAAAACTCACTGGCAACTTTATTAGGTACACCTGTCCAACTGTTCGCTAATGCAAAGTTCTAATCAGCCAGTCACATGGCAGCAACTCGATGCATTTAGGCATGTAGACATAATCAAGACGATCTGCTGCAGTTTAAACCGAGCATCAGAATGGGGAAGAATGGTGATTTAAGTGACTTTGAACGTAACATGGTTGTTGGTGCTGCACGGGCTGGTCTGAGTATTTCAGAAACTGCTGATCTACTGGGACTTTAATGCACAACCCTCTCAAGGGTTTATAGAGAATGGTCAAAAAAAATGGAAATATCCAATGAGCGGCAGTTCTATGGGCACAAATGCCTTGTTGATGCCATACTGTAGGTCAGAGGAGAATGGCCAGAATGTTTCGAACCGATAGAAAGGCAACATTAACTCAAATAACCTCTCACTACAACTGAGCTGTGCAGAAGAGCATCTCTGAACACACAACATGTCAAACCTTGAGTGAGATGGGCTACAGCAGTAGAAGACCACACCGGGTGCACTCCTGTTAGCTAAGAACAGGAAACTAAAGATACAATTCGCACAGATTCAGCAACATTGGACAATAGAAGATTGGAAAAACGTTGCCTGGTCTGATGAGTCTCGATTTCTGCTACAATATTCGGATGGCAGGATCAGAATTTGGCGTCAACAACATGAAAGCATGGATCCATCCTGCCTTGTATCAATGGTTCAGGCTGGTGGTGGTGTAATGGTGAGAGGGATATATTCTTGGTACATTTTGGGCCCATTAGCGCCAATTGAGCATCGTGTCAACGCCACAGCCTACCTGAGTATTGTTGCTGACCATGTCCATCCCTTTATGACCACAGTGTATCTTCTGATGGCTACTTCCAGCAAGATAACACGCCATGTCATAAAGCGCAAATAATCTCAGAATGGTTTCTTGAACATGACAATGAGTTCACTGTAATCAAATGGCCTCCACAGGCACCAGATTTTAAACCAATAGGGCACCTTTGGGATAAGGTGGAACAGGAGATTTGCATCATGGATGTGCAGCAGACAAATCTGCAGCAACTGCATGATGCTATCATGTCAATATTGACCAAAATCTCTAAGGAATATTTCCAGCACCTTCTAGAATCTATGACATGAAGGATTAAGGCAGTTCTGAAGGCAAAAGTGGGTCCAACCCGGTACTAAAGAGGTGCACCTAAAAAAGTGGCCGGTGAGTGTATCTAATGTAGGTTTGTGAAAATATTCAAAAGTTGGCAGAGTTTTAGTTAAACAACCAAAAGAACTTTCTAAATAGCAGACCTGCTAATAATTAACTAATTAGAGTCTGGCCAGCTCAGCTCTTTCGAGGAATCTGCTTGTGCATTCAAATAGCTTTTTAAATGTGCCAATTATCTGTAAAGAAGCACCCTGTAGATATAGCTCCAAGTAAAAAAATACATTTTAAAAAAAGGTGTGGGCATGAGTGAATAAAGCAGTGAACTTGATGTCCAACCTTGTTTATGAATATGTTCAAGGATGAGGTGAAAAGGAGAAAAAGAGATGCAGCGAGGGCTGATAAGGACAAGGCACTGGGCACATACTGTGATAATGGCCAGCGAGTTCAGATCCACGCATCATAGCATCCACCACTGATAGGGCCAGTGTGACATGCTGGCATGAAACAAAAGACATTAACATCGGCGGAGAATGTTTTCATTTTTCATCACAGTGTGAATTGCAGTGCCTCAGAATACCATTGTTTTATGGCAACAAATCTTTCAAGTCCTCCATTTTGCATGTGAAAGAAATGTAAATGGAGCAGTTAAGCCAGGGAAAACTTCAAGACGAGACTCGGCCAACAGCTCATTAGTCTGACGGTTTGAGCACACCACAGGTGCTGTGGTGTCCTGGCTAACGAGGTAAGCAATGGTCATTAAAGATTCTCTCGCACTTATTGGTGACACACAGCCGTTAACCTTCGTCACCTCTGCGGATTTTAAGAGAGTTTGACTATGAAAGTTACAAATGTTTTTTTGACCTTGCCGTGCTCTTTTCTAATGAAACCATTAGAAGGTAGACATGCAATTAGACTTCGGTTCCTTCAGAAATAAAGTTTACTTCAACATTACAGGGTCTTCTGTGAGAATTAGTAAAGAGAAAGAAACTGTTTATTAACATGCTTTTTCCTGATCTGATTCCAAGATGTCAGCGGAGACATATTGCTGTTTACTTCTGGTATTAATAACAGTGCTACAGGTAATTCATTACAACAAATGTACACTACCTGAAAAACGTCTTTTTTAATAATAACTTGATAATAATAATAACTTTCATAATAATTTGACTTCTAGTTGATCATTTGGAAAAGTAGCAGAAGGTAAATTTTTCAGATGAATCATCTGTTGAACTACATCCAAATCATCACAAATACTGCAGAAGACTTACTGGAACCTACATGGACCCAAGATTCTCACAGAAATCAGTGGGTTACATTTGGGGTTACATTCAGCATGGGGATGTGCAAAAGATCTGCAGAATGGATGGCAACAATGGAGGGCATATTCTTCAACAGCGCTCCTCATATTTCAGCCTCCACATCAAAGTTCATGAAAGCAAAGAAGATGGTGCTCCAGGATTGGCCAGCGCTGTCACCAGACATGAACATTGAGCATGTCTGGGGTAAGATGAAGGAGGAGGGATTGAAGATAAATCCAAAGAATCTTGATTAAATCTGGGACTCCTGCAAGAACAATTTCTTTGCCATTCCAGATGACTTTATTAATAAGTGACAAAGCTTTTGTGTCAGCAAAGTTAGATCTTACTGCCTTAATTAAATAATTAAAAATCAAGGCATGATCAAATTTTATTTATGTATAATAAGCGTAATCTAGAGGGCTTTGCTTTTCATTTTAGCCACTTCTGATACTAAATGATCAAATAGAAGTCAAGATATTATTTGTTGTTCCCTAGACTTGGATAGACGACAAGACATTTGTCAGATTATATTATTATGTGTGTGTTGTATGTACTCTATAAGTTTTATTACTATACTTAAAGCTAACACTTTAGTTTAAGTATCAACTCCACCTTTTAACTACTGACTCATTACCTCTTTAATATGATGCTGGGTGATTAATAGTACTTAAAGCATGATCTTATTCTACATCTTTAATTCGAGCCAATACCTAAACCCAACTACTACCTTACTAGCTTTAAATGAGCAGCAGACTAGTAATTTGTTGAGCTAAAAGCATTCCCTCCGTTCACTCACCACAAGCGAATAATAAAAAACATTTAAGAAAAAGTTAAATATGTAACAACTTTCTTTACAAAATGATTTGGGACACAATATATATGGTTTGGGATGAAATTATATTGGATAAAATGTAGCTTAAATACGGGACTGATATCATTCCAAACTCTTCAGCATCATCACTGTGCCATTGTTGTTGTTTTGAAAGTGTGGCCCCTAGAGTCAGAAACCTACATACTGAGGCTTTAACATTGCTTTAGTTAAAAAGTACTAACACAATTAGTTGTTTAATGCATCACTTTGTTTAAAAAGTAACCAAGGAACACTTTTAGTTAATTTTTAAGATGGAAGATTGAATTACTTTTTCAAAGTAACTTTCTCCAACAATGGGTATTATCATGCATTTAAATTTGTCTCCTCTACCTGTTTTCAAAATTCATTCTGCACTTTGCAGGAGATCTCTTTTTAAAATGAAACGAATGAACAAAAATGCCTCTTAAAACCAAGAGCAAACAGGACCAAATAGATGATAAAGACAAAGTGGTCACCCAAGTGTACTCGAAGGATTTTAATACTACTGTATACAGAATTTAAAAAGCATACATTTCTTATCAGCAAATTGGACAAAACTGCTGAATGTGAAAATGCCACTGAAACTGCTATGAAAACAGTATGCAAATATGCATTTCTGAATTCAGAAAATTAGTAATTCAGAATTAGGCCCAATCCCAATTCTACCCCTTAGCCCTTCCCCTTACTCCTACCCCTCGTTTTGCGCGTTCACATCAAGGGGTAGGGGTGTCCCAATTCTCTTTAGCTTGAAGGGGTAAGGCTAAGTGCAAGGGGTATACACCCCTTCGAACGAAGATTTTTCAGGACCACACTTAAAACGGAGGGGTAAGAAATTTTCCCAGAATGCACCTGCCTCAGCGGCAGGATAGCTGAACCCAGGATAGATCCACAAATTAGTATTTTTTGTCATTATTACGAATTTTTATGACAAACGAACATTATTATATTACATTATACAAACATTATTAATATTGTTTCAATATATTCATAACCGCGTTATGAAAAAAAAACACACAAAAAAAAACAAACGCTAAATTTCACGATATATAATCCAGTAATGTTTAGTGTCTGGAAATGAGCTTTTACAGTGTCTGCTATAATGTTAATGATGTTTTCGTGTGTTTACATAGATCAGTATGGCCACGAAGTAAACACACAGTACAGTTTCGATCTTATTGCCACATTAGATCATTACGATAACATAATATACGCCTTCAGTGATTTCCTGAAGATAATGACCAAAAAATAACACCACTGGAATAACTACAGCAGTCGTGATCATCTGATCTCATATGAAGCAAGAGATCGCAATGACGTATGATGACGTGTGCAGGTGTTGAAGTGCTGTTCCAATTCTTAGGGGTAAGTTTTGAAGCCCTTCCCCTTAACCCTCGGTTGTAAGGGCCAAGGGGTAGGGGTACAAACATAGAATTGGGATTGGGCCTAATATATCACATTAATAAATACATTTATACTATACAGTGAAAGAAAAAAAAAAACAGTATGTGAAAAAGAGTGTGTCTTGATCACTGAATTAGGAGTATTCATAAAAAAAGATCCATAGTATACAGCAGGGATTCCCATACTGTACTTTTCAGCCCGCAACCTTCAAAATAACAATGCCAGTGATTTGCGACGAACAATATACTAAGAGGTTGTTATAAAAATACAAACCATGCAAAAGCAAAATGGCTCAAACACACCAACAGGCTCAAGTCTATTCTTCATTTAATTTTGAAGAACACCACTCAGAGATCATCCTCCATGTTTATTTGTGGCCTGTATTTAATTTTAATGTATGTGAATGTCATAAAGGTGTCAGAAATACAATGGGGGGAAAAGTCTGTTGTTTTATAACTATTAACTACGACTTTTTATCTTCTGTAGTATAAGGACAAAATATGCTCATCCTAATAGACTTTTGGACCCTTCCTCATCATCCTGCAACCCCCACTTTGGGAACCACTGGTATACAGTACAGTATAGTATTTCCAGCATTATTCTAAAGTGTGCATGAAATGGGCACTTTATAATTCACAAGGCACAGCCAAGAATTTGTGAATGGCAGTGAAGCAGCAAAACTATTAGGTCACATGACATTAGGAAAAAATGATGAATGTAGTACATCCAGTTTACATTCATGCATACTATTTTGGGCAAACAAGTTTAACGGTGGATAAATAATTATGTAATCAAATGAAATAACTACTTGGAGAGTACTCAAGCCCCTATGAACTTGTTGTTTTTAGAGAAAGTATTAATCACAAGAAGACTCTAGATTATTCTTGTTTCATCTATGGGAAAATAGCTGCAAACAGGTTACAAATGACACGAGGAGGGAGTATATATATGACAAAACTTTCATTTTGGGGGTGAACTATTCTCCTAAATGTGATTAATACTATTTTCCATCATTACTAGCAACACATTTATCCAGTAGCTGTTGCCAAAAAGTCACTTAAATATAAAAAACACCAAATGCCAAACCAGTATCCATAATGAAAATGAAACTTAAGATGAAAAGCAATCTAACTTAAATCACTGCATAGTGCCATACAGGGAAAATAAGTAATTTAGTCTCTCTACTCCATTTAATGAAGATTAAAGCTATTTTTTTTCATTCTTAAAAAGACTCCTTAATGCAGTCCGCAGAGTAAATCCAAATTAGCAGACTAAAAGCAAACGTTTTTCTTCAGCATCAGAAAAACAAATGGTCTTTACAAATGTGTTGTTTTACGATAAACTAAAAAAGACCAGCACCGTTCCTCCCTTCACATTCTGCTCAAGCACTATCATTGCTTAGTTGAAGCAATAACACGTCTCGCTCGCAGAGTTCTCCGCTTTGTGCTGATACGCTCAAAAATAATATCATTAGGCTCTCCCTCCTCACCACCACACACACTGCATTAAAAGAAACTAGCTCTAGCCAACTGTGTCTGAGGCAAACCAAGCCAAGCTTTTCATGTTACTTGATATATTGGAAACTGGTTGTATCACATTAAATAGTTGATTGCAAACAAAACCAGTCAAAATCAAACATATAGCCATTAACATGAGTGCATTTCAGTCATTTTCACAAGGGTAAAGATCGATGACACCAGCAAATTGACAATTTTCAATAATTTACAAATAGTGTGGTCATACAAGTTCATATAGAAACTTGATAAAATTCATTTTGAACAATTGGTAATCTTAAAATAACTATTACATTAAACAGGTTCTTTCATATTTTATCATGGCAAAGTATTGAAATAAAACAAAAAGTCACTAGACTAACAGCTGATTGGCTTTTGAAATACGTGTGGTCCACCCAAAAGAACTGGATGAAAAAATTAAATTGAATGGGTGGAGGTTTAGCTGACTAAATGATGGGATTGTCCTGCTTAATGTGTATCATTAGAAAGAAGACTTTCATTTTCACTAGAAAGTCCAGTTATGACATTTATTTATTACATTACAAGGTAAATATTTTACAGTGAAATATATGCATGCAATAATTGCTTACATATTACATAACATGCATTTAGAAAATGGGATGGGATGGATTTTCAAATCAAAAGCTAAAAATAATAACTAGAAAACTGCATTAGTAAATAAACTGTTCTTTTGAGATCCGGTTCTCTTCATGCTTTTCAAATCACACTGAACATTTCTGTTTATGAATTGTGCTCAACTAAGTGGACAGATTATATTCGACTTTCGATGTTTGTATATGTATGTATATAATGATGTTTAATAAATAACAAAGTTAAAAAAAATCTAAAATCTTAAACATGGAAATAGTTTTTAAAGTAATAGTTTAATATGTTGACTTTGTTTTCCATAAGGAGATGTGACAGCCACACTTTCACTGTACTGTACAGAAATTTCCGATGACTAAAGCTGTCATTCATGCTCATTCACACTAAAATCTTCTTTGTCGTGGGAGTTTGCATCATAAGGTAAATAAATTACATAATTTTCGAGGTTTGAGAGAAGTATACCTTTAAGTAGGCTATTTGTCTACGATGGTCAGTGCTGTCTGTATAGTCCACACACAGGGGACTCCGTCTGTGTCCTGTCATTTCCAAGAATTAGGAAAGAGCGTCAGATTCCTGCGGCGTGTGGTTTGCAGTGTTACTCTAATGTAGCTAAACGTTATTCTTGGCTGACCGTGGGGACAAAACCATGAGGTGAAAATGTGAGCTCGCGCCACATTTCTCAACTTGTTTGAACAGCCAGGACAGCTTATTTGACTCATATTGTGCCGCATCGTTAGCAGGAAGTCAATCTTCATATGAAAAGTGTACGCGAATTCCACTTAATTCCTGCAAAACGCCTCGTCAAAGTTGTACTAATAGACTTCATAAAATATGACATACAAAAATATGATATACAGTCTACTCATTTATTCGCCAACAAAATAAATCTTTTATATTAATCAACACACACGCGCGCATTAATATAAAACAATCTAAACCGTACCTGACACAAATGTTGGCGTTGTTGTAGTCGTTTACTCTTCAGAGCAGCGTGTCGTTGTCCGCATCCCATTGCCTGTCAAACGGAATCGCTGCTGACGCCTCTCTCGGCGTTATTTGGACGCTCGCGAGCCAACAGGGCTTCCCCTCCTGCTTGTCAAACTGGAAGCGCAATCATGCGTTCAGCTGATCGGCGCAACAACAACAGGCACAGTGTCGCGCAACGCAAACAGTTCACACCGCACCGCCCTGCACGCGACGCCCCGGGGGCCCCGCCCCCTTCCATGATCTGGCAGCTCTCAGCGTGATTAATAATCATGAGGTAGTATCCTTCCCTAGCGCCCATTGGCCGACTAAATACCTTAATTTTTAGCTCCCTCCTCGCTGTCAGCCACTTCGAGGTGACGTCATGGAACATTCCAAAAATTCCTCGTCCCGGTATTTTTCATTTCAAGGGGACACTGCAAAACTTGTGTGCACTGTGCAGATAACAATGACACACAATGTATTTATTATTATTTATTTATTTATTTATTTATATTACTTATACTACACATACTCTCTGTATACACACAAATTCATGAGACTTTGAGTCACACAAGTTTGACTCTGTTGTGTGTATTTT
>CAIGQQ010032566.1:4128084-4149461 GCA_903798035.1 Danio albolineatus
CAAACTGATGGATGGACAGATGGATGAGCAGACAAATAGACAGACACAGATGGATGGATGGATTGATAGATAGACAGACAGACAGACAGATAGATAGATAGACAGACAGATAGAAGGCAAAGAGAGAGAGACAGACAGACAGACAGACAGACCATTTATAAGCTTAAGTATTTAAATAATTTAGAAAAGTACATTATTTTAATATTACAATTGTGTCTGTGTTTGTGTGTATCATCTTGATAATGTGAAACTGTCAAGTCAAAAATCAGTTACATTTAAAAATGATACAGTATAATGTATTAAATTAAATCCTTTTTGCTCATATTTTGTATAGTCATGCTTAAGTTATTAATATTTTAAATGCTTAAATATTTAAAAACGAACATTTATCACATTATGATTTTAATGTGTTTTCCCTACAATAAGAGAGCAAAAAACAAAGATTTAAATACTTATTATAATATACCCAAAACATTTGAATTCTAAAATGGCAGTCAGTTCAATAATGTTGCTTTTTAAGAACTCGATTGTGACAACCCAACCCTTTATACGAGTTTATTGAAATATATACAGCATTAGCACAAATCAAACAACACCAGATCACTAAAACACAGTATATCCACAGAAACCACTCGAAGTAATATTATCAATGTCATGAAAAAGGAAATATATGTTATAAATCAGCAAAGGCACTTCGTCACAGGTCTGAAATAAACCTGCTCGTGTTTGATAAGACGGGTTATCGCAGAAAGGCACATGAAGAATTTACTAATCTTGCATGTTGCTCCTAATAATAAACCCTCATGCTTGTGTTACTTTGGGAGACGTTCAAGCATACTTAATATATACATTACGTACTTCATACTACATAACAGTTTCTTCCAATTTCACAAGAAAAGCACAGCCAATACCGAACGACTCAAGTACAATATTTGGAGTTATGAAACTTGTCAACATTTTGTCACATTTTACTTTCAAAAACGGGGTTTGAAAAATGTAAACTGAACGGTTTGTCATATTTTTCCAGCGTGTTTACAAGAATAGTTACAAATAAACAAACAAAAAAAAAAACTAATAATGTAAAAAAGGAGGGAAACAATTGTGTACCAAGCATCACAGGCAGAAAGACTAATTTTTCAGAAACGTCTACCCATTAAAAAGATCAATTATTAACATATTATGCAGCCCTGAAGTGTTAAATGGATAGTTCAGCCAGAAATGAACATTTGCCGACTCTCACAGGTCATCCATGCTGCATTGAAGGTAATAATATAGTAAATAATGTTTAGTTTATTGCACACTGACTCACTGTTTTACTTCATCAGACCTCAACATACGGTCAAGAGCCATGTTAATTATGCTTTGCTTGTGTGTGTGTGTGTGTGTGTGTTTTTTTAACTATCAACGTGCCGAAAGCCATTATAATTCATAAATACAATTGATTGAGATAATGAACATGCATAGTATGTTGTCATGGGCACTTTAAAATACCTTACATAATCCTTTATTATTATATATTTCTCGTTGTGTTTGTAATGCACTGGTGTTCATCACAGAACCAAAGGCTTAAGATTTAATAGCAGGGTTTCCACTCTTCCATAAACAGCTGATTCAAGGACTTTTTAAAGCACCAATTTCAAATCAAGCAGCTTTGTATTTCACATCATATGTACAGCATATGTAGTGCCATTCCTTACTGTACTTACATTTCACTTACACTTAATATTTACATTAAAATACCAGAGAAATGAGGGTGTTTTGAATGTGTCATTTTCAAAAATTTGGCCCATTTTAAACTGTGATGTTCAAACAACTTTGATTAAATTGGTTGAATTTAATACTGGTACATTGAAAAAAAATATTCAAAGATGATTCCTTAGATTTACAAAACAATAAGCTACTGTAAGTGGTTATAATAATTTATTTGGGCTGAATTTAAACAAACAAATTAAGTTGAACATTACCACATTTAATTTGTTTGTTTAAATTTAACATCTACAAATTGTTTGCAGCAATAACTTTTTTCAGTGTAATATTCAAATGTGGTTTCTGAAATATTGATCAAATGTCCATTATTTGTCATAGTTCTTATACAAAACCTACACTGTAAAAATTTCCATTAATTAACAGGTTGTGTCTTTCATGCTTTACAGATTTTTCTGTTTGGTTATTATGGGGTGTTGATCTCTGCTCGGTCGGCTTCTGATGATCAAAATTCAACTGCGTATTTTATCAAAGTGACTTAAGTTTTTGCTTTTTAAAACAACATACTGTATAATAAATAATATATAGAGAATTAAGTCTGCGAAATAACAGATAATGTACTCATCTTTACAACACCAAACCAGATATATAGTATCACACCATCACACTACTGTATATAGACAGTATATCATATTATTAAAAATGTCGATAAAAGTCACTAATTCAAACTTTTCAACATCAGAAGTTGTTGGAGAAAAGATTACGGTCCCACAGTGCAAATAAAAAGGCTAAATAAATAATAATAACAATAATAATAATAAAAAAAAAATCACAAATTATGGAAAATTTACAGTGTATGTTTGTTTTTAAATACTTTCCAGGTCTTGAATCTATGTTTGAAATTTAAGCACTTTTAACAAGTGCAGAAACCCTGTAAAAGGCTATTTATTAAAACATAAACATTTTACATTGTTAATCTGGCCTATGATGTGCCCAGAATACAGAATACGTTTGTCAAGACTTTACAAAAAGGCTTTATTTCCTAACATTAGTCAACTAAACTAAGCCAACAACGAAGACTACTAAGGCATTTATTGATATTAGCTTATTTTAAATGTATTAGTTCATTTTTGACTTTTTCAAATCTAAAGTTTTACTTAACAGAGCCAAAATAATATTATATTATATGATTATATATTTATAATCCTTTGGTGTTTCATTTGTTGAAACAACATTTACTTAAAACAGCACTGTACACTAAATCAAAACACTAAAATTGTTCTTTCTAATATCATGCATGTTAAAGTAACACTTTTTTGCATCTTAGATGTCAATGTTATGATATCATATGTTATATTGGTTAAAAGCCTCATCAGTTACTTTAACAAGAACCTTTGATACACCATATGCCTACAGTAACACTTTTTGAAACATGGATATTTATTGTAATCCCCAAAGACCACCAAACTATCAGCTAAAAAATATAAGTCAGATTTTGAAAAATATATCACCTACATCTTAGATGACCTTGATTACTAAAAAAATTATTCATTTTTTGGCTAAACTATCCATTTAATTTATATTCAGTTCTAAATATTGCTCCACACTAACGTACCATTACTTAAGCATCCACGAACAGCCAAAACTAAAAGCTTGATATATATAGCAAAGTGTGCTTCAGATGGATTGGCAGCACCATATTCTATTAATTTGGATCAGCGATTAATATTACAGCAAAGTCTGTTGTTAATGGCAGTGTTGGAGAGCCAGGTCAGTGTGTGTGTACAGTATGTGTATATAGCAAATGTACTGGGGAAGGGTGTGTCGGACTGGGCTTATCAGCTCAATACAGACGTTTAAGAGCTCTAATGAGGACATAGAGTGAAGACGGACCCCTGTTTAAGCCCCACAGCCCCCTCTTCCAACAAAAAAAGTGCTTAATCTAAATGAAATTGAATATTTAAGTAGTGTACCTATATTGTACAGAGTAAAGAAGAAGACCCTGATGTTGAAATGCTATTACTGTTAAAAAAAAAGGTTTCCTCTTCAGGTAGAGTAGGTTTCTAGCAGCAGTTTTTTTAATGCATATTTGTATTCGTGGCTTGGACCACATTGTTGATGGTCAGAGGACAGTTTATTTGTTGTATGTGTGGCTATAGGTTTGTGTAGCCTAATACCTGTTGAGTGGTGTGGTTACTTTAATGCAATACAAGAGCTACAAATTTTCACTGATAGCCCTATTGAGTTTGAAATGACAGTGAATCATCCCTTAAGGCCCTGATATACTACACACAATACCGGTACACAAACTAGAGTAACCATTTTGAACAATTCAGGCCAAAAAAAGCTCATTTAGAGTGTTTAAAACAGAAAGCCAAAGCAAATTTTCTGGAAAAGCTTGATCCAGCTGCATTTGAATTCCAATTGGCCACTGGCAATTACATAAAAGGTAGGTGTGGCTCTGAGCATCTTCTGCTAAATCTGTCAAAAACGATCATTCGCAAGTAAAATCAAAGACCAGAGATTCTCACAGAAAGCAATGCCTTTTTAAAATGTTCTATGCAATTAAATTACTTTCACTGAAACAATTGATTGTATGAAGTGATAAATGTGATGTGGCAGGAGTGTTTAACTGCAGAGTTTGTGCAAACATAAAGATCTATATCACCATGATCAGATCTTTTCTTAACTGCGGTCATGTTCTCACCTATGTCATGTTCTCATTTTCTTTGTTCTCAGCAGTGTTGCAAAGCTATTTTAAAGTTGGTTTCATACCTAAGCCAAGATTAACATCGTAGTGAATATATCAGGGCCTTTAAGAAATGGATTATTGAGGGACTCACAACTCAGTGAGCAAAAAAAAAAAAAAAAACTATTTTATTGACTTATCCTTCTTACTGTATGTGGAAACACAGTGGTTGCTTACGTGAGCATCACCTCAGTGCAACAACTTTGTGCATTTTTCTCTGCCATCATTTTATTGGAATAAAGGGATAATTTACCCAAAATTATAATAACAATAGAAGACATTTTGGAGAATTTTTGAAACTATAGTAGGAAAAAAAACAGAATGGAATTCAACAGCTACTGGCTTACGACATTGTTCGCTTTAGCTTAATCCTTCACTTCAGCTAAAGAAAGCCACTTAAATAGATTTGGGACAAGTGTAGGGTGAGTAAATTATGACAATTGTATTCCATTTTGGGTGAACTATCCCTTTAATAAAGCATATAGATCAGTGCTTCCCAACCCTGTTCCTAGAGGCACACCAATAGTAAATATTTTGGAGGTCTAGCTTATCTGACCCATTCATTTCAGTTTTTAGAGTCTCTTCTAATCTTCAGATGAGATTATTTAGGTGTGTTTGATTAGAAAGAGGATGAAAATGTGCACTCCTGGTGTGCCTTCAGGAAGAGGGTTGTGAAACACTGATATAGATACTACTTGAAATGTTAAAAGAAATGTGTAATTGTTACTTTAAAGAAATGATTATCTTATAAACAATTACAAGTGCATCAAGTGTCAAGACAAGCTCAGACTGGAAATCTAATGATAAATGGCAACTTTTACAGTCGTTAATGTCACGTGTCAAATTACCAAACGATTAAAACAGACATTAGTGTCATTTCTGCATTTCGTTTTTAAATACATGTCATGGCATCATATACTTCTGTTTCTGTCCATGCAATTTGTTTAAATGTACCTACCAGACCTAAGATTAGTCACTAATGGTCTGTTTTAGATTTGAATTGATTTCGATCATGCCATTTAATGGTTTGTGGAGATTGTACCATTTCTTACACAACTCAAACATGGGTATTTGGAACAGGTGAGATAGGGTCTCACCCACTCAGGCTTAGCTGAAGTCTCGATTTGAGAAAATGACAGGAGCCACAAGTGTCCACAGGTAGAGCCCCAAACCCAGCCAGCTGGAGCAGATCTTTACCCACACCGCAGGCATCGTGCTCTGCATGGCCTGAGTAGTTGTGTCGGGCCTGAAGATAGATATGAGAAAAAAGGCAGAACAAAATAACAACATTTAGACCGGCTGTTTTAACATTTCTTTTAAAACAACTGATTTAAGTACAGCTCACACTGTGTGATTTTTTTATAATCCTAAATTACTGTAGCATGTCAGACTTCAAGAGCATAACTCTCATGTCACACTATAAGATCTCAGTTGTCATTATGTCAGACTGAATGACAATCAAGATGTGCTAAACGGGAACATGCAAGAAAACTCACCTGTATGAGTTTGGCGTCATCCATCAATGACACTTTCAGTATCCTGCATTCTGACACAATACCTCACGGCAAACATGAACAAACTGTAGCAGTAATTTTGCTCATAGCATGCCTCAATAATAAAACCAGAAAACAAACCAAACTGTTTTGACATTTTCCTTGTAGGTTTTAAGTTGTCCTGCTGATTGCGCAATCAGAGTCTGGGCTCCTATTGGTTCTGGGTAGCTCGTAACTTAAGTCACAATGCAGGAAAACAATTCTGACACTGCCAGAACTTCATTGGAGAGAATATTTGATCACAATGGCCATTAAGCGTCTGTCGGTGAACATGTCAAACCAACGATCAACAGATTATAGCCTAGAATTACAGGAATCTTCCAAAATTTCCCAAATTTGTCTCAGACAAAATGGCTGAAATCACACAGTGTGAGCAGGGCTTTATGGCCCGTTTCCACTGAGTGGTACGGTACGGTTCGGTACACTTTTAAGGCCGTTTCCACTGTCTAAAACCGTAATGAACCGAACCACTTTTTAGTTACCCTTTGCAAAGGGTCCCAAGCGTACCAAAGCGTGCTGTAAGGCGGAGCTAGACGCGCAGCTGAACGCCATTGGCTTACAGAGATACATCATTTGCTTGCGCAACAAGCCAGAATGACAACAAAAGACCCGCCATGTTTAATACACAGCCGAGAGACAATGCTCCGAAATAATATCAGCATATAATAACGAGCCATGGTCGACCCGAGCTCAAACAAACCTTGTCGTCGTCTTGAACGGCCACAAAGCCGAGAGAAGAGCAGATTCTTATGGGTTACGAGCCCATAAGCGCGAGCGCGTGAGGTTTCACTTGTCTCCTGTGCTCGCATGTGTGTCAATGTTTGAAATAACAAAGATCTTAACCTGGACTATTATAAACTTGGAATGACAAATTTACTCTCAAACGAGAGAATAATGACGGAGAGGCTACATGTACTGGTGAAGATTAAAGATTCAGATGAGAGGTTTGCACAGACGGGGCTCTATTTCGTATTGTTTTTGAACCTAAATAAGGCATACATGTCTGCTGTGTGTAGTTTTTCTGTAATTTGGTAACATCGGAGACTGTGTGGGGCTGTATGTGTTCATATATGCTGCATTTCTTTATTTATTTGATATAATCGCGGACCGTAGGCTATTTCGCATCATTGATCTGCAGTTATAATCAGATCATGTTCAGTCAGTAATGACATTTTTACACCAGTGTTTATGTGTATAATAAAGCCTCTGTTTTGTGAGAAGTGCTTCTCGTATGATTTGTGAACGACCCATAAAGCTTTACTGTAGACATTTCCTCCAGCGAAAATGACATCGACAAACTTTGTCGTACACCATGCCCACCAAAAGAGTACCCTTTTGCAGTGGAAACACAAGCCTGATAAAGGTGACCCGTACCGACCCGTACTGTACCCTACTGTACCACTTAGTGGAAACGGGCCATTAGATAACCAGACCATTAGAAGAGAGTACAACTCTTTGCAGTATTTTCAATTCTTGCCAAACTGTGATGGATGATTTAATCGTAATAATGTGATAAGAAATCTCTTTGAATATCCTTTGTTTTGAACACTTTTTCAAGCTGGAATCAAGGCAGAATATCATGTGATGTCTAATTCCCAAGGCACTTATAATCAAACAGAACCAACTTCTAAGCAGTAAGAGAAATATACAAAATATGCATAGCTGGGGGCCTCGTGGATCAGGATTGAGAACCGCTGATTTAGACTACAGTTATATTCTATTCCTTGTAATTGCACGAATAAATGACCAGTACAGGCCTGTATAGTTATGGATGAAATATTATAATAATTTTCATTTGAATCATTTTCATCTCTTTAAACTATGACAGGAGAAAGCAGTGGAAAATGCATGGCCTTAGTTGTTTTTTGAGGTCTGGAAAAATAAAATAAAATAAAAAATAAACAAAACAAATTTACACCTCAATCATGGTATATTCATCATAACAATATAAAAGACAGTGCAGGTCTCAAAATTTCTTCCCATTTCTTCAAGATTTGTTCCACATAACTTGCACAATCATTGCACTGATATCTAATTTTGCACTTAATATAGCACATAATTGTTTCCCTATACTGCACATACCCATTTGTAAACGTACATATCCACTACACATTTGTAAATGTATGATATACATACATATCTATTTGTAAATCCAGTTTATAGCAAATACCAACCTGCATAATATGTTCAAATCTATTTGCATATTCCTGGTTATTACCAGCAACCTGTACAATATGTTCATCTATATAAAAAACTCTGATTATAGTTATTACAATTCGTACATTATGTTAACAGTACATCCATTTGTAAATATTACCAATAGTTTTCTACAAGTGGACTCATACTTGTATCCTGCACTGCTGCTGCACTCCTGGTTAGACCTAAACTGCATTTTGTTGCCTTGTACTTGAACATATGTAAAGACTAATTTTCATGTTTTATTTCCAAGAACACTGTTGTACAGCAAAAATATCAAAATGTATACATGACTTTGTTCACCTATGTCTTCCTCATCAGGTTAAGGTGTGCCTTTTACTATGAGCAAGTTACACAACACTTCTGCATTGTGCTACAGACTCCAATAGCAATACGGCATATCACCAATAGTAAACCTGCTGCGAACGAGAGGAGGGTTTTTTTGCGCCCTAAAGTATTCTCTAAACTTTGTATGATTATGGTTAAACCACTGAAATCATGAAATGCTTTGACAATGTTTTTGTTTTCATTAATGGAATCTCAGGAATCTCCATTATTGTCAATGGAGGATGAAAGAGCTCTTGGATTACATCTAAATTATCTTCATCAAGGATAACCGAAGGCCTTAGGGGATTGGAACAACGTGAGGGTGAATAATTAATAACATAATTTTTCGATAAACTAGTCCTTTAAAGTATGACAGGAGAAAGTAGTTTATTTTTTTTTAGTTCAAAATAAAGTACAACAACATACACTTACTTGTACCAGTTAGTGAGAGTCATCATGATGTAGAGAGAGGCCAGGAGGAGGTGGAAGTGGAAGAAGGAGTAGTTGTATGTGACGCCGTCTTCTTCATTATCCACAACCCGCCGCAGACCGTCTTCACCCACCTCCTCTCCTCCAACACCGCCTTTTCCCTCTTCTGTCTGCATCAGCCTGTTCACCTGAGCATTACTGGACGAGCGGATGCTGAAGAGAGAGAAGACGACACGTGGACACCAGCATGACACTGATGTTTGCTTCTCTCACATTCATATTTAATTAACCATGAGTGGGGATTGGGGAATAGAGTATACCGATGGAGAGTGGTAGAGAGATTGTTTTACTGATTTGGTGCATTTCAAATTTAGTTACGCTTGCCAGTGGTAGATGGATTGAGTAAATTTACCTTTATTTATCTTGTGTTATATGCTACGTTTATTTAATAATAATAATAATAATAATAACAACAACAATAATAATAACAATAATAATACAGAACAGTATTTTTGCATGTTAGAATATTTTTTGATTATGTCAAAATTGGCATTGAAGACAGTTTACTTCAAATGTAATGTTTGCCATCAAAGGAATAATAATAATAATAATAATAATAATAATAATAATAATAATAATAATAATTCATTAAAAATTCCTTCCAATATTACTATTTATATATTTTTTATCTAATGAAATAATAATGACATACATATGAGATTACATATAAATGTGTGCATTGACATACATGTGAGTATGATACCTTTTCTAAATTGAAATAACAATCTTGTTATATTTTGAGCTTTTACTGATTTGTTAAATGTATAACATAAAATAGTGCTTACAATCTAAAATTAATTGTGATTAATCGCATCCAAAATTAGTTTGTTTTGATAGAATATGTTTATTATATATACATATTTTTATTATGTATATGTGATAAAACTATACAAAACAACTTTGTTACATAAATATTTTAATTTTAACATTTAAGATATAATTTGTATCATCCACATATATTTTAAATCTAAATATAAATAAACATTCTCAAACATATATGCATGAATGTGTGTATTTATACATACATAATATACACAGTACACACTTAAATTGTAAAAAAAACTCATATTAGCACTTATATAAAACAACAACTGTTCAAAATGACAAAAAGACAATGCTTTAATTTCAGATGTTGAATAGCTCTGATTTTCAAATCAGAACCAATAAAAAGCTTTGTTATTTGATCACCAGTTGTCATTTGTTTGCAAAAGAAAAAATAAACAAACAATCTTTTATTTTATATCTATTTTTATATTATATTTATTTTAACATTTTACACAAACACATACTAAGAAAACCCAGAGAAATACAAGTGATCTCTTCTTTCATGATATAAAAATGGGTTTCTTCCATATATAAATAATTACTTTTCAAAAGATAAAAAAACGGAAGAAAATAAAATTGTTCACTATTTAAAGCCATATATTTTACAATTATAACTTTAAAAATTGTTAAAGTTGAAAGTTATCGTCTAGCTAATAGCTAATATACTTACTTGATGAGGCCATTTTGATTGTTAATTTTGGACCCTGCCTACAGATGCCAACATCTGACACTCTGTATCAATCAATCATGCCCAATGCCCCAGTGGAATTGGCAGTAAATGTCAAAATGTAGTGTGCAATGAATCAGCATGGAAAACTACTGCAGGCGATGTAGAAAATGTGCTTGAATATATTAATCCTGCTAATAACAATGGCTCAATAAAGTAAGCAAAATCGTTTTCTTTTTTGTTTTGCCTAATTTACCTGGCATAAAAGGTGCAGAAGAGAAAGATAACCAATCCCACAATGCCTTGAGCATCCCACCACTGCACCGTCCCGGGTGAGCTTGTGGGAACGGCCTCCGTTGCGCTGATATTGGAAACCAGGCCGAGCAAACTTGGGTTACATTCACGATCTATAGGTGGAGCAGGACAAATGAAAGGATTACAAGTGAACAAATGAAGGCTGTTCTAATATAATTACAGCAATTAATCAGATACTTCACTACAAAAGACTGCAATTAAACAGCTAATCACACACTTAAAGCATATGTAGATTGCTATTGGGTACTTACTACAACCATAACACAATGTAGGGATTTTGAGTTAAATTTTGCACCTGATATTAAAGGGATAGTTCACCCAAAAATGAAAATTGTCATAATTTACTGTACTTCGTTTAAACCTTAATGAGTTTCTTTCTTCAGTTGCGTTCTTCTGAACACAAAAGAAGATATTTCAAAAAAATACTGAGTATTTGTTTTACCTACTACGGAAAGCCAATGGTTACAGGTTTTCAGCTTTCTTCAAAATATCTTATTTTGTGTTAAACAGAAGAAAGAAACTCAAAGGTTTGGAACCACTTGAAGGTGAGTAATTATTTTTTGGTGAACTATCCCTTTAAGATGTGTTTTTGTGGATTTGATCACAAGTAGTTTCAAATGGGCTTATTTTACAATTTTTAGATTATTTTTCAAGTCAAGTCAAGTCAAGCTTTATTGTTATTCCACTACATGTGTGGGCATACAGTGGAACAAAATGTCGTGTCTCACAGGACAAGTGCTACATACTGTAATTAACTATGAATACAAACACAACACTGGACATAAGAGCCATTTTAAAAACCTATGCATAACTAACTTATACTATAAGAGTCTATGTACTTTAAGTATATGTACTCTATGTATATACACTATAAGAGTGTATTTTGATTGCATACATTCCATCTTCCCATCAAAGAAATACAGGAAGAGGTTAAAAGTAGACAAAATAGATGACTTGTGATTTAACCGACCAAAACTCTTTAAGGGATAGTTTACCGAAAAATGTTATTATATCACTACTTACTCACCCTCAAGACTTTCTTCCAGTTGAACACTGAAGTATATATTCTGAACAAAGCTAAAGGCATGCAACAATTGACTTCAATACAACTTGTTTTTCCTACTATGAAAGTCAATGGTTACAGGTTATATGAGAGAATTTACAGCTTTGGGTGAATGATCATTTTAATACCAGGTACTTTCTAGTGGGTAATTTGGCTTTATCTGGCAACAAGCATCAGGAAACTATACAGACTGAGCATCTAGTTTTATTACACCACAAAACTCACCAAAATTGCATCAACCCGAGTAGAAACCAAATGAAAGCTCGTTAAAAAGGGAACAGGTACCAAAGATATTCAGTCAGACCGTACATATTTATTTTAGAGAATTTGTTTTGACTTACTAGGATTGTTGGTCATGGCAGACCAGGTGACGTACATAGTGTACAGAGTAATAATAGAGGATTGAAGCAGTCCAGACTGAGGTGAGGCATCCTGAAAAACACACATAAACAAACATATTCAAATAACCACTCATCAGGTTTGGTCTACCTAGCGATGCTTATATAAAACAATATAAAATGGCTGGCGCAGTACAGAAAGCTTGTGTGTGTTGTGGTAAGCCAGCATTGATATTCCGTATGCAAATAAGGAAACAGAAGTTTCCTTAAAAAGACAAAAGCTGGAGGCTAATGTAAACAGTAGATGACCTTCAGTACAACGGAGAAGCTGTTTTCCTATGCACATTACAAATCAGCATTCATGTCAGGATTCATGTGTCGAGCCAAACATATTTGGGAAAAGCTAGTTAAAGCAGTTTTGACATTTCATAGTTGTTGCCTTATATTCAAGGTCTTAATGCACCTTAAAATGTCATCAGAGGTGTAATCAGAGGTGGATGAAATACTAACAGTATGAAGTACTCAAGTAAAACATGCCCTGATAAAAAAATGACTTATTACTAAAACTTATTTTAAGGACCACTTTTCTGTTTTTTTTGTACTTTACTATTATATGAGTGAACTGTTGCTATGACCAGATCATTTGAATGAGTAAATATTTGATTGCAGACTCACTGTTATTGGGTCATTTGAATAAATTAGTCATTAATTCTGGATTTACTCTGACTGAATCACCTGAATCAGTTAATCACTAAAGGGATAGTTCACCCAAAACTGAACATTCTGTCATCCATTACCCACTCTTCACTTGTTCCAAACCAGTTTGAGTTTCTTTCTTCTGTAGAACGCAAAAGAAGATATTTTGGAAAATGTTGGAAACTGGTAACTATCAACTTTGATAGTATTTGGTTTTCCTACTAGTTACTGGTTTCTTTTGTGTTCAAAAGTTTGGAACCACTTGAGTGCGAGTAAAATTTCAGTTTTGACAGAACCATTCCTTTAAAGTCGCAGTATGTAAGATTTTTACTGCAGTTTAAATTCACCTCTGACGACAGGTTGCCAGATTGACAACACAAACAGGAGCTCACCTAATTCTTACATTTTTTTCTAAGTAATAACCACCTAATATGGATTTGTATGACTGTGAATCTGAGACTCATTTCAGAGGTTGCTGCAGTTCTGCAGAAGTCAGATTTTTGTCTGCAGCTACATAACTTGAAGTAGTTTTCAAGTCTGAAATTAAAAACTGCACATTTGCCACAAATGCAACCCAGAATGCTGAAATATAACAGAGTAAACTGGCAGTGGGCAGGTTATAATGACCCAAACAGAAAGACAGACATTTTGACACAAACACACTTTTTCAAAAGAGAATAACTGACTTTAGCATTGTTTTTCGAATTAACATGTATGTTCACTCAGCATGTTCTTAAATATCTGCAAATATATTATGTTATTTTATGCTTTAGAAAAGTCAAAAACTTGCATACAGCACCTTTAACATAAGAATCACTCTAAACAAACCATTTGCGCTAACAAAAAGTTGTTAACTGGAGTTCTGCTCTAACCAGATCATTTGAATCAGTGAGTCATTGGATCAGAAACAAAAATGACTCCAATAATCACAAAACATATAATGCACTTTACCTGCACTTTTGGCAGAATGGAAACCACAGATATGATGACGCAGAGAATAAGGTTGAAGCTGATGAAGAACTTGTGTTCAGTGCAGTTGTCGGGTTTGGTATAGTATAGGTAGAACAGCACAATCGCAGCAAAGGCCAGGGCGTAATGCAGGATGGTGAAAAACAACAGACCTGCAGGTACAGTAAATAGTCTCATGTTACTCTCTCTCTCTCAAAGAGACACCTGCAAACCTATTATTATGAACAGAATCTACAATACGTACCTGAGAACCAACATTTACTGTTGCCCTCCTCAGCATTTCTCACCCAAACCTCATTCCAGGAGTGGGCAAAGTCAATCAGGAGGATCAGCTGGATCAGGATGAATGCGAAAGAACCCACAATACCAAAGTAGAACCAAACTGTGTTAAAACATGAAGAGAAGTCACGTTTCAGCAGTGTGAATGGCATGTTTAACTTTAAAATAAAATCAAAAGTAAGATTTTTTTTTTCTGTTTTTGAAAAAAGTGCCTTGCTTAAGGTCAGCAATCTTGCATTTATTTAATAAAAATACAAAAACTAAAAATAAACAGTAATACTGTGAAACATGATCACAATTAACATGATCCGTTTTTTTTTAATCGTTTTTATACATTTTAAAATGCAATTTATTTCTATGACTTAAATTTATTTTTATTACTTTAGGCCAGGGGCCAACCTTTCCTCAGCAAAGAGCCATTTCAGATTTTTTAATCTTTCCGCCATCACCATTCATTTCACACCAATCATTTACATGCACGAGGTTACCCTAGAAATTAAAGTAGCTTGCCCTTTATTCAAGTTATTACACAAAGTCACATACGCGCAATGGTCAAAACGTTCTTATTCATTTTGATGTAAAAAATTACAATAAAAAGGAATTGTATTTGTATTTTAAATAGGAAATTGGTTTCTAGTGACAGTTATAATTTTTTTAACTTTAAAATATTATTGAAGGGAGACAGCTGGTGAGCCACATGTGACTCGCGAGCCATTGGTTCCCTACCACTTTAGGCTTTAGGCTATGATTCCGCATGATACTTCAGAATTTATCCCCCCCCCCAAAAAAAATGTTTGCTGCTCTAAAACCTGTTTTTACTATACAATGTTGTTCTTAATTTTTTTGTAACACTAAAAGCCAACCTTCGGATTAAAGTATAAGTGTCTATTAAAATATTACTGATTCCAAACTTTTGAACAGTACTGTAGTGTAGGTGATTATTCTTTTCTAAAAGATGCAGTATGTAAGTTGGACACCCAGTGGTTGAACTAGGTATTGCATTCATGGATCAAAACAAACAAGCGCAGGTTGCCAGATTGAGGACCAACATGATCTGCTGTGTATTACATTAATTATTATAGTCATGTAAATACATGAATTACTAGTATTTACTTGTATGTCATTTGATTTGATTAAAAAAAACAAACAAAAAAAAGCAAGTCCTCTGGTTAAATTGTGATATAAAGAATACTGTTTCCAGGTCTCAGCCTTTTCTCATTTCAATCAAAAAAACTATCCAAATTGTCATTTATGACCACTATTTATTAATAGCACACGTTTAAGCTAATCTTTTATAAACTTATGTTGTACAAAACAGTCTGATCTTACTGAATTCTAGATTCCAATATTTTAATGGCTCATTAAAGATGAATCACTGTCTGGACACCTGAAATTTTACAAAGGAGATTAAGCTTTAGCTTTATGATTTTCAGCAATAAACATTTAGAACAACACGAGGATGAGTATGTTATAGAATTTCGACTTCAGAGGGATTTGTCTCTTTAAGCTAAATTTATATCTACATTTAATAAAACATGCTTCTCTAAAGGACCTGTGTTTTTATACTTCGATTCAGAATGAAGCACGCTAAAGTCAAGAGATACTCATGATCTCTGAACACAACATTCTGCATCTTTAATTCCGCACCAAGAGTATTCTGGCAAGGCAGTAACAATGCGTTCTCACTGCTAATGTAATATGCAATAAAAAAATAATAACATCCAATTGTACTTCTAATACGGTCTTTTCCCATGCATCTCATAACATTCAAAACAGTCATTAAAAAGTAATCGACTTCTTCCCTGAAGGAAACCAGGCATTTTCAAGGCCTCCCTTGAAATTTGACAATGACTTCCCAGAATAACCTCATCATCACTATTGCTGAATTTAGAGCTTAACATCATCGTCATGTTGTCGTTGCTATGCACTTCCCTATGTGATTATATAGAAATGGGAAAAGCTTATTACAGGGATGCTAAAGGAATTATTCAACCAAAATATGCACCGTCATGAAATGTTCCATCCGGGATGAAAAAGGCTCCAACGGTGATGCCAACTAAGATCAGAAACTTGAAGAACCAGAACCTATTGACAAAACAGTCAATGATACAATCGTAATGTATGTTGCAATACCAACAGAATAATAAAAAAACAGTACATAAATCATAAGTCAGACTTACCCACTCTGAACAGCAGCACGAGGGTCTTTGCTGCTTTTCACGCGAATCATGATGGCGAAAAACAAGAAAAAGAAGCAAGCCATAGCAAAGCACATGCGGTAGACTGATTTGTAACCAACAATGACGTCACAGTTAACATGGTTCTCGATGCCTGGAATTGTGGTTCCCCCTTGACAAAAACCAGGAATCTGAAGAGATAATGAAAAAACTAATTAACATTTTGCACTGAAAGCAAACGTGAGGTTGATAAGGACTGAGAATTGGCCCACCTTGCGGAGCTGCGTCTCCATGCCAGGCAAGATCATGATAACAGACACCAGTGTGCCCAGCAGTAGGAAGAAAGAGAAGATCAGCCGGGTGATGGTGGAGTTGTTAGTAGATGGACAACAGCCACAGAGGAGACACGGAGCAGAGCCGCATAAACACGAGGCCTGTAAAACAGAAGGAAGAGAAGTTGCAATTATTTTGCTAGCCATTAAATGCAGGAAGGGCTAAAAAAAAAAAAACAGTAACAACATATAAACCTTTTAAAAGGTCAGCCCATGCCAACTAAATTATTAATTCTCCTAATTATGATCTCATCTTTGATCTAGGTCACATCTCCAACCCCTTATTTAGTAAGATTATTAAGCCTCTTATTCAGAAACCACGACTGGAAGAAAATTAATAAATTGCAGAGTCATTTAGAAATTTCTTTTAAGTTTGAAGTACTACAAAAAGCTATGCTTGCTCCATTATGCTCCTTTCTTTAAAAGAATACTATCTATGAAGAATTTCAGTCGGGTTTCAGGGCTCTGCAATAGGTAACATTACAAAGTGACTTGTTTTAGACTAAATGTTGTACTTAATTTTACACTCATCATGACTGGCATTCGTGGACACATACATTAAAGGTGTAGTTCACCCAAAAATGAAAATGTCCACACCATTTCCTCACACTCAAACTTTTAAAAATGTCTTTATTCTGCTGAACACAAAATGATATTCTGAATAATGTTGAAAAAAGCAGCTACTGACATTAACAGTAGGAAAAGAAATATGGAAGTCAACATTCTTCAGTATATCCTTCTTTGTGTTAAACAGAAGAAAGAAGCTCTAACCGGTTTGGAAGTGGAGAATGAGTAAATGATGACAAATTTTTTCATTTTTGGGTGAACTACCCCTTTAAATTCTAAATGAACAAGGAACTATACAAAATTTAACACTGGGTGTGCTGCATTGGCCTGTTTTAGGCTTTTGCTGTTTTCAGTATGAATGTTGCGACTGACAAATAATATTACAAAAAACGGGATTGGTTTTCACTTTTTTTGCTAATGATATCTAGCCATACATTTGATCAAGATCAAATGAGGTTTAAAAATTTGATTACCAGAGAGAGATTTTCTTCTGATAAAATCTGACAAAACAGAAAGTGTAGCAGGGTTCATACACATTTTTACTACTGAATTTCCATTACTTTTCCAGGACTTTTAAGTAAATTTTCATGACCTAACATTTCATGTAATGTCTACGTACAGTATATGTGGTAATAAGAAAAACAATGCATGTTCAAAGTTATTACAGCACATCAAAAACATGCAACAATCTATTATTTTAAATGAATCTTTACATCTATGTAAAATTAATTTAAAGTTCACACAGCTCCAATAATGTGAGAACATGTGTTTGACCATGGACAGAAAAGAAGGAAAGACAAGTAAACTATATTTAAGTATACAGATATTTGTTAAACTAACTTGTTACAGATATTTGTTTAACTAATTTCCATGACTTTTCTAAAAACTTTGTGGGTTTTTCAGTTTTTCCAAAACTTTTCCAGGCCTGTAAAATGCCATATAAAAACTCCATAACTTATTCAGGTTTTTCATGACAGTATGAACCCTGGCTAACTGAAAATTGTATGCAAAACACAACCTGCATTTAGATGGGTGTTCTACATTCATACACATTGGCATTATATTAGAGAAATGTGTTTTTTTAACAATCATATCTCCTGCTACAAACTTAGAAACACCACATCGCTGAGAAACATGATTTTTCGATGCAGAAAAACTTGTTAACGTATTCAACTCTAGACTGCAATAATGTAATGCAGTACTAGTAGGTGGTTGTCTTGCATCCTCAATAAACAAGCTACAGTCCGTACAAAATACCGTTCATACCAGGCCATGAAAATAGGATCACCCCAATTTTATGCATAACATATAAAATATAAAGAATCACTACTTAATTATAAGCCCCCGAATGGTTCTGTTCCCAAGTATATATTTAACCAGTGTCCTATCAAGTTAGAATCCATAATCATGCTCTTTGACATCACCTCTGGTAGTAGCTAGAATAATATAGGCTACCAAAACAAGTAGAGTCTAGATCTGAAACTCTGGAAAGTCTTTCTGATAATGATCTGGGCCCAGACAAACTCTTTTATTGAAAGCCTGAAGTCTTTTATAACATTACTGTAAATTAATAGAATATCGTAATCTTAGATTGCCTTTTAATGACATTTATGAATGAATACGTACAGACAGAGAAGAAGGAAGAAGGGTTTGTTGATTTCCTTAAGGCAATCACTGCTTAAGACTTTGACCCTCATAAATGCAGTCATGCATTCTGTATAAAGTTAAATTAAGGAAATTCACCAGGACTGTTACTCATACTAGGAATGGTTGGTCAGCTAAACACAAAACGTTGAAGTCCAAGCACTACAAAACATATTATTGTCCCTCAGATTTGACAAAAACTCCACGACTGAACAAGTAACTAGAAATCTAGACTGTTCAGAGATAAGATTAGTGGGACAAATGATAAGTGTTGCAACTGCTGCTTTTACTGTAATCAGTCCTAACTAATGTAAAGTGGCTGGAATATTTTGGCTATGAGTACAGTACCAAACAAGTACTGTAGAGCGTCTGTGAAATGAACAGCAAAAGAAAGTAGGTCAAGCAGCATATCAAGGGTTCCAAATGAAAAACTCAATCTACTGACTGATGAAACTCAAGATGTTTTTTTATAATAGTCATGTGAAAACCTTGATCCTAAAACCAGCATATAAAAGTAGTTCAGCCTGGTAATGTTTAAGCTAGTAGTGTTTCTTGTAACGTCATATTTCATCTTCTTTTTCCAACGAACAACATTAATGTTGGAAATAACGCATTGAATATTACACACACTAGCTATATCAACTATCAGATCTCTGTTTCAGAAATCACCCCAGCTAAACCTTGGAAATAGATCAGAGCTGTTCTTCTATAGACTTCAATTACTAAACCAAACTCATTGTCTAGATTTCTGTTCATGGAAAATGGGCAGGATTACTGCTAAAAGGTGTTACTCTCATTTACGAAATCTAACTGTTAACAACCTGTTTAACCTGCCCGATTATGAGCTAATCATCAAATAAACTACGTCTAAACTTCTACACCCAATGGCAGGAACTTGGACTTGTCTAGACTAATGTTGGTTGCTGTAATGTTTAATCAAATCATTGACATTTGTTATAAATCTACAAAGTGCAAATATGAACAGGATCCTTTCAACGTTCTTCAAAGCCAATTTTTTATTCAAATCGGCATGCATTACGTTTTTACGTTGCATTATATTTAGATATTATATTATATATTCTATTTACATTATTATCTTGTCTTTTCATTCTGCATTTTCTGTCTACTTCCAGATTTAGCGATGATGTCAGATGGTCAGACAGTTTCTATAACATGAACGTTAAGTATCTGCTTTAAAATGTAAATATAAACACACCTCCGTGCCCTGTCGTTTAACAGCAAACAGCTCTTCATAACCACACAATTTCTATTAAAAAATGGGCGTCTGTCAAGTTATTTGTTAATAATACGTTTTCTTAGTCTTATCGTTCAGTATTTTTGTTCCGTTAACTATTTAGCGACGCTGTCTGACAGTAACGTTAGCTCGATTATGTTAGCATGAGAAGAAAAACCGAATACTTACACAGCTCGCAAGAGAGCATAACGCCATACAGGCTCCCATTTTGTACAAAAAATAAATTAACTCTAAATCTTTCGAGGATAAACTGACAATTACAGTATGAGACGTTTCTCCAGTTCTGTTAACTCTTTCCGTGTGTGAAGGTAAATATAAAAATGGCAACTCAGCTAATGTCATAATAAAAGTCCTCAGATTAAAAAAACACATGCTACGTCATTGTAGGCTTTAAAACGCTACAAACTGCCTGTAAAAAAATTTGTAATGTACAACACAAATACGTTTCTAATTCCACAAATAAAATTAATAATTTTGCATTTTTTATTAAACTTATGTAAACAAACATTTAGTTAAATTCAAATGATCATTGTGATGCAAGCACTTAATATAATCTACGCATTCTAAAATAATTATAAAATAAATACATTTCTTGTTTTCCATTAATGTGAGAAATAACATACACATATTCAAAGTACGGACAGTTTTTTCGAAGCGTTGTACTAAATTACTTTTACTTAAAAAAACTTTTATTTTGAAACATATCTCATAGCGTGATTGGTAAACTGCACTCCTCTTAAAACAATTAATTTAATTTAAAATAATAAAATTTACTAATAACTTAATTAAATTAATAATGATGATAGAATTTATCGATTATAAATAGCCTACCAGAAATTTCCACCGATGATATGACAATCTTTTGAAGTAGGCCAGATTTCACAAGCAGAAGTAATTAACCTACATTGGTGTTTACTTATTGTAATAGACATTGGAGTGTAAATGGTATTGAATTTATGAAGGTGTAACACGATGTATTTAGATAAGAATTAAAGATTTATGATCATAAACGAACAGGAGGTGACACAAAGTCTGAGAGGATATCAACAATTGTGAAATAGACCTAACATTACAAATCGTATCTTTCATAATAATCTTGAAATTACCATAATTATTAGTAAAAACAAATTTTAGTGAATAATGTAAGTAATACAAGGTGGGTCACATGATTCATACAGTAATTTATTATTATTATTATTATTATTATTATTATTATTATTATTATTATTATT
>CAIGQQ010032566.1:4152321-4170922 GCA_903798035.1 Danio albolineatus
GTTTTTTTTGCAAGAATGTAGTGCAAATATGCAACTAATTTCTGAAGGCGGGACACATTTGAAAATTTGATTAACTGATTTCTGAGGTGTAAGCTTCTATGCACCAACAGTTGCTTAGCCCTATCTTGAAATCTACTGTATTGCTGTTAATGCTGCGACACACCAAGCTGTATCCGGCCATTGGTGAGCATCTGTCAGACTGGTTTGTTTGGTGGTGTGTTTCACATGTCACCTGTTGTCGGGCACACGCTGGAGGGAGTTTACCCAAGCACTGATTGGCTGTTTAGTTACGAATCGAGGACACGTGCAAGAACAAAAACAGAAGTGATAAAACAACATAAAACCGGCTACTGTTTAATGTATGCAAAGCATATGGATTATGACGTTATTAGACATAATTGCATGAGTGAATCCCCCTGTGGTGACTGAGAATCACTGTGAAAATTGTACGTAAACACTGCTTTGTTTACGGTTTGTATGTGTGCAGCACTAGTTCTGGTTTCCCTTTGTGGAATGACAATACAGACTACTGCCACCTGCAGGTACGGAAAGGTACATCCTCACATGCACGCACAGAACGTACATCCTTTTTTGTTGTTGTTGTTGTTGTTGTTGTGTTCAAGCACATCTTTTTGGGTCAGACGTGAGCCGACAACACAGTTGATTTTTGTTGCTGCTAGTTCTTTCACATAGGCTTAGTTTATACTAGGTTTTAAATGATTAATCACAATCAATTGCATACAAAAGTTTGCATTTACATAATAATTTTGTGCATGCTATGCATACTTATAACGTACTGTATATGTAATAACGCAAATCCATGTGTACAATATATGTATACACATGCCTTTTTATTTTTATTTTATATAACATTTTATATAAATATGAATACATATGTATTTTTTAAGTATATTCATGTAAGTGTGCATTTTTTACAATATATACATAGTAAATATAAAAGGTACAAACTTACATCATGTAAGTACAAACTTAAATTTTTATTAGCAATTATTCACAATTAATAATTAAACTGGGGCCTCACGGTGGCACAGTGGGTAGCACAATCGCCTCACAGCAAAAAGGTCGCTGGTTTGAGCCTTGGCTGGGTCAGTTGGCATTTCTGTGGGGAGTTTGCATGTTCTCCCCATGTTGACATGGGTTTCCTCCGGGTGCTCCAGTTTCCCCCGCAGGTCCAAAGACAAGTGCTATAGGTGAATTGGATAAGCTAAATTGTCCATAGTGTATGTGTGTGAATGAGAGTGTATGGGTGCTTTCAGTGATGGATTGCAGCTGGAAGGGCATCCGCTGCGTAAAACACATGCTAGATAAGTTGGCGGTTCATTCCGCTGTGGTGACCCCAGAATAATAAATTGACTAAGCCGACAAGAAAATGAATGAATGATGAATAATTAAACAGCACTATTCTTATGTATGTTCATCTTTATAATTATTAAAATGACTGAGTCTTAATTTTTTTTTCTAAAATACTTAGCAACTTAATAAAAATTGTATTAAAGAATGGTTTCTGAGATAATAATGGTAATTTTGATTTCATATCAGATGGCAGCTAGAAACTATAAATAAATCGCAAAGACTGGGACTGAAACAAGGTTATTTAAAGGAAATAGTTCATCCAAAACTGAAAATCATCATTTGCTCATCCTCTAAATTTTACAAACTCATAACAAACCTGTTTGACTTTCTCCCTTCTGTTGAACACAAAAGAAGATCATTTGAAGAAAGCTAGAAACCTGTAACCATTGAATTAGTATTTGTTTTTCCTACTACAGAAGTCAATGGTTACAGGTCAGCTTTGTTCAAAATATCTTCTTTTGTGTTCAACAGAAGAAAGAAACTCAAACAGGTTTAGAACTGCCTGAAAGTTGTGCTTTTTGGGTGAACTGTCCCTTTAATCTTAGCTTCCCACAATTTTCAAATGCATTGCCCGTTCAGTCATGTTGTTATGAGTAGATAATATTTGTGATTGTGATCACAATCCAAATCAGAAGCTTAAATGACGTCTTTACAAAGATAGGATTGACCTGAATGAATGCTGATGCAGGTAATCACATTCACGTTGATCACTTTCTCATTATTCTCTGCACAATTCAATAAAGCAACATTCCTTTGGGGCTCAAATATTAAGGTTTTAAATTAGCAACAGAGTCTTGGGTTCAGCTGTTAAACTGTGAACCTGAGATTTAAAACCACCACAGATTTGAAATAGTTTATAATCGAAAAGGATACTTGGAGTTTATTTTTTTTTTATAGGGCTGCACAATATGTTGCAAAATTATCGCTATTGTGATAATAGTATATGCTATATACATATCACAGACGTGTGTGATAATATATTTTACGCATTGGTTGTTTATCTAAATTTGACCAATAGGACCTTACTTTATCTCCATCTCCCCAGTAGTTACTGTTCAGCTATTGGCTGGAGTGGCCCAAAGGTCAACCCAGAGATAAAAATACACAACTAATGGCGGTAGTTGAGACTAGAGGAAAATAACAACAGTCAGAAAATCTGCTTTTCACTCATTCTTAGTGTTCCAAAAGACTAAATGTTTGCACTGACACAGTTTTTTGTGTGTGTCTAAATTAGAATTAGATCAGAATATGTCTTTTACCACTTTATTCATTCATTCATTTTCTTTTCGGCTTAGTCCCTTTATTAATCCGGGGTCGCCACAGCGGAATGAACCACCAACTTATCCAGCATTTGTTTTACGCAGCGGATGCCCTTCCAGCCACAACCCATCTCTGGGAAAACCACTTTATTTTAATATCAGCAAATAAATAAATTATTTAAAAACAGAGCTAATAGAAATACAGTAATATTTGTCTAGTGAAATGTTATATTGTGAAATATTTTTATTGCAATACTCAACAACGTCAGGGGCGCCTCGGTGGCATAGTGAGTAGCATGTTCGCCTCACAGCAAGAAGGTTGCTGGTTCGAGCCTCGGCTGGGTCATTTGGCATTTCTGTGTGGAGTTTGCATGTTCTCCCCGTGGTTGTGTGGGTTTCCTCCGGGTGCTCAGGTTTCCCCCACAGTCCAAAGATATGCGGTACAGGTGACTAGGCAACTAGATATTTTGGTGCCACTTTATATTAAGTGGCCTTCACTAATATGTACTAACACCGAAATTAATAATTCATTACACTGTACTTATTGTGTAAATACATGTTTTTACATTGTGCTTACTTGATTAAACACCTGTTTGCAATTACATCTGTAATTAATTTCTGTAATTACATTTGTAAGTACTCTGTTGACCATCCCTTACACCTTAACCCACCCTTAAACCTACCAATACCACCAAACTTGTCCTTAACCCTACCCCTATCTCAACTCATGAGCACCACAAGTGTTCTTAAATGCATTATGAACACAGTAAGTAGATTGTATTTATTTTTTGATGCATAGTAGTTAAGGACATGTAATATAAAGTGGGACCGATATTTTTTCCCAAATCGCACAGCCCTACTGCAAAGTCTTTATTGTAAAAATAATGCAATAAAATTATTCTTTATTAAACTTCCAATTGGCTCCTATTTGTTACAATCATGCATTTAAACCCTCTCTTACAGATAAAGTTTTTGAGCAATGGATAGACAAAGGAGTTTCCAGTGTTAAAGATTTATACATTAATAATATTTTTGCCTCCTTTTCACAACTTTCTGAGAAATTCAAGCTCCCTCCTTTTCATTTTTTGAGGTACCTTCAGGTCAGAAACTATGTGCGTCTAAATATTCCAGATTTTGATGTTTTGTCTTTAGAAGGTGAATTATTTGATTTGCTCATAAAATCTCCAAATGCTAAGGGCCTAACGTCTTTATTTGTTAATACTTTTAAAAACAAAACAGATTTTTCTTCCCTTCATTTGAAAGTCGCTTGGGAAGAAGACCTAGGGATTTTAATTTCTGACACTGATTGGGATCAATGCCTTTTATCTGTTTTTTCATGTTCAATAAATTCTAGACACAACCTTATTCAGTACAAAGTATTACACAGACTTCACTATTCTAAAACTAAGCTTAATCAATTCTACCCCTCGGTTTTCCCCACATGTGACAAGTGTAAAGCTGCTGATGGTACTTTAGCACATCTTTTTTGGTCCTGTTTTAAAATTCAGATCTTTTGGTCAGACATATTTCAGTTTTTTGCAAAAGTTTATGACTGTGTTCTACTCCCTGACCCAATGGTAGCAATTTTTGGCTGGTCAGACTATCTGGAAACTCTTAACCGAAACGTACGGTTACCTGTTCAGTATGGCATGATCATAGCTAAAAAAAATATCCTTTGCTTCTGGAAGAAAAATGTCAGGCCTCTTTTTTCTGACTGGCTTCTTGGACTCACCTCCACTTTACCTTTGGAAAGAATTAGATATACCACTTTTGGGAACTCTGCAAAATTTGATAAAATGTGGGATCCTGTCTTTTTTTTCTAAAGCACCATAAAGACTAATAATGTTGTTTAATTTCTGAAGATTTGTAAGTGTTTTATTTTTTCTCTCTCTCTCTTTAGATCCATTGCTGTGTCTTTTTGTAGATCATATATGTCTTGTATGTCGCCATTTTGTCTTTTTTCATGTTTTATTTTACATTTTGCACAGATTATTGTATCATGATGGGTTTGTCTGTCTGTTCTTTGTTTTTCTATGTCTGCAAACATTACAATAAAAAAAAATATTCAAACTTCCAGTTGGCAAAGGGTCTTGTGCCTGAATACTTTAATCTCTCTCAGGCCTTAAAAACATGCAAACTATAAAATTTCACTCCGTTGTGGTTAAACTCGGCAGTGACTCCACAAATCTTGTGTTCTGAACTGTGACTTTTGCTCAAATATAATCCTAACTCAACATTGCATCTAAGCAATGTGATTATTGCGAATGCATACATTGTGATATTGATGCTGAAACGATATAGTGCAGCCCGAATAACTATATTTGGATTGACACCGTGAAGCCACCAATAACATGGAACCTGCTGCTGCTGCCGCTTTAGGTTTCCCCAAAGGAAAACACAATGGAAATTCCCAACGGAAAATGCAAATGCTTTTGTGTGCACAAGATCCTTCAAAGACAAGAGGAGTCGGGAAAATCCATTGCACTAATTAAAGAGTTGCCATGTTCTAAAGTGCATTTTATGAGTCCATATCTATGTGTGAGGTTTGAAATCAGAAGACTTATAGTGACATCTACTGTAGTTTAGTTAGAGATTAAGCAAGTATGGATTGGGGAGAAGTTTAAATAAAGAGAGCTTTAAATAAATGATAATAAATAAGGGTTGGATGGGAGGTGGATCCACTCTGGTGCCGTCTCTCATCCGTAATCCTCCTGCTTCATACAATATGGATTATAAAACTACAAGAGCCACAGCTAGTCAGGCTCCCTGCCAGGAGACAGATAAACAGAACGAGAGGGAGAAAGAACGAGAGAGATAGACGCTGTTTTTAGTTAGCCAAGCTGTGCTTTTACCTGTTAATGGTATTTAATAGCTGGAGAAGAGATCTTGAGGATCAGGTGCTGCCTGAGAGAGCCTCGAATAACCTTTCCATATTTTACAGGATTAGTAGGCAGTAAAAGAAAGCCCATATGCCACCGTGATTTAAGGATGTTGTGTGCCATTGGCAAGGTCTTGCTGTGTGGTTAGGGATAGTTCACTCAAAAATAAACAATTGCAGTTAATATGCTCAGCTTTAAGCTGTGTTAGTTGTAAGCTGTGAAATTATAATAAAGTTTTGCAGATGTTAGTATTAGGCATGGGATGATAATAGTTTTTAAGGTACACTGCGGTTTGGAAAAATCAAGGTTTTAAAACTGTCTGAATTTTCTGCTATACCGTTCCTAAGGTATGTATAAGATGTTTTATTGCCATTTTTTTTGTAGTTTTTTAGGACAACCGTATGTCCAGCAGAAAAGATATCCAAAGATGCTGTTGTAAATTGTAAAGACATCAGTGTTTTTGAAACTAATAAAGACAGCAAGGATTCATTTGTCAATGATTCACTTGAATTATTTAGTTTGACATGTTTACTGTCCCAAAATATTTGAAATATTTCTCAAAATAAAATATATTGTGTTCAAAGAGGAAAAATGTTTTTGTTTTTTACCATAGAATATTTTTTTTTAGAGCAGTAATCACAATTCTGTGAAACCGTGATATTTTTTTTATCCAAGGTTATCATATTGTCAGAATCTTATACCGGCCCGTGCCTACTTAGAATCAGTATATGCTAGTTTTACAGATATCTATAAGCCAGTGTGTGGTGAAACTAAAGTGAAAATTTGCGTTTAGAAGATATAAACCTGATATAAACATCCAAAGCTAGCAGTCTGTCACTTCTGCCTAAATGGATAAACATGCTTTTTGCACGTCACCTCATACTTTCGTTTCTCATCAAATCTTGACCAATCAAGTGCTCTCTATCTGACATGTCCCGTCCCCTTCAAGGTGTTTTTCATTTGATGCGCTTTCATTTGAGCAATCGAACCTAATAATAATAATAAACCTTTACGTGATCAAAAATCATGATCGCAATATATATATATTTCCATTTTAAAAATAATATCCATCCATGCCTAATATCCGATGGCCAGAAAGGGATTTTTTTTTATAAACTGTTAAAGTATTGGTGTCTGTAATGCAGCAAGTCCAGTGTCACGTAGATAAGAAATAGAGACAACAAAGAGGATCCAAATGCAAGTGTTTTTTAATGACCAAAGGCCATAAATCAAAAAGGTGCAGGAGTTCAAACAAAAATAACAATGTGGTAGCAGGGTGTAAATAATGTTCCAGAGAAGCCAGAGAGCATCCACTAGAATCCTGACAAGACACAGACAGACCATGAACAAACAATAACATACTGACAACCAAGAAAGGCACTGGCGCTAATATATAGTAGCAACAGAATAGGAACCAGCTGGGGCTGATTAGATCAGCTAATCGGCATACGTAATAACACATGATCACAACAACAACACAGAAGGAGCGCATGGCTCCGCAAACGTGACATCCATCACTGTTGTGTGCATGATGATTTTATATAAAATTCACTTTAATGTGCGATATGACTAAAAAGTGGTCATAAACAAATATTTTCTCAATTCAAATGAGTAGCGGCTTGGACTCGGATTGGAAGCGGATTACGTCAAACATCGAATATAAATGCACATTTTAAAGCACTTTATGGGACTTTTACATCTATATTATATATAGTCATAATCAGCTTAAAAAATAATACATTTACAAAACAATATTCATTAATGCAACGAACAGTTTACATTTTTCAAATCCAATTTGTAACTTCAAAACATGATTCAAAAATATGCAAATATACATAATTTCCCCAAATGCTCAAACAAATGCTTCTTACCTTAAAGAAGTGTAAAATATGTCAAAAAGTCATTGGATGATGTTTTACGTATTTATGGATCATTCGATCTGCATTTGCAAATTGTCCCATGTGCGTGGACTGCTTTAAATTTGTATGCAGCGATTTCATAAACAGCTTATTTTTTTGGGATAATGTGCTGTTTAGCCAATCACAGTGAGTTTTAAGTTGACCCAGCGAAATACTCCTCACTGAATTGACTCAAGAAGCTTAGTGTTCAATTATTATGTCCTTAATACTCAACACCTCTTAGCCAGCAACAGGAATTATGAATTATGGATGGTTATTCTTTCATAACCATCTTTGGTGTCTTTGTAGTAAAAAGCAAGTTGATTGTCATACGTAGCTTACAGTGTTACAGATCAAATGAGACCATGAACTGAATAAAATCTAAACAAAGAAGTCGAGCGTTTTGACGTTCTGCATATGCTGTCTGTCAATCAGTCACAATAGTTACTTCTTCGTTCGACTGACGGAGAATTTAGCCAATGACTGCATGATTCTTTCCACATATGGATTCTATTGGACAGTTGTTGTTTTATTGCACTCTTAGCGCTCAGACTAACTCAGTGACCTGTCAACCATACATTTTAAAGGGTACTCTTTTGTTTTAGTACTTGATTACTTCACCTGATTAATTTCTACAAAATTATGATTTATTTTGTTTGCATGAAGTAACAGCTACCTGGATACCTGCTGATTCTTAATGTGCTGTTATGTAACATTTTACTTCATAAGGCCTAAGTGCATAATCATGAGCCATAGTTTTATTACTTGAAACTACGATTTCAGTTAACTATCTGATATTTTACTGAATAAAAAAAGTCTTCTACATATTCAATCTCAAAATAAAATTTTAGTGTCTTCATGTAATGTAAATCTATGATACGCTTTACCATCCATCAGGTATTTAGGAAATTTATAAAATATGCTTTCTTCAAAAACAGTATGATTTGTTAAAGGGATGAGTAGATTAATTCAGTCCTTTCAAAGCTCCCATCTGCACAACACATCTAAAAACAAAATAGTAGAAAGATCAAACTGTTTAAAAAAAAAAAGAAAAAGTTATTTCTTGTAAAAAATATACTTTAATTGTTTAATACATTTTTTTACAACGCATAAAAAAAATAATTGTGATTTTCAGAAGGGTAAGGGTTAAAAAAAAAAAAAAAAAAAAAAAAAAAACAAGAGTTCTACCTTCACGAGGCAATAAACACTTGAATTATGCCATCAAAACAAATACAGTGGTACATGTTTTATGTGTGCTATCATTAAGATATGTTATCTTAGATGATATATTTGACTGAAAATTGTTTGCCTCAAAGACCTACTTTAATTTTCCAGTTCCTGTTAACCATAGCCTTGGGTGTCAATGATTTATTAAAGCATATAAAACATTGATTTATTAGTAGCCTTTTTTAAAGTTGCTTTGACCGTGTGTACAAATGAGTTGAAATGTTTTTAAAAATGTTTTTATATTTTGAATTTTTTATTATTTTATTATTATTATTAGGTTTTGTTAATGTTTTATCGTTATTATGGTTTGTTATTATTATTGTTGTTTTATAGTTATTGTTATTATTATTATTATGGTTGTTTTATAGTTTTTATAGTTATTATTATTATTATTATTATTATTATTATTATTATTATTATTATGGTTGTTTTATAGTTATTATTATTATTATTATTATTATTGTTGTTGTTTTATAGTTATTGTTATTATTATTATTATTTATTGTTATTATTACTATTACAACTTTGTTATTTGTATAATAGGTTTTCTATTTAAACATGTTTTTAATTCATTTTTATTTCATTTATAGTTATATTTTAGTGCTTCAGTTTAAAATGAATAACCATAAGATATAACTTTCAGCTACTAGCAGAAGTAAAAGAAGTTACATTCTATATTTTAGACAGACTTTAGAACATTTATTTTAGTAGGCGGACTAGGCCGTAAATCAACAAATTGTTGCTGGTGTGAATGCTCTGAACATGCTCTGTCTAGTCCCATCTGAATAATGCTATATTTATGAGTGGACATATGTTTGGGCAAGCACATGCAAAGACTGTGTGAGCACATCCATGCATATGGCCAGCCAATTGTTCGCATTCACATGCATGTGAGTGCATACAAGCACAGAGACTGGCCTCACATGGAAAAATGGCTTGTGTGCAAAGTGTATATGATCCATTGAATTTTCTTGTTGTGAGAATTGCTGAAGCTTAATGCACAAAATGTGTTACTAGTTCATCATAACATTTTGTGTATGGTTTCACTGTACAAAAATTCTCAGAATTAACGAATGTTTGGACCAATTACATTTTAAAAGGATTATTAAGTACAATAGGCAACACTTTACAATAAGGTCTCATTAGTAAACATCAGTTAAAGCATTAAACAATATCAGAAGTCATCAATAGCATCATTTGTTAAAGGTATGTTCAAATTATTAGATCTAATAAATAGCTATGAATTTTTATGAATTATTATACATTAATATGACCATTAATTAGATTAATACATGCTATTTTAGTTAATTAACTAATGTTAACAAATGGAGCTATACTGGAAAGTGGTAATAAACAAAGTTATACAGTATAAAGAATCAGAACAGTCCATACCTCGGTCATGTCATAGACCAGATTAACATGAAAATATTTATGTTTGAAAATAAATAGTCTTATAATAATTGCCTCAAATAAATAGCCTTAATTAACAGCCTGTAAATAAATAGCCTGGTGCTGTGATAAACAATGCTAATACAACCATTTGAATGAGGAACTGAAATAAATGTTGAAATAAAAGTTATTCATGTTCGCTAACATCACAATATGTTGTATTTTTGAAAATCAGCACATGTCCACTCAGCACTGTTTGCAGAAGAGATTACCTGTTGCTATGCAGTATAGGTGATCCGTCTTGTTGCTAATAGCAACCTCTTCCTGACTGAGCGAGGATGGATAAATTCAGAAAGGCTCTTGGTTGAGTCGAGTGGCCTGTTTGGTTTGTACTTGTGAAAGACGCGCCTCGAGCCACGGCCGAACCATCAGGATGGGTCAAGCATGAAAATGTTCGCTTATATAATTTTGTTGTCCCTCCTGTGGGCAAGAAAGCATTTCTGGGGTGTGATCTCCACCTAGTGGTCAGAAAAGGCATGTGTTTTGGAGAACGATATGTGTTGTTTTGTTTTTTCCTCAATGACTGTATAATGATGTGAGCTCTGTGTTCTTTGTAGAGATGACAGAAGTGGAGCCGGTGTTGGATTTCGCCTCATCGGGACGCTCTGGCCGTCGTAACGCCCTGCCGGACATCCTGGGCTCTCCTGTCGGAGTCCCTCCTGACCTGCCGCTAAAACTGGCAGAACTGTCCCTCACAGGTCTCTTTCATCATTTCTGCATAATTACAAAATGATGATACATATAGTGCGATATTAAGAGTAATGGCTGTATTATAATGTTATATTCAATAGTAACAACATTAGAAATAATAACAACCATAATATTGATAATCTTATACAGTTGAAGTCAGCGTTATTAGCCTTTGTTTTAAATTTTAATTCTTTTATATTTTTTCTCCAATTTCTGTTTAACAGAGAGATTTTTCTTCAACTAATTTCTAAACACAATAGTTTTAATAACTAATTTCTACTAACTGATTTCTTTTGTCTTTGCCATGATGACAGTACATAATATTGCGATAGATATTTTTCAAGATACTAGTATTCAGCTTAAAGTGCAGTTTAAAGGCTTAACTAGGTTAATTAGGTAAACTAGACAATTTAGGGTAATTAGACAAGTCATTGTATAACAATGGTTTGTTCTGTAGCCAATCAAAAACAAATGTTTCTAAAGGGGGTCGATAGAATTGATTTCTATTACTAATATATATTTTTTTGAATAATTTTCCCCTCAACTGTTTATAATATACTAATTAATTATAAAAGTAGGGCTGGGCCAATAAACGATATCATATCGAATTGCGAGAAAAAAAATATATTTCGCTAATGATGATTAGCTCTGGACATTTTTACTCGATATTGATCTAAGAGCCAATCACACAGCAGCAATATGCGACAGCAACATCCAATCAGCATGAAGTCAAAAGAGCATTTCCTACCTCACTTTGCTAACAAACTCGACAAGACGACAAACATAAAGAAATAATGAGTGGAAGCAGTGACGAAAGTAAACTAACATTTTATCCAAAGATGATGAAACTATTGACATTTACAAAGTATAGAGAAACTAAATAGGACTACAAGTTTGAACATAGACAGGTTGAAATGTAAGTTGTATGGAATTAACACTGCATAAATATATTGTTGATTAAAAAAGCGATTTGTAAAACACTAAATATTTGTATTATTGTCTATTGTATTGCATTGTATTGTGTGTATTTTTTAATAATTATTTTGTTTATCATTGCATTGTTTATATAACTAAATTTGCAAGTATGCATACAGCAGAGTTTGCATACATGCAGAGTTTTGTCAAAACCATAAAACCCTAACATACCCTAACATTACCATTTTCCAATTTACAAAATTCACCATTAGAATCAGATGTTCATTCTTAGCTAGTATGTAATGTTTTAAAAGGGGTGGTCCAGAGTGTATTTTCAAGGCTTGGTTGTGTTTATGGGGTACAAAGCGATGTGTGCTCATGCTTCATTTGTAAAAAAAGAAAAGAAAAAAAGGTCAGAAGGTCTGCCCTCAAGAAGCTCTGATTCGTCTGCTAACATAATGTGCTGTGATTCGCAGATCGGCTCCTAGTCACCAGAAAGCGTCACGCATCCACTGGCACGTGCCTTGCCTCTGCTGCATAAATACCGTCAGTCAGTGTAACTGTTAGCCGTATTAGTTTGAGCCTGAATCAGACAGAAAATGAAAAGGACACAGAACCTCATGCCTGCTCTCTTAAATAACATCTAGTGAGTGTCTTTCATATATATTCTGGTTGTAAGCATGTGTAAGTAATATAAAACAGTCAGAATTGTTTTGCTAGTTTCATATTTGAGATGTAGAACGCAGGGAAAGTGGCCGCATAGAGAGACACTGCACGCGCTGGTGAAGTCTGTGAGTGTTTACAGGTGTTTTATGGATAAATATAAATTTGTAGCTAAATTGTTAACGGTACCAAACAGCATATCCCGTTGTTTACATCCTTGTTTACTATTAACTCTAGAAACTATGCAAGTAATAAATAAATTTTAGCAAATAAAAATACTTACAGGTTGTTGGGGCTAGAGCTATATCTTTTTTTTTTAAATAATTCTCTGGAACATAATTAAAATTAAACTGTAAGCACTTCTCTCTTTGTGTCGTGTCCTTTGGAAGCCCAAATACAGAAACAGAAGAAGCTCTGTGGAAATAGCAGCATTTAGACAGCATTTTAGCTTTCTCTGCTATAACATTACAGCGCCTCTGGCAGGCCCGGATTAAGAATTCAGAGGTCCCTGGGCACAATGTCTTGTAGGGCCCTCTACCTAGCCACACCCCTATAGTTAAATTAAAAAATAAGATAGTACAATATATTTTAAAATAAAGTTAATCTATAATGTATTGCCCACATTTTAAAAATAAATGATATACAGTACATATATTTGTAGTCTACAAAGATTTAACTTATTTTTAAAGCATTTAAAGCACACTTTGAAAAATAAAATACAAATAAAACTAGAGAAAATTAATGGATTTTAATATACTTGTTCAAGTTTACTGAAGCAGTACTAAAAATGTATATTTAAGAGTATTTTTAATGTATAATTTCTAAAACAATGTATATGATTTGGATATAACACCTCTCCAATCCAGTTCTATGAATCTGAGTCTTCTCTCATACACACACTTATTAATGATTCCTACTTGTCTTCCTCGTGATGAAGAGTAGGCAAAATCTGATATGTAGTGGGGGAAAAAAGAAGAACGTGTTCATCAGGTGCTGGATTCCAACCGGGTTCATGATCGATCGCGTCAAAACATACTGCCATATGATTCACGCCACTCACGCTGCTGTCAGTTGCGCTCTTTAGTTATGTTGTGAACAGTGATGGGCGGGAATCACTCAACTAGCTTATTCCAACGAGGTGCGCTATTTGCAGTTAGCCTAAATAGACACTCCAAAATTGGCATTTTTTTCGCCCCTCGCAAGGGCCACGCTCCTTTGCTGCGCATTTCTTATGCATGTAACCTGAAGGGTTTATGACTTCACTAACCCAGATGTATTTTTTTGTAGTCCCCAAACTTCGCTGTAGGCTTTGCTAAGCTAAATGTTTCCCTTTGCATTGAACTTTGAGCGCATTACATTCAAAGATATTATGTTTACAAGGCTACATTACACATCAACTAAAGTTTAAAATATGATATCGTAGCGGACCACCCCTTTAACTAAATTGTGCTATTTTATAATAAAACCTGTTTGCAAACTATTCAATTTGAAAATAAATCCATGTTTTTAATAAATTGGTCAAACTCACTCATTACTGACTTATTTCTGAATCCCTCTTTATAACTGGAATAATCCAGGAAATTGAGAACACCCAGCATTGGGTGTTATGATAATTTCAGTCCTGTAATTGAAAAGTCATCTAATAATAAAGTCTTTTTTCTGCATCTCTGTTCCAGATGGTCCAGGCGATGCTCAATCCCCTTCTGCAGAGGAGGCCCCGACTCCGACAGAGAGCCCAGAGGTGAAGGAGGGCTCCTAGGTGTTCAAACAAATGCCTGAACCACAGAGATGGGGCTCGATCGGCCCTGCCTTTCCCCTGGAGCTCATCCTCTACCGACTGTTCCTGATGCCTGTCAGACTGCATTATAGGACGCAACCGAGGGCAGCTAAATGTGAGATGAAGGACAAGGTCTTCAAAGGGTTCGTGCAATGAAAAAATAACAGAATGTCCAAAAAAAACTGGAAAGGAGGCGGAATTTTGCAAGAGGATGAGAAAGAGCAATCCTTCTTCTTTTTAAAACACAAGCCAAAACGCAGGGGGAACCTGCTCGAGAACGCTTTAATCAATTTTACGCATTTGTTTGACAAAATGCTGTTCTTTTTATGAGCTTTCTATCCAATAATGACTATTGTGAGTTCTGTAGACATCCAGTTGTGATTTGATATTGTATGATATTGTGTGATCTTAGTAATGTGTCTTTAAAAAAAATGCCTCAGTCTTTGGAAAGGGTTTATCGTGAAGCGATATGATCAGATCTGCGCGAATATTCAATGAAGCGTCATGTAGCATAAAAAAGGACTTAAGAAGAATTACGTTGCGCTAAAACATAATCATAACTGCCAAACTGGAAATGCAATATGAATCGACGTTAATCAGAAAGAGAAAATAATTAGTAAATAAAAGTTTAAAAATCAGCCTGATCTCACGAGGAAGCGTAACTAGTTTACGTTTTGTCAGTTTGTAGATTACAGTCATTCTAAAATGTATGATTTTAAAAAGGAGGCGTGGCGCTAAACTCCACCCCTAAACCCAAGCGTCATTGGGGGATGAGCAAATCATAATAAATTATACAAATGAGATACAAATTCATATGAATTAGCCACTAAATCAAAAAGGTTGCGAATTGCTGTGAGATCGTGTTGGAAAAATATAGTTTGTTGTATTTAAAAGGATATTTCATACAAAAATTAGAATTTTCTGTTAATTATAGGTGACTTTATTTTCTTCGGTAGAACATTAAAGAACATTTTTGCTAAAATGATTCATAAAATAAAAGTAAACAGCTACTGGAACCTTAAGATTAAACACAAAACAACATTCATTTATTCATTCATTCATTTTCTTTTCGGCTTATTCCCTTTATTAATCTGGGGTCGCCACAGCGGAATGAAGCACCAACTATCCCAGCATATGTTTTATGCAGCGGATGCCCTTCCAGCTGCAACCCATCTATGGGAAACATCCATACACACTCATACACTACAGACAATTTAGCTTACCCAATTCACCTATACCACATGTCTTTGGACTGTGGGGGAAACCAGAGCACTCCCACACGACCATGGGGAGAACATGCAAACTCCACACAGAAATGCCAACTAACCCAGCCGAGGCTCAAACCAGCAACCTTCTTGCTGTGAGGCGATCGTGCTACCTACTACGCCACCGTGGCACCCCAAAAAAACAACATATACAGGAAAAATGAAATGGCTCTTGACAATACTTTGACATCGAATGAAGTGAAACAGTCAGCCTTTGTAAGAAACTGTACAATATTTACAACATGATAGTCTTTAATGTTCAGCCCAATGTTACAAAATGATGAATGAGCTGATCATTATACTTCATAAGACCTCAAAGTATCATCAGGAGGCATGAGTAGGCCCACACGGAATCTGTGCGCGCAGTAATCCACAGATATGTAGCCCATCGAGTCTGTTTACTTAGTTGTATAAATGTGTGTAAATTTATGTTCATTCAGTTTTTAAATTAATTTCAGTAATTTTTTGACAAACCTGAAAAGGTTCATATGATTTATTTACAATACAGTTTTTAAACTCTATTAGATATATTATATAAAAGACTTGCTTTGTTTACTAATTAAGTGGATCTAATTGGATTTGCATTGTAAACATAAAATTAAATTTAAAAAGGTATTATTTTCATTCATTCATTTTCTTGTCGGCTTAGTCCCTTTATTAATCTGGGGTCACCACAGCGGAATGAACCGCCAACTTATCCAGCATTTGTTTTACGCAGCGGATGCCCTTCCAGCCGCAACCCATCTCTGGGAAACATCCACACACATTCATTCACACTCATACACTACAGACAATTTAGCTTACCCAATTCACCTATACCACGTCTTTGGACTTGTGGGGGAAACCGGAGCACCCGGAGGAAACCCACGCAACCACAGGGAGAACATGCAAACTCCACACAGAAATGCCAACTGACCCAGCCGAGGCTCGAACCAGCGACCTTCTTGCTGTGAGGCGAACGTGCTACTCACTACGCCACCGTGGCGCCGGTATTATTTTTAATTTCATATATTATGTTTTTAGTTGTAATACACCCCAAATCATTCTGCATAAATCAGCTGATTTATTTATTTATTTTATTGTTGTTTTTTTTTATTTTATTTATTCTGTGCAGAAATAGTAAATAAATGACAGCAGATTCTGTCTGGCACTAGCCATGAGCCATGTAATTTTGCCTGAATATTTTGTGCTGACTTGCATTTTATGAATCACCAAGGACCACAATTTTGTTTTTATGTTCTACCAAAGAACAAAAATCACCTAAACATGATAAGACAAAACAAGTCTTGACAACAAATGTTTTTTATATGTTTATGTTTATTTTAATGTTTATCAGGTTTCAGCTATTTTTAATTTATACAACAATCAACTTAATATTTTTAGTCAGTTTGATTGATGGAAGTTGAAATTATTAGAAAAGTTCATTTATTCAACAACAACAACAACAAGACAGGCTGCAAGAATTATTTATTGAATGGTCTGAGCAAGAATAACCTAACAGCAAGCGTTCATGTTTGAGTGAACTATGTCATTAATAAATATTCAAAACATGCCCTCAACAAACAGAATTCTAATCAAATGGTTTTGAATATTAAAATAAGGGAAAATGCTAACTAATGTAAACTCAGTGTGAAAACACTTTTATATCTTCAAAAAAAAAAATCAAGTACACTTTGTATTCTCTATAAACTCTCATACTGTCTGTGATGTATAGAGTTTGCTTATACTGAAGAGAGTGTGTTACTATACAAGTATATGTCTAGATCTTTGATGTCAGTTCAAAATACATGTTCACAATAATCAAGTTTGGAGAACTGAGCTAATTGAAACTATCGGATTTAAAAACTACTTTTTTTTTACATGTGGGGTGTGAGGGTGTCTAAGAGCCATAGCCTTTTTTTTAAAGGTCTGTATAGCCTAACATGCAAACTGAAGGGAGGGATTATGACTGTGATGTTTGACGAAATCTTTGCGTGTGTGTGTGTGTCTGTGTCAACGTGTGAAAGTGGTATTATTTATTAAGGTTATTTTGAGATGTCGATTTTCATCTATTTTAATACTCTGTGTTCATTTCTACTCTACGCTGATGACTGCTGATGTATCAGTGTAAAATTGTTGTAATTGCCAAACTGGGATAAAATTGCCTTTCTTTGTATGTTTTTACACTGCAGTACTTGTGCTGTTAAAAAACACATCAACAAAGTCACACAATGTGTGTATTGTATCCAACATCGCAAAGACATTGAATCCTCTGAAGCTCTTCATGTATATACACAAATATCAAAAAGCGTATGAACCCGAAAGGGAGTCGTTTCTAAAAAAATTAATCGATACCTGCTGTACCTCAGAATCGTCCAAACGCATTACATTTGTTCACCACCAGGTGGCGCCACCATTCACACGTGGACATTGCAAGCTATACGTCATTTGTTGTCAATATAAAACAATAAGAGGGTGACCATGTGTTTCTCTGCAATAAACGTCTAATGTCATAACATATATGCCGTAATATATTTAGCGTGGCTTTTTACAGGAAGCAAAGAGGCATGTGATGATGTTCTTAAGTACACAATCAATACAAATGGACTGATCTTAGCAGGCTCTATAGTCGAAAGCTATTTATTTCTGGGAAGGGCATAGAAGCATTGAATATAAACATTCAAGTCAGGGTCAAAAAAAATGTTTGAGTCTAAGTGATATATGTGATGCTTTGCAGTCAAGGTTTATTTAAAATTGTAAAGTAAGCCCTCACAGTGCAGCATTTAAGAAACACCTTTTAGACAAAACGCCAATAACTGTTTAAAGAAAAACGATTTGCTTTATTTGTGAAATGTTAGCTTAGTCATGCTAATTCAAATATAGATTTCCCTAACACTGAAAGTACAATGTGTTTAGGGCGGATTATGAGTTTTTGAATTGCACACTATAGTTGTATGGGACTACCAGTCAAATGTTTGGGGTCAGTTTTTTTCCCCCCATGTTTTTATTTACTTTTTTAAAGAAAATTATTCAGTTCATCATGGCAGCATTTATTAAATGTAAAAAATAAAATAAAAAAAAGGTAAATATTCATAAAAAATAAACAACTGCTTTTTTGTATGTAGTTTCAAATTAAATTATTACTCCAGTCATTATAGCTTTTATTACTATTACCATTTATAATAATAATAATAATAATAATAATAATAATAATAATAATAATAAT
>CAIGQQ010032566.1:4170932-4231412 GCA_903798035.1 Danio albolineatus
TAATAATAATAATAATAATAATAATAATAATAATAATAATAATAATAGAGTCATTTCTGAAGGATCATGTGACTGAAGACTGGAGTAATGATGTTGAAAATTCATCATTAAAATCACTGGAATAAATTATTAAATGAAATTACAAATTATTATAGAGTGTGTAAATTTAAAAATAATTATACCGCAAAGTTTAATAAATATTTATGGCTCTTTACTTTAAGGTCTAATGAAGCGAAACCGTCAGCTAGTGTATGAAACTGTACATAAAACATAATTTCCTTCTTTAATCTGTTACAAAACAATGAATGAGCTGATCATTATACTTCATAAGAATTAAAAATATCAACAGGAGCCATGGGTATTAATGTAATGTTTTTTTTAATTTATTCTGGGTGCTGATTTGCATTTAAAAAATGTTTTGCATCAATTTATTTTAATGTTGTACTTTGGGTTATATATTTTTATTTAGCTTTTTCCAAAGTTAACAACACAGAACATCAAAACAAAGCAGCAAACAAACTAAAGTAAAACACACACACTCACAATACGTATATAAAAGAAATAACAAGTAAAATGAAACATTAAAAAAAAAAAAAAAAAAAAAGGAGGAGATACAGTGTAAAGCAATAGAGAAAACAATTTTGTCAAATCAAATCATGTAGTACTGTTTTAATGTAATTCAAAAATGGATTCCAAATTTTTTTAAATAATTCACCCTTCCCTCTTAAAGAATATGTGATCTTCTCTAGTGGTATACAGTTGCAAACTTCTGAGATCCACAGTCCAATTGGTACATCAGTGTCTGTTTTCCATTTTAAAGCAATGCATTTTTTAGCTATTGTCAGCAACATTTCAGTAAGTTTAATAGCATGCTTATGCTGGATGTTAGAATTTGTATAATGTTGTACTAAACAAAATTCACATATCTTGGATGGTCTGATGGAGAATAACTTATAATAAGTTAAAAGTTTATTTTTAATTTTCAAATCAAGTAATCTGTCAAAGCAGCAAAGTCATTTTTGAGTGCAAGTACACTGTACAGTATGAATGCTGCTATTTAAAGGAATAATTCACTCAAAAATGAAAGTTTACTCGTTATTTACTCTCCCTTAAGTGTTTCCAAACTTTTATGCATTTCTTTCTTCTGTTGAACAAAAAAGGATATTTTAAAGAAGGCTAAAAACTTGTAGCCATTGAATTCCATTAAAAATAAATACTATAGAAATTGATGTTTACAGGATTCTTCTAAGTATATTCTTTAGTCTTCAACATACGAAAGAAAAAGGTTTGGAACAAGGGAGAATAAACAATGACAGAATTAAAAAAAAAATTGGTGAACTATCCTTATAAATTTTGTTGTGAATTGTAAAGGTGATCAGACGACCCTCGTTATTCCAGATCAGTGACTTCTCTCTTTACAAAAATCATGAACTCATTCAAGTTCTCAAAAAGGATAGTTTTCCTAGACAAGAAAAATTAAGGGAGCAAAGAGTGAAGAATCTTAATTGCTCAGCATTTCAGCGCTGAAGAGGGTAAGGATCTGTTTCACACACATATTAATGTAGAAAGGTGAATTAGAATCAATGACATACAGTCATGCTGTATTCTTTTCTTTGACACTGTCAGTTAATCATCCTTGGCATGTTGATAATGCTCATCATACGTCCTCAGTCTCACTGATCTCTAAGCAGCGCTGCATGACACAGTGATGATGTAATGTCTGGTGCAGGCTTGGCGAGGGCAGCATCCAGTACAGATTAAAGGAGACTTCTAATCATGATAAGATGCTTCTAAACATCTGCCCATCTGTGCCTTATTGACAGTCCGAGACAACAACATCTGCAATGAAAACGACACTTGAGGATTGCATTCAGCCCTGGTTGTCTGATCCAATCAAATGTATTTTTTATATTAAATAAGTTTACTTCCAAACCAAAAGCATGAAGGTTTGTGTCTGTCGTACTAATATTTGTATCAGAAGTTTCCTCTGGGAATGGAAATACAGTTTGTATGGAGTATACTCATTTGGTTCCATATCCTATTTCAGAGGATTCCATGTTGTCAAAATACCATTCCAGCCATGCTAAAATCTAATATATTTAATTCAGTGCCATGTAAAGACACTATACAGTAATAATCTTTTACAATAATTTAGTTAACTACTAATGTAAGTCATTTACACTGACTCTCCTCTCTTATCTTGAATTTTTGTATAAAGCTACACAGTAAAAAATGCTGGGTTCCACATAATTCCTTCATGTTGTCCCTACACAAATTAAGTTAACTTAATTGTTTTTTACAAATTTAAGTGGATTCAACATAAAACAATTAAGATTTGTTCAATTCACCTATAACGCATGTTGTTAGACTGTGTTGAAACTGGAGGGCCTGGAGGAAACCCACACAAACACGGAGAGAACATGCAAACTCCACACAGAAAAAGCCAACTGGCCCAGCCGGGACTTAACCTATAGCAACCTTCTTGCTGTGAGGCGACAGTGCTAACCACTGAGCCACCATGCCACTTGTGTTGATCAATCTCATTTTAAATAAAAAGTTGTAATCAAATGTATATATATATTTACATTTATTTATTCATTTATTTTATTTTCGGCTTAGTCCCTATATTAATCTGGGTCGCCACAAAGGAATGAACCGCCAACTTATCCAGCACATGTTTTACGCAGCAGATACCTATCCAGCTGCAATGCGAATGTGGGGAGAACATGCAAACTCCACACAGAAAAGCCAACTGACCCAGCCGAGGCTCAAACCAGCGACCTTCTTGCAGTGAGGAGACAGCACTACCTACTGCACCACCGTGTCACCCCCATTTTTTTTACATGGAAGGAATATTTTACAGCTTTCATTAACCTTTGGTAAAGGTGTTAATAAAAGTACAGTACAGTAGTTTATTTTTCGTTTGTTTATGTTAAAAGATACTTCTTTTTTTAAACATTACACTAGTGAATTTAGAAATTAACATTAACCGTAATTCTATAAAATACATGTTTATTATTATTCAAATATTTATCATTTGTTTAAGGTAACTTAAGGTACAGTATGTTGTTAACAAAATATAACATGAATGTAAAGTTACCAAAATAACATGAATAAATTCAGTTTCTAAATCAGTTTTTGCATAATAAACTGACTGATTTTAATGTTATAAACTGTTAATTTTTAAATAAGAATGATTTATATATATATATAAAAAGATATATTTTATTCTCTGAGGGTCAGATTTTATAGAAAATGACAACTGTTATTGTGAATTACAATTAAAAATCAAGGATGTTCCAGTAAATATGGATTTTACAAGTTAAAACAAAGGTATCATTTATTCATTCATTCATTTTTCCTTCGGCTTATTCCCTTTATTCATCAGGAGTGGCCACAGCGGAATGGACCGCCAACTTATCCAGCATACGTCTGACACAGCGGATGCCCTTCCAGCTTCAACACAGTACTGGGAAACACCCATACACACACTCACACACTACGACCAATTTAGTTTGTTCATATCACCTACAGCGCACATCTTTGGACTGTGGGGGAATACGGAGCACCCAGAGGAAACCTACGTGAAAACAGGGAAAGCATGCAAACTCCACAAAGAAATGCCAATTGGCCCAGCCGGTACTCGAACTAGCTGTGAGGCTACAGTGCTAACCATTGAGCCACCGTGTCACCCCAAAGGTATCGTATTGTACAAAATTAAATCAATATAATCAATGTCAAAACAATGCGCCCTATTGCTATTTCATGCAAAGAAAGCATTACGTTTATCATTGTTTATAATTTATGAAAGAAAATGTTGCATATTATATATGATAGGGTGACAAATACCACATTTATTGAACGCTGACCATGTCTAACATGTAAAGATGGCAGATTCAGTGACACATCAAATATTAATATACAATGACTCCCTCCCTTGAAACATGAATCACGTGCACTGACTTTGTGTCTGGCTGTCTGATCCTGCTGCTGGCTTGCATGAATCCCCCCCACCCGCCTCCTACAAAAAAAAGCAGTGAGGAGGGGGGTATAGTGCCAGCATCCACCCCTTACCCTTGTATAACACGCCAGCCAAAAGATGGTGCCTGTGCCGTTGCTATGGGAACATGTTGTCAAGGAAACCAGCTCAGCTAAAAATGCCCTGCATTACTAAATACACTCTCTTACAGATGTGTGCATACTTTATGTTTCTCTCTCTCACACAAACACACACACACACACGCACACACAAAGATGCTCAAGACTATGTCATCGAGTTGGAAATCTTGCAGGGCCAAATAAAACAAGTCTCCTGCCCACATCACATGACTGTCAGGTAAAATCTCAACATGAAGGGACAATAAGCAGCAACTCAGCACTAGAGATCTGGCCTCATAGAGCGGCGACAAGGAGCAAGCTTCATCACTTAATTACTACATGTCGTATTAAAGCACAGCTATTAGTGAAACCCCAGGCAGTCTGCATCATCCATGGCACCCTCAGATCTTCCGTTTCGAGCTTAACCGAGGCCTGACCTTTTCTTTGCTTCTGAGCCTGATAGTATTTTGCAGGCTAAGGCAGAGGAATTTGTCGTGTTGTTGGAAATGATGATGTGTTGATGCACACCAATGAAAAATAATGGGCGGCTCAGGGGTGTGGGGTGGCGGTACCCACTGAGACGCGTGGCACATGCCGCTTAACGTGCCAGTCAGGCTGCCCGAGGTGGAGAGATAGAGAGAGAGAGCAAATAGGAGGAGGGGAAGTAACCGTGAGAGCAGTGGATAGAGAGATAGAGGTGCACTGATGGAAAAGGACGTGCAGACTAGCTTCAAGTAAGAGCACTTGGAGGAAACTTTGGTGAATTTACTATATGTGATTAATTGAGTGAGACACTGGGATTTAGGATGGGAGGTTGGAAATTTGTGATGGATTAAAGGCGGCTGGTTTTGCACTTGGATTTACGAGCAGAAATGAAGCAGAAAATCTGTGTTTATTTTGTCAATGAAAATAAGGCTGAAAAAATGTTTGCTGCTTGACAAGTAGAAACTTGACAGGTCATCTGCGCTGGTAACGTGACTGAAAATGATGAATGTGCTTGCTCTGAACTATTCATCCAATGAATGAACAGTATTTTTGTTACAAAAAATCTGAAATGTGGTCAAATTGATAAAAAGTAACTAACCCCAGTCACAAATTTCTGTTTGTGTTCATTGACCAAACCAAAACTAAATAATAACTATTAAAATTATTAAAATTAATAAAAATTAAATAATAATAATAATAATAAATTCCAAATCATTATTATTTGATTTGTTGGATTTGGTATAATTTATTGAAGACCCCCTACAGAAAAAAAGTGAAACACATTTGGAACACGTGAGGTTTTGGAACATTCATGTGAAACCTACAGCAGTGACCGAAATAGAATACTACTCAATACTAGCAGGTACTACATTTGAATTTCAATTTACTTCATGACTGTTCGAATGTAACTGTTCTCTAAATAGTATGAAGAAAATTTTAAAGTTGTGTTGCTTCACTTCCATTCATTAAAGGTGAAATTACAAGAAAATAAAAGAATGTGGGCGCCACGGTGGCGCGTGAGTAGCACGTTCGCCTCACAGCAAGAAGGTCGCTGGTTCGATCCCCGGTTGGGGCAGGTCCCGGTTGTGCCATTTGGCATTTCTGTGTGGAGTTTGCATGTTCTCCCCGTGGTTGCGTGGGTTTCCTCCGGGTGCTCCGGTTTCCCCCACAGTCCAAAGACATGCGGTACAGGTGAATTGGGTTAGCTAAATTGTCCATAGTGTATGTGTGTGAATGAGAATGTATGAATGTGTTTCCCAGAGATGGGTTGTGGCTGGAAGGGCATCCGCTGCGTAAAACAAATGCCGGATAAGTTGGCGGTTCATTCCGCTGTGGCGACCCCGGATTAATAAAGGGACTAAGCCGAAAAGAAAATGAATGAATGAATGAATAAAATAATGTTTTTTAGATGTTAGTATCAGTATTATTCACTTTTAGGATATCTATAAGCTAACGTGCCCTAAAACAGTGACCAAAAAAAAAAAAAAAAAAAAACCTAAAATCTGAAATGTAGTCAAAATGATAAAACTAACTAACCTCACAAATTTCTGTTTGTGTACATTGACCAAACTATATTAATTAAAATTAAATAATGATAATAATAATAATAATAATTAACAAACTAACTAACCTCACAAATTTCTGTTTTTGTTTATTGGCCAAACTATATTAATTTATTTTTTTTAATAAATAAATAGTAATAATAATTTCCAAATCATTATTATTTGATTTGTTGGATTTAGAATAATTTACTGAACACCCCTTACAGAAAAAAGTGAAACACATTTGGAACACGTGAGGTTTTGAATACTACTCAATACTAGCAGGTACTACATTTGAATTTCAATTTACTTCATGACTGTTCGAATGTAACTGTTCTCTAAATAGTATGAAGGGAATTTTAAAGTTGTGTTGCTTCACTTCCATCCATTAAAGGTCCTTTAAAATAGAAATAATGTTTTTTAGATGTTAGTATCAGTATTATTCATTTTTAGGATATCTATCAGAATCAGAATCAGAATCAGTTTTATTGCCAAGTGTGCTTCACACACACAAGGAATTTGCTTTGGCTACAGAAGCTTCCAGTGTACATAAAGTGACAAGTGACAACACAGAGTAAATATTATAAAAGACAATAGACATTAAACAGAGATGCAGTCCAACGATCTGGATGTTGAAATGTATGTACAGATTTGTTATAAATATACAGGTTATAAGGTGCTGTGTGCAAAAGAGTAAGTATTGCATTATATATTGTTATAAGGTGCTGTGTACAAATGCGTAAGGAAAAGTATTGCATTGTATATTATTATTAGGTGCTGTGTACAAGTGCGTGTGAGAAAGTATTGCACATTTATTGCACAATAGGAGAAATATTAACTGTTCATGAGGTAGATGGCCTGAGGAAAGAAACTTTTCCTGTGTCTGGCAGTTTTTGTGCTCGGTGCTCTGTAGCGCCGGCCAGACGGTAACAGTTCAAACAGGAAGTGTGCTGGGTGCGAGCCCTTTTACTCACTGTGGAAGAGTACAGTTCTTGAAGTGTAGGAAGGGTAGTGCCAGTTATTCGTTCAGCAGTCCGGACTATTTGCTGTAGTCTACGGAGGTCAGATTTGGCTGCTGAGGCGAACCAGACGGTGATTTAAGTGCAGAGGATGGACTGGATGACAGCTGAGTAAAACTGCACGAGCAGCTCCTGTGGCAAGTTGAACTTCCTCAGCTGACGGAGGAAGTACAGTCTCTGCTGGGCTTTCTTTACAATAGAGTCTATGTGAGTGTCCCACTTCAGATCCTGAGAGATGGTGGTGCCCAGGAACCTGAATGACTCCACTGCAGCCACAGTGCTGTCCATGATGGTGAGCGGGGGGAGTGCAGGGGGGTTTCTCCTGAAGTCCACTATCATCTCCACCGTTTTGAGCGTGTTCAGCTCCAGATTGTTGTATCTGCACCATAAAGCCAGCCACTCCACCTCCTGTCTGTATGCAGACTCGTCACCATTCCGGATGAGGCCGATAACAGTAGTGTCGTCTGCAAACTTCAGGAGCTTGACGGAGGGGTCTTTTGCGGTGCAGTCGTTGGTGTACAGGGAGAAGAGCAGTGGGGAGAGAACACATCCTTGGGGGGCACCAGTACTGATGGTGCGGCTAACGTGCCCTAAAACAGTGACAAAATTCACATTTAGATGATATCAAACTTATATCAACATGTAAAGTTTGTAGTTTGTCACTTCAGCAAACGTCACCTCACACTACAGTTTCTCATCACATCATAATCAATCAAATGCTCTCTGGTATCCATGCCCTCATACATGCCCTGCCCACCTCAAGACCCTTTTCATTTGAAGCACTTTAGTTCAACCACTCTCACTGGCAGAGCGATGATAAAACACTATTGGCTGTTTTTTTTAAAAGGGGAGGAGCTACTCTATGTCTTACCCTCTCTTCTGGACCTTTAAGTCCCTCCCATGGCTCACGGGGTCATAAAGAATCCCAACAGAAGTGGTAGGTCACCTGGGAACTTCTGGCATACAGTTTTTCGAATTCTGACATACTACTGGTTTTCATATGCTATAGCAGGGTATTGAGTAATTTTGGACACACACCATGTGATCACATTTTCACCCATGTCTACATTAGTTCACATGTAATCACATGGGTTTCACATGTACCAAAACTATGTTTCGGTTCCAAATGTGTTTCACATTTTTCACAATAATAATAATAATATGTGATTGCAGCAGATGTCAACCTAAAAAAAGTATTACATTAAAAATATATTTAGTGTCGAAGTTTTGAAATACATTTCATTCATTCACTCACTTATTCATTCATTAATTTGTTCATTCATTCATTCATTCATTCCTTCATTCGTTCATTTTCTTTTCGGCTTAGTCCCTTTATTAATCAGGGGTCTCCACAGCAGAATGAACCGCCAACTTATCCAGCATTTGTTTTAAGCAGCGGATGCCCTTCCAGCCGCAACCCAACACTGGGAAACACTCACACACTCCTGCATTCACACACATACACTACGGCAAATTTAGCTTATTCAATTCACCTATACCACATGTCTTTAGACTACGGGGGAAACAAGAGCATCCAGAGGAAACCCACGCAAACACGGGGAGAACATGCAAACTGTGAGGCGATCGTGCTACCCACTGTGCCACCGTAATGCCAAATAAATTTCATATATGAAATCAGTCAAAATTGCTTTATGTAAAAGTAACATATGTTGTTGAGTAATGTTTAACTTTTAAAATATTTACCCTGAAGTATATTTTAATCTTTATTTGTAAGTTTTGCTCAACCAATGTAGAACTTCATTAAGCCACACTTTTAATGTGCACTGTAAAAAACAACAACAACAGAATTTCACGTTACTGTAATTTTTCACAGTAAAGTAAAAGTACATTAGTACCAAATCACAGGATTTAACTGCAAAATTCACGGTAATATGTTAAGAATTTTATGATTACAGTAAACTACTGTAAAAAGGGCTCAATTTCTACAAGCTAATGGACTAATGAAGATTTTTTTTTCCTGTAGTGTTTACTACAGTACATGACAGAATAATTTCTTTTTAAGTGTACACCTGTAACCCACCGGCTGAGAAGCAGTAATTTAAATACTACCAAACATCAAAGCAAGTGAGTGGATAATTGGAAAATAATCACTCAACACAAGTGTCCTCTGGGGATTTGATGTTCCGACTGACAAAGTCAGCTTCAGGTGGCTCAGCTTAGGAAGACGACAATTGTATGTCAACATCTTATTTAAATATAAATTGAGTTTCCAGCATTAGCATGGCATTACACACAACAAGGTCACAGGTTTTTATTTCATAAGAACCCACACAATTACTGCAAACCTTGACTGTGGAGAACCCCCAACACTGTTTTTTTTAACTAGTCAATACCCCATTGCTAGGGCCAAACGGAATCTGCTGACATTTTTTGCTGTTTCTGCTGAGTATTTTGTTAAAAATCTGCAGATTTATGCGAAATGATTTTGGGAGTATCATAACTAAAACCTTAATATATGAAATAAAAAGTAATACCCTTTTAAATGTTTATTTGATGCTTACAATGCGAATCCAATTAGATCCACTTTATTAGGTAAACAAAGCAAGTCTCTCATATAAAATCTCTACTAAACAACAGAAAATATTACTTCACAAACTGTATTGTAAATAAATCAGATGAATATTTTTCAGCACACATTTACACCAGAAAATTAACAGAATCAATGATGGTCTAAAATCTGCGGAATTCTGCGCGCACAGATTCCATGTGGGTCTACTCGTTGCTCTTGAAGATAGTTGTATGCTGTAATCATTTTATTCTTTTATTCATAGAAACTTTTTCAGTCTTTACTCTGCATTTGCACCAAACACTCAACTTCTATTCTGAGTGTGCTGCACAAAGGTGAGTGGGCTTGACAAACCTTGACAAGACACACTTTTTTCCTCTCCATATGCACCAAACACTTATGCACCTTATAAACACTACACATTTCCGGGAAAATATTGTGCAGTTCTGAGTGTGCTTGATAAACCAGTTGAGGGACACCAACACTTTCCTCTACTGTATGTGCATGTGTATATTTGTATGTGTTTGTGTGTGTACTGTAAAATATGTATGTGTATATAAAGCAAACAAAAAGTTAAACTAATTTAGACTTGTCACAGCCTCTATATGCTCTCTGGTGATTTGAAGTGCTTCTTTTATCATCATTTGTAAGTCACTTTGTGGCGCTGTGGTCAGTGGTTAGCACTGTCGCCTCACAGCAAGAAGGTCGCTGGTTCGAGTACCGGTTGGACCAGCTGGCATTTCTGTGTGTTTGCATGTTTTCCCCATGTTTACGTGGGTTTCCTCAGAGTGCTCTGGTTTCCCAATCCAAAGACATGGTAAAAGTCAATTGGATTAACTAAATTGGCTATAATAACATAAGAGTATGCATAAGTGTGTATGGGTGTTCCCAATACTGGGCTGCGGCTGAAAGGGCATCTGCTGTGTAAAACATACACATAACATACAAAAAATAAGTTGGCGGTTCATTCCGCTCTGGCAACCCCCGATTACTAAAGGGATTAAGCCGAAGGTATATGAGTGAATGAATGAATGTAAGTCGTTTTGAATAAAAATGTCTGATAAATAAATAAATGTAAATAGAAACCATTGATTTGTGTCATTAATAAGCAAATCTGCCTGCATCAAATCTGCTGAGTAAAGTGATAGTTTGCTCCAAAATGAAAATTTCCTCACCATTTATAACTTTTTTTATGGATTACTTTCTTCTCTTGAACACAAAACAGAAAACATATTCTGAATATTCATATTCTCATATTCATTTCACGTCACATATGACGTGAAAGAGCAATTCCAGCATTATGGATGCGACATTTGCAGTAAAAACTCAAAACATAAATCCACATAGGAAGTATGTGTTAACATTATATTGAAATATCTGTTTATATTTTCCAAAACAACTGACCACAGAGTTATGGGATAAGAAAAATATCAATCTGTAAACATGTTTTGTATTTTAAATGAGGAAAATAAACGTGCATTATGGATCCAAAAAAGAATGCGAGTTTACAGGATACAACAAACTTTGTAGAAATTCTGTGAGTTAAACTGCATAACTCGAAAGAAACAATGCTAATAAAAAAGATAAGATTCTGCTCTCTATAGAATAAAAATGATTGATTTTATTTAATTTAACATTTTTGCATTCATGAGGTTACAGATGTGACACCTCTCCGTTATGGATGTAAATGATGTGAAATTGCCACTTGTGTGACTTTGTTAAATCAAATATAATATGAAAACATAGACAGATACATTTTTGAGTATTTCTAAAAGTACTGTAAAATACTTCCTTACACAAAAGACTTAAAAAATGGTTTCCGTATTTTGGTGAAAACATTTTTTTTTTCAGGAAAAGGTTGACTTTGCATGGAATTGCTTAAAAGATAGTATTTAGTAAGTATACCTTCCTTTGTGTTCAACAGCAGACAGAAATCCAAACAGGTTTAAAACAAGTAGAGAATGACTTAATAATGGCAGAATTTAAATTTTGTGGTGAACTATTTCTATTTGAACTATTGTGGTGAACTATTTTGGGCGCCACAGTGGCTCAGTGGTTAGCACTGTTGCCTCACAGCAAGAAGGTCACTGGTTTGATTCTCAGCTGGGCCAGTTGGCCACTTCACTAGGTTCAACAAGTTAGTTTTGGCAAATCATATAATGATGGTTTGTTCTGTCGATCGAAAAAATTATTGCTTAAGAGGGCTAATAATATTGACCTTAAAAGCATTTTTTTTAAAAATAAAAACTGCTTTTACTTTTGCCAAAATAAAAAAAAAATCTGACTTTCTCCTGAAAAAATATATAGGAAAGGCTGCGAAAAAAATCCTTGCTCAGTTAAACATCATTTGGAAAATATTTGAAAAAAATAATAATAATAACAGGAGAGAAAATCATTCTGACTTCAACTGTATATTTAGCCAAAACTAGTTAATTGTTCCCTGATTATTTTACAACACACTTGGTGTCATTCACTGCATAGGGATAAAAGACCATGAGACAGATTTAAACGAATTTACCCCCTCCCTTGTGACCGACTAGGCGGGTATTCAGCTCACCCGTTTTCTGACCGTTATAATCGGATCTTTTGTTGAAATGTTGGCGGACCGTTCTGGGCCTGAGAAAACTAGGCAGCTGATATCTGCCTCTCCATTGTGCTGATTGAACGAGGCGGCTAGCAGCGTTACAACTTTATGCTGGAGCAACCGTCAGCCTTTCTGCTCTCCCTCCTTGGAGACGCTGGTATTTTTCCACTTGGGCACCACTGGGAGACACACAAAAGGAAAAGTGCCAAGGCCAAAAGAGGAGTTTAGACTGTGGAAAGACTACAGTCTCATTGTTGGGTGTAACGTCACATTAATCTGATCCTGGAACAACATGCTTTATGGTAAACAATACCTTATAATGTTCGCCAGAGCAAGAGATAATGTTCAAAACTTTAGTCAAACATTAGTTGATAAGTACAGCAGGGAAAATAAGTACTGAACACAACCATTCTTCTCAGAAAACATATTTCTAAAGTTGCTGTTGACTTGAAATTTTCCCCGGATGTTAATAACAACCAAAGAAATCCATATACAAAAAGAAGAATCAAATTAATTTACAAATAAAAATAAAAATGAAATGATGCAGAGAAAAGTATTGAACACATGAAGAAAGGGAGATGTAGAAAGGCAGTGAAAGCCCAGAAAGCAGCTAAAATCTCTCAGTAGTTATTTTGCAACTCTCCGCCATTGTAAATTAATACAGTATTAGCTGCAAATTAAAGATCAGATTTGATAGACGAGACCCACAGAATCGTCAAGATTTTTACACTCTGTTGAAGTCTGTGAAAAACTCACACCTGAACAATGCGACTTCATTCCCCATATGAGAGGTGGCTTTAAGCTGCCATCACCAATAAAAGACTTGTATATAAAGTACCATTTTTGTTTGATTTTTATTTTTGTATTGTTTGTGTTTTTACCAAAATCTGGTTCAATTCCATGTCAACAGCTCCTTTAGAAATAATATTCCAATGCTCATCACAAACAAATTTTCCCACAAGCAGAAGTGTGTATCAGAGTATAGAAGGTGTTCATTGTCATTCACACAGCTACTAAACACCAGTATGGTAACACACATCAACTTAAAGTCATGAAATAAACATTGTTTATCAACCTTGGATGTAACTTAAATCTCTAATGTACATAACTGATGGGTTAACAACTAAAAAGATCCATAGAAATGTCAACGAAAAGCATAAAAACTGATGTGCCAAGCAGGGAATTCTGGGAAAGTCTATTTTCGGTTATTCACCGTATTTATTATAGAAACATACTGTTAACCAGGTTACAGATTTTTATTGTAGCATTTTTACAGTTTTTTTACATTTGAAATCACGGCCATTTTTACAGTGTATACTGTATGCTGTAGCATTCATTAACAAAAAGTTTTTACTTACTAAAATCTAATTTTGTGATTAGTTAACACACTGTGAGTTATGAATGAAACAACAATGAACGGCTTGATTTCAAAAAGATGAATAAATACTGTAATAAATGTGTAGTTCATTGTTTGTTCATGCTAGTAAATACATTAAAAAATTAACTAATAGAACTTTATTGTAAGGTTTAACCATATTTGTGCCTATTAAGTGATATATTTAGCTACAAAATCAGCTACAAAATTAGTTTTATCTTGCAATTCTGACAGTTTTTTTCACATAAAATTCACTTTTAATTTTCTACATACAAAACTGAAAGCGTCTTAAGTATTGTAAGAAAATATTGTCAGAATTCGAAGGGAAAAGACCAAACTGTGACATGTAAACTTAAAATTTATAGAAAACAATGTCAGAATTGTGTGTAACTTTATCACAATTCTGATTTCATGTCTCAAGATTTTTTAAATCAAGAGTCAAGAGTCTATCTTACAGAGACCGTTCCTATTTTAAATTCCAGATCATAAAATAGAATATTAAATTTTTTAAAAAGAAAGAAATAAAATACCATATCAGTACTGCAAGTAGAGTAAAAATTTGGAATTGAAACATCCCAGATTTCCCAGATTCCGCGGTTGAAATTCAGCACTATTTAAAATAAACACAAAATTTGGAGTAAAAAGTGTCCGATGTAAATCATCAGAATTCAATTAAAAAAGTCTAAAATGCATTAGTGTCACGATCATCAGCAATCTACAGCCAGAGATCGCTGGTTGACACATTCCATGAACTACAAATCTGCTTGTTAACGACTACAATTCCAGTCCTGCAGCACACACACACACACTGACTACATAAGCAGCACATACACAGTCGTCGCTGAGGTTTGTTTGCTGTAAGTGACTCTACAACGTTTCCTTTGTTCCTGTCTTCCCGTGTTTTGATCCTCGCCTTGCTATTTGTGTATTCCTTGCCTGCTACCAGCCTTTTTGACCTTCCGCCTGTTTTATGATCACGATTCTGATTACCCCTATACATCTGTTTGCCCCGCTGACCACTGCTGTACTGAATTTATAATTAAAATCTGCGTTAGGATCCTCACCACCGTTGTCAGCGTCACCATCGTGTTACAACTAGTAAATGTAGAACAATGATTATTAATAAATGGTGTACGTGTATGTTCATTTTTAGTTTATGTTAATAAATACATTAACAAACGTATGCTTATCGTAAAGTGTGACTGAAAAAAACATGTGTATGTGTTCAAAAATAATCATTGCTCTTTAAATGTTAAAAATAATGCACAGTATGTTAACATTAATCTACTCAAATGTCATGTAATTTTCTCATACAGAGAGAGAGAGAGGGAGACAGAGAGAGAAAAGCACTGGGCTGTCATGCATATGTGATTACCTATTACATAAGCATCCGAATATACAATGAGTTTGTCTGTCTGCACCTTAGTTAAACATTTAACAGCAACATCTACTGTATGTTCTGTTGGAGATTTGCCATGTGGTCCAGTCAGGTCACACAGGGGCAAAAGCAGAAGGACTGAGACTGGACATCCCAGTTCAGAGATGGAGTCATTCATCTATAATTCATCACCATCTTATTCAGCCTCTAATGGAGGTGGCACAGAGCACATGCTAAACTTGCATGCTGCTGGTGATGCAATGGCAAACTAATGCTTTACACTGCATTAACTGCTTAATATCTTAGTGATGGACGTCAATGAGACGACTTTTTAATGGTGATAATTTTTAATGGTGATAATTTTAGATGATTTGCCTTGATAAACATTTTCCATTCGTCACTGCATAATTAAAGTAAAAAACAGATTTGTTTTAAATATATAAAAGATCAAAAGCGTAAAATCAAAATATGAATAAAAAAAAATCACAACAACATGTTTATTTGTTATTTTAGAGGGTTAATAATGTTTCAACCTTTTTAGATAATCCATTTTTTAATTATTCGTTCATTCATTCTCCTTCAGCTTAATCCCTTATTCATCAGCGATCGCCTCTCATTCACTCTCATTCACATTCTCATTCACACACTACGGCCAGTTTTGTTTACCCAATTCACCTATAGCGCATGTCTTTGGACTGTGGGGAAAACCGGAGCACCCGGAGCAAACCCACACCAACATGGGGTGAACATGCAAACTCCACTCAGAAATGCTAACTGACCCAGCAGGGATTCGAACCAGCAACCTTCTTGCTGTGAGGCAACAATTGTTACCACTAAGCCACCTTGACGCCCCTTTTTATAGTCTAATTGATATATTGATTTGATATATTAAAAAGATAAAGCAGGAACCATTTTTACAGCATGGAAGCTTTCGTAATGTAAACAAGGATCCATTGTCTAACAATTCTTTTTCTCAAAATGTTTTCCTCACAATTAAAAAATGACTTATATTGATTACTTAAACTTCTGAGATACAGACTTACTGTATTCTGATAAAAGAATTTTAAAACGTTAACTAGCAATTTCAAGTTATAATCTTTTGAGTTTATCACTCAAGTTTGGCAGACATAAGTTTGTTATTCTAAGAATTAAATTCAAAATGTATAATTTTTTAAATATAAAATCACTTTTAAGATGCAAATTCAAAACTTTAAAAAAAATAGTCAGAGTTGCAAGATGAATAAAATGTAATTTTAAGGGGAAAAAATCAGAATGAACAGTAACCTGAAAACTTAATAAAGAGATTAAGCCGAAGGAAAATAAATGAATGAAGACTGTAAAATTCCAAGCGTGCTGTAAATAAATAATTACAACTATACTGTAAAAATACAGCACAATTGTAATGGTTTATTTACATCGTGCTTGTAAAGGTACTGTAAATGAATAACTACAATTATGCTGTATTGTTGCAGTACAGTTGTATTTATTCCTTTAAAGCATGTTGTACAGTCTTACTGTAAACTTTACAGTTTTTACAGTGTAATTTTTACACTTAACCTATTAAACTACTTTAAGCTGCAAAGTATCTTGTAAAAACTAAATAAATATTACTGTACGTACTGTCATTATGACAAAGACAGAAGGAATTAGTTGTAAGAAATCAGTTATTTAAACTGTTTTTTTAAACGTGGTAAAAAACTGCATTTCCTTCATTAAACAGCACTTGGGAAATATTAGAAAAATAATACAAAACTCACAGGAGGGCTAATAATTTTGCCCTCAATTATATACAATACACTCTCAGAAATAAAGTTATGCGAGCTGTCACTGGGGTGGTACCTTTTCAAAACGTACACATTTATACCTAAAGGGTCCATATTACTACCTCAAGGGTACATATTAGTACCTAAAAAGTACAAAAGTGTTCCCTTTTAAAATAATTTAGGTACTACTACTGTATATACTTTTGAGGTACCAATATGGACCCTTTAAGTACAAATGTATCTTTTGAAAAGGTACCACCCCAGTGACAGCTCGTGTACCTTTATTTCATGAGACTGTATACTCAGCTAGCATTTACTGTATATGTTGGGCAAAAAACAGGCATCTCTGAAATCTGTTTTATTTTGATTCCATTTTAGAATGAGATTATGCTTTCCTTTGTCATACCATAATAGATTCTACCATACAGAGACAAAGAAAAAAAGCACAGGGAGGGTGTGTGTGTGTGTGTGTGTGTGTGTGTGTGTGTGTGTGTGTGTGTGCGTGTGTGTGTGTGTGTGAAAGCATGTGCAACCAGTATGTTACTGTGGTTATAGAGTAAAGGAGGAGCATTGCTCTTATGGGAATAAAACCAGCCCCCACTCTGTCCAAAGAGAAGCGAAATTACATAACACCATAGCATTACGTTTCATGACATCACCCTAGGATCCAACTGAAAAATTGATGACTTCAGCCAAAGCAATAGAGAACAATTCTGTCTCCAAAAAAAGCAAACACTGCATATATAGCACACCAAAAATCATGCAGTAGTATTTTTATTTATTTAATTTTTTCTTTGCTGTAGCCATTCAGTGGTCCATTAGAGAGAGAGAGAGAGAGAGAGTCTTTCTGTCGCACAGTGGTTCTGTAAAGTGGGTCACTGTCAGTGGAGAGAAATGAAATGCACAATATCAGTCTGTCTGCCTGCAGGCGGTGCAGTCCTCAATCCAGCCAATAAATGTTCCAGTGCATTTATCGCAAAATATTTTGGCATTAAGTCTACCAGCTTACATTCATCTATGCACATCTGCTGCTCTATAAGGTCAGTCAAAGTGCACATCTGGCTTGTGGATAAATTGGATTTCAAATTTTTAAGTAGATCAAGTGTCAGGCCTGTTATTAGGTCTATAGCCTGTTTATAATAATGGCGGTGCATAACCTAAGAAAATCAATGCAAAGGGTGTGGCGTGTTTCCTCCATGATCAATTTTGTATTGGCATTTTTATCACTGTACTAAAAGGTTATGTGTCAACCATAAACCCTTTGCTGTTGTGGTGTCTAGGTGTATTTTGGGCCTATTTAGAACACGAATCATGATGATTTATCACAAGAGCTCTTGTGAAGGATCATATGCAGCACATAATAAATGATTATTAACTGTTATTATAAATTGTCAATCATTATACTTCAGGACTATCCAACAGGGTTTTTTTCCATTTGAAAAGTTATACTTTAGCAATACATTTCTTCAGATATAACCATTATTTTGACAAATAATTTTCACAAAAGTAATGTGAAATTTTACTTTTCCATTTTAAAAGTTGTATGTATCAGGGTTCATACACCTTTTTACGTCTAAAATTACATGACTTTTCCATGATTTTTCCAAGACTCTCAAGTCAAATTTCATGACCTAATGTTGCATGCAATGTCTACATGTGCGTGGTAAAAGAAAAACAATGCATGATCAAATTTATTACAGCAAATCGTGAAACACAACAATCTATTTCGTTTCAATTTATATTTATATCTATGTAAAATTGATTAAGATAATGCTTACACCGCACGAATAATGTCAGATGTGATTGGCCAAGGACAGAAAAGAAGTAAAAAACCTATATTCAAGTAAATATCTGTTTTCCATGACTTTTCCAAAACTTGGGTTTTTCTGTTTTTCCAAAACTTTTCCAGGCCTGGAAAACGCCATGTCAAAATTCTATGACTTTTCCAGGTTTTCCATGACCGTATGAACCCTGACGTATATAAAGTTGTATATGTAATGTAAATAAAGTCATGCTTTTGCACTATATGAAATTAACTTTCCCAACGTTTTTCTTTTTTTCTTTTTAAAGGATCAAGTAAATGTTCATAATTTAAAATAAATATAATTTAAACAATCACATTCGTTAATTCGTTACAATAACAAGTGACAATAACACTAAAAGCTTTTTTAATTAAAATATTTTAAATAAATATAGCTCTGAAAAAATAAGAGACTTAATTATTGAGTGCATAATATTTCTTTTTAAGTCTTTTATAACAATTTCATAATTTACTGCTTACATGTTTTTAAAACGTCATATAAGATTATCATATAGAGCATTTGAAAATTACAAATTATGTAAAAAAATTTAATAAACACATTTTTTCCAACATTTAAGGTCTGAAAACTGAAGATATTTCAGCAAACAGAGAAAGTGCTCTAAATTATTATTAATTCTTAAAAAATGTAAAAACATTATTATCAGATATTTATAAAATAAAACACAAATTATCATTGTTCACGTACCTACAATAAAATAGTTCTTTTTTTTTTCCAGAGCTGCATATCAGCAACATGTGTCGTAAGCAACAAATGTGCAGCAAGTCTCTATTCTTAAAAGCCTTCTAATGATCTTGGTCATTAAAAATATGTTAAAATAGCTTGTATGATACCCTTTGCCCTCAGTGATAGCAGCCAAAAAATGTCCCGACAGGGGGTTTCTCAGCTCTCTTTGTGTCTTTGTGTAAGACACCAGAGACTTGAGACAGGGCGAGGCATGGAAGCACCATCTGCTCCCCCTTCCCCTGGGCAGCTTGTTTTAAAATGTCCCCCCTCAAACGAGCTGAATGGGATCCGGGATGAGGCAGGAGGAGGCTGGCAGAGCATGATACAGATAGAAAATATTAGTGATCTTTATAGCAAAAACAATCAAGGAATACAATCGACACCATCAAAAATGACATATGATCACTACCTAAAAACTCTTAAATAAACCTTTATGAGTTTCATACTTAAAAAGAAAAAAAAAACTTTGAATAAAGCTAAAAACATGTAACCATTGACTCCCACAAGAAACAAATGTTATGGAAGTCAGTGGTCACAGATTTTCAGCATTATTCAAAACATCTTATTTTGTGTTCAATTTGCTTTGAAACAAGTAAAAGGGAGACAGGATTTTCATTTTTGGGTAAACTATGCCTTTAAGTGTTGTATTTTTATAACTCTGGAGCTACCGAATTAATTATTAAACCGCAATATTAGTGTATTTAAAAAGTCAAAACAAATGACTCCAACAGCATTTAGTGACACTGAAATAAACAGCAGCCACAAGACTGTAAAATCCAGTCAGCTTGAAACCATCAGCTCTGCCATTTAGCTAAAGTTCATACAATGATACTGAGGCACAGAGAAGAACAGAAGCAAAACACTCACTAATGCCAAGTGAACTGTTAATTACCGTATTGCTGTGCACCAAAAACAATTTGTAAAGCAGGTCACTGGCGTGTCGCTGTTTTGTTCTAAGAATTTATTGACTGTATAGTCATCTCTGTATGACTTGTCATGAGATTACTAATGCAGGGGTGAGGTCAGGACTCGCTTTTTACTAATAAATCCTCATGCTATTATAGTTTAAGCTGGTTTAAGTAAATAAATGTGCTAGTGGCAAGTTGTTGTGTAGGTAAATCACTCCACATTATAGTCATACATACTGTACAGAGCTCTAACATAATCAGAACTGACCCAACTATACAGTGAGTGTCAACTTCAAACTCAAGTTGATATAGTTTTCACCTACACAGCCTAATAGCGCTGGTGATTCTAATAAAGCAATATTATACTATACTGGAGCTACTTCAAGTGTGATTTATGTGACTAAATCAAAATGCTCATAGTGAACAGGTCTCCAAACCCGTCTCAGTCTCTCCGTCTGCTAATGGTCAGTTTAACTGAAAACCCCACCCTAAACCCGCCCCATTGGTTGAGCCAGTGTCACTGTGCTGGTCAAATGATGATTCTCAAATGTTATGAAAAATGTTTTACAGCCTATGTCTTATATAAAAAAATGTTATTGAGGTGAGTTTTCACTTTTGACCATGGTAATCACAATGTTTGTGGTGTTCTTTTAAATACTGTATATATTTTTAGTTAATCTGCCCAAAAAACAACAACATGTAAACAAACACTGGCTTAAAACCCATGCTAATACACTTTAGCTTTAAATGAGCAATGTCTTTTTAAACATACCCTACAATTCCCTGAAAATAGGCTATGCATATTAGTTGAAACAGTGTCTCTAGATAAAATGATGCAGCATTAATAAACATTTCACTACATAAATAATTAACTGCTGAAACGAAGCAGAATCGTTTTTACACATTTCTGTCAGCTATCGTATCATTCGAAGCTTATAAGTATCATTTTTTCATATATAGGTTAACTGCATTTCTATATAAATAGTAGCATACTTCCTAAATGGGATGCCGGTCATACTAATTTAAACGCAGATTAAGTTAGGACAATGAACTTATATTACCGTTTAAATGATACCGTACTACACTTCCCAGAATTCCGCGGTCGATAATGATTGGTCACATCCAAAAGTGACGTAATACATTTTGGTCCTCTTTTGCGCGAAGCGAACCGTTGATGCTGAGGCAGAGAGGAATCTGCGCGCGGGCAACTCCTTCCCTGATTTCCACTTCTTCTAAAGGTGGGTGTTTTTTGTTGTTGTCAAATATCACTAATTTTGCAGCGTATATCCCATCCCTTCCTTACGTGACAGACAGCGAATGTATGTAAACGGTAGACATTAAAAGTCTTACAATTGTGATGTTCTGCCACACCGTTATTTACCTCTCTTTTCTGGGAGGGATGCAATGTTAGATAATAGACAAGGGCATCGAGAATATTCAGTTCGGTTGGAGAGTTTCAGTAACTAAGTCTGCGAATTTAAAAATAGCACGCGCAGTCGAGTAACAGCTCGTAGCGGGACCATTAAGACGTGTTTATCGTCGTTATATCTGGAGGGAATTGGTCGAGATTAGCCAGCTGGCTGTCGTTTCATCGAGATTTGCACGTTTAATTTCACTGTTTTGTGTTGCAAAAACGTGTTTCCATTGTCATCTACAGACTTATCTTCTGTTTCACTAAAATCTTAACAAGCATACAATACAATGTGACAGGTGATCTAATGGCTCTCGACGTCTTTTGTCTTCGTTATTTGTGCTTTCGCCAACTATGCTGTCAAATTATATTATTTGTGTTCACGTTCTTCAATAAAAATCGATCAGTTACGGCGTAGCATTGTGCGTTTTGCATGCCAGCACAGCTTATTCTGTAAAAAAAGGCAGTGCAGTTGTATCTGGTTTGAAACGGTAGAGATTTGGGTGTGATCTGGTGTGCTGGAAACGGGTGATACAGCCATAGCTTTATTTGTAAATGTTGCATATCAAGTTTGCATTTTTTGAGCATCATTAGGCTCTTGGTTATTATGCAATATAGTGTGTATGTAGTATTTTGCATTTTTGCATGCTGTTATAATGGGAGTATCTCGGCCATCTATTGTCTCCAGATGAGGTCTTTCATCCATTCGGATACTCGCTAGAGCTGGATGTTTATTTTCAGCCGTCGAGCTATGAATTGTTCTCAGGTCAAATTTTGAGATGACAAGTTCGTCTAATAATAAATATTTGACGATTCTCCAGGGGCATTAGCTTGAGGATCAATGCTCTGTTGTCTTTGTTCGCTTCTTACACAATATCTCCTTTGTTTTAATCTCTCAATGGCCAATTGAATCACGTTACATTATAAAAAAAGAGAGGCTGGGTTGTTTGCTCTACATTTCACCAGAGCGGTCAGCCTGTGTTGTATATTTTAATCGAACTATTATAGTTTAATTAGACTGTGATGACAGCACGTCTGAATGGAAGGATTCGGTTGTTCTGCTGGCAGCGACTCGTCTTTTTCTTGGCTTCCAGCAAAAGGAGGATATATTGGCGAGCAATGAGCTGTGTTTTTTGCATTTTTAACGAGTATTGCATAGTCTTGCCTATTTTCTTACCATAAAATAATTCACTTAGTAAATTATGCATGTCTGTTGTGGCGACGCCACTCCCTTAAGCACATGTACATTATTACATTACATGAACATTGTTTCATATTTTGTGTAGATGTTACAGTAAGCAGTTGGGACTGACTCCAGTCACAATAATTTTTCATAAATGTCTACCTTAAACATTTTTCTTACATTTATTGAAAGCTGCTGTATAGATGTTTGTTTACAATACAGTGTGGTTAACTATGGTCAAGTGAAAAGATTGCCAAGATATTGTTGTTAACAGCAAAACGTTTGCATTTTTCTGAAATCATTGTTATTTACAATCATTTCGCAGGTGTCTGAAACCGTCGAGGTTGAAAGTGCAATGGCGTCCTCTGGAGGTAAGATGTGAAAACATATGAGCTGAGCTCAATTTTTGTAAATCAATATGCTTCTCTATAACCGCAATCTAAATGAAGTCATTCAGCAAAGAAGATGGAGAATGGATTATTAAATACAACGTTGCATGCTTAGCTGATATTCAGGTCAAGGAACTGGACAAGCGTGCTTCGGGACAGGCTTTTGAGGTCATCCTGAGTCCCACAGCTCCAGATGCCAAGGGAGAATTCCCAATTTCCACCCCCAAGAAGAAGGAAGTTTCTCTGGATGAGATCCAGAAAAAACTGGATGCAGCAGAGGAGAGACGCAAGGTAAGGGCTGTTTTAGTAATGCATTGTTTACGAAATGTGGTTTCGGTCCTTATTCATTTGCCTCCTCACTTTAGAACCATGAGGCAGAGGTCCTGAAGCACTTAGCTGAGAAACGGGAGCATGAGAAGGAGGTCCTTCAGAAAGCTATGGAGGAGAACAACAACTTCAGCAAGATGGCAGAGGAGAAACTTAACCAGAAAATGGAAGCCAACAAAGAAAACCGCACAGCACGCATGGCAGCTATGAATGAGAAATTCAAAGAGAAGGTGTGTGTGTGTATGGAAATGTTGAATGCACGTGTATTGTGTTACCACATAAATGCTTTAGTTTGCGTAAACTGAATAAAAATGTCAATTTTTTGTTTATTTCAGGACAAGAAGCTTGAAGAGGTACGAAAGAACAAAGAAACAAAAGAGGGAGGCGAGGATGAAAACTAAGTCCCCTCTCTCATTTTCCTTTTCATTTAGGGTATAGTATTGGGTTTTTTAATGTATCCAAAGATTTATTTTTTGTTCCATTAAATGGCCAGTTTTCCGTGTTTGGATCCATGTACTTGCCACTTTTTTTATTAAGGAGTTTTGGGGAAAAGCTGGTGCACAAAATTTCATCACTTTGTGTGTAATCAGTTTTGTCTTTCATCATCCCCTCTAACCTGTAGATTTGTCCAGTTGCAACTCTATAGCATTTAAAATGAGCAGTGTAGGGAAGCATGCCTGTGTTATGCATAGGTCTAATATATACTTGGTATACTGCATTGTGCGAGTCCACCTGTTCCCTTGTATGTCAGTACTGCCATCCTTTGAGCTTAATAAAGTTGCACAGTTGTTTGTTATTGTGCCAGTTTTGCCACTGCCTCTTTGTTGATCTGTCAGTCAGCCAGAGTGTAATGTGGAGTAAAAAAAAAACTTTCACAATTTGTACATTATGGAGTTGAATGGCAGTTACTGGAAAATAGGTTTTGCCAGAATAATCAGATCTTTTGGACACTTTTTGATGTACTCTTTATAATCTGCATGGTATTCTTAGTGTTAACAACACATTCATAATCCGCAAGCATTTCCTTTACTGGGCTATACTTTTATAGTTATTCATATTCAATATGCACTAATGAAAAAAAAAATACTTGCAATGTGTGAACATTAAAAAACTAATAAAACTGTCGCTTGAGACTGCATTTGAACAATACTGGCATCTAGTGGTTGTGAGTTTGTCAAACAGTTGTTAGAAAAACTTGTCTCAATATAATTTCAGAAAAAAAATAACGTTGAGACATCGACAGCTATTATTGATTCATCCTTTGTTGCAGAAACAGTTAGATGCATGAAAATTTATGGAAGTAGTTAACAGTTTGCAGTGATGAATAGCTTGTCCAAATGCCGCCACATTATTATGTGTTGAGAAATAGTGCATCAATCTTTTCTAAAAATGAATCCAACCTTATTTTAAAATTCTGAACTCCCTTAGAAGCAATTACATGCATCCAAAAAGATCATGTCCAGTACTATGATGTGTGAATAAATGTTTTTTTTAATCGAATAAAATAAAAATGAAATCACATGTTTGTCTGTGTTGTAAGAACAGGCATGAAGTGCAATGTCCAAATCACCTCCAGCCACTCACACATTACCATGACTCAATTTGAATGCTTCAACAAATCCGTATTATGGAGTGAAATGTCTAAATCACCACCAATCTCTCGAACATGATCATGATCTGAATCATCATTTAGAATATCAAAAGCCTATGAGATATGAAGCAAAAGCCTATGAGATAGAAACAACAGTGACTCCTTTCTCTGTTTGAGAACTTTATGATGGTACAGGGCTGCATAGTGGATTATTACTTGAATGACAAGCAACTTTTTGCCTTCCTGTGTCTAAATTCACAATATAGTCCTTTGTTTTTGTTTTGTCCAGTCTTAACACTAGTTTGACAAGGGTACATTGTCAGCCAGAGTGACTGTGTGGGAGATGAGATAAACAACAGTACACTCACAATGCATAGATTTTAGACAAAGTGTACTTTAAATATACGTAAAAATTTAATTAAATGAAATTACACGTCAACAAAACGTATACACGAGGTACTGTGCACGAATATGTGCGTTGTTAAAGGGACAGAACAACCCAAAATGAACATTAACTCACTATTTACAAACCCTAAAATGATGCCAAACTTTTTTTGTTTTGTTTTTCATTCAAACACAAAAGAAGATGCATGTAATGCCAAACAGATTTCAACATTCATTGGAATATTTTGTGTTCAGGAAAAACCTCGGGTTTGGATTAAGTGGTGGGTGACTAACAACGATGACAGATTTTATTTTGTGTGTGAACTGTCCGTTAAATAGATACATTGTGCACATTCATAAGCATAATTGAGTAATATTAGAAATATATATTTTGTCTGTGTCTTACCACATCGTCTCTCGCGTTGTTTTATTAAAGAGGACATGTAGGCGGTTTTAATATGAAGACGGCAGTTTCACGTTGCACCGTCCATACATTTTACAGGGTGTCGCCACCTTAAGGGATGTTTCCTATTGGTCTGTTAGTCTGGACGAAGGCGGGGACAATGCTCTTCAGCCGTTCCAATTGGACAGTTCCGATTGCCAATCAGAAATCTGTAGATTACGGCCATCTGACAGCGGTACTGCAGGGAAGCTGACAGGAGCCTCTCCCGCTCAACAAATACTCACCTAAAAATCATCATCATGGAATTTTCTTTGTTTTATTTCTTTTTCCCAAGACGCATATGACGGCGCGATTGAAAGCAGTTGACTGACCGAGGAGATTATCCTCTTATAAGGTAAACCAGTCCATTTACCGATGTTTAAGGCAAGATAAAAGGTAAAAAAAAATTAAATCACCATTTGCACTATATATAACTTAGCTTTGAGATGTTAAACTTTTCAAAAACAGACAAATCTTTTGTTTAGTGCGTTAAAATACGCGTGTACGGTATGAAACGGGTAAAATGAATCATTATAGCACAATACATTTTCGACATTTGCTTTATATTTGCGATACAGTATATGGGGCGAGGAAGAAAACGTGTTGTGTTGTTGCTTATGCACCTGTAGACCTTGAATATCCTCAAGACATTTCATTGTTGCGCTTCCGGCGTCTCACGTTTCTTTTTCGAGATTTTACGAGAGAAAGCGCTTGAGGGTGTGGGAAGGCTTCTGTGCTTTTTGGCATGCCATCACTAAAAATGTCCTCTGCCGTTTCCTCATACATTCTCTCGTCGTTTTACTCGATTAAAAAAACGGGTTATTTTTCTAGGCATTTGCTTTTTCCAGGCGTTATGAGTGATTATTTCGTTTTAACTATAATTCACGTGCACGAGGAGCGTTACGCAGAGAGAGCAGATGTTACGTAAGCGGTGATGTCTATTCATAAGAGCGTCGAGAAGATACGCCCCATTTGGATCACGATGCCTTAATATTCAGGACAAACTGGTTTTTGATTCGCAACACATTTACAATAAGTAACATGGTTTTCATAAAAGAATGGCTTTACGATTCTGATGTTTCATTTTAACAAATAAATTTGCATGGGCTCCTTGGTGGTGTTTAAGCGTCGTTTGCATTCATATAGAATTGAGATAAGCAAATTAAACCCTGATATATTAAATCCAAACCTTAAACACCAGGAGATAATTTCCAGGAATGTATTTTTTTTTTTAATGAAGAATGTTTTAACTTTTCTCTGCTTTCACTAAAATTTGTTGGTAGCTTTTTGCATATGACTTCAAGACAAAATATAATGTAAACAGAACAGAATTAAAGAACAATTTCAAGCACCTGTTTTTGTATTAGTGATGTACTATTGTAGTTTTTATTAATAGTTAATAATTTAATAATCAATTAAAACAGTGTTTTCATTATTGAGGAAGCATTTTATTTATTTTTAATTTTTATTCTTTAAATTAGCTCAGTGTGTGTGTGTGTATACATGACTGTTATTACAGTATTGTGACTACTGCTCTAATATATGTTCCAGTTTTATATGTCGAGGTAAAAAACCAACAACTTTTTTCCATATTGAATACAATATGGGCGCCACGGTGGCGCGTGAGTAGCACGTTCGCCTCACAGCAAGAAGGTCGCTGGTTCGATCCCCGGTTGGGGCAGGTCCCGGTTGGGCCAGTTGGCATTTCTGTGTGGAGTTTGCATGTTCTCCCCGTGGTTGCGTGGGTTTCCTCCGGGTGCTCCGGTTTCCCCCACAGTCCAAAGACATGCGGTACAGGTGAATTGGGTAAGCTAAATTGTCCAAAGTGTATGTGTGTGAATGAGGATGTATGGATGTGTTTCCCAGAGATGGGTTGTGGCTGGAAGGGCATCCGCTGCGTAAAACAAATGCCGGATAAGTTGGCGGTTCATTCCGCTGTGGCGACCCCGGATAATAAAGGGACTAAGCCGAAAAGAAAATGAATGAATACAATATATTTTATTTTAATAATTTTTTTTATATATTTTGGAACAGTAAACATGTCAGGCTAAATAATTAAAATAAACCATTGACTTCTGCTGTCTTCATTAGATCCAAAAACACTGTTCTCTTTACATCTTTGAATATCTTTTTTGGATAGAAAGTAAAGCCACTGCACTGTTCAGCTCTATAGAATGCTTAAAAGTTTTTTTTTAAGCAATTTGTTTTTCAGATGTTTGCTGAATTGTGGCCTGACCAATATCTTTTGATGTGGATACTGTTGTTGCCCTAAAAATGAAATAAATTAGTCGTAAAAAACACATAAAAACTTAAGAATACCATAGAATAATAATCTTAATATTATTAATTAAATTGAACCATTTTTATCAGTTTAACTGCAAATATTTACAACAATTAAAAAAAGCCAAGATAGAAAAAAATGGTTTTAGTTTTAGTGTTTATTAACAATATTTTACCGAAAATTTTAACTAATTTAAAGAAGAAAAACATCTTTGGAGACGATGAGTCTTTTCCCACAATAAGAAATTCTGCTCTGATTTACTATAAGTGAAAAGCTGTACATTGTGAGATGACTTACAATCATTACAAAAAATCTGTTCGACATTATTATCCTAAAGTTTGCGTATAAAATACAGATTAAATGATTACTTTTAAATTAGCCATAGAAAAGAAAGGAATCTTAGTAGTTGATAGTTTCGTTGCAAAATATAATTTAAAATAATTTCTTTTAGTCGTTTCCACCACAGAATGTTTTACAGTACATAATTTGAGATGTAGTGTGAATGTTTATGACATTCAGGGTCAAAAGAAAATTCACAAGTTACTTTTTATGCATGCATTCACATAGTTTGGTAATCAACTTAAAGTGGTGAGAGGTTAAACAATATTATATTGTATTGCATTGCATTTTTTATGTGAACGTACTTGTGAATGCAAGGGTAATATTTAACTGTTGAATGCTTCTCCCATACAGATCTCACAAAAGACTGCAGCTTAATTAATCCTCACCATGGCGACGGTTGTGATGGAGCAGATTGGGCGGCTGTTCATCAACGCACAGCAGCTTCGCCAGATCCCTCGTTTCCTGGAGTCAGCCTTCCCTAAACTACCCTGTACTGTGATGGTGAGCGACGTGCCATGGGTTTTCCGCGAGTCACACATAATCACGGGCTACAGGCCGCCTGACCAGAACTGGCGCTACTACTTCCTTACTCTGTTCCAGAGGCATAATGAATCTGTAAATGTGTGGACACACCTTCTGGCCTCCCTCATTATTTTGGTCAAGTTTCAGGAGCTGTCTGAAACTGTAGACTTCCTGCGAGATCCACACGCACAGCCGATGTTTATCTTACTCCTGGCCGCATTCACCTACTTGGGCTGCAGTGCATTGGCCCATCTTCTCTCTGCCAAGTCTGAGATCTCCCACTACACCTTTTATTTTTTGGACTACGTTGGTGTGGCCGTATACCAATATGGTAGTGCCCTCGCCCACTTCTATTATGTGGTGGAAGAAGAATGGCACGCTCAAGTGCGAAGTTTTTTCTTGCCAGCCTCAGCCTTCTTGGCCTGGCTGTCCTGTACTGGCTGCTGCTATGGCAAGTACGCCAGCCCAAACTTGCCAAAGTTTGTTCACAAGCTATTTCAAGTTGTGCCCTCGGGCCTGGCCTACTGTTTAGACATCAGTCCGGTGTTGCACCGTATCTATAGGTGCTACAGCTCCGAACATTGGTGTGCCGACCAGGCGGTGGTTTACCACTGTTATCAGGTCCTCTTCTTTTTAATCAGCGCCTACTTCTTCTCGTACCCCCATCCTGAGCGCTGGTTCCCAGGACGATGCGACTTCATCGGGCAGGGCCATCAGATCTTCCATGTGTTCCTTGTGCTCTGCACTCTAGTGCAGATCGAAGCTGTTCGACTGGATTACACTGAGAGAAGACGTCTCTATGAACATCTCCATGGTGATTTGGCTCATGATGCAGTGGCTCTTTTTACCTTCACAGCATGTTGCAGTGCACTCACCGCGTTCTACGTGCGCAAACGAGTGAAGACGTATCTAGAAGAGAAGCAGGAGTAGATGTCGTGGTAGGGACCTTGCTTGCACATGCAGGAAGGATCGCACTGGTCTGCAAGAACTGAAGCAACTAACATTGGAGGACCTTTTTGTGTATCTTATATTTGTTGTTAACGGTTTGGTTGTGTGGCCTGCCAACATGTTTTTAACCAACTGCTTTCTGTTGACCAAACTGGTGACATGCTTTAAAACCTCATTACAGTTCGAGAATGGTTCGAAAACTATGGATTGCCTGCTGAAAGGTGCTCAGATCCTTAGCGGATCTGTTTGATGAGTGCCATGACAACCTTTAAGCCTGGTATACAAGATAGTTTAGGTAGACCATAACTGGATTCAAACTCATTTTGGTGCAGTGTGCTGCTTTTAAATATATGTTACTCACATGTCTTTTTCACTTACATTGCATTCAAACTACACATATTTTATTGCGTTCCATGGGAATTGAATCTACAGTATGACTAATGCAGAGAACATTCTTGTTTAAGTAAATAAATCCCATGCCATCAGACCAGTGCAGCAGAGCTCAGATCAAATGACTTGGATGTCAGCTAATTATTAGAGACTTTGTTTTAAAGAATAGCTTACTGAAAGATGATGGATTAATCTTTTTTTTTATTAAGCAAATCAAATATCCCCCACTCTATCGACTTTTAAATCAGTCTTCGGTTTGGGCTTCACAAACTTTAATAGACCAAATGCAAATCCGTGTCCAAAAGACTTCAGACTTGCCTTAGCATGTCCAACCCGTCCAGTGCCACGTTGAGGTCAGTGTATGATTACCTGCGAATGCAATCGATTGGTTTTGGACTGCCAGTGCCCACTTCCCTGCCTTTTGATGTCTAGTCTGTGAGATGGATAGTATGATGTAATTTCACTGAATCGCAAAGGCCAATCACAAATTGCACCTCAAATCTGTCTCAGCAGAAGCGTGCATCGAAGGAGCACTATTGGCATCCTCGGTGTCCTCATGAGCACCCTTCTGAAAGCTGAAATGATAGACATCTTTATGACAGGGGTGTCCAGTCCTGCTCCTGGAAAGCCAACTTCCTGCACACTTGCCTAGAGGTTTATAGAAAAAATCCCTTGATTTATGAACTAAAGCAGGACGGTGATCCTCTAGAATGTTTGGATACCCCTGCTTTATGGGATTTTATGGACACCTGCTTATAGTGGCTTCTGTGTGTCTGTACTTTTAAGTGCGCATGAAGTGTGCCATTTGGGATTGGGCTCCTGTCATTTTGATCTAGTGAAGAGGAGAGTAGCAGGATGTGATGTCACTGGTTTTGCAGTATAGTTCGTTTGAAGGGTCTGAGATGAAACTCTGGCTATTTATTAATTTGATACAACATTTTTTATGATTCTCATTTGTTAGAATTTTCCCCAGTGTTGCATATTGGGAAAAATTTGCATATTGTTTTATTTTAAAGGGACTGTTCACCCAAAAATGAAAGTCAATTATTTATTCGTCTTCATGTTATTCCAAACCTCTGTGATATTTTAAAGAATGCTTCAACAGTTTTCCATACAGTGAAGGTCAGTGGGTTCCAGCATAATATTGCATTCCAGTGACGTTAATTGTGTGGATTATTCTTTTTCTTCTTCTGTAAACAATGTTAGAAGTGTCAATTTTGGGTGAACTATTCCAGCCAAAGAGGCTTTTGAGAAGAATTGACTTGCTTCTTCATAGTTATGATGTCCTTTTGTCATGATGATGCTCCTTTTGTATACAAGGGCTATAACTATGGCCTTTACCTTTACTCATACCCTGATACGAATGCCTTTGTGTGTTCTGTGCATATGTGGATTTTTTCTATTAGAAGTTCAGCACTTTATTTACAACAACAGTCTGAGCAACGAAACTAATCTGTGTTAAATGTATACTCTTACGTGCCTGACTACATGCATGCGTCCCTGTGTGAGTATGCGAACAGGTGCTTGTCTTGAGTGTGTGCGTGTGCATTTTTGAATGTTTATGTATACCTATGTGAGATGGCTACTGATGAGAAAGGATATGAAGGCTTCGTCTTAATAGTCTGAACCTGTCTGGCCTTTTAATGACCATGAAATGCATCTAGCTCTTGTATCATGAATTGTGTAGCTCCGATCCATCAGACAGAAAGAGAAAGATGATTTATTTTCTCATTGAAGTGATCCATATTCCTTTGAGACGAATATAGCGTCACTAGACTGTTGCTGCATTAACCAGGAAAGGGTCTGTGCGATGTAGCGTAAAGGCTGGTTTTTAGTATGCGGTTCCAGAAAAAGAAATTGTTGCTGTGGCATGAGCCGTTTGAGAAGTAGCAAATAAGCGATGTCATAATAAACGGTGACCAGCATTTGTTTTTTTGCAACCAAGAACACGTTGGCAGAAAAAGGGGCCGTTCGCACAGTGGATGTTTTTGCAGAAATGTGAAACCTAAAGGAGTTTTAAGAAAAAAAAAGAGAATTAGGGAGTCATTTATTAATTGGCTTGATGATGCGTCAAAGTCAATTGTGAAAGACATCAATCTAGGCCATGATTACATAGAAAAACGATGGAAAAGTAATGCGCTGGAATGATAAAATGCAAGTCGCAGGATAGCTAGAGACACGTTCTTAAAAGTTGAGGTCGAGAGCTGGTATTTAGAACACAGTCACAAAAGAAATGAAGCTAAATGTATGTGTGAAAGTGACTGGATATCAACATACCACAATTATGTTAACATAATATTTGTGGTTAACATAATATTTGTTGTAACAATTATTATTGCTTTAACCCTTTGATGCATACGATCACACCGGTGTGATTAGAATGTTCAGTATGTCACATGATCAGCTGTTAAATTCAAATCTGCTTTCCTGTGATAAACTGCGCCAGAGAAACGTAATAAATCACAATTTATCAACATTTTCAAACAAATAATATTCATTTTAGGTTTCAGACATTTACATACACATAAGTACTAGCAAAACATAACATTTATGGTTTGTTATATACACATTGATCTCCATAAACCTCAGTGTGTATATTAAAAACCATAACATAACACGCTGATGTCTATGATGATAGCAATAATAATAATCTTTAAACACAATCAGACAATGTGCTTTATTCAGATCAGATACACGTCGTTTAGATAAGTAGAACGTTTACTTCATCACATACCTTTATGTATTTGGTGAGAAGTTGATAAATTATCATGTAAATCCAGCAGATCTAATCTCTCAGGTGAACTGCAGAAAAGGGAACAAAAAATAAATAAAATACACACTCATTAGGCTGTGACACACGACACATGACCATGGAAATCGTTCTAAACACGTCCTAAAATAGGCACATTAAAAAAAAGTTACGCCAAGGGTCAGCAGAAGCATTTCAAACTTATGTGTGAAAAGGTTCATCTCATAAACTGATTGGAGAAGTGTGGTACTAGTAATCCCATGGAATGTGGTGTATCTTGACACATTTTTGCCGGATCTTGCTTAAAAAAAGCAAAAAAAAAAAAAAAAAAAAAGCTCAACTCAAGTCAAAATGCTTTGTCTTCAAATAAGCAAATCATATACTACTGTAACCTGCACCAGCAACTATATTTATATCTCTATAAACTAAACCACTTAGCCCTAAAGATACTTAAAGAGAAAATTCACCCCAAAGTAAAAGTTCTGCCATCATTTACTCCTCAGCGTGTTCCAAACCTGTTTGAGTTTTGTTCTCCTGTTGAACACAAAAGAAGTTAAGGACCATTAGCCATACACTGAAAACAATATTTCTGCAAAAATGTTGCAAACAATTGATATGAGTTGAATTTATACAAACAAAATAAATGTAGTAATGTTCAACTTAATTTGTTGATTTAAATTCAGCCCAAATAAACTGTTTAAAACCACTTAACTTTAAAAAAAAGTAAATCCAAGGAATCATCTTTGAATTCTTTTTTTCAGTGTACACTTCCATATTACATTTTCTCCAACTAAACAGAAATGTTTTCTCCTACCAAACTCCTATTAGTTTAAATGATCAACAATAAGCATTCTCCAGTCACTTTAATTATACTTTGATCAAAAATAAAGGACCAGAACTTTATAGTCAATCGTTGCAATGTCAGGAGCGGGTCGTGTTCCATACTCAAACAAAACTAAAATGTGGAGGACTCAATTCCATATTAAAGTACAGTTGTCGCTCCTGAAATGTAACATTGTGTAAAAATGCGACCAGGAGACAGTGTCTAGTGGAGGTTTGCCTTGAATACCAACAGAATAGTATGGCAGTGGAATGCAAAAACGTACTCTGTGTGAACAGCCCCCTTTAAGCCAGTTTCAGCAGCACCAGCAGACAACAATGATGTCACAGACTGATGATGTCATCGTACACTGAAACTGGCGAAGCGACTGACATGCTGTCAGTTGTATCATAATGATGATTAACGAGGCAGATGTCTTAGAAAACGATCGCACGGTGGGTGCTTTATTAAATGAAAGACCATAATGATGTAATTAAGATATTGTTGTATAACATTAATGATTTAATATTAACAGAAAATGTTGTTTTTACTGCTGTACCAGCCTGTGTTTAAGAAATAAACGGACCACGGAGCACAGAGTAGAAGGAGTGGGGCGAACTGATGTCACTGAGAAAGACAAAGGGATGATGCCATGTCCTGGCACAACCAGGGTTTGACCTAAAATCTAACAAATCCTGTAACGCTAGGAAGATTTTTAGGGAACTCTGTATGATTTCTGCTAAATTGTGAAGGGTCTCTTTTCTTAAACTATGTACTAATCTACTCACCTCAAAAGCACTTACAGATTCTAAAATGATGTTTCTTTTTTAAACACGAGTTTGTTTTAGCTATTGTGTTTCTTTTGTATTGCACTTAAAGAGGAAGGACTGCACAGAAAGCTCTTGATTTGGTTCAGCACTTGAACTCAGTTTTTGACTGTATTTGCACGGAGCTGAACTAACACTCATGTGCTGCAGTGCAGAACGTGAAAATAAAATCTGGTGTTAACCTCAACTTTACCATTGTGTGTGGAAATGACTGTGTTGATGTAATATGGTATTTAAATGAATAAAACAACTGTAAGTCTCACCTTCCAATTCATGTCATTGCGTTTCTTGTCTGGGCAGAGTCTAAACAGCACAGTACACATCATAACAAAGTAACAATCAGTTTTTGTGAACAATAAAGCTATTGTAATCCGTTCAGTTCACAGCTGCAGTTACTGTCACAGCTTCCAGTGAAGTGATTGAACAACAATGTCAGAATGCTTTAAGAAATATAAAAAAAAGAAAAACCTCATCATTCATGTGGAAAGGCCCAAGAGAAGGTAAATAAACAACAGAAGTTTCTGCATTTTTGTGCGTGCGTGCTAATATGCATAGAAGCCAATTTTATTAAATGATCAATGTTACTATGTTGTGATGAAGACCAATGTTTATTTTTACAACCAGTTTTCTGACTTCAGCACTCCTTTACAAGCATTCTTACATTATTACCATCATTTGTTGAAAAATATAAGTCAATGTAACAGTTTATATAACAAAATTGTACAAGACTCATTTAGTAACATTGAAAATGCTTAAATTAGGACAGCTCCAAAATATTAATTAATTGTCAATTTAAACCTAAACTTTGCCACTATGCTTCAAATGCACAGGATTTTACTAATTTGTCGGCAAAGGGGTTAAAAATGACTTTAATTTGAACAATTAAATGCTATTAATAAAACTCAATGTGATATTATTTTGTATTTCAATGAATACACACTCTACAGTGTTGTTTTACATGTACGCACACACTAGCACATGCACACAAACAAACCAGAGTAGCTTAGAGAATAAAGATTTTTTTTGGTCAAAATATAAACAATTTTTTTGGCAAATCACAGAAATGCCAACTGACCCAGCCGAGGCTCGAACTAGCGACCTTCTTGCTGTGAGGTGCTACTCCCTACGCCACCGTGGCGCCCTAAACATTCATTCATTCATTCATTTTCTTTTCGGCTTAGTCCCATTATTAATCCGGGGTCGCCACAGCGGAATGAACCGCCAACTTATCCAGCATTTGTTTTACGCAGCGGATGCCCTTCCAGCCACAACCCATCTCTGGGAAAACGCGCCCTAAACAATTTTTGGGTAATGCAAATAACACAAGCATTTAAAGAATGTGAAATGTACAACAAATTGCCTTTGCAAATCATTCATTATTGTTAATTTATCAATTCATTCATTCATTTATAACGTCCCCTAACCAGATTAAGCCTTTTAACAATGTTATTCTGTAGGGTTTTACAATTAAAGTGCATACCCACTGGCCACTTTATTAGGTACACCTTACTAGTACCGGGTTGGACCCCCTTTTGCATTCAGAACTGCCTTAATCATTTGTAGCATAGATTTAACAAGGTACTGGAAATATTCCTCAGAGATTTTGGTCCATATTGACATGATAGCATTACACAGTTGCTGCAGATTTGTTGGCTGCACATCCATGATGTGTATTTCTCATTCCACCACTATTGGTTTGAGATCTGGTGACCGCGAAGGCCATTTGAGTACAGTGAACTCATTGGCATGTCCAAGAAACCAGTCTGAGATTATTCGTGATTAATGACATGGTGCGTTTTCCTACTGGAGGTAGCCATCAGAAGTGGTCATAAAGGGGTGGACATGGTCAGCAACATTACTCAGGAAGGCTGTGGCATTGACACAATACTCAGTTGGTACTAATAGGCCCAAAGTGTGGGTCATTTCTCATAAATCCTTTCTAATAACTGATTTATTTTATCTTTGTCATGATGACAGTAAAAAATATTTTACTAGATATTTTTTAAGACACTTCTTTACAGCTTAAAGTGACATTTAAAGGCTTAATTAGGTTAATTAGGTTTACTAGGCAGGTTAGGGTAATTAGGCAAGTCATTGTATAATGATGGTTTATTCTGTAGACTATTGAAAAAAATTAGCTTAAAGAGGCTAATAATTTGACCCTAAATGGTTGTTAAATTAAAAACTGCTTTTATTCTAGTCGAAATATAAAGACTTTCACCAGATGAAAAAATACTATCAGACATACTGTGAAAATTTCCTTGCTCTGTTACCATTCGGGTAATATTTAAAAAAAAAGAAATATTCAAAGCTGGGCTAATAATTCTGACTTCAACTGTATATATATATATATATATATATATAAATCACCCCATTTTTACTCTCCCTCAAGTGGTTCCAAACTTAAGCTTTCATGTGTTCACTGGTTCTAAAAGAGATTGTTCACTCAAAACTGTCTATTCTTCATTTACTGATCATTTATTTCTTCCAAACCTGTTTGGCTTTCTTTCTTCTATCAGACACAATCCAGATTTGAAAAAAGCTGAAAACCCATAGCAACTGACTTCTGTCGTATATGAAAAACAAATACTATGACAGTCATAGGTTACAGGTGTCCAACTTTCTTCAAAATATCTTATTTTGTGTTTAACAGAAGTAAGTAAGTTAAACAGTAAATGTCAGTAAATGAGGAATTTTCAGTTTTGGGTAAACGATCCATATAAAAACAGTTATAGAACAAGTGTTATTTAACACAATTAGAAATAGCTAGCCTATCAAAAATAAAATAGAAACCTGAATGATCTTAGGCTACTCATCTGTTGAGTGGTTCATCATTCACGCCTTTTTATCATCGTTATCATGTTCATTATGATTGTCAAAATCATTATGCCTCCCTCAAATCTGTCAATGATAGAGAGAAAAAAAAATCTCTAGAATAGCATGGTCCCTCACCACAAGATGGCAGTGCTGTCAAAGACACAGCCGAACAACGACACTGTTTCTACATGATGAATAATGTCGCACACTCCTTTTCAGCCATTTATCATCACAACTCTCATGGAAAGCAGCTACGGTATTAGTTCACCTACAAACCTAGGTTTTCTCCTGCTTATTTTAACATGCACGTATGCCTATTCAAGTGGTTTGTTATTCTCTTTTTTTGTGTTTGACTGAGTCACGTTTTTTCATGAGACCTTTTTATGAGTGCATGGCTTGACACAACATTCAGACTCTCATCACACTAATCTTAAATCAAATGTCCATTTAAGGATTGCCGGATGCCAGTCTAGCATGTCAAGGCCTTTCTAACTCTTCATATCTTTCTCAGATTTAACATGCTCTGAAAAGACTGCCTTGTTCCTCTTCACTCAGATTTTGTTGTTTTCTCGCCCCCTCTTTTCTTTCGGCCCGTCCTGAAGACAAAGGCCTGCTTGTCTAACAAGTGCTTAATATTCTGAAATGCTGAATCTCAGCTGTCACTTCGCTTTTAGCGCTGGAAAACATACTAAAATAATGATAATAAAAAGCCAACTGATCAAAAATCTCTCTCTGAAGCTGTAATCTGGAAATCTATCTGAAACAGAAATGTGTCGTTTCATTTTAACATGCCATTCTTGCATCAGAATTGTGGTGGACAGGGGAAGCTTTCATCTTACAGGCTCAGAAATGTCTTTCTCAACCGTGACCAGTTCAATGTAGTACATAGAAGGAGTCTGTAGGTCTTGATCATGTTATACATTCCTCATTAAAAACCCGATCTAAGCAGAAATCTCAGATGACAAAGAGATTGTGGGAGTTTTTTCAGAGGTCAGTCAGAGCGAACTGACTCATGTTGACAAGATGTTGACTCTTTTGCTAAAATTGAAAATGCATGTTTAATTTTAATGTGGAGTCAAAGTGGCAAACTGCACAAATGAGTTTAGTACAGTTTGTAAACCCACTGAATTTAACTGCTGATGATGAGAAATTAAAGTGGATAGAGAAAAAAATCGTTACTCATAATTACTTTGGATAAAAGCAAATGTAACATTTGCATAAATGTAAATGATTTTTTTAAATAAACCTTTCAATTATAAATACATACCTAACAGAATGTTGAAAGATTGCACTTTAAAATTCCATATTAGAATAATGATCAAAACCAGTGATGTAGAAAGTGAGTCCCAGGCCCATTACCTAAATAAAATAAATTTGTACAGATTACCCTAACTCCAACACTCACTATTGAGAAGACAGTTATATATGTTCATGTTCACTCTTCAAAAACAACCTATACCCATCAGCTTTTTCACAATAACATATGACAATATATACACTTACTGGCCACTTTATTTGGTTCAGCTTACTAGTACCGGGTTGGACCCCCTTTTGCCTTCAGAACTGTTTTAATCCTTCGTGGTATTCAAGGTACTGGAAATATTCCTCAGAGATTTTGGTCATTTTGGAATTTGGTGATTTTTTAAATCTCCCGTTCCACCACATCCCAAAGGTGCTTTATTGTATTGACTTCTGGTGACTGTGGAGGCCCTTTGAGTACAGTGAACTCATTGTTATGTTCAAAAAACAAGTCTGAGATGCTTTGGCATGGCATTTTAAGCTGCTGGAAGTAGCCATCAGAAGATGGGTACACTGTGGTCATAAAGGGATGGATATGGTCAGCAAAAATACTCGGTTAGGCTGTGGCGTTGACGTGATGCTCAGTTGGTACTAATGGGCCCAATGTGTGCCAAGAAAATATCCTCCACACACCATTACACCACCACAGCACCACCAGTCTGAACTGTTGATACAAGGCAGGATGGATTCATGCCTTTTTATGTTGTTGATGCCAAATTCTGACCCTACCATCCAAATGCTGCAGCAGAAAATCGAGAGTCTGCAACGTTTTCGAATCTTTTATTGTCCAATTTTGGTGAGCTTTTGTGAATTGTAGCCTCAGTTTCCTGTTTTTAGCTGACAGGAGTTGCACCCGATGTGGTCTTCTGCTGCTGTAACCCATCCACCTCAAGGTTAGACAATGTGTGCATTCAGAGATGTTCTTCTCTGTAAAACCTAGAGATGGTTGTGCGTGAAAATCCAAGTAGATCAGCAGTTTCTGAAATACTCAGACCAACCTCTCTGGCACCAACAACCATGCCACATTCAAAGTCACTTAAATCACCTTTCTTCCCCATTCTGATGCTCTGTTTGAACTGCAGCAGATCATCTCCACTGTGTCGACATGCCTAAACGCACTGAGGTGCTACCATCTGAAAGGCTGATTAAAAATTTGCGTTAACAAGCAGTTGAACTGGTGTACCTAATAAAGTGACCAGCGAGTGTATATTTTATGTATATACTTCAAGTTTTATTTTGGGCTCCAGCTTCTTAAAGGTTAGACATAAAAATAACAACAACAACAACAACAACAAAACTTGGTTACTGTTTGTTTCCCAGCACTGGGGATTGCACGAGTAAATGCACTCTCTGGGTTGGCTTGCAGCAAAAAGGGCATCCACTTTTGTTAAACGTGCCAGAGTAAATGGTAGTTGATTCCACTGTGGAGGTTCCTGATAAAGAAGGGAATAAGCCATTTCCCTGCTTTCTAAGCATGTTTGAATTTTTTGTCGTAGTTACTCATTGTTTCATTGATTATGTGCACCTGCTCCTTGTTTACATTGCATTTTAAGGCCTGTTCCCTTAAAAACACAATTTCTCTGTTGTGTATAAATTTTGCTATGGTAAATCAATCACAGTTTTCCCAGTAATAACGTTCCGCAGAGTTCGATACAACTTTGTCCTCATTTCCCTGAATTGCTGTAGTTGGAAGTTTTTACATCTAACAATGACGACATCGATATGTAAACTACTACCAGTGCTCTGTGTTTTATAAACCCTGGAGAATAGCATGAACATTTTTCATATGTTTTTAATCTGTTTATTTATGTGACAATGCAGAAATTAACTTAACCCAACATTATAAAATAATAACAGCTGTAAAAAAGCTTACCAGTTCAAACCCTTGTTCCGAAGAGAAACATAAAACAAGCTCACAGACCGATGTGTAGACAGCACTTCATTCAAAAACGCATGTAGGCTTTTCAATCAAAGAGCAATAAATGGCTGCATAAAATGGGCTCCCTAGAGAGGTAATGCTAAGGCAAATGTTAAGAGCAATTACACCTTCGTCATGTTCTTCTACACAAATTAGCCAATTTGACCAGGGCTGCTGACAAACATTGCATCTGTCTCCATGGTTCCAGCTTTGTGCATCTGTCTATATGCCATCAATAGACAAAAGTGACGCGTGTAATGCCATGTGAGAGCCGTAAGGAGTGTGTTCATAGAAGAAAGCCATATTTTCCTGCAGATCCATTCTAGGAAATCATTGAAACTTAAAGTGTAAATTGGCTCCTGCCGTATATTGGTGCTCTGATGAATTCTCTCTGTTGTATTATATGGTTAGAGGGCTCTAAATCATACAAGCGAGATGGGCATAATCACCTTGCCGGCTGCTTCCTGTCTTCTAACTATCAATTCCCTCTCTTGTCTCCATCAATTTTCCTCTCCAAATGTCCTCTTAGTTCACTACCTTCCCGTTTTTGCCTCTGTCCAAGAAATCTGGGCTATCTCCACATCCACAGCTCTTTTTAAATGTTCCATTCGGGTCCGTCAGACAATGATTTGGATCAAGGTTGGCGAGGTAATATCAAGAGGCTTGCATGTCCTATCATGTGGCGTAATTAAAGATCGCCAGCTCTTTGTTCAAAGTTATTAAATCGCATGGCCCTTCGCGACGACAGCCTCTTCTCCTCCAGCTCTCACCTTAGATTAGGCCTTTGTTGTTGCTGCATTTCCATCGTGTCCCACCTTTTCATTATCTCGCTGGGAAAAGCACAAAAGCAGAAATCAATATATTCTTCTGAACTAATCCCCTCCAACACAGTGGAAATAAGAATGCTGAAGAAACTTGACGTATGTTGAGGAACGCAGCTCACACGCGGCTGAAGAGGCTCGGCATGATACAAAACTTATGCCTATGTTTAATTAATGGACAAATGGTTCACGTTTCTGAGATGAATTGAGGATTGAGTAACATAAATGGTTAAGGCCTAGAAAGATTTAATACTGTATAATGGGATTTTTTGGGGGATCTGGACAAAGCTGGACAATTAAAAAAGCTTTTTAAAGCTTCTATTAAGCAAGTTGGCATTTGTCTCACCAAAATTGACAGCAAAGACTCGGATAAGCATATCAACCATTTTTAATTATTTAAAATTTTTATTTTTATTTACTTTTTAATTCAAAGAAACTTTGAAAAAATAGTTTTACAGTTTCCAAACAATTGTTTTGAATATTGATTATTAAAAGAATCAATTATTTTATTAATTGATTATTAAAATAATATAGATTTTTTTGATTATTAAAAAACGGGGTGACATGATGGCTCAGTTGTTAGCACTGTCACCTCAAAGCAAGAAGGCCTCTGGTTTAATTCCCAGCTGAGTCAGTTAGCATTTCTGTGTGGAGTTTGCATATTCACCCCGTGTTGACATGGGTTCTTTTCTGGGTGCTCCAGTTTCCCCCATAGTCCAAAGACATGCTGTGAATTGTGAATTGTACATAAGTGAATTGAATAATACTGGGTTGCAGATGGAAGGACATCTGCTATGTAATATTCATCCCCTGATGAATAAAGGAACTAAGCAGAAAGGAAAAAGTATATATATATGTATATATAAGTGTGTGTATATATATATATATATATATATATATATATACACACTTATATATATACACATACACACAACAATTCTGTCTGGTTCTCAAATCTGATTGCCTGATAGCTGTGCGATATTCTGCAATAATAGCACTTGTACAGCCTCTTCACCCTTCTGTTTTACTCCACTCACATGACAGCAGAGTGGCAGCAGATCAATAAACTCACTACAGTTTGACAAATATTGCAACTGTTGGACAACATAATATACTTTTGAGGCTTTTTTAGGTGAGAATATAGTCGTTTAGATTGCAGCTAAGCAGTTTATTTATAAGGATAGTGCCTATTTTAAATATTTATAATTTCAGAGATACAGCACGCTGGCATCTATCAGCCTGTCATACTGAGCAGAGCAAAGACGGTTAATGTTCTGCCAAGATGGCGACAGCGACCGCATAATAAAACAGGTAAGTGACGTTCTAAGTCGATCTCTCTCTTTTGTATGTTATAGTGCTGTATTTTTATTCCACAGTCTGGTAGTATTTCTGGTAGTGTTTGCTTTGCTTTGGCTTTTTCAGAGTTAATTATTGTGATATCCCAATTGCAACAGAGAAATACAGAGAAAAGTCCCTAGACATTTTGTTAAAACTTATTATCTTAAAATGTCAGCAAAATCACCTGTTTTGTCAACCATTTGCATTATTGCTCTAGGATACATTTTACTGTACATGAAAATGCTCTCAATTACTTTTAATCTTACATCACATTTCGAAATTAATCTGATTGAAAATATCTAAGTGTGTATTTACCCACAGTGAGAGCCCATTTAGAACAATCCAGACTCTTGTGCATAATTTGCAAGCTATTATTTATGAATGAGACCTAATGACTGCAGATCACGAGAAAGTGCCAGTATTATCTGCTCATATAGAACAGATAACCGAAAAGGTGAAGAAAATGTGTTGGCGCTTAAAGACTTGGGGGACTCGTGTAATGCCGTTTTCAGCCATTTAACAGTTGGAGGAGATTTAGGATCCATGGCAGAATCAATGCGGAGAGGATAAAGTGCTTTGGTTGTCCACACAGCCTGAAGATCAGTGTAAACATTACGGGCATTTAGTTGTCTAATGATTGCGCGAGGGGGTGTATTTTAGCTCTGCGCCGAGAGGTGCTCCGTCTTGCTTGACTTAAATGACACGGATGGCCTCATTAAGACGGAGTAATGGCTTCATGACAGAGGGCATGTGCCGAGATGTTATTCTTTCCAATTATTGCTTTCAGTAGTAGAAGATTATAGAATGGACATTTGTTTTTTAAAAAAAGGAACAGGTTAGACACAGCATTTCCCTCACCGATTTCATTTCTGCTAGTAATCAAAAGGCAGTCTAGCTTTGTGTAGCAGCTAGCGGATATGATCAATACCAAAATATGAGGTCACTTTCTTCCAGTGCACTAATGATGTATTCAGCACCTACTCCATGCTCTGCTGTATGCTTATTCTGGGAAACTTTACAACACCGTGTCCATGTTACACATTTTGCATGCTATTTAATGAATGACATACTATAAATGATGGCATACAGTATAAATGAAAAGTAAATGATGACGCAAAACTAGTACGAATTATTATCGATCAGATTTAACCACGTTTTATTCCAAGGTTGACGTTTAGAGGTTTCGTCCGAGAGCTTCTTGTGGATCAAATAAGGGACTGGTCAGACCTGAAATGAGTTAAATATATAAATGCGCTGTCTAGCCATCTAATGCAGTCAATGAATCAAACATGACATCTAAAGTGGCATCGGGTCAAAGACGAGACGTCCCATTTTGGTGTCTGCAACAAATTAAATTTACAAACATGATTTTTATAAATATATATAGAAAGCATTTGGAATGCAGGTAAAGTGTGTACTTTGATGTTTCAGATTACTTTTGTGAAGAAAAAATAAGATGACTTTCAGCATAATACAGAGATTTATATATAAAAATATTTAAATAACTTTTATTATAAGCTGTATTTATTAAAATTAATAAAACAAATAAGAAATCATAATATTTTTATGATTTTTAAGTTATTAAAACCTTATTGCTGGCGATTGAGTAAATAGTAGGACAATGATATCACCTGCTTCGAATAATATCATTCGATTGAATGGGCCTTGTCTGTGGTTATCAGCTGATAGACATGGACCAGTAGGGGCCTTCTGCGCCTAATGGTAGGCTCAGAAGGCTGTTATCATCCATTTACATGGTTAATCAGCTATACTAATAGACAAGACTCCAGATCCAGATCTGTTTTTACAGTACTGTGATGGTTGGGTTTAGGGTAGGGGTAGACATTAATAAAATACAATTAATGGGAAATTCAATAAATAATATAAATAATTATTGTGGTTTATCAGCTATACTAACAGAAAAGACTCCAGATCCAGATCTGTTTTTACATTACTGTGACTGGTGGGTTCATATTTTGAAGAGAATGAATGATATTTTTAAAAGCGTATTCTGCAAATCGGGATAAAAATGTATGATGATCATTATTTCAAATTAAATTTTAATCACATTGAAGGTTAAAATGCTCATGAAATATCCCTTTATTTGCTAATAATAATAATAATAATAATATGCAGTTAGGGTTCCTTTAAAAGAGTAATTAGTTATAGTTACTAGTTACTTCTCACAAGTACTGTAGTAACCGAGTTAGTAACGGAGTTACATAATTAAAAGTATAATTACCAAAAAAAGTAACTATTGCGTATTAATAAAGAAATCAAATTTTTCAAAAGACTATAAAATAAATATAAAACATTGTTCACTAATCTATTGTATCACTAATCACTATTTTAATGTTGTTGAGGAACAATGTGAGAGACAATGCTAGCATGTTCTTAACTACTGTATATATCTTGATATTATTTTGTTTAATTCTGTCTAAATAATATGTGTTTGACGTCGTGGCTTCGCCTCCTCCTTTGGTAGCAGAGCTCACTTTATCGCATGCGTAGTCACTAATTTTGTGGTGGTATGTGACGACGTGAGGTGCTTCATTTGATTAGAATTACTTTTCATCGACACATAGATTTTTACATCCTTTCACCTCAATGAGGGAAAAGTAGAGCTTATATTTTCAGTTTGCAAATGCTACCCTTGAACTTGTTGGATTTGTTATCGTTCTAACTCCTGGTCGGTTTGTGCAACTGACTGTCCGTTTGCTTGTGTGTGCAAATATGTTGCATTTTATAGCTGCTACCATTTTATTCAAAATATCTTTTTTTATTTTTACATTTGATGTACTGTACAGATGAAAAGCTATGTGAAAATATCATATATTTGTCAATTTAGTGGTTTGGTTTACACTGTGTGGTTTGAAAATGCACTAGTATAAACTTGAATAATTAAGATTTGCTAAGTTTTTTTAAAAGAAGTTGAACTTTAAAATGATCATTGAATATTCAATATTTCAGAAATGCATAAAATAGTGTTTAGCATATATAATAGCCAACTAAAACCTTAAAATCATACTGTTGCCAACTTTTCCCATTTCAAATGGTCATCTCCCTATTATGTAAAATCATCAGTCATGATTTAAGCCAGAATTCTCCATTTAGTCATTACTCAGCGTTTAGTCATTGATTATTACAAAGGCATTTCAGATTACCGAGGACAAACCAGAAAGCGGGTCCAATATCTCTCAGCCAAAAAATAGAGACAATTAGATTAATGGGATGACAGAAAGAACATATCCATTTTCTAATCAAATATTCCAAACCTCTAGAGAGCCCTGTGGAGAGGTATATTATCATCATCAGATTCAAAGAAACTAAATTCGAACCCCATCTCTGCCCACCCCAAAGCACCAAATGCGGAAACTGTCTCGCCTTTAACTCAAGATTAATTAAAGCACTTAGAAAGTAGGACACCGGCCCACCGAAGATATATTTGCCAATTTTGAGAGTGACATTAAAATACATTGCATTACATTTTTAGGGTGAACTTAAATGAAACCAATAGATTTGGAAAGGGGATTGCAGGAGGATTTAGAGAATTACCATACTAAACAGAACCTCGGGCGTCTTTTGCTCTCGGGTCACTTTTATTTATGCATGGCCTCATGTAATCACCCATTTCTGAGGTATGTTCATGGAAGAAGCGCTCTGAGGTAAACTGACAGGAACTGATATCTGATTTTAAGGCTCACGGCACGTTGCAAGCTGTTTCATCTGTGTTTACATGGCACACACATACACTAGATCCCATTCATTTTGATGAGATGGCACAGATTGCAAAAAAGACACTCGAAACTGCTCAAAATTGTGCTCTCGTAAAAAAAAAATAATAATAAAAAATGCGGAGAAAACGGAGTAAACAGACCCACAAAAGTACCTGTTATCAACACAGACTGCACTTACATCATTTTTTGGTTTGAGCTCTTCAGTGCCTTTTTTTGGCTATGCCACATAAACGACCCTGTCATCAGATCAGGCTAATTTATCATGAGAAATTGAGAAATAACTGAAGATCTAAAACCTGCCAAACAGCCAGACAAAGAGGAAAATGAGTGATGTCTTGCTGTCACCTTTTCATGTGTTAATAATCAAATGAATATTTAAAAGGGATCTTATTTTTCTGTTTTCCCACTTCAGATTGCTTTTTTGTGACTTTTTTATTTTATCGTGGTCGCTGGCTGCTCTAATTTAATTGGCAGAGTGCCATTCTTAGAATTCTGGTGTTTAATATCTGAAATCACAGCAGACATGCTCGTGTAATATTGTTTAAGTGACCTCAAAGGCTTGTCCTTATGATTCTTGAAGGTCCAATTTTGTTGAAATGTTTTAATGGGGTTTTGTTTAGCTAGTCATAAAAAACACATTAAAAAACATGAGCTAGAGTTTATTTCTGTGTACAGAAGATTCAAAGATTTCTATTCATTCATTCATTTATAACAGGCTTTTAGTAAAAGTCAGGAAACAAAGCACTTGATAAAACATAGGTACTTTCTTTGTGACTTAAGGCTTGTTTGCATGAAAATGATTTGCAAAACCAGAGAGTGATTTCCTTTATAGCGGGGAAATACTGAATATTGAAGTATTGAACGTGTCATTTTTTTTCCTGGGAATAATATTTCTAAATGAGCAGCTGATATGGATTTGAACCAGATTTTGGTAAAAACCCAAACAATAAAACATAAAAATTAAACACAACAAATCTGAAACATGAGTTATGTGTAATAACTATGAAAGGAGAAAGCACCAAACTACAGAAACCTGTTTAATACTTTATATTAAAGTTTTTTTTTTTTTGGTAATGGCAGCTTAAAGACACCTCTCATATGGAGAATGAAGTTACATGCATTGTTCAGGTGACAGTTTTTCAACAGTGTAAAATTCTTGATGGTTCTGTGGGTCTTGTCTAGATAATCTGATCTTTAATTTATTTTTTATATTGGATTCAAGTCAGGTGATTGGCTGGGCCATTCTACACCTTGACTTTCTTTTGAGAGTTTCCTTGGCTGTCTTTTGGACCACTATCTTACTGAAATTTACATGTCGGACTGAAGCAGCTAACTGTAATGATGGGTTTGACACTGGCAACAGGGGTGCCGATCCAAATGCAGGTTCATTAGCGAGTTCAGGTAAGCAATGGTCAACACAGATGCAAACAGATTTATACAGGCAATCCTGTATCGTAGTCAATAGGCAGGCAGATGGTCAGAGGCAGGCAGCAGACAGGAATATACAAATAAATGAGGCAAGGATAAAAAACATAGCAAAGCAAGACTAAGGAAACCACGTTGTACTGTCACTTAAACAGTAGACAAGACTCAGCAACGTTAGGTGTGTTTGTGCTGCTTAAATAGTCCATGTAATCAGCCCTAAAGCAGCAGCTGAAAGAGTCTAATCAATTGGTGACTTGGAGCAGGTGTGTGTGTGTGTGTTTCATGACTGAATATGTAGTCTAAAACATGCCAGATTTGTAGTTCTTGTAAATGTGAGTGTATACCAGAAATCTATGGATGTTAGAATGCTGGTGATCGTGACACTAATATTAATTTGCAGTGACGAAGAGGATTGCCGAATAACTACTGAGAGATTTCATCTGCTGTCTGGGCTTTCACTGTCTTTCTATACTTCCCCGTTTTCAATACTTCTTCCCTGCATCCTTTCATTTTCACATAATTTGCAAACTTATTTGATTTGTTTTCTTTACATATATAGATTGCTTTGGTTGTTACCAACATCCAGTGAACATTTCAAGTCAATGGCACCTTTTACACATATCTTTTCTGAGAAAAATTGTGATGTGTTCAATACTTATTTGTTTCTAATATGAATTGTGTACAGATGACAAGTTTGTCAGTAATACAGGGTGATTAATACACTATAAATGCCATAATTCATTTTGTTTAAGTTTAAAGGGGCCCTATTATACCCCTTTTTACAAGATGTAAAGTAAGTCTCAGATGTTCATTTCAGCTTCAAATACCACACAAAAAAATGTTTTTAAACTCTTTGAAACTGCTTCTTTTAGGCTTTAATCCTAATTTGATCCAATTTGGTGACCGTCACTTTAAATTCAAATGAGACAGTGCTCTTTTAAAAGAGGGCAGAACTACAAATGCCTTAACATAGTGTGTCAACATAGTAGCAGATTCAAAAACAAGACTAACATCCTATGCTAATGAGGGACAGCTCATCACTAATTGGTGGGACTTTTCCCTGTCTGATGACATGCACGAAGGGAGAATATGGATTATGAAATAAAATTAATACATTTTTACCATTAGAATCTGGTTATATTCACACATTGTTGCCACACAGACTTGTTAAATCTGTTATAAAAGTGATTTTTGCATAGTAGAAGACCGATATTAGCTTATGATAGAAAGGAACTATTTATTATTTATTTAGGTATATTTAAACTATCCAGAACAATACAAATAAGTTAACCAGATAAACATTTCACAAAATTGAAGTACAACATTTACAATGATGAATATTTATTAACCTAAATGATGACAATGAGTGTTATAACTAGGCATCTGGGACATTTTGTGAATTCATAATGTGCTGATACGACTGTCACATATGCTAGACTACAGGTTTAGCTCTTGGTTGAAAAAACAAAACAAAACTGCTGGCCATACAGATTCTGGAACACTGCAATGCGCTGACGTGAAGAATTGCATGGCCTATCATTATCTCACTATCTGTCAAAACATGTATACATATGTATGCACAAATGTCTGTGATACTAACAGTGACATAATCAATGCAAGAGCCCATGCTTATGGGCAAACGCACTATGCGGGCTACAAACAATGGCAAATTGAGTCTCAGACCCTCAACAAACAAAATTCATAAAACATTCATAAACCAGCAACTCCTCTGACTGACTCAGACAAACCAAAATAATTACAATACAGCTAACAACAGTAGCACGAACAAAACAATACGTAATGTGCCAGAGAACATATGTAAATTTCTGTTCAATTCAAGTATAACTATATTTTAGTAGAGTCCATACCACAGCTATGACATAAACAGTATAGATAAACCAACATAGGCTCATTCTGAAAATGTACCCCTATATACATTTCTGGAGATTGCAAATTATGTAGCCAGAGAAATGTATGGCTGCATTTCGTCTTTAAAACAAACACTATGAGGCGGTACAACGCTGTTCCTTTTCATGCTCACCAGCTGAACGATTACAGCTCTTCCGTTGCTACCAGTTTGTCCAGTGGCTTGCCGCGTATGACTTGCCTCGTCTAGGATATGGTACAAAATTATATTATGCATCAAAATATCAAGACAATTTATATTTTTTTTAACATCTTGACCCCTTTAAATACCTAGACCAAATGGAGCCATGACTGAACAATTTGAATACACATTACACCTTATCTGAACTCAGTCCCTAGGGAATGTACACTCTCAACAGCAGGACAGAGTATGCCTAAACTCTCAAATCTTCATTATGATGTACTCTGCTGCAGTGGGGATGAGACATTTTAAATGATAACAAACAGGAATGAGGAAATCACAAATGTGCTTTCCTGCGGTCCTCACTCAGTGGGCTCCGAAACTAAATGAGGGCAAGTTAATTTAATGGATGCGAGCTTGTTTCCTGTGAATTCACAGCGTTACAGCCTTTCAAGTGATTCAATTTCGTAGCATGTGAAGTGGACTGTTATGATAGTCAGAAAGTACTGTAAATCAGGTTAATGACTGTGAAAAACAGTAACAATAGTGGTTTCATACAGAGTAAAATGTGCTCTCATCAACGACCCTCTCGAGAACACTAAATTCTCCCATTACCTGATATTATCAGGAAGGGGAGGTGAGGGAGTCTCTGGAAAACAAAGCACATTATGTGCTGAATGTATCTTGACAAAATCTAAATGAAACTGTCCGGGGAAACAAGAAGAGTGAGGGTTCAGCCTGGTGAAGTTTAAAAGCAACTCTTTGGATTGACAGGAGAGATGGGCTGAGCAAGAGCTGAACGTCTTCACTGTGGAGAATAAATCAAGAGGAGAACTCAAAAATCCTTGGTTTCATGGTTAAATATGACAAATAATGAATCGGTTAATTCCAAAATAATAATAAAATCCATACTATATTTGAGCTTGACAGATATTTTAAATCTCTGTGAAATCAAAATAAAGTTTTGTAGATGCTGGTCTTAATAATATCTATAAACTTTGCTCCAAAATGGTGATAACATTTACATTAAGCAGATATAAACATCCAAAGCTTGCAGTTTGCCATTTATTCACTCATTTTCCTTCAGCTCAGCCCCTTTACTCATGGGGTCAGGGGTCACCACAGCGGAATAAACCACCAACTTATCTAGCGTATGTTTTACACAGTGGATGCCCTTCCAGCTGCAACCCAGTACTGGGAAACATCCATACACCCTCATTCACACACATACACTACGGCCAATTTAGTTATTTACTATTCAATTTACCTACAGCGCATGTCTTTGGACTGTGTTGGAAACCAGAGGACCCAGAGGAAACCCATGCCAACATGGAAAGAACATGCAAACTCCACACAGAAATGCCAACTGAACCAGCCAGGACCTTCTTGCTGGGTGGCGACAGTGCTAACTATTGAGCCATCGTGTTGCCGTTTTGCAGTTTGCCAGTTTCACCTAAACATTTTTCTTGAAGACTCCTCATACAGTAAATTCTTCAATGTCTCAACAAATCTGACCAATCAAATTCTAGTTCCCGACCCCTTCCAGACACTGTTACTATATAAAACTTTGGCAACATCTCTAAGATGCTTTAGCTGCAAACACTCTCACTTGCAGATATAAACAAAGAGCTATTGGCTGTTTTTGAAAAATGGGTGGAGCCACTCTATGTCCTGCCATGTCTTCATGTTTCAGTTTAAATTACATAACACACTGAACAAAAATGCACATTTCAAAACACTTCACGGGACCTTTAAAATGATGTGTATTTAGTGAGTTTGTATAATACTCGTTGCAGCAAAGCAATTATTTTCACACCTTAGCTTATTAAACAATTAATAAACCCTTTTAAAACTGTAGTTTAACTGGAATGATTATTTTCGTCAGGTTAATAGGCTTCCCTGCTATTCATGCTGTCTATTAGAAAACATTAGACTTTTTATTGATTTTGCCTACAGGATTTTTAATATAGGTGACACAGTGGCTCCATTCGGCATTTCTGTGTGGCTGTGTGGAGTTTGCATGTTATCTTTGTGCTCCGGTTTCCCCCACAGTCCAAGACATGTGGTATAGGTGAATTGAATAAACTAAATTGGCCGTAGGGCATGTGTGTGAATGCAAGAGTGTATGGGTGTTTCCCAGTGCTGGTTTGTGGCTGGAAGGGCATCTGCTGTGTAAAACATATGCTGGATATGCTCGGTTTCCCCCACAGTTCAAAGACATGTGGTACAGGTGAACTGGGTAGATTAAAATTGTCCGTAGTGTATGAGTGTGAATGAGTGTGTATGGATGTTTCCCAGAAATGGGTTGCAGCTGGAAGGGCATCCGCTGCGTAAAACACGCGCTGGATAAGTTGGCGGTTCATTCCACAGTGGCGACCTCTGATTAACAAAGGGACTTAGTCGAAAAGAAAATGAATGAATGAATTTTAATGTAAGTGTTGCTGCTAATATAAATAAATGGATGCACTTTTGTTGTAAGTTGAATATTTAGCTCATGTTGTTTGTGTGGCGTTAGAGTAAAAAGACACTCTCTACAACTTTTACGATTTATATCTCTCAAGAGTCCTCTAAATTGCAATTAGCAGGGTGCATTTTCCACTACGCTTTTCCACACTAAAAGCCAATTCTATTCATTTGTTCTAGATGAAAGCGCTGAACGCAGACAACCAATCTGAAAGCTCCGCATGCTGCTGTGATTGGCTTTCAGCTCACTCAAGCCTAAATAAACTCATTACAAGGGGCTGCAGAATCTGCTAGAGGGAATATTTGTAGTATTAATCAGCATCGTGTTAAAGTAGACTTGACGGCTTGCTTCACACTCCTCCCGTGCTGTTGAAAGGGACTCGGATTTGTGTTGGTATTCCTCGAGTCCGGCGAGCCTGACTGTAAATATTTACTGAAGACTGGCAGAGGGCGATAAGGAGTTCAGACTTACTGATGATAACGCTGAGGAATTCAAGAGAGTATTCAATGTGTCGTGTGTGCATCTGGCACCATGAAAGTAACAGAATGTAAAGAAAAACACTTGTTATGTTTGACAATTTGAGGTTACATGCTCCAAAATTGGTACTAGTACCTGTCAGATAATTCCGTAATATAATCTATCCTTTAAAGGGGTCATGACATGAGAAATTAAATTTGCCTTGATCTTTTGACATATAAAAATCTTTGTACTATTTAAACATCCTACAAGCTTCATAGCTTGTAAAATGTCCTCATTATAAAGCAATACAAATGAAAAACTGAAAAGCTGCAAATGTGGTTTGTTTAGATACAATGTGGCATGTGACATCATAGTGGCACATATTTGCAACATTTTTTTTAACTATTTCATTGCAAAATAGAAAGAAAATAAAAAGATTGCTTGTAAGCTTGAAAGATGACACAGTTACCTGTGCTGCAAACTGTCAGTAAATAAGAACGCTTTTTCTTTAGTCATATTTGGACAGGACCAGTTTTCAAAATGACATTTGAGTTATAGTAATAATAATTCCTTACATTTATATAGCACTTTCTGGACACTCAAAGCGCTTTACACATTTTTTTGGAGGAATCTCCTCATCCTGTGAATAAACTAATTATGATATGGGGTTGGTTACGAGGCCATGATTGACAGAGCCCTGTGGGCAAATTTGTCTAGGATGCCGGGGTTAAACCCCTACTCTTTTTCGAAGGACATCCTGGGATTTTTTACAACCAAAAGAGAGTCAGGACCTTGGTTTAATGTCTCCTCTGAAAGATGGCACTCACTGAGCACTCACTTCCGTCAGCAATCTAGCTTTCACTCGTGGTTTCCGTGTGGCAGCCCTGCTTAGCTTCAGTGGGCGACCATGTGAGAGTTGCAGAGTGCTAGCTGCTTGCTAACAATTCGTGTCAGCAGTTACCAATTCATGTATGTATTCTGAAAAGACTAATATCTCTGTGTATTTTACTGAAGTAGGAGTGTCTGTTTTACATGTGGGTGCTGCAAAAATCACATTTGTTATGTTGTAAACTATATTAAGTATAATGAAAACATCCTAAATTATACAATGTTTTTCAATTTGACATTCTTTTTATATATGGGTTCTTATAATAAACCAACTGAAATAAAAATGTTTTAAATTCTATAATTTACACTGAATATTTACATTGAATACACTGAAATTTACACTGAATACACTGAATAACTGGCACTACCCTTCCTACACTTCAAGAACTGTACTCTTCCACAGTGAGTAAAAGGGCTCGCAAAATCACCCTGGACATCTCGCACTCAGCACACTTTCTGTTTGAACTGTTACCGTCTGGTCGGCGCTACAGAGCACCGAGCACAAAAACAGCCAGACACAGGAAAAGTTTCTTTCCTCTGGGCCATCTACCTCATGAACAGTTAATATTTGTCCTATTGTGCAATAAACATGCAATACTTTCTCATACGCACTTGTGCACAGCACCTTATAACAATATATAATGCAATACTTCTCCTTACGCACTTGTGCACAGCACCTTATAACAACATACAATGCAATACTTCTCCTAACGCATTTGTACACAGCACTTTATAACTTGTATATTTATAACAAATCTACTACATTTCAACATCCAGATCTTTTTGAACTGACTGCATCTCTGTTTAATGTCTATCGTAGTTTTTTCATATTTATTCTGTGTTGTCATTTGTCACTTTATATACACTGGAAGCTTTTGTAGCCAAAGCAAATTTCTTGTGTGTGTGAAGCACACTTGGAAATAAAACTGATTCTGATTCTGATCTGAGTGCAAAAATGAAGGTAATCTTAGGTGACGCTGATATTTCTATAGCTGTTACAGTTTAATTGACTAGGATCTTATTGTCAATTTCATTTTTTTTCTTTTGCAGGGTACCAAACACATCTACATACATTATGGGTACACAAAAACTCGAATACTGACATGTTAGCAAGAGATTGTACAGTACTTCATGTTGACCAAAACAAACCACAAAGAGTAATTAAAATTTCAACAATCTCAGACATTCACATTTGGAAGGAATTAGATTTCTCTCTTTATATAGAATATAAAATATCACTTTTGCTATGTTAATGCTTTAAAATGCATTTTCATCTTTGGCCCATACTGTATTTAAATAGCTGATAATCTTAATAAAGATCCAAAGTCTTACCTTTTGATTCCAGTAGCATATTTCACATACACAAACATCTCACATCCTTGTCTATAAACACTAATTATCATTTAATTATTCATATTTATCTCAGTAATTAAGTGATGTCTTCCCACAGTGTCCTTGCTGAGAACATCTGAGAATATTCCCACCAGTAAAGACTTTTGCACCATGACCTAACTTCTCCCCATCTATTCGTGATCTGAAGCAAACCGGAGGAACAGCTTGTCTCTCCTAACCCCCCGACGTGCTCTTTCTTACCTTTCCTCCCGTGGCAGTTTCTCAGCCCTGCAAATCAGACATATGGAAGAGGGGGAAGGCTTGCCAAAAAAGATGTGCTAGCAGAGACTGGTGCAGGGCCTTGAGGCTCCTGACAGGCATTGCCAGGGAAATGGGGCCCTCTTTTCCTCTCTGGCAGATGGCTGAAGGAAGAGAGAGAGAGAGAGATGGAGGTAAAAAGTGAAAAGACAGATCCAACCAAAGCAGGTGTTTGAGACGAGCCTCTTTGCAAACTCCTGATCTAAAGCGCCACAGGTAGAGATTAAACAAACTAAGATCAAATATTAAATGTTAGCCGTGAGTAAGTTTTAGACATCAATAAATAAACTGTGCTTTAAACATTTTTTAAGAGACTCGAATGAGATGAAAGCTCTAGTCACATCTGTAGCCTAATAAAAGCGCTTTCATTTTGCTTAAGGGGGTCATGATTTTTATTCCACATTTTGTTCTGTTCTCTGAGGTCCACTTATAAGTATTTTGACTTTTTAAATATCATGATTTAGATGTTTTTTACGGTCCTATTTGGAGTCATGTTAATGGAACACACCATTTGAATTGGTGTATCTGATTGCAGACACAAAAGTAAATGGCACACTAGTATGATTGGCTAACATTTTGGATCTTTACAATCTTTAAAACTTTGGCAACATCTCTAAGATGCTTTAGCTGCAAAGCTACCTGAAAAACTGGGCAAGTGTACTAAGTGTTTAAAATGCAAAGTGTAGTCAAATGTTGATTTGATTTAGTTCATTCATTCATTTTCTTTTCGGCTTAGTCCCTTTATTAATCCGGGGTCGCCATAGCGGAATGATCCGCCAACTTTATCCAGCATTTGTTTTACACAGCGGATGCCCTTCCAGCCGCAACCCATCTCTGGGAAACATCCATACATTCTCATTCACACACATACACTACGGACAATTTAGCCTACCCAATTCACCTGTACCGCATGTCTTTGGACTGTGGGGGAAACCGGAGCACCCGGAGGAAACCCACGCAACCACGGTGGAGAACATGCAAACTCCACACAGAAATGTTACACAAAAACAAATAAACTTGCATCTTTTGCTGATTACTGCTGCTGAAAATGATCAATTATTGTCACGATTTGGCTTAACTGGTCAAACAGTTAAAAAGAAAAGAAAACAGTATAAATAATGCCAACAAATCAAGCCTATTAAAGTCAGTTTGTCAAAATATTTAACATTTTCCTGCTTACTAAGTCATTCTTTATATGATTTAGTGTTTTTTAGCTAAACTTTTAACTTATTAAACTGTAATTTGAACTGTATTTTACTGTAGGACAGTCATGCAGTATGTTACTGTATTTTTAAGTTGCATTGTGAAATTTAATGTATATTTTAGATCTACATAAAATACTGTAAATACATATACTGCAAGATATATGGTGCTGTAAATGTAAATACAGTATTTTTGCTATAATTTATTTACAGTAAGTTACTGGCAAACTGCTGCCAGTAATTTACTGTAGTTTATACAGTAAATTATTAACAGTGTAATATATAAGCACATTCCACAACATGTCCTTTTGCCTGATTAACTTTAATATGAAAGTTTTTTTCTGGACAAAGTAAAACATTTTTAGTCCTGAAACTAACTTAATGCTTTTTGAATACAATGATCTCTTATACAGTATGCTAAACATCAAGAGAACGTTGATTTTTTTAAGTTCATTCATTCATTCATTCATTCATTCATTCATTCATTCATTCATTCATTCATTTTCTTTTCAGCTTAGTCCCTTTATTAATCTGGGGTCACCAAAGCGGAATGAACTGCCAACTTATCCAGCATATGTTTTACGCAGCGGATGCCCTTCCAGCTGCAACCCATCACTGGAAAACACCACACACTCTTATTCACACACATACTCTACGGACAATGTAGCTCACCCATTTCTCCTACAGCACGTCTTTGGATTTGTGTGGGAAACCGGTGCACCCGGAGGAAACCCACGCGAACACGGGGAGAACATGCAAACTCCACACAGAATGCCATCTGATCCAGCCGAGGCTCGAACCAGCGACCTTCTTGCTGTGAGGCAACAGCACCACCCACTGCATCACCATGCAGCCCCAAAATCAAATCAAATATACAGGTTTTTGTAATGCATCATCCACACCACTAGATGCCTGCACATCTCCAAACAGTAAGGTTGCTTTCTTTACTTTTCCTCTTTATGATGATGGATTATGAAAATGAGAGTATAGTGCAGATTGATAGAGCAGGTTCTGCCTCATCAACACTCTCTTCCATTAACACGAATGCCTTTTAGAATGAATCACAGTAATGCATTCCTGCTTATTCTGAATGAAGAGAAAAACACCGGCAAATGAAAATGCTGTGGCATTCAAAAACGCAAATTATTGCAGCGACTGTCGCAATTTCTCTGTAAACTGTCTAAATTGGCCCAACCAATTTTATATGAAAACATTCTAAGGATACAAAATAGAATCGCAAATATGGATAAATGCAAGCAACAGCAAAGCGCACCTAAACACATAAAAGGCAGAGAAAGTGTGCATGGTCACGATTCAGCTGCCGTCTGTTTTATTTTGTTTTAAAGTCCCTCTGATAGACACGCTCTTTGTTTAGCTTCCTCGCTTGTGATTTCATACATACAAATGTTGACACGGATTGTAAAACATTTCAATCCTGTATCTCTGCCATTCGTCTTGGTTGTGGAGAAATCAATTTAATGCCGCTTCACGCCATGGATTTGTCACATGGGCCTCCACGTAATGGCTTTTATTGATCGTCATTTTACAGATTTTCCTCTCCACTGAGGACATATGCACAGGACGGCCCTTTGTGATCAAAGTTGTGATGAAGCAATCATGCTGTTTTGACCACATGCACAATTCCATCACATCAACATTGACTTTATGTCCAGTTGTCTTGAAATAAGCGGATGGTCAGGACTCATCAGATGTGCAAACAAGGTCTAATCTCACTTATCCTGTGTTTACTTGCCCTTGTGGCAGGTAATTAGTCTTAATGACAGTGCTAGATAATAGCCTTTAACCAAGTCTGCTTTGAAGGGGATTTAAAGGGACACGAACTATCTTCAGAACTTCTCTCCGTGCAAAAATATCGGTAAATATGTCATAAATATTAACACTTGCCTGAAGCTTGCACAGTCAGATTAGCCTAGTTGTCTATGTTGCGAATGCTGTAGGCACGGTTTGCCTGGCTGACCCCTTTTCAATCCTAGCCTGCAAGGACATTCATTCACTTCTCAAGTTTCTGTCCAAGTAAGACTGTGAGATTTTTATCTGCCTAATTGCCCACGAGATATAGGACAGTGAAAAATGCGGGGTAAGCAACAACTGGGGCAAACATTTACTAAGTTGCTTGAATCCAACAGGGTCAGAGCTATAAGAGAGCTCATTTATTCAAAGCACACCATACCAGACTGTGGTTAATAATACAAGATTGTTTCCACCTCAGTGATAAACAATAGAAATGGCTAACAGTTTAATGCGGGATAATTTTAGAGTGTTAATTAGCAAGTGCAAGTTGTGATAGTAGATAATTGGGAGAAATGGTTACAGTACATTTGTTAGAGCTGAATTTCAGTACGTTTACATGGACACCAATAATCAGATTTTAATATGATTAAGACCATACTCTGATTAAGAGTCTACCATGTAAACACCCATTTTTTATTAATTTAATCTGATTAAGGTCATAATCAAACTAACAGAAATTGAATTAAGACATGTGGAGTATGCCGATTTTAGTCACATTATTATTAAGTTCAGTAAACATGTAAATACGGCTGTTTGACACTATTCTCTGCACCTACCGAGTCAGTGAAGGACTACAGACACCTGCATAGTGAAATGCGGAGGTTTTTTTCCCCCATAGGGCGTGCGGTATCTAATTCCATTTAAAAAACACTCTTCCAGCAGTTTATACTCGCATCCAATATCTCGTTTGTCACAGGAGGCATGCATGAAATGGTCCTGAAAGCGAAAGTGCTAAACTGCATTTAAAGTCGACAAATCAAAAATGAAACGACTGAAATTACATGAAACTGCGGAGGAAATGTGGATAGCGTGGTGACGCAATGACGCTAATCGAATTGAAAGGAACATTCAAAAAGTAACTCACGTAAACACCTTAATCATATCATTGTCTTAATTAGATTAAAGCAAATAAATTGATTATTGATGTCCATGTAAATGTTGACATTGTGAGAGTTTAAAGTTAAAGCATATACAAAAATGAAAATGATGTCAACATTTATTACACGTTACTTGTTTCAAACCTTTATCAGTTTCTTTCCTCTGAAGAAGAAAAAAGAAGGTACAAAAGATGATTTTTTTTAAGAAAGTTGGAAACCTGTAAACATTGACTTTCATAGTTGTTTTTCCTTCTGTCAGTAAGTGGTTACATGTTTTCAGCTTTCTTTAAAATATTTAGTTTTGTATTTAACAGAAGAAATAAATTCATAAAAGCTTGAAACGACAGTGACTTCCATTCAGCAGCTGCATTTGTGAGATAGATGTTTTTGACATGGTTGCAGTTGTGAAATAAAATACAGACACTTTATAAGATTTAGAGATTAAATTGAGATTTAAAAATAAGAGGGTTAAAAATAATCAAAGAATTATTAAAAAATAGGTTCATATGCAGCTTTTGCGTTATACAATTATGAGCTATAAAGTCACAACTGTGAAATTTTTTAAAAAATTTAGATAGCTATATTCCCACTAATATAATATAATATAATATAACATAACATAACATAACATAACATAACATAACATAACATAACATAACATAACATAACATAACA
>CAIGQQ010032566.1:4231703-4242065 GCA_903798035.1 Danio albolineatus
TATAATATAATATAATATAATATAATATAATATAATATAATATAATAATATAGGGGGGCGATGCAGTGGCACAGCAGGTAGTGAAGAAGAAGAAGAAGTTCGCTAATTCGAGCCTCGGCTGGGTTAGGAATTGGGTAGGCTAAATTGTCCGTAGTGTATGTGTGTGAATGAGTGTGTATGGATGTTTCCCAGAGATGGGTTGCAGCTGGAAGGGCATCCGCTGCGTAAAACATGTGCTGGATAAATTGGTGGTTCATTCCGCTGTGGTGACCCCAGATTAATAAAGGGACTAAGCTGAAAAGAAAATAAATGAATGAATAATATAATATGCAAATATAATGGAACAAAATGACTGGTTCGTGGATATGAGGTTAACAAGGTACACTATTACATAAAACTACATTTTTAATTTGGCTTATTAATAATTTAGGGTAAATATACGTTATAGTGAATTTGAAAGAAGCTCTATGGTAAAGTAAAATATAAAGTCACATTGTAAAAACTGAAAGATCTCAGATTGCAATTAAGAAGAATAGCATATACAGTCACTTAATAAGGTATATAACCACAACAGTGAGATCTAAAAACAAAATGATATAAAAACTGTTTAGCACATGACCTATGTACAGTATAGTCACAGTTGTGATATATAAACTTACAATCATGACAAAGTCAGAATTTAAGAAAAAAGGGGCATTGTTTACTTACAAAGTCATATTTAGTTGCAATTTTGAGATACAAAGATTGTGATTGCAGTTGCACAAAATATTCTTTTATTTTTATCTGAGATTAAAGCAAGCTTCCAGTTTTAGAAGAGTCTTTCCAAAATAGTTTAGCTTTCTACCAGGTACTGTTTTTTACGCTGAGGTTATCTTGGTTGTTTGTTCATATATAAATCGCTGACTATGACTGATGAAGCTATCCTACAGATATTAAGATGTACGTGACATTTGTTCAGGCTCATCGTCTATTGCCGTTCCCCCGCTTTTGGCTAAACAGATTGCAGGCGTGTCAGCGAACGATGCTATTAAATGTTGACAAATGCTCTCGTCGACAAGCAGCATAGGTTAAGCTGTCCCGTAACATCCAGCAGGAATAATGAGGCAGGTGCCACAGACAGAGACAAATCACTAGCGTACAACTTATCTTAAGCAGCGGGAAGAAGAGACTGGCCTGAGCTTGGACAGAGACTGAGAAGAAGAGAGAGAGAAAGCTGGAGAGATTACCATCTGTCTTTTAAACACTTAAATCAGTTCTTATGCTGGTTCAGCAGCAGTTTAAAGAAGAAGAAAAAATAACAGCCCTCCTTACAGGTCTCTGAAGCACTGCAGGAATCCATCAAGGTGAAGAGGAGGAAGCAAACTGCATCCTGGAAGACAAACTCAGGAAACCCAAGCAATCCTACCGTGCTTAATTATTTTTCTAGGGTTGTTTTACAAGTAAATGATATTAAAACAGCAGCCAAAACAGTATCATGTTATATCAACACTATTTCAAGAGTTCACACTTAGCTGATAATTGATTATAAAGCTAGTTTGGCATGCTGTCCCGGGAGAGAGCCCCGAGCTCATAAGATCTTCGAGCCCGGGGCTCCCTCTCGTTGCAAGGCAAGAGGGTAGTTTGACCTCGGGTAGATCTTGAGAACTCCCCTGCTGGAGTAGCTAATGGACAGATCAACACAGGCTCATTGTGAAAACGTAGTCCCGAGTACATTTCTACAGACCGCACATTACGTGGTCAGAGGTACGTACGGCTGCGTTTCGTTTTTTTTAACGAACGCTACGGGGCGGTGTGACACCGTTTCTTCTCGCGCTTATACCGGTCGACCGCCTCCTGTGGACGACTTTACCGCTGCAACCAGTTTGACCCATTATCTCGCCATGTTCGTCGGCGGACTTGAGACACAGAGAGGAGTTGACCACCACGACGACACCGGGGTTCGAGTCCGGCGAGGAGCGGTTCCAGAAAGCAGGTAAGACAAACACAGAATTCATACAACAAAGTAAACCAACAAACAACAGGGTGAGAACGCGGTGAAATCTGAAAATTTGGTAAAAATGAGACAAGGGGCTTTTGTTTTGTTCTGGATTGCTTTTTTGAAAGCTGTTGGTTGGGTTTAGGGAAGTTTGTGGGTGGGTGGGTGTGTCAATCGATCATTTTGGTTGGGTTTAGGGAACGGGGAGGGTGGGTCAGTCCAATCGGATGGTTAGTCAGTCTTTCAGTCAGCCAAAAACAGCCGGCCGACAGCGGCCTCTGGTGGGTGTACGTGAGAACGGCAGGCGCGAACGGCACTCGCGAGAGACACTTGAGATCTCAAAAAGCGTCCGCAGCGGCCTCTCGTGGACTTGCCAAAGCAAAAAGTGCAAAAAGATGTACCTCACGGGACGTATTCCGGGGCCTCCAGAAACGTACTCGGGACTACGTTCTCAGAATGAGCCTAGGTTGGGACAGATAGTGATTGCTCTTAGGAGATACTTACTAGGAGCATGTCTATGGTGTCTATTTGGATTAGTAAATTAACTTAAGTTGCATGTTTTTGGACGGTGGGAGAAAACCAGGGAACCCAGGGGAAACCCCATGAGCATAGGGGGAACCTGCAAACTCCACACAGAAATGTCGGCTGGTTTGGTAAGGACTGGAACCAGAGACGTTTTTGCTGTGAGGCAACAGTGATAAGCACTGGGCCACCGTGCCACCCATCTAGAAAAGGAGGAGGAATAGGGGTGGAAGCGGGGATCCTTCAAAGCGAAGATAGCTGTGATACGTAACCAAGGGTATTTATAGTAATTTAGGAATCGTCTGATTAGTGCGTTGTGAATTGGATAATGCAGGTCCAGCTGCTAGCAATCATAAGCACATGATCCTCTCAAAATTTGTTTATAAATAAACTCCACATACTGCACGACAGAGTCTGATAAATGCGTGTGTTCACTCTTAAAAACAAAAGCTGCCAAAGGATGGTTTTTACAGAGGTGTCATAGATGAACATTATTTGGATTTAAAAAAAAACCTTTCAGTGAACCGTTTTAAATGGAACAATTTATTTCTAAGTGTAACAAATGCGTTATAGATCTAAAAATCTCCTCTGAAATGAAAAGTTATGGATGTTAAAGAAAAAAAATTGTGTCATCATGTACAGTAGTCATCCTCCACTTGTTTGAGTTTCTTTCTTCAGTTCAACACAGAAAAATGCTGTAAATAACAGTATTTTGTTCCTACCATAAATATCACAGTATAGTAGTTTTTATGTTCAACAGAAGAAAACAGTTTTTTTAAAAGGTTTTAAATTACTTTTTTTTCGGGGGAAAATTTGGGGGTGAACCATCCCTTCCATGCCAAATATGTTGTGGTAAATGTTAGCCTATAACTTCTCTGGAACATTATTGTAATGTTGATAGAAAAATGTTATTAAAACATTAATATAATTTCTAAGTATGTTTTAAATAACGTTCTGAGAACAATAAAAAACATGAGACTAAAAAAAGAAAACTTGTTGAACAATATTATTATAAGCATACAATAAACGTTAAGATATTGTTTAAAAAACTGAGCATTTTAAACATTCCAAGAACAAGAATAATATTATTTAACTTAATGGGAACATCAAGGGATTTTTTCAAAACCTACATTTTTTTATCGAGGTTTAAAGTGTCTTTGTGGAACCATTAAATCATATGAAGGAACTTTTATTTTTATTCAATTTCATTGAAATGTTTAAAGAAAGAGAAGAAGTTGTTCTTTCTGTCTTGCAGGATAATAATGTGATCTAAAGACTGAAGAAGTATTTTGGATCCTAAAGTAAACTTTAAATAAAAAAGATTATCATGTTAAGTTTAATTTATTTACATGTATATTCCACTAATTATATTCCACATCATGAGTTGCTACTATTAATTAGTCTATATGGCAATACTAAAAGAAGAAATCCTTTTCCAGAGAATTATTAAGAGTTTTGATTTGTCAAAATGATCACACATTAAGTGTTCACATATATTAAAGAAAATATCTAAAAACACTGTATTACACATGTAGGCCAGTGCTTGGTTATGTCCTTTTGTAATGAAACATACACTCCAGTGCAAATATGGTGCCTTTATTGGGTTGTCAAGTACTTGTGCATGCCTAGACGTCAATAAAATGTAACTCTTTGTTGTTTACATATAGATACTAGGATGGTATTATTTTTTTAAAACATGCAATTTTAAAGCTCTTTCTACAAGCTCTCATAATATGGGATTAAACACACACACACACACACAGGCACACGCACAAACACACCCAACTGTTACTCCTGTGGTGAAAATATAACTTTTAATGTTGTTTAGATGTCTGGCTTGCTTTTATTAAACCATATTTAAATTCATCAGTTAGCACCACTGCTGAGCATTTTCTTCTTAAAAACTGTACTAAACATAGTAGAAGGTCTCAAAAATCTGCTCCTGTCTCCTACTGTGAACACGTAACCAGTTCCGTCAGCATGCAACTTCTATATGCCTAATAATGTTGACTTTTAGAAGGAAGCAGCCTGAGGTGGCAAATGGGAACACGGTTTGTGTTCCATTAGCAACACATTATTAGCTGTTCGATAATGTAGTCAAGCCAATGGCTAATGATATCAATTATCATTACGTGTCTGACGTTGTACAGCAGTACATTAATTTAAAGACCATTCTGAGACAATCACCCTGTACAAATTTACTCTTTCTTTTCAGAATCAGAATCTGGATCAATCACGTGGCTCAATTAATCCAATATTATTTGCCAATGTGTAGCATTTACTAAACAGAAGTGAAAGTGGAGCAGGTACTCTGAGCCAGTGGGACTAGATGGAAAGGGAAACTAATTGGCATATTTATTGTTCCACATAAAATAAATGTGTATTAATATGAGGCATAAAAAACATTAAATAATTTATACTGTAAAAAGTGCAAATATGTAAATTTGATGATCAAATATGGGTTTTAAGGGATAGCTAGTTTAAATATTGCGAGCCTTAAAGCAAAAAAAAAAAAAAGCTCATTTAAATGAGGTAATTTACATAGTTTAAAAGCTTCAACCACAATATTCTTACCATTAGTTTGCTATGAGGGAATTATGCACAAAAAGAAAGCCCCACCCCTTACCCAATATTTCATTTCAGTTAAAAGTACAGTACATCAGTATACTGAAATAAAAGTCTCAGCAATTTCCAGTTCACACAGACTTTGAAGGTGAGTATGTAAGTTTGACACCCAGTGGTTGAAGTAGGTATTGCACTTCTGGATCAAAACACAATTTCACTCAGCTCCTTTGATGAGTGCTCGCAAAAGCAGGCTGCCAGATTGATGACACCAACAGGAGTGTGCTGACTATCAAGGCTAAAGGCTTATTTAAGGTTGATTTGAACCCTTGTCTAACTAAAAGCAAAGACACACGATTGAAGAAATATTTTCCATACTAAAAGGAGGTTTTGTCTTAACCAACACCTGAAACCTCTATTTTAGAAACAGCTACTTTTTCTAAGAGGTGAACAACAAGATAAATGACCACCTCAGGTACACCTCATGTGCTTTCTTCAGTGTTAAGGGAAGTTTATTTATAAGCTAATTTTGAGAGGATCACATGTTTATGATTGCCTGCAGCGGGACCCGCATTATTCAATTAATGATTCACCAATCAGACGATTCCTAAGCCACTATAAATACCCTTAGTTCCATATCACAGCCATTGTTATTTTAAAGATTCCACCCTTCCACCCCTACTCCTCCTCTTTTTTTAGATGGGGGGCACGGTGGCCCAGTGCTTCGTTGCCTCACAGCAAGAATGTCACTTGTTCTAGTCCTTACCAAGCTAGCTGACGTTTCTGTGTGGAGTTTACACGTTCTCCCTGTGCTCACGTGAGTTTCCCCCGGGTCCCCCGGTTTCCTCCCACCGTCCAAAAACATGCCACTTAAGTTAATTGACTAACTCAAATCGGCACCATAGACATGCTCCTTTTAAGTAGTTATCTCTTAAGAGCAATCACTATCTGTTTATTAGCTAGCAGAGGGGTTCTCGAGATCTACCTGAGCTTAAACTACCCGCTCGCTTTGCAAACGGGAGGGAGCCCTGGGCTCGAGGATTTTATGAGCTCAGGGCTCTCTCCCAGGACATCATGCAAAACAAGCTTTATAATCAGTCATCAGTTAAGTGTGAACTCTTGAAATGCTAATAATGTAAGCTTGAATGCCATTTTTTGTGACATTTATTGCCATACTACTGAAAGCAGCAGCATATAGTTTACCTCAGATCTCGAAATTAACCTTCAGAGTGACTCAATGTAAGCCAACACATATCAATCATTCAGCATGTACATGTAATAATTTTAAAGAGGTTTAATATGTATTAACAACATTGTAAAACTTTCCATTTTGTTGGAGTGCAGTAAGTGCACTATTCTGTGCTTCTGAATGGCTGTATTTAAATTTCTGTCGTTTTTTGGTCTGGTGCAAACAGCCAAATTGCTTATCACTGCAAATGACACAGGGTTACAATGTAACCTGTTCACCTAATGTTTACGTTCATAATTTTGATATTATTTTCAAATTAATAACCTCATGTGCAACTCTGAATCCGTTTCTCATTTCAGAGGCTGCTACTGTCCACTGGAGGTCGCATTACAGTCAAGGATGAATAAAGCCTTCCTGACTGAATGTATGAAATACACTTTTCCAAGGCAACCTGGGGGTGCTGAAATATAATTGGCGAAACTGTTAGTGGGTGGGTTAAAAGAACCAAAACTCATGCTGTATTCACACCAGACGCGGCAAGCGCGGCAAAATTGTGCTGTTCGTGCGTAAATAGACACGTGAACTTTTGAGTTTACTCGCTTCATTTGCACGTCAAATTGACTTGACAACAGACACGGATTCGCGTGATGGGCAGGGCTTCTGTATATGGCTTGGTGATTGTAGCTTTATTGCTAAATGGCTAACAGGGGTTTTATTGAGAGAATAACTGTGTTTATGTGCTTTATGAAGGCTGAAAAACAGCGTTGATTCGTTTGGAGCTGTATCTGAGTCCACTAGATTTTTTCAGAGGTGCACCCAGCTCTGTGAGCTCATGAACTCCTCCAGAAACTGAACCTGGATGATAGAGGCTTTCAGCGGTGCTTCTGACTGAGCCGGGCCCAGTTTGATGAACTGTTGTCGGTGTCGGCAGGAGGATTTTTCCCCGAGACACCAACAACAGGCGCTACGTCATAATCACACCCCCACAAGAGCAAGCTCCTGTTTAGTTAATGCGGCGCGAATGTCCGCTGAAGTTTAGATTTTCAAACTGGAGCGATTCGCACGACCTGTGCGTTAAGTGCGTCAAATGCGGAAAACGACCAATTCGCCCATCGCCATTTGCGTGTATCGCGCCGCAGGATGCCTATTCGGGCCTTTGCATTGACTTAACATGTAAATCACTCGCGCTTGACACGTCTTCCGCATCTGCTGTGAACGCAGCATCAGACAGCTGTTCTGGCACATAATGCACATTTTCAAAGCAGAATAACTGACTTCAGCATTGTATTTCATATAAACAAGAATGTCCACTTAACATGTTTCTTAAACATCTGCAAACATATTATGGTATTTTTATGCTTTAGAAGAGTCAAAGACTTGCATACAGCATGTTTAATATCTCCGTTAATGCACTATTATCTTAGTGCACTAACCCTATTTACTGTAAAAGCATGCATGCATTTATGCGTATGCATGCATATACTTAAACGCATATACTTTGTCCTCACTGAACTCAGGCTTATCTCTAAAGGTTACTTTGTAGACAGCTTCTGTTGACAATATATTTTTTGCTTTTATGGCTATATGGATTGATCGCCAGTCAAATGACACAAGGGCACCTCTCTTTTGCTTGACATTTCTGGCTACTAATGTCCCATCCTCAGCACTCCTCAGATCAAACATGTTTTCAGATCGCTTGGCAGAGAAACACAGCCTTTGTTTTCAACTTGTTTATCTTTGTTCCTTGCTTACCATATGCAATATTGCCATTTTTTTGGTATCTTCCTGATCATCCATATCAATTGGTTATAACAAACTTGATTTTAATAAACATGCACAAAACATTAATCAACCATTTAAAAAAAATTGATGCCTTTTTCATTTAAAAATGCTTTAATAGCAAGTGAAAATGTCACAATCACCAGCAATCTAGCAGTTGCAGATCACTGGAGAACTACAAATCTGTCATGGGACTGGAAATCCCATTATGCATAGTTCTTTTCCTGATTACACACACACAGCTAGCAACTCATCATGGAGTTATTATCAGGACTATATATTTACCTTCAAACACACAACCATTGCTGACGTTTGTTTGTTTGCTGCAACATGTCAAAGCGTTCTCTTGTCTAGTCTTGCTGTGCTTTTGACCTTTGCCTTGTTTTCTTGTGTATGTTGTTTTGCCGCCTGTATCGACCATTTTGCCTGTGACCATGACAACAATTTTGGATTACCCACATGTATCTGTTTGTTCCTATTTGCCTGCCTGACTAAGCTATTAAAGAATATTAAATATTAAAGAATGCGTTTGGACCCTCAACTCAACTAAATGTTACAGCAAAAGTGGCGAAATGACAATTGACACCTAATTTACGTCAACAACTTTTAAAACAAAACAAAACAAAACAAAACAAAACAAAACAAAAACAGGTACACTGAAAAAATTCATTGGATTTCCTAAAAGAAGATTAAAGAAGATTTCCTTAAAGAAGCTAAATTTAAACAAACAAATTAAATTTAGTAACGTTCAACTCAATTTGTTCGCTTAAATTCAGCTTTTATAAACTGTTTGCAACCATAATTTAGTAAATCCAATAAATGATTTTTTCCAGCAGAGTTGAAGTAAAATACAGATCTGTCTAATCTGAGAAATGGCACTAACATCATCTGACTAAAGTTATGTTTCATAGTGGCATTTGACACTTCACAACTCCAACTACAAATCAAACAGAACAGTTTTGTGTTGGATTGGAGTAAAATGTCTTTTCTGGAACATCTTCACCCATTCACTGTGGCGAAGAGAGTCCCGTGATTATGGCACACATCATACGCCAATTGAATGTTATGGGAACAGCATCCCGTAGGGAATAAAAATGCTTTTGGTTTCATTTTGGACCATTGCCAAAAACACATTACAGGATAACAAGTTTAACATGCGTTTTTTAAAAAGTACTTAATCCACACTTTTAACCTCTTACACACAATTAGTGCTCCTGAAAAATGAAATGGATGCTAGTGCGGGTTGAATTCTCCCCATGTCTGGATTCAGACCAGTGTCTGTATCTTCAGAAGCCATATGCATTATCCCCAAGCATTTTGTATTGATGCTTTGTGCATTGACTGGAAAAAAAACTCAACCCAAACATTAATTTTGTGAAAAGGAAAATCACAACATAACCATGACACACATCTGACTCTTTCGAAATCTACTGAACTGAACCCCAGAAATTATCCATCCAGTCAAAATCTGCATTAGAGGCTTATTTATTTTCATAAACTCCATTTTGAAGCTTTCATTATGAAAAAGTGATCAGGCGGTGCAGTAACCCCGCGCTCTCCCTTTAATTTACAACTTTAATCAAGAGGAACTGTAAACAATGGGCCATTAGCATATTCATACTACATCAGTCCTCCGAATCACTAGTCTCAAACGACATTAGTTCTCGTAATGACTGGGTGGAAAGAGCAGTGTGTCACACTTTTTGACATTTTGTTTCTGTGTAAATGTATCTGTACTTGTCTCAGCTACTGTGGCATACATAATCATGTTTATCTAATAACGGCTTGGCCTCAGTGAAAATATACATGTCACAGAGGGTACAAGATGCATATTATTGAAACAAAAACAGACTATGTTTTATTCATGAATGACTTCTTGGTTACACTCAGTAGTGAAAATAGTACTGAAACAACATGCAAATAAACGCACCATTACTTGGCGAAAAATGTAGAGCGAGTAAAAGTATCTGTAGTAAATGCTACTCAAAGTCTGAGTATAATGTATCCCTACTAAAAGTACTCACGAGCAATGAGTATTAGAGTATGTGTAAATTATTCCACCAAATTAAAATTGTGGCTGACATCAATGTCATTTTCTTTTGAGGGTTTTCCTAAAAGTAGGTTCAATTATTTATCATTTATGGACCATAAATGGATATGCTAGCCACCTTTCCACTGCACACGACATTTGGACACAACTGTCGGAATACACCCCCTTGTGGCAGTCACACAGTATTTTCAGTGTTGTGGTGCACCATGGGGGACACGCTGATTCTCGCAGTGTCCGAAAGTGAAGTTTATTCATAAACAAATTTCGAGAGGATCACGTGCTTAT
>CAIGQQ010032566.1:4267065-4310798 GCA_903798035.1 Danio albolineatus
GAAAGCACAAACAATCACATTAAGCAGAATCTACCTTTGCCTTGATACACTCACCAAAGTCTCTGCATTGTCCTCTCTTCGTCGTATGTACATTTTAAACTAAATCTGGTTAAATGACATAATTTACATTGAAACATTTAATTTCAGATAGCTTTATTGTAGCTTAACGATAAAACAAACAAATATAAGGTTACATTACATTTGAAATGACAATCTCTAAACCATTCACAGAAGGCATGATGGGCCAAATCAAAAGTTACCATGGGCCAACTTTGTTTGGGCATCTCTAAAGGGATAGGTTTAACAGACATCAGTTAGTAAGAGCTTTGCTGGTAAACTCCACCTGCTTAGCTTTTAGCATTCTTTTTAGTGCCCCTACCTCTCATTTCAGAAATGTCAGTGTGAATCCTGCTAAGAGATGGGCAAATAAAACCACAGGGGTTAAATTGGTGTCGTGACCCACATGGGAGTGAGGGTTATGAGGCTGAGTTTAACAGAAGCCAACTACTAAAATCTGTTCTAGTAAACCACTCTAGCTTTAAGTGTCCTTGTTAGTGTGCCCACCACACATGGTGAAATGCTGATCAGAGCTACAACCGTAGCGGTTACACTAGCAGGTGGAACACCGGAGGGTTTTGCAAGTCCCTTCCTGCACTCTGCCATGTGCGTTAAATATTTTCACAAGTTCCAAACTCTCGCCTGCAATTTCTCTGAGGAGTAGAGAATGAGAAAGATAGCTATCATTAACGAGCATGTTTCATTAAAGGGAGGCTAATGGGTACTCTTTGAAGCTTCGCCAATGGCTCTCTCGTCAGAGATCACTGCACTACACTGATTGCTACAGCCGCTTCAGCATCACTTACCGTCACATTAACACACCAGCATGTGCTGCCCCCTCTGAACAGGGCCTGATAGGGCTGCGTCAAATTAATGAAGTAGAGAAGATCTGCTCTCTTTTCTGTAGACTTGAAAAGCTCATTTAGTCCTTTATGACTTGGATGTCTTCCTCTGTATCTCTGGCTCATGTTCAAGGGGAGGGGGTTAATTTTTGCTTTACAGGGCTACCGCTGATAGCTAAAAGCCAGCTGTTACCTGTTTGTTAATCTTTTACACTAATATAGAATTACTTAACATCAGTTATCGCAAAGCTGAAATTGGCTTGCAAAACTGAATTGCAAATCACAATGATTCAGTTGAGCATCTGACACATAGAGAGTCTTTTTCGAGCTCTTTTCATGCAGTTCTATTGTTCTATCTTTAGATTCCCTAACAGGTAACAATAATATTCAGATGGTGTCACAGCAAGCGCTGCTTAGTGTAAACAATTTGCTCTCAAAAAACACCCACCAAGAGTAAAATTAGTTACCCAGGACTAGGGGAGGCAGTCTCAGATGGTTTACTCATGCAGAAAACCTACTGAGCTGCAGGCAGCACTGCTCCTTTCTTCAAAAAAAGCTTCATATCTGGCTAAGGAAGACGTCTATTGCATATCCCTGCATATAATCCTGTAATACTGACTAGCATACTCATGAATTGACTTCACATCCCCAAATACAAAAACATATGTGTGGTTTTACTAGTACAGAGAGATTAGGGTATCACACCCTGCAAGCAAACAAGACAATAAAAAAACATGGTCAACCAGTATGGTGCTTACCGACCAAGGGAGTATCAATAGCCACTGTAGGTAAGACCCTAAGAGTCACCAAAACATGCACTGGCGATAAGCTACTTCTATACAGATCTTCAAGTGCATCTCTACATAGTTTCGAAGAGTTCACAACACCATTGAAAGTACAAATTGCTCTAAAGTACTTCACTGAATCACTGTACTAATCACACAGCCCCAGAGCCGGAGAATAATGTCCATTATGAATTGATTTCCTTAATGACGAGTCAATAGCCCATCTGAATGTATAGTTCTAGAGAGCCTAGCAAAATCGCCAAGAATCGAGCCATCACATCTTTTGAACGCTCAAAAAGCACTCAACTAAATGATCCAAACACATCAGTCATCAACAGGAATCATGCTTCCATTGAATCTAAGTGCTGCTGCTAGTGGTTATTCATATGTGGATTGAGAGAGTGAGTCAGTAGTATCCATCATTATCTTTTCAGAAAGGAAGACGCATTTGGCGGGGAGGTAGAGGAACAGACAAGATAACTGCACTCAAACCCCCCTTTTAAATTGTCAATTTGGAAACGAGTCTCCCAAAGCTGTAAAATCTCCATTACAGTCAATTTGTGTTACGTATCAAAGTTCAGATCAAAGGTAGGAGAGTTATTTTTAACCTGTCATTTCCACATGAACGAACATAATTATCCCTCAAATATTTGTATGTTAATGTCCTTTCATAGCGCTGTGAGGTTGAAATGTTCTGCAAATTGAGAGGAAAACTTCTCAGAGAAACTTAAATGGATTGCTGGGTGGAATAATGACAACTCTTAAAATGCAAAACGGCACCCACTCAACCAGAGTCCCTGTTCAAGGCGAATATTAGTTCCACCCCAAAGTTATTAAATGCTAACTTAATATCTGTTTATGCTCGTAACAAAAGGCAAGCAAACCTCAGAGTGACGCTTCGTGCACATACACAATGCATTTGCTGGGTTTGATCAGCCAAGTCTCTGGCGGATTTAGATTCATAGCTATGTAAATGAAAGTCAACGGCGAATCTAAAACCAGAAGTGGGGACCGCTGAAGTGGGGTGCCTGATAAATTGCACCAATAAGGCCCGTGTTAAGACCCATGCCCCCTTTACTAAGGTTTAAGCCGAGCTAAAATGAGACCAAGTGAGGGATTAATAACTACAACTATATAAAGAGACTTGAGGCGCATTCGTCTCCGTCGTAAATCCAAGCGTCATGCTGACGGTGACAAATGTCTGTTCTCGTGCGCGGGTAGTGTAAGTAATTATATAGAAATGAACTTGTCAGAGACTGCGGGGGAGACGATCGCCAGCGCTTGTTCCCTCCCCACTTGGCTTCTCTCCTGTGAAATTCCCACACCACCTCTTCTGGAGACAAACGAGTTTGCGCATGCTAACACAAAGACGCATATATTCATATATTTCCATTCATTCTCCCACACGTGCGCCTCATCATTCCCGGCATGTTATACACAAGCCCGCAAGAGAGCAACGCATGCTTACTGTAAATATAAACATGAGTGCCGATGAGGAACAGTCTCAGTGTGGGAAACATTTTTCACCCTCACCAATAAGCTGCAGTCTGTGAAGGGTGGGATCGAGGGACTGCTGAAATGGGGAATGTATGCAAGCCACCATTGCAGACAAATGTTGTTTTGGTTTTATTAGCCGATTTCCACTATATTGAGTTGTCACTGTTTTGCCTAGTTAGTTCATCTCCATAAACACCAAATGCAAAGAAAGAATAATAAATATTACAATTGACTTTATGGAAAAGAAGCAAATGAATATGAAGTATATTTCAGGAATGATGTAGTTCAGCAAGTGATTCATTTTATGCCATTGTATAAAAAGTTTATTTGAATTATTTAGTTTTTATTTAGTTAGGTGATTCAAATAACACAACACAGGCTCATTGTGAATATGTACCCCCGTCTACATTTTTGAAGAGCTTGAATTATGTAGCCAGGGGTTAGTATGGCTGCATTTTGCTTTTAAAACAAAGGCTACGGGGTGGTATGATGCCACTGACAGCTTCTGTTCCTTTTTGCCCTACCAGCTGACCGCTGACCTCCGTGTGAATGGCTTTTCCGCTGTTACTAGTCTGCCCAGTAGCTCGCCACATAGGGCGGAGTTGACCATGATGACGGGATTCGAAGAACCTAGTCTTTTTGAAAACACTGTTAGTTGGGTTTCAAGAGTTCACACTTAGATATTGTTTGACAATTATTAGCAAGTTTGGCATGCTGTCCCGGGAGAGAATCCTGAGCTCGGAGATAGTTGAGCCCAGGGCTCCCGCCTGGTAGAATGAGCATGTAAAGGGGAGTACAAGATCAGGTAGTTCTCAAAGGGCTCCCCGTATTAAAGATAGAAGGGGGTGAAGGGGTGAATGGGGGGTTTCTTCGAAAAACGAAGATAAGGGAGTGTTATTTGCTGGGAAACTTATAGTGGGATTGCTTTAATTTGATTGGCTGACTTATGATTGTAGATGAGGGACCAGCTGAGGTCAATCATATTACGTGTTCCTCTCGAAATTAGTTTGTGAAACTTCACTTAGAGAAGGGGCAGGGTGGGGGTATTGGTCAGTTGGTTGATCAATCAATCTATCTGACATGAAACGAGTGTAACCCAGCCAGTCCTACACCCCCCAACCCGCTCTGAGCTGGTATTGAACCGGCGACCTTACTTATGGGAGTCGGTTGCTCAGAGGAGTGAGGTTTACCTGCACAGCACTTCACTAGCTGGCTACACGAGCAGACGCGAATGGCAATTGCAAGAGAAATTTAACGTCTCAAAAAGCATACACAGAGGCCTCTGGTGGATTCACAAAAATAAAAACTAAAACATCATACCTTCTGGGATGTATTTGGTGTCTCCAGAAATGTATAAAGGGGTACATATCCACAATAAGCCTGGGTTGGATAAACGCTACAGCCTATGTGTGTAGTTCACATATGTTCATGATTTCAGTGTACATGTAGTCTTGTGATAGCTACTTCTGTCTCCCAGCTCTAAAAAAACATAAATAAATAATTTTTTTTGGACACAACGAGATCAAATGATCTCCACATGAGGGGCGCCACGGTGGCCTAGTGGTTAGCACGTTCGCCACACAGCAAGAAGGTCGCTGGTTCGATCCCCGGCTGGGCCAGTTGGCATTTCTGTGTGGAGTTTGCATGTTCTCCCCGTGGTTGCGTGGGTTTCCTCCGGGTGCTCCGGTTTCCCCCACAGTCCAAAGACATGCGGTACAGGTGAGTTGGGTAAGCTAAATTGTCCGTAGTGTACTGTATGTGAATGAGAATGTATGGATGTGTTTCCCAGAGATGGGTTGTGGCTGGAAGGGCATCCGCTGCGTAGAACAAATGCTGGATAAGTTGGCGGTTCATTCCGCTGTGGCGACCCCGGATTAATAAAGGGACTAAGCCGAAAAGAAAATGAATGATGAATGAATGATCTCCACATGAATCAGATCTCAATCCAAAAGAGCACCTTTAGGATGTGGTTGAACTTTTGGTTGAGATTCACATCATAGAATACTGTATGTACATACAAACTGATGACCACCAAGGTAATATTTAATGTTTTTAAAAGTAGTAAGTTGGTAAGTTTGTTAAAATAAAACCAATATTATTATATACTAATCGTATGTATATTTTATTCTAACATTGTTCCTTTATTTTTGAAATTACAAAACACAAAAGAGTTCTGCATATTTATTCCTTAACAGCCATAGTACTGTATACTACTACATAATACCACTATCTTAACAGCCATAATACTGCTACTTTCCCCCATAATCCCCCCCTTTTTCCCAACACACTTTACTACAGACAAGTCTTTCAAACTTTCAAAAATTAAGTTTTCACTGTGGTAAAAAAAAAATGTTGTTCAGCTGATTGCTGGAAAAAGTGAGGGTATGCACCTTTGTGGACAGTCTAGTAACTTGATTATAGGCTATATTACAATACATTTGAAGAGTTCAGATGCGAAAACCTCTAAGCGCCGTCTGAAATTTTCCTCTAAAAGTTGCGTTTTTCTCAGCTTCCTGTATTTAGGTTCACTTTAAAGGCAATGACAAAAACCTATTCTTTGCCATAAGAGTAAAATTACTGAAGTTACACAAAAGCAAAAATGCAAATTTTACATGAAAATCTCCGATTGCAGAGGTTTTGCATTTGAACTATTAATTTGTTTTTCACATTTTTAGCAGTAGAGGTTACAAATGTAAATATAAGGTGACAATATCAGCAATTTGGTTCTAAATGGTCAGACTGACTGCTATGGCCATTTTAGTGGTTAGAGTATTCTGGTATAGTTCCAGTGTTAAAATGATTACTCAAATAATTAAAGCAGTTTCAAGGTGTTCCTAACAAAGCTGCTTGTAGGAACAACATCATGATGTTAATTTCAGCACATGCTCTGCCTCATTTATGTGCTTATATTTAGCATTGTGGGCAATTCGCTTTCAGATTGTCTATCTGGTTAGAACACAGTATTATTTGGCTTCAGTAACCAACAGAAGTGCTCTATTTAACACATTTTACAACCCTATAACCTGTTCCACATAATCCTGTATTTTCCCCCTAAGTCAGAGGATAAAATGCGAAAAGTCTGTGGATTCCATCTGGTAAAGCTTGTTCTCCACTTATGTATGGAACAAAGCGAGATTTGGAAAGATTTCAGAACGGTCTCTGCTTTTTTTAGCAACATAAGTACGAGTTATACCTACACCAATGTCTTGTCAGTGATATAAAGAACAGAGAGATTCAGAAAGATTTTGGCACGCACACACACAACAGATCACAAACTCAAATATGTGCTATCCATCACATTTTCGGGCAGTGACTGGAGGCATTTCAAATGAAGTAGCACAAACAATGCTTGTTATTTTTTCGCTTTTAGACAGCTGGGTCTTTGATGGGTCTGGCCACAGCGAGACCACTAATGATGTGTTAACTGTCAAAACATCGACATCAGACTGTCACCAACAGAATGCACAGATAAACATCCATAAATGTAGACAGAAACAATGTCTCGTATTAAAAGGAGTCAGAAAAATATGGGTTTATGAAGTCATATCTATTATACGATTCAGTTGTTGAGAACTCTTGACAACAACTTGACAACAATGAACTTGACATGCTTTCATTAGAAAATCAACACAGTGATTACAAAAGTTAGAGATGGCAGTAAACCACAAGCTTTAATTGTTGCTCTTTGAAAAAGCAAACAAATTAATGTAACAAATGGTCAAATTCCATCATCCCAAACGCTGATCCTGTCAACTTGGGCTACACAGCAACGTTCAAAGATCAGTCTGTCAACAAACATCTGCTAGAAGCAAGCGGCCAGCATTTCTTAACAATAACAGATTTTGCGTCCCCTCATGTGCTCTTGGATCGATGCCTATGCCCTGCAGTTCCACGCCAATCACGGTCACAATGTGTTTCTGTCTTTACTTCTCATGCTAAACACACCATTAATATCACTTTGTGTCACTTCATTAAAACATCCCATTACTTTCCATCATGGCTGACGTCCACTAATGCTTCTCTGGCTCTCAGGGTGAGATTAAAGCCTTAATGTTCATTCCCTACTCTCATTAGGACGCAGGCTTAGATAGCCTGCTCATCGCTACCTGTCACGCTCAGAGACTCTTCTGTGGCGCAGATGAAGATGGAGGACTGCTTTGGGGAGTTTTGTTGTTGTGTTCTGTAAAATGGCTGCAACCCCATACCGAATTCCCAGTCTCAATTCTGAATCAGATCTAATATCACTCTATTAGCCATTTCATTTGGCTTCGTTTTTTTTTTTTTGCATTGCTGTTTTGTTGTTGGACCCTTTGATAGTTCTCATGGGGTATATCAAGTCTCATTAAGACTACTTGTGTATATTGTGCTGTTAATGACATGCTAGATTTGAAAACAATTTTTTTATTTGCTTAGACCTGTGTGGGATATAAACGACTGACAAAATAAAACCAGCATAGATGCTCACAATGTCTTTCTTCTTAACTTCACATTGAGTATGTTTACATGGACACCAATAATCAGATTTTGGTCCCACTTTATATTAAGTGGCCTTAACTAATATGTACTTACCCCAAAAGTAATAGTTTATTACAATGTACTTATTGTGTAAATACATTGAAGTTATGCTTGATTAAATAACTGTAATTGCGTCTGTAATTAATTTTTTGTAATTACATTTGTAATTACACTGTTGACCATGCCTTACACCTTAACCTCCCCTAAACCTACCCATACCACCAAACCTGTCCCTAAACCTACCTGTATTCCAACTCAAGAGCACCACAAGTGTTCTTAAATACATTATAAACACAGTAAATACATTGTATTTATTTTTTGATGCAAGTACATAGTAGTTAATGACACTTAATATAAAGTGGGACCCAGATTTTAATATGATTAAGACAATACTCTGACCATGCAAACAATGATTTTTGATTAATTTAATCAGATTAAGGTCATAATCGAACTAAACAGAAATTGAACTAAGACATGGAGTATGCTATAACTATTTTAGTCATATTATTGAAGTGCAGTACAGGCATGTAAACACCTTAATCGAACTATTACCGTTGTGTCGGATTTTTGCTGCATTTTGCTACAGGATATTTCATACAGAAATGGCTGTTTGACACTAATCTCTGCACCTATCGAATAAGTAAAGGACCCCAGACACACACACCATGAAATACTGAGGTTTTTTTTCCCCATTCCGCGTGTGGTATCAAATTCCATTAAAATACCACTCCTCCACCAGTCCTTAAATCATACTTGCATCCAATACCTCAGTTTGGTACAGGGGCATGAATGATATGTTCTTGAATGAAAGTGAAAGTGCCGCACTGCAGTTAAAAATTAAAAATGTAACACACAAAATTACATGAAACTCTGGAGCAAATGTGGATAGTGTGGTGACGCAACGATGTAAATCGATCTATGTGCAATAACATGTAAAACGGGATCATGAAAGAAACATTCAAAAAGTAACACATATAAACACCTTAATCATATTATTGTCTTGGTCAGATTAAGGCAAATAATTTGGTTACTGATGTCCATGTAAATGTAGTCATTGTCAAGTGGGACTAGTTTTGAGACTTCTAAGGTATTCAAATAATTTACATAATCCATTAAATTTCTTGGTCCACTTACCTTAAATTGATTGATGTGACAGAGCTGGAGAAGATCTTAACATACAGAAACAAGTTTGTTTCCTTGAAACAATCCGATGGCAAATGTAAATATAAAATAAATGTTTTTGTCTTGGTTCAAAACTTTAAATCTAGTCTGTTTTTTAATATCATGTGGATCCAGAATACCTGGAATAAGAATGTTGTAATGATCAACTGTATGAAAATATGTTTTTTTTAAGCTGAAAATATAATTTTACAAATGCTGTTCAGAAAATACTATGTCCTCAATTATTTTTGTCAAGCTATTGTTTCCATCTGAATAACAGTGGCTGTTCTAGACCAGAGTAACTGGCAGGGCCGGGCAGGGGCCACTTGTACTTTTAGGGGGCACACTTTAACATACATCACAAACTACTTAAACAATTAATCGAAGTCATTTTTTTCATGCATCACTCTGCAGTCTTCATTAAAAAGCTAATTAAATAACTTAAACTCAGACTAATCTTTCATGGTAATGACAAGTAACTTTGTTTTGTAGTAAGAAAACACCTTTTTAACGTTTAAGTACACAAAGCACATTTTTGCTCCTGTAAACTTTAACAGATGCAGTTAAAGTCTTTTTTTTTGCCCTCCTGTTAATTTAAAATAATATTTTCCAAGTGATCTTTAACAAACCAAGGAGATTTTCCACAGTATTTCCTATAAAGCAAAAATAATTGTTCTGGAGTCATAATAAGTCTTACAACAACAGTTTGTCTTGAATATTTTTTTTAAAAACTATTTTAAGCTCAGTATTATCAGCCTCCTTAATAAATATTTACTGTATATTTTTTGATGGTCTACACAACAAACCAGTTATACAATATCTTGACTAATTATTCTAACTTTCCTAGTTAACAACCTAATTAAGAGTTCACACTTTAATCTGAACACAACTATCTTACAAAAAACTATTAAAATATTATGCACTAACTGTCACCAAGGGAAAGACAAAAAAGTAGTTATTAGAAATTATTAGTTAATCTATTATGTTTAAAAACGTGTTGTAAAGAAAATCATGTGTTTGAATGCTCGTGCTTTATGTCACAACTGAAAACAAAAATGCATGAAGGCAAAACTAAACAGGTTGAATATTACTTTTACATGAGTATGACTGAAAACTAAATTTGATCAATGTGTTACATCTGTTCACCGGTACTTGCCGACTGTTTGCAAATTCAAGACAGTTTCACAACATGAGCATGACTGAAGTAGATTGTTTCTCATTACCTGCGTCAAATTGGGGCCTAACTTCTGACGAATGCGGGAAACTGATGCGTGCAGCACCGTCACTGACAAAGGTCAAGGGAAAGCAGAGAGAGCAAGAGCGCGCTCAACCTCATGTCATGAGGCCTCAGTCCTGTGTCCGTCTACCACCGATGGCTGATCTTGCGCCTCCGTGGCATTTTAGTTGTGACAAAAAAATAAGCATCCAAATTTAGCATTTATCTTATGTTTAATACCACTACAACGCAAGTACTTCAGATCAGATGTTTAACCAAAAGCACAGTGCTTTTATTTTCTAAAGGGATCATATTACCCCCTTATATAAGTAATGATGATTATCTCCATCAGTGTAAAAAGTGAAAAGTTCATGTATATCAGTATTTTTGACCTGTGAAACAGCCCCTCTTGGACATGTTGGGAATAACACATTATTACCAGGTCAACTTAACCTGGGCTGGAATTATTTCAATTCAAGATAATGTGACATGCACATTCATGAAAGAACACTCGGAATACAACTGTGGCATTTGAAGCAGTTCTTACTGACATACAGAATAACTCCCTTTGGAGTGGACTTTGTGCTTTGTTAACTGCAGATCTTTTTTATTCTCAAACAGCAGCATTACGCACTAAAGGAGTTTGAGAGCATATTAAAATGCTTTTACAGCACTTATATGCATGAATTATTCAGTAAAATTCTGTTGTTTGCATTATAAGAATTTTTTTGCACCTCGTCTGGGCTGTTAAACTTGCGGGTGGAGTTTTCTCCATGTAAACAATGCCTTACAGCCGTTCTCCATGGAGTTTGCCTGGTATTGAACCTATTACTTTCATTTAAAACAGCATAACAAACCACAGACAGCAGTGTCACTGAGGAAATTCAAGGTGAGCGGGGTGATTCACTTTATACTAAACTCAAAGATTCTCTCTAATTATTTGACTGAGGAGGATCATGCCATGGATATGCGAAAATATCTTCTTTTTTTCAGATCATGTCAAATTAATCACCAATGCAACAGTGGGCTTATTTAAAGCTTGTTATTGTTTTTTTAGCTTGAGGGAAAATGCTCTTGCATGGCTGTCCACACTGACACAAACAGTTCCCTTTTTATAAGACTGCATAAACAATAAATAACAAGAATTAAATGGGGGACTTTCTTTATTTTGTGGTTTTGAACAGTTTTTTTGGGAGTTGTGCACTTTTTTTTTCTTTTAGAATTGAACTGTTTATCAGAATAACAGGATATCTTTCTCTACTTGTGAGATATCTGAATCATTTATGCGATGTAAAGTACATTGAGCAATTTTTTTCATTCCTCTTTTTCATAAGAATAATAAGCTGTAGAACTGAGGAGCTAAGAGGCTAATAAAAGTCTCAGTGAAAGAACAAGAAACAGAACTTTTTCATTATTTAAGATTCCACTCAAAAATATGTGCTTTGGATAATTATGTCTTGAACTAAATTGTGGGGAAAGATTGAAGTTGTGATGAGTCTCAGGATACATTCACACAACTTAATACAATTTTTTTTTTATTGCTGATTTAAAAAAGGAAAAGTTTAGTTCAATTCAGCGTAGTTTAATATTCACTGCTGAGAAAATATAACTGAACCAAAGCTTTGACCTTAAACCAGCAGGCTTATCTCCACATTATCTGCTTCCAACAATGCACTTTTTACTTGAAGATTTGCATTAAGCAAGCTGTTTTATTTTTCAAAATAATCCCTTTTATAAATTACAAAAAAAAAAAAAAAAAAAATCTGCAATCTGTCTTTTATTTGTCTGTGTATGGTCTGCAATCTGTATTTTAATGTGCCATTATTATTGCTTTTCATTTTTATACATAATCTGAAAGAGAAATAAACTAGTTTTCTATGAATGCATATTTTGCATATCAAACATATGCAAAATATGCATTCATAGAAAACTAGTTTATTTCTCTTATCTGGAATCTGAGGGTTCAAAATAATTTAAATACATGGAAATTCACCTTTAAAGCTGTAAATTAAGTGCTTAGCAATGCACTTTTCTACTAATAAAAATGGTTCTGATATATTTACAGTAGAAAATTTACAAAATGTCTCCATGCAACATGATCTTAGCTTAATGTTCTAATGATTTGTGACATAAAAAAAAAAAAATCTATAATTTTGACCCAAATTATTGGCATAAATATATCCGTGCAACATAAGACTGGTTTTGTGGTCCAAGGTCACACATGTAAGGCTACTTTAACCTTATATTTTATTCTAATGCCACACATAATAATCTCAACATTTCCTGGATATTACATGATTCTTTGATTGCTTTAAAGTAGGGTTGCTCGATATCGGAAAAAATATGACAAAGCAATATTTTATTTTCTGCAATATATATTGCGATATGAATACAATTACACACATACTGGGCTCTAGATTGACTTTTTGCACTGGTTGCACTGGTGTGCCTAACTGGTTTTTGCACTGGTGCATTGGCACAATCCATATATTCACAATCACAGAGACTTTTGTTTTACACTGAGATTTCTTTGTAGCACCATTGAGAAATTAGGTCACACTCTAGAGCCCTGAGACTATTTTAAAAAGAATTCATTTAGACTGATTTGGGAATATTCTGGGTGTAAATCATACATAAAATATAATAAACAATGTAAAAGCATATATAAATACAATAGAGCAAAGATTAAAAAAAAGTCAAACATACAGTGCTTATACAGTTACAAACGTTACAATTTTGCGCTCCTGAATGCACAGTCACAGGGCTTAAAAACATATGCAGATGATAAACTTTCACTCTATGGTTAAAATCTTGCTCAAATTATGGCTCTTGCTCAAATATAATCCCAACACATAAACTCAACATTGCATATCCTGCAATTTGACTGTTACAGATGCAATATCGATGCTGAAACGATATATTGTGCTGCCCTACTTTGAAGTGTGGGTTCTGTTTACTGCACATTTTCACGCATATCAAGTTTATGCATACCAAACTCAACCCTAACTTAATAATTTTACGCAATGAGATTCATTCATTCAACTCTGTGTGCAGATATATCATCCTACCGCTGCTTCTTTATTACAATTACTATCACACAATTACTATTACTATAAGACTATCATACAATTAATTATAAAGTCGGTCACACTTTATTTTAATGGTCCGTTTGTTGAATTTAAGCTACATTGCAACTAATTCTAATTAGATTATAAGTAGACTTTTAGGTTGGGGTTAGGGGTAGGGTTAGTGTAAGTTGACATGTACTTGCAAAGTTTCTTATAGTCAGTTAAATGTCTGTTGAATGTCAGTGTCAACAGATATTAAGTAGACCGTCTACTAATACTCAAATGGGCCATCAGAATAAAGTGTTACCATAAAGTCCCCTGTTGGCATTTCAACAAAGCAGTACAATGTCAAGCATATCAGGTATAAAAACCTCTTCAATTTGGCAAGGTGAGTATAAAGGTGAAAGGCATAAACAAGACATAATGTGTTGTTACCTAAGGAAAAGAGGCGGGACATGCTTGTGATGCAAGTTGGCTCTCATAAATATAAATAAGGCAATTAAAATGACCCCTTACTCCACAAATGATGCCTATATGGTTCAGTAGACACAACATGCACATTATGCAGTAGATACAAACAAAACCCAACAAAAGCAATAAAGCTTGCATCCTTTCTTTCTGCGCTATATGAAAAATGTTTTGCTTTCTGTCCTCGTTCTTGTCCTGAATATTTCTTTTATCATTGCCATGGCCTTATTTTATAATGAATGGGGAAACCTGGGGAGGAGTGTCAAACAAGCATTTTTACTCTCTCTCATTACAACGTGGCAGAGCCTTTGTAAATGACTTTGCGGCATGAGTCGGTGTGCCTGTTTAAAAATGCATAGGATTAAGGAGGAGCGGGGCGAACGCATATCAGCCCAGCTCAACCGAGTGTGTTCATGAAGCAGCAAGGACAGGAAAATTGACACTTGATGATTTCTCCTGCTGATGTGAAGGAACGTTCAATCACATTTAAAAAGCTCATTTATTTATTTATTTTTAACTCAGACTCTCATTCTCCATATCTGTCACTCTTTGACAACTTCTCTCTGCGAGCTATTTGGCGCACCTATTTATAGAAGAGAAACACCTCTGAGTTCTTTGACTCTGCTTCAGAAAGATTATTTTTCCCACCTGGACTTTAGACAACTCAAAGCTTGGAGTTAAGTGCATTCTGGTCTCCCGAAAGTTCACTAACCAGACACTATATTGACAGCACTTATTTTCTGCTGTCTGATGGGGTCAGATTCGGAGAGCACAGCTCATCTGTGCACTGTGACTTTGAGGGCTTGATTTGAAAAACATCACCATTGACTTTTCACACTTTGCACTGAACAAAATGATGGTAGAAATAGCCATTAACAAGCACTTGAAGAGCTTTTATGCATCTCTTTTTAGACATGAGAAATGCCTGGAAGCATCGTACTGTAGCTTTTATATATACTTAATACAAAAATGAAAACTGTGTTGTTTTCCTGTGTGACATTTTTATTTGCCATGCTTTTGTGCTCACATGTAATGAGGCCAGGCTCTAAAAACTCAAAAGGGGCCCAAAAATAAATAACATCATTAAAAAAAATACTAAAGAAAAATAAAACAATAAAAAATAAACTAGGTTTTATGAAATTATAATTCTTTAGTTCTGCACTACCTGACAAATGTCTTGTCGCCTTCCAAGTTTTAGAAACAACAAAAAATAATAATTTGTTATCAGAAGTGGCTTATATGAAAGGCAAAAGCCTTAAGAATATGCTTATTTTACCAAAATAAAACAAAAAAAATCATATTGTGTATGACTCCCATAATCTTAGAAGACTGCATCCATACATCTCTACAATGACTCAAATAACTTATGAATAAAGTTATCTGGAATGGCACAAAAAAAGCGCTCTTGCAGGACTCCCAGAGTTCATCAAGATTGTTTGGATTCATCTTCAATGCCTCTTATCCCAGACATGCTCACTAATGTCCACACCTGGTGACTGGGCTGGCCAATCATGGAGCACTTTGACCTTCTTTGCTTTCAGGAACTTTGATGTGGAGGCTTAAGTATGGGAAGGAGTGCTTAATTTGTCCTCTCCTCTTGTTTGTAATGTAACAGGCAGGAGCAGAAATGTCTTGATACCTCAGGTTGTTGATGTTGCCATCTCTGCAGATCTCTCACACGCTCCCATAGTGAATGTAACTCCAAACCATGATTTTTCCTTCACCAAACTTGACTGATCTCTGTGAGAATCTTGGGTCCATGGGGGTTCCAATAGGTCTTCTGCAGTATTTGTGATGATTGGGATGCAATTCAACAGATGATTCATTGGAAAAAATCACCTTCTGACACTTTTACATTTGATCAATTAAAAGTCAAGTTATTTTTGTTGCTCTTACAACTGGGATTGATGTCAAGACTTTTGTCAGGTAGTGTAGACCCAGATTGCAGAAATAATATAAAGCTTTTGAACCATGATGGTTAAATACTTAATTAAATGTTTAAAACAGCAACTACAAGTAAGTAAAGGATTAATAATAAATAAAAAAAGAATAAAAAGAAATGAGTGTAGAAAAAAGCTAATTTCTTCAGTCATTTTGAATCAGAAACATTCTACAACACTGTGCAGCACCTTTTCGGTTTTATTCTATTTTTATTCATTGCATTATTGACCATACTCTGGCCGTGACCGCCCTGACGGGCCATGTTTTTATATAACTTTATAAAAATTGAACCAATTATGTGAAAGAAGAGGTTTTCTTTGATGAATTATTCACACTGTTTTGTAGAAATAGCCAGCACCATGTCAGACCCTAAGACTCAACAGAGCTTTAAGAAAGAAACTGTCTGGTTCTGTAAATATGAACAAAGTACAGCTTGATATGAACTACAAAAAAAAAAAAGAAAAAAAAAGAAAACAGAAGATCAGAACAGACAAAAACACATTACAAAATAAAACACACATATGCAACCCAAAATCAATACAACACAGGAGCACAAACGAGAGATCTAGATGCAGAGCCATTTTTAGCCCAGCAATACATCACAAAAACTGTGATCTCTGGGAGATGTTCAGATTTTGCTTTAAGTAATTGGTTACTGGAGCAGTAGAGAAATTCTGCAGAAGGATGATTACTAATGTGGGATAAGATAGCAGAACATGAGCGTACATAAATGATCCACAGGGAAAGCTCTGTCTCTGAATGATAAGAGCAGCAATAGTCTTTCCCTTCCACTCCTGTCTTCAGAATATTATATGATATAAACAATATGAACAGGCATCTTTAATAAAAAATTATCTTATCACAGCTCACCCATGTGCAATGCTCCAAAAAGTTTTCCCCTTTCATTCAGGCACCATTAATTTCATCACTTCAGATCAATTTCACCATTATTGCCACTCTTAAGATATCATTTTGCTGAAAAAAATGGTCCATGAAATCCCTTAACAAGTGCAGTCTTCTCATCATATGATGTATTTAGCATTTAAACAGGACATTTAGATAAGGCTTGACGTTATCGAAATTATTTCAATGAACAAAATATAGTGCAACATAACCCACCAAGAATTTTGTGTATAAACGACGTCTAATAGACATCCAAACATAGATGTTTTGGTTAAAACAAAGTTCCAAAATCCAATAGACGTCTAGTAATAGCATAAAAGAGACTTGTCACCAGATACACAGGAATGAAGGATTACACATGTGAAGACTGTCTAATCAGTATTTTTGACTATTCTTAGATGTCAACTGACAGCCCAAGTTTTGTAGTTTTTTTTTTTTTGTCTATTTTTGGAAGTCCATTAGATGTACAAATTTTAAACCCACAACAAAAGCTATCAATATTGTATAGTTAATAGTGAATTTCTCTCTAGTCTATACCACCATTAAAGTTGTTTGTTGTTTTGTTACTTAAAAACATAGTGCCCCTACAGACAGCAAGACATAATGCATTTTGCCCTTTCATCTGCACAACATGAGATTACTGTAGCTTTACCAATAATCATGGGTTCGAGGCCAGAGAACACATGCATTTTCAAAATATGTACTGTGAATAGACTGTGAATCATGTTTCATAAGGGTAATTGTTAATTCAACCTTCAGCTTAGTCCCTTATTTATCAGAGGTCGCCTTATTTATCAAGAATGAACTTCAAACTATTTCAGCATATTTCTTGCGCAGCGGATGCTCTTACAGCCACAACCCAGTACTGGGAAACACCCATGTACTCTCACATTCACACACACACACTCTATCTCTCTCTCTAGGGCCAAATGACTTCTTCCAGTTCACCTGCATGTGTGCCAACAGGCCCAGCCAGGACTCGAACCAGCAACCTTCTTGCTGTGAGGCGACAGTGCTAACTACTGAGCCACCGTGCCGTCGATGGGTAATTGTAAAGTTAATAAATAGTAAATAAATAAAAAAAGTAATGATCTAAACAGTTCACACATTGCATTAGCAATTCCATATTTTGAATGGTATTTCTTATTATTTAAATGCACGGTGTGTGTTATTCATGTCATATAGACATGTTACTAGAAGCTATACTTGATTCTTCTCCCAGTTAAACAGCCACTTACTTCAAGGAATTAACATGTTGTAAATCCAGCACCTAGTCCTTCCACTGAATTGCAGGCTAACATGATGGCGTCCATCATCCGTCAGATCCAATAATATGATCATAATTAAGCTGTTTAAACTATGAAACAATAAGACATTTATTAATATTTACATAAAATGAAAAAAACAAAACAATATATCATTAAGTTAATTCATTAGGGCTGCAGTGTGTTGTAATAAAACTGATGTGTCGCCATAAAAACTTAAAAGCAATGCCTTCTAAATAACGGTTACATTTAAAGAAGTTATGCATGGGGTCAACGGTAGTATTTAAAATTTACGTGAAAAGGGTTATCTTTAATCATAACTATACATGGTACTTGCACAAATAAAATATTTGCTTGCTTTTTTTTTGTCAGAGTACTCTACCCATTTGAAACTTGCAGAAGATTTAAAAAATGAATGCGCATGGATTAAAACGACAATTTTTAACTACAAATATTTTGTTTAAAGGTGCAGATCTAATTTTATATAGAAACTGAGTAATAACCTGATGATTGGGGTTTTTGGAGGAAGAAGAGTAGAAGATCTGGCATTTTTGAGTGAACTAGAATGAACTAGTCAAACTTTTAAACAGTCATTAAGTCTGCTCAGTCAATACCTCTCATTGCTTGGTGTTGTTGTGTCGCACAGCCTCTAAGGAAGCAGCTGGAGATATTTAATGCTTTTCATGTTATTTTTAGTGCATTCTGGAGAAGACAGATGGCACTAAACCCTGTGTAGTTTCAACTTTGAGATTTATCTGGAATTCCCCCATTTTTTTACTGGTTAAGTGTCTTAGCTCTAACGTCTCAAAAACCTGAATTTAAAGGTACTGAAAATACAAGTTTCGATCTTACAAAGGAAAAGTTTGCAAAGTCATTTCACATTCTTCCTCTTTTTTTGATGTAGAAAGCACCTTTATCTAAACATCCCCACACCAAGGTTGTTGAGTGGTACAAAAGCTGCTGGTAAAGTGAAACACCTGGTGCCTCATTACCACTGACATAAATCTTTTCTCCTCCAGGTCCACAGGTACAGTGGATGATGTCTTTAGGGTTCAAGGCCACTTGTATGGTGATTATCCAGGCTTACACCGTATCTCAATGTGCCTTTAGCTTGGACCGTTGTTCTATTGTTGTATTTTTCTTTACATTTTTCATAAGAAATTTCTGATTTATTGATAAATATTCTGGTGAAAATATTAAGAGTTATCATATCTTTAGATTAAATTAAAATCTGCATTTCACATTCATGTGTCTTATTTCTGCTTTTCGTTATTTGATAGCAGTGCAAGTTTTCATGTGATACTAACTACAATGCACATTTTGGTGTTCTGCATAAAAAAAAACACTGGATTCTGTACAAAAATTCTAGAATTACACATAAAAACATTGATGTACTCTCAGAAATAAAGATACAAAATCTATCACTGGGGTGGAACCTTTTCAAAAGGTACTTTTTTGTTTCTAACATGTCCTTAAAGGTACATGTTAATGGACCCTTTTCACAAGAATGTTATGACGTGCTCAACTGTTATCAGCATCATAAATCTTTGAATGTTATTAATATTTTGAATAAAAAACAAACATTAATGTGTATTCATGCATGTATTATCTCATCTTTGCATCAAACGACAAAAAAACTAATTATCGTTTTTACGAGGTGTTTTTAAAGCAGCCTCTATGGGGCAGAGCAGTAAATTTGACGATGCACTCTCTTTTGGCTGGTGTCTCACAATATTTTTTCCTTTTTCTGAAAGTCTTGATAACACCATTGTGGAGTTTTTCTTTTATTATTTCAGCAAATAGGATAGTAAAACAAAGTTCTGGCTCTGACTCACCCATTCACTGCGCTCTAAGTTTACCTAACTATGATGACTTCTGCTGCGGAGAAACCCTTAAATATGAAAAGGGTCCATAACTAAAAAAAAGTTCAAATCTGTACATCATAGTACTTTAAAAGGTACACAAGTGAAACCTAAAGCTACAAAAGCGTACCTTTTGAAAAAGCACAACCCCAGTCGCAGCTTTCGTACCTTTATTTCTGAGAGTGTGCGATCAGCTGGTGACACTTTATTTTTTGATGTTGTTAAATTTAAGTTACATTGCAACTAATTCTCATTAGATTTTAGGTAGACTGTTAGGTTGATGTTAGGGTTGGGGGTAGAGTAAGTTGACATGTACTTGCAAAGTTTCCTATAGTCAGTTAAATGTCTGCTGAATGTCAGTATCAAGGCGCCACGGTGGCGTAGTGAGTAGCACGTTCGCCTCACAGCAAGAAGGTCACTGGTTCGAGCCTCGGCTGGGTCAGTTGGCATTTCTGTGTGGAGTTTGCATGTTCTCCCCGTGGTTGCGTGGGTTTCCTCTGGGTGCTCCGGTTTTCCCCACAGTCCAAAGATATGCGGTACAGGTGAATTGGGTAAGCTAAATTGTCCGTAGTGTATGTGTGTGAATGAGAATGTGTGGATGTTTCCCAGAGATGGGTTGTGGCTGGAAGGAAATCCGCTGCGTAAAACAAATGCTGGATAAGTTGGCGGATCATTCCGCTGTGGCGACCCCAGATTAATAAAGGGACTAAGCCGACAAGAAAATGAATGAATGAGTGAATGAATGTCAGTATCAACAGATACTAGACAGTCTACAAATACTCAAATGGACCATCGAAATAAAATGTTACCGTTCAGCTCAGTTGGATTATTGTTTATCCATTCAATAATACACAGGGATAAACTATGAAGGAAAATGGATTTCTGGAATAAATTCTATGATGTACAACAAACAACTTTCGTGACTTTGTCTCAGCAGATGAAGTGATTGGATAACAAGAGTATCAATCTCATCTCACAACAAATGCAAATGCAGTTTCAAACATCTCTGCAATGCATGTTATAACCATTTGCCAATCGCAAACCTTTTATTTTTTCATCAAAAAAAAAAGAAAAAGAGAAAGAAAGAGGGAAGAGAAAAAAGATAAAAATACTGTTGTAGTAAATCTGGCTGTTAGTGTGGCACTTTTTTTTTTAATTAAAGAACAATGTTGCTGGCGTCAAATCTATAATACTAGCTTCCAGAACAGTACATGAAAACAATGTAATTACAAACAGAAAACTTTTTCTATCTCAATTTAGAAAAGGCTTGTGTCCAGATGAATAGTCAAAGCGATCCCTTTTCACATAGATCCACAAAAACTACTACACGCTGCGTAATGCATGCCAGACAAATTAACAGAAAAAAAAAACACTAATGTCTGTGCACCATTTTCACAAATGAGATGATAATAATAATATTGTATGCGCTTGTACTTTAAAAAGCTTAATTTTCAGGTTGCTGGTGTTTAAAGGACCACTGAAATGAATAAAGCAATTTGAAAACAGCGTCTTATAAACACTCTCGTTCCCAATTTGTTTCGAAAGCGTCTGTTGATTTAAATCCTCTTCAAGGCATTATTTTAACCTCATAGTGTCTCTGTTCATTCTAGGTGTCTCAATGACCCCAAACACCTAAGAGACTATAACATATGAAGTAGAATAAAACAGAATGGTTTCTGACAAATAATTATACAAAATTTTTTAAATGATTCGACTAAAGAAAAAAAGAAAAGAAAACGATTCAGCTCTTTTATCTCCTATGACAGTTTCACCCAAGGAAATCAATTTTTCTCCATTTCTGAACAAGAAAAAAGAAAAAAAAAGTATGTATGGGTCACGGGTCTCGGATATGTATTTATATGAAGCAGAATGAACATAAAGTGCCAAGAAGAAGACAAAAGTCTGAGAGCTGAGACAGTCTGTGGCACTGCCTTTGATTTAGATGAGGAGAAGTGGTCATTAATGCTAACAGACAGATTTCTGCAGACATTATAGACGTCTGGCTGGTTGCTAGAAAAATGGCACAGCCTTTCACTGGCTTACTGAACACAGATTTCTCATTATTGAATATGAACATTTGACAATTATCACCACGGCTTCCCTAAACTCCCGCAGTGACCTTCTGGATGTGCTGTTTGGCCAGCTTTGAAATGTGACAGACGCCTTCATCCATAGCCAGCTGTGTTGATGAGCAGATCTGAGCTCGGGTCTCCTGTTAAGGTCTGTTGGAGAGAATTATAAAGAAACCGCATCTGCTTCACTGTCCCATCTGGAAGGGTGGATGTTTTCAGCTGGAGGAGTTTCAGAGCGATGCAGTCTGATGCACCTCCATATGATGAGCCTGACTTTAGATTTGATGTCTGTGAAACATCAGCATCTACTTTACACGGTGTTTTAGCTTTGTAAAACATGCGTCCCATCCTTCTGTCTCTCCCAGTTTGTCTTTCAGTTCTTTTAATTTCCTCTCACCCTGCTGCTTTTGTTCAGCTGCTGAAGTATAATCATCATTAGTGTCGTAACTAACAATAATCAAATTACTCACTAATCAAATTAATGTCTTTCATTTGTCACCGCCAAAGTTTTGCTCTTGAAACCTGCTGTAATTTAAATGCAATCACACTCAAGGTAATTTATTAATATTCTGTACAAAGTGCAGATTATTATTTGTTAATTATGAAATAATTCTTAGGAATTCTCTGAGCTTCATTTTTATCTTGATCTTTACTACAGCCCAGTGTGTGATAAGCACACTGCTAAATGTGTCCCTAGTATGTTTGTTTGTTATCTGGCATGTTTCATATATGAAAGGCACTTTTGTGCTTCAGTACACAGCATGCCATCTTTCCTACAGCAAGAATGAATCATGTAAATTACAATCTTGCTGTTCATAGTTTTACAGTTTCACTGCTGTCCCTTTATGCTGTGTCATGTGGTGATAGTAAGGAAAAAAACAGACATGCTCTTAGACATGGGGCAAAACAGAATATAAATATAGCCTGGTGGCCTTGATTATTACTGTATGTGTTTAATTACTTATTAGAGACTTATTGTGTACATAATTATATTTACATTGTACTTATATTTTAGAAATTAACTGCATGTAATTACATCTGTAATTACAGTACATCTATAATTACAGTGCTGACACATGCCTTACACTTTAATTCACCCTTAAAGGGATAGTTCAATCAAAAAGGAAAATTTTACTCACCCTCAGGTGGTTACCAACCTTAATGAGTTTCAGTCTTTTATTGAACACAAAAGAACATATTTTGAAGAAAGCTGAAAACCTGTAAACATTGACTTCCAGAAAAACAAATAAAGCCAATGGTTACAGTTTTCCAGCTTTCTTCAAAATATTAGATTTTGTGTTCAATGTAAGACAGAAACTCAAAAAAGTTTGGAACTACACTTAATTTTTTTGGCTTGTTCAACTTATTTAAAATGAGCTGAAACAACACAATTCTTGAAATTTCATTGAGACAACTTCATTTGTTATTTTCAATTCACATAAATTTGTTAAAAGTGTTAAGTTTACAAGAAGGAATTGTGTGGAACCCTCATTTTTTTAGTGAATTAAAAGAAGAGTAAACAATGACAGATTTTTCCATTTTGGGTGAACTAAACCAACCCATATAACCAAACCTGTCCATAGCCTTACCCGTACCACCTGAACAGCACCATAAGTGTTGTACAATACAACATGAACACAGTAAGTACTGTACATTGTATTTTTATACAAGTACCTTTTAAGGCCATATAATGTAAAGATGTACTCACAACTATATTAGCTACAATCATCATAACCGAAATAAAACTCACAAAAAACCACAGAAGAAAACTACACCTCCAAATACCACCAACGCCAAACATCAAATCAATTAAACTCAAATAAACAGCAGCTAATTATTAACAACACAAACCCTGAATCAATGAAAGGGTAATCAGTAAAAAAAGTTGTAGTCTTTTATTGATTACCCTTTCATTGAATACAAATATACAAGAAACCGAAACTTCAGATGAAATATATGACACAATATACCTTCTATTATTCCAAATCACTATATGATTTTCTTTAGTCTGCAAATACAACAGAAAAGTTTGTGTAAGAAAATACCATAAAACGACAAATACAACATTGGACGCCAACTGACCTTAATATAAGCTATCCTTTTAAAGATCTCATCTTATATTTTCTGCAGGGAAAGTTGGGATTTTGAACAAGAGGGTGAGTTAATGCTTGAATATGACAATCATGCACGTAACCAATTTAATATTCTTTGTTTTGCTCTTTTTACAGTTCACAACATTTACATAAGCATTCCTGTGCTTTATATTTAAGCTACATGTCATTTGGTGATGTTATAGGATACATATAAAAAAAAATCCCTCATCTTTTATTCACCCTCGTGTCATTCAGTTCAACTTTCTGGATTTTTATTTCCTTTAGAAAACACAAATGGAATATTTCTTTGAAATAAATTGGACCCCACTGACCTTTATTCAAACATCACATTACTTTGTATTTTCAACAAACATTTTTTGTTTAAGTATTGGGTAGTTTTATTAACAAAAACATTTTCCTTTTAAGTTAAACTATACATTGCCATTATTAACCATATATACATGTGTTATTAATGTATTAGTAATACCAACATTATTAACATCTTATTTATATGAATGATTGGTATCATTCAAATGAAATGTCTGTGTAAAATACAGATATCAACAATAATTGAATGGTTCTTTGACTTGGCTCTTATTGAATGAAATCACACACTTTACATACGCATTTTTATTTTATTAAACCTTAAACATTTGCTGCTTTATGATTTTTAAAAGTAAAGCTGGTTTTAAAAACTAACTGCAGCCCTGAGTTGTTTTTGAACTTATTTATAAAAATAAATAAATAATGAAAACCTGATTACGAATTTGCATATCATCAGGGAGAATAACACTGGAGTGAGCATCAGATTTAGAGCAACTCAACTTAAAACTTCTTCTCTTTTTCTCTCACACACACACACACACACGCACGCACACAGGTGGTGGGCTGAAGTAAGGCCAGATCTCTGGTGTATTCAGCGGAGTGAGGAAGGCTGGTCATCCTAATCAGTTTTTTTTGCTCTGTTTACACTCTACAAAATTTGCCCCAGACAGAGCAGACGCCCTGTGTATTTTACACACATGACCTGACCTCGACTTCTGTGCTGATAGATTTCCAGCTGTACTTTGAGAGGGTGTAACAAACAAAAATCTAAAAAACACAACAAACTTTTTAAAACCAAACTTTTTAAGGTTTCATTAGCTCATGTTAGTTCATGTCTACTTACACCAAACCTAACTCAGATCATTAGGATCATATAAACTAGAAATTCCAAGAGTTCAGTCAAAGCAGGGTGAATCTGCTTTCAGCTATTACGCCCCTCGCTGTTGGAATCAGCTTCCAGAAATGATCAGATGTGCTCCGACATTAGGCACATTTAAATCAAGACTGAAAACACATCTGTTTAGCTGTGCCTTTACTGAATGAGCACTGTGCTACGTCCAACAGATCGCCTTCTTATGTCTTTCTTTTTCATTCTTTTATAACTTGTTTTAACTCATTTTAATCTGTTTTTATGTTTTTTTTATTATTTGTTTTTATTTTCTTATACTTCAATTTTATTTCTGTTTATGTAAAGCACTTTGAATTGCCACTGTGTATAAAATGTGCTATATAAATAAACTTGCCTTGCCTTACACGAACAAACAATCAACAATTCATTTATTACAGTATTTATTCATCTTTGTTAATGTTAGTTCACGGAAATAAGAGTCATTCATGGTTAGTTCTTGTTAATTCACAGTGCATTAACTAGTATTTTAATAATGCATTAGTAAATGTTGAACTATGATTAGCAAATGCCTAACAAGGGTTATTTCATTATTAGTTTATGTTAAATCATTAACTAATGGAACCTAAAATGTGACCATTTTAATTATTATTATTACAGAAATTAAAAGACATTGAAATGATCATAAGAAAAAGCAATATTTGTATCATTTAAAGTGACTAACATTATGGTATTTTTCCAAACATTGTGTCATATAATGTATTCCTGTTGATGCTGTTGATGCCCCATGTAATTAATCCATTTTATCGACTGTAGTGTTGCTAACTACATTTTAAAAAGGTCAGAATTCTGAATGTGCCTACAGTAAGTTGGTTTTCCAGATTTAATTAGTCTTCCAGTCTAGTCAGTCTGAACTTCAAAAAGGATTGGGCACTTATTAGCTGATTAGAATGATTAGTGACCAATTTTGAACATTGTTGTCCATATAAGACTTAATGAAACATGTTTTATCATGCAAAACTGAATTATAAAGACTAACTGTTCTGTAACTGTATGAATCACCTTAGATTCAACGTGTAAAGGAAGTGTAAAAACTCTTTTCAAATGAACCACATGAAAAAAATTATAGTAATTAATATTAACTATGGTGTTTTTGAACCACACTAGTAAAGTGTATTACACTGTATGCAATTTACAACACGTTGCTAATAAATGTTACAGCTTACTATACAATTAATACCCTTCCTAATGAGCTATTTACTGTACAATCACTGAAAATACACTGTTTAAAGCCCAGCATAAGACCCACTTACAGTATACAATGGCTTTTTGCTAGGGCCTGACAGAATCTGCGGACATTTTGTGCTATTTCTGCGGAGTATTTTGTTAAAAATCTGCGTATTTATGCGGAATGATTTTGGGAGTATCATGACTAAAACATTAATATATGAAATAAAAAGTAACACCTTTTTAACTTTTATTTAATGTTTACAACGCCAATCCAATTAGATCCACTTTATTTGTTAAACAAAGCAAGTCTTTCATATAAAATCTCTACTAAAAGACAGAAAATTGTACTTTACAAACTGTATTGTAAATAAATCATATGAATATTTTCATATTAATCAATATTATTACTGAAATTAATTAAAAAACTGGATAAATATACATTTACACACATTTACACCAGTAAATAAACAGAATCAATGATGGGCTAAAAATCTGCGGAAATCTGCGGAATTCTGCGCGCGCAGATTCCGTGTGGCCCTACTTTTTGCATACACTTAAAAGGGATTAGTTTGCTTTACTTAAAAAACTGAGTAAACCCATTGCTTTTAAATTGATTTGCTGACTTTACTTAAAGTAAACCAATTTCCTTAAAATGATTAAGTGGATGAATTACACAGAAAATGCTAAAAATGTAGTTAAGTCAACTTAATAATTACAAATTACAATGGATTTATATACTATTTAAAGTCAACTTGATTTTAAGGCAATGGCTTTAACTAACTACTGTAACAAACTGCTTTTTACAGTATAGTCAACACAGGTTCATTCTGAAAATGTAGCCCTATATATATTGTTGGAGATTGCAAATTATGTAGCCAGAAGTATATATGGTTGCATTTCATCTTTAAAACAAACACTACAGGGTGGTATGATGCCGTTCCTTTTCGCGCTTACCGGCTGACAGCTTACCTTCGTATGGATGGCTTTCCTGCTGTTAGTGGTTTGTCCAGTAGCTCGCCTGAGATGCAGGGAGGACTTGACCACGACGGGCGTACCCAGAAAGTGGGTAAGACGAAAACAGAAGTGAAAAAATAAAATAAGTAAGTAAATAACAGTGATATTCAGGGGGGGCTTTTCTTTTTCTGGATTGCTTTTTAAAACTGTCGGTTGGGTTTAGGGAAATGGGTGGGCAGGACAATCAGTTCTTTTAAAAACACTATTGATTGGGTTTAGGGAAGAGAAGGACAGGTCAGTAGATCGGTTAGTCAGTTAGTCAGTCAGTCAGTCAGTGAGTCAGTCGAACAGCAGGCACGAATGGCACTCGCAAGAGAAATTTTAGATGTGAAAATGTGTACACAGCGGCCTCTGGTGGATTCGCAAAAAAAAAATAATAATAAAAAATGTACCTACTGGGACATATTTGGCGCTCCCCAGAAATGTATATAGCGATACATTTTCAGAATGAGCCTGTGCTGAGTATAGTAGCACCATGGAAGTATTTAATGTTTTATTTTATTAATTAGTTTTTTAATTTTTTTATGTTATACTTTTTTTTTGTTTTGTCAAATAATCTGCTTTGCTGTTGTTGTAAATCATTCTGTTCAACTTTTGTGTAGTAAGTTGCTTTGTAAATTGATTGATTGGTTGATTGATTGATTGTGCATTGATAGAAAATGTAATAGTATTGGGTAAGATGATATTGCTACAGGTGTATTTCAAAAACATACTAACAGTACTCAAAGTACTTTTACTTTATAGTACACTACAATGCTCACAATACATTACTATAGTATTTTTTTTTCATGTGATCAATTAGAATTCAGTCAAAAGATTATCAGTGTTGGCATTCTGGCTGATTTACATTTGCAAATCAGTTCCTTTCAAAAATATTTCCCCATCACTGCATCTCTGCAGACCGATCTCAAACTGGAGCTGATGGAAACTCTAATGCAAATATGGTAAATGAGCCATGTAAAAACACTAGAAGCATTAATTTGTGAACTTCAAAATGAAAGAGTTTAAAGAGATGCAGTTTCCACATAAAAATGGATCTGTGTAGAGGTGATAGGTATGAGTGACCGGAGGGGGGGTCGGCGACAACTCATTATGAATGATTCATTTTCAGCACTAGATGAAAGTATCAGTGTCTGGCTTTGATGTACAGTACAGGCCACCAGACTGGCGTCGAGTTCACAGCAACCGCCTCTGCACCGCATCACCTTTTGTTTATTGACTCGTCTGCATTGCTTGGACTAGTTCATTTAGTGAAAGGCTACTTGCCAGGTTGAGCAAAGATCCCTGTTGTCAATTCCAAAGAAACACTCTTCTTTTATTCCACTCACATATCACATTGAAAACACTGAGAGGTGGGTTGCTGTGTCTTACAGTTCAATATTAGATACTACCAAGGTAAAATGGAGTTTGGATGTTTCTTTCATAGCAGGGGGAAAATAAAATCTTTTTCTGGGCTTCTATGATTTCAGAATACGAACTATGCTTTTAGAATATAAAGACTCCTCGATCCTTTGTGTAAGTTCAGATGTCCTTCTACATGAGTGAATGAAAACTGGCCTGAACTGCTCTACTCTAGAGGGTCAAGGAAGGGTTAAGAGTGGAATTCAAATGGATAGCCTCAGCTAACTTCCAGCGGGGCTTTAAAGTAGGAATGAGATGGAAATCTAATTGTCCTTTCTTGCCTATTGTGACCAGAGCTAGATACTATCAGATTATATGTAGGCTAGATTATGCAAACAGATTCACAAAAAGAAAAGTTCTTGCAATTAGAGTAAACTATGTTTTAAAACGCTGCAGACTACAGTTACTTTTATGGATTACATCACATATCAATTACACAATGACATTTGTTGCAATGTTGCTGCTGTTTTTCATTGATGATTTTTTTTCCGGACTTTATTTTAATGTACAATTTAAATTATTAACAAACCACTAACTGGCGCCACGGTGGCCTAGTGGGTAGCACGTTCGCCTCACAGCAAGAAGGTCGCTGGTTCGAGCCTCGGCTGGGTCAGTTGGCATTTCTGTGTGGAGTTTGCATGTTCTCCCCGTGGTTGCGTGGGTTTCCTCCGGGTGCTTCGGTTTCCCCCACAAGTCCAAAGACATGCGGTACAGGTGAATTGGGTAGGCTAAATTGTCCGTAGTGTATGAGTGTGAATGAGTGTGTGTGGATGTTTCCCAAAGATGGGTTGCGGCTGGAAGGGCATCCGCTGCGTAAAAAATATGCTGGATAAGTTGGTGTATCATTCCGCTGTGGCGACCCCGGATTAATAAAGGGACTAAGCCGAAAAGAAAATAAATGAATGAAACGACTAACTAAGAATTCAATAAAGTACTAATTAGCTGCTTACTAATGCTTAATGAGGTAGTAGTTACTGCAGGTTTAGTTACTTTCTCGTGATGATTAATTTCATTTTTTAATTTTACCATGTTATATAAAAACATTAACACTTGTTTGATGTCATAGAACACATTTCTACCTGCAGTTTTCCCAATTCGTTTGTAAAAAAAAGCTCTGTTTGCAGGATTTGATTAATATCACCCTATCCAAATACTTTATAAATAATATTTTTAAATAATACAATTATAATAAACTCCACTGTTTATTGTTTTTAGAAAATATCTCAATTCCTTTTTGCAGAAAGGCCTTTTGTTTTAAAGTCCAAAATGGCTTAAAACGGTTTAATTCATTTATATTGTATCTATATTCCTAAATCGTTATAGTTTTTGTTTGTTTTATACTGGTTTTTATTATATCCGATATTTGTATATCTTTACATGATTTCAATAGCTTAGGCTATTTTATCTACAGCTGTAGATATATAAAATTGTGTTGAGCCCTCAAAAGACACGATTTGTAAAGTTTTAGTCTGCGTGAAACTGCAAGACAAATTGCAGTACTGCGCGTGAAGAAACGCGCGTTCTCATTAGCCATATCTGTAGGTAGGTTATGGGATAATAATGAGATCATTCTTTATAAGCGCTAATAAACAGTTAATATCTTAATAATAGGCAGGTATTAAGCCATTAAATGGTGTGAATTCACATTTAAACTAAAGTGTAACTTTTTTTAATGTTCTTGATCAGACTTTAGCACGAAAGTAATCTAAATGTAATCCAAGGTTACATTACCATAAATTTACTTTTATTATTTTGTCATGTAATTGGTAGTAAGTAGGGCGGCACAGTGGCTCAGTGGTTGGCACTTTCGCCTTGAAAGAAGGTCACTGGTTCGAGTCCTGGCTCGACCAGTTGACATATCTGTGTGGAGTTGAGTTTGCATGTTCTTTCCCATATTCGCGGGGGTGCTCCGGTTTCCCCCACAGTCAAAGGCATCTGGTATAGCGGAATTGAATAAACTAAATTGAGCGTGCCACTGCACAGCCTAGCTTCTTAACAATAAATAAATAAAAAATACGTACAGTACATTGATAAATAAAGGTCAAACAAGTTTTTAGGAGTTTATATTTGTGTATTTCTGATGTGTTTTTTTAAAATAGTGGAATCAGTATTGGTCTCAAGGCAATACAGCAGCAATACAGCTTATTTTGAAAGTTATTTCATTGCATCATGTTTAAAGGGTTATGAGTAACATTTAAAAATGGAATTTGAAAGCACATACAGATATGGCTTTTGAGAGTGCGCGTTTTTTCACCCGCAGTACTGCAATTCGTCATTCAGAGTCACACAGAATACTGCGGTATTAAAAGCCAGCTTTTCATTAAAAAAAAAAAACATGTCTGTGCTTTACGCAATAGCCACCAGGTGGCGCAAGGAACAACCGCCTTTCCATTGTCATGCTGCATGCGTCAAAAACACGTTTACAAAACCTAATATTGGTAAGTAAAGGGTTTTCAAATTATAACTAAATATTAATTAAATGCACAATGTAGACAGAGTAGGCTATATTGGCTATTTGCATTATTCTTTTATTATTCTACTTCACCGTCGCCTTAAGGCCGGATCATGAAGTGTTTTCAGTTCGGGATTTATATGAGAGTAGCCTTGTTAAAATGTTTAGTTAGACACTGCACAGTCCCACAGTATTCTACACTATAATAAATATAATTTATTATATTCAGTATTAAAAATATTATTAAAAGCTATACAATTTACAAAACGCAGAATCTTTTTGAATGCTTTCATTTTTAAATCGCTAAAGCGCACATTAACAGTAGGGAAAATATTTTTAAAGTACTTGTAAATAACTTGTGGAAAGGATCAAAGCAAAAGAAGGACCTTCATCATTCTTCATAATTTAACTCATACTGTACATGCAGCAACTTATTTTGCGCCATATAGAGTTGTTTTAAAATGGTAACAGTTGTTCACAGGCGTTTGCGCTCAATATTATGGCTGTTCTGAAGCGCAAACACCCGTGATTAATGTACATTCATGATTATATTCAAATATATGATTATATACCATTATTTACAACAATATTCCCTCAAGAGTCACCATTTTAAAGCAACTCTACAGTATGGATATAGCATTGATGGGTTAGACTTCTGTACACTTGTATTTATTTTGACTGACTTTTACTAAATTTTAAATGATCATTTCCACTTACCCCAATTTTAGGTAAAATACTTTTTTTTAAATGTTGTTTATATCACTACAGCTGAAGAAAGAACATAAAAACATGACTATTGCACACACAACAAACAAAAATTCATTCATGTCCCCTTTGTGGCTGTGGTGTTACAGTATGTTTTTTTTCTCTCTGAGAGAATGAATTGTCCTCTGAGAGTCTGTAAGACACAAATTAAAGATCTCCCTCTCAAGATAAGCAGCATTAACATGCAAACAAACCCCTTAAGGCTTCCATTTAGCCAAGACCTTGATGTGTCAATTAGATGCATAGACAGTTGTTACTATCGCTGTGGACTTTATAAATAGAAACAGCATCACTTTACTCACTACATAAAAAGGGAAAACAAATTTCATCATTAGTCTCTTGTTTTTCACAAGGTTTGGTTTGTTTTAAACTAGGCTTAACTGTGTTTTTAGCCATTTTGGCTATTTCCCCATTCATTTTAAAGTAGTTTTAAATGTATGATTCACGAAAAAAATTCAAGTTTGTCATTATTTACTCACCCTACTCTAAATTGGCTTATTCTTGAGTTTCTTTTTTCTCGCTAAACACAAAACAAAACTTTTGCAAATTGAATGTCAATAATCAAATGGATGTCAATGGTTACTGGTTTCTTTAAATAGTCTAGCTCTTATCTAACCAACCTTCTGTCTTGATACAATCCAACTCGCTCAAATCTCAAAACACAGGGCTTCTGGTAGAACCCAGAATAGCATAGTCTACTAAATATGGTCGAGTCTTCTCATTTATGAATCTTAAACTCTGGAATAGCCTTCCTGATAATGTCCAAGGCTCAGACACACTCTCTCAGTTCAAAACTTGATTAAAGACCTATATTTTCAGTAAAGCATACACACAATTCATTACATACAGTGTGATGCATGTGCTCCATGCGGGTGAGTGGGTTTGACAAACCACCAGTTGGACACACTACTCCTGTCTTAATGCACCAGACATTTTGTTAAAAATACCTACAGGTTTTACATGTTGTTTCCATGTTTAGTTTTACTGTATAACTCCTATTTTCATTTATAGCGCTTTATTTTTGCATTGACATTTATTATCTCTTGTTCAAATAATTTATGAACAGCAGCGAAGCTAATTATTTTCTTTGTTCTCTATTTTAACCTGGCGATGCCCCTCTCGAGGCTTCTAGAGACTGTGCAGCGTCATTAATGAGATCCATAACCTGTAAAGAGATGATGCCAATGATCAAGGTGTTATGTTCGATGTTAGTTTTTTGTGTGTGTGTGTGTATTTATTATTCTCATACTCTTTGTTTTCTACTCTACCTTCATGTTCTTATTGGTGCCAGATCCACCAATCTTATTGGTGCCAGTTCCACCAATCCCTGGATGTGCCGTGTGATTTAAAGCTTCGAAAGGCCAGTGTGTGGCATGCGCTCTGCCTCAGCGTACCTTTTGTGCTCCACACAATCTTGTGTTTTCATGCTTAGGCTGTATAGTGATTTATCTCAGTTTTACTTTGGTAATTCAAGTTTACTTGATAAACTTCGTTGGCTTTAAGTAAAATGATTTGATGGTTGTTGTGTGATTCTAAACTGAATCTATGACCTTCCTGGTAGGTTTGTTTTAGTTTAGATTGAGTTTGTTAGATTAGTTCGAGTGTTTTGCCACCTGTGTAGTTTTGAGTTTTGTAGTTTAATTAGTTTAGATCGGGTTTTGTATACACTGAAGATGTCGGGTTTGTTTTTCATTATTAATTTTGTTGCCTAGTTTAGACTTTAGATTTAAGGATTGTTTTGTTTTGTTAATTTCTTTGCTTTGGCTTACACTCATTCGTTTCGTTTAAAGATAATATTGAAAATGTTTATTTCTTTTTTCCCCATAATTATTGTTACGTATTGTTTAATCCATGAAGTAAAAAGCTTAAATTGAGAATTGATTCCTGCCTCATCCTTGATCCGTCGCACTCATTACATCTGCCTCACCTAAACGTTACAGCATCCCACTTAAACATCTAGAACTTGTAACAAAGGACTTGAGAAAAACTAACAGACACTTCATCAAATGTTCACATAGACATCACCTATATAAAATTAAGGGTAATGATGTCTGTATATAATAACTTTTAACTGATTATATCTTTAACTTAATTTGATTGTAATGCAATAATGTGCACCTTTTGTAAAGCTGCTTTGAAACAACAATTATTGTAAAAAGTTCTATACAAATAACCTTGAACTGAATGAAATTTCTAACACACTTAAAAAAATATCCTCTGTTGTGTTAAAAATAACTTATAAGTCATAATAAGTGAGTCAATTTTCAGTTTTTGCTGAACTATACCTTTAAAAACATTTTTTTTGTTCCTTCAGCAATTTATTTTGGACATAAATGGACATCGGTTGAGAATATAATAATAATAATGGGCAAGCTAAATAATAATTCCAAGGAAAAATGCATAACAATTTTAGCTAACCTGATTATCTCTCTGTTGCAGGCTGTTTAATAAGATAACCGGCTTAATGACTCAGTCCTGAGACGAATATAAAACAATGTAATATAATCGCCATTTGGAGGCTTCTCCCATGGGTAGTTCCACAATTGGAAATGTGTTCTACCCACAAGCCCCTGTTGCGTCTTCCCCGCCATGCTTTCTTTCAATTACACACCTGCAGCATGAGGTGCTCACAAATCTCTCCGGTCCATGTTTTTACAGGCCTATCTTCAGAACCGCTTGTAGCCTGTGCTATAATAAAAAAAAGCTTTGCAGGTAGAAGATTAGACACTCTGGGCTGACCAACACTTTAAATTCACTTTTTGTGCTCCCCTCCTGTTATCATTGCCCATCTCTGTGGTAGAGTTATTGAGTGTGTTTACGTACACAATGCAATGCAGATCAAAAATCACTGGGTTTGCAAAATGTTTTTTTTTCCCCCCTCAAAAATGTAGTTATGCGCACAATTCATGCACATACCAACTCAATGGGCAGCAATAACATACAGGTGTCCTACTGACAAAAAAAAATCATAATTTCCTAAAACAGTGTGATACTTTATGTGTATAGAACCTGTCTACTCCTAAAGTTCTCTGAAAATAGTTTTTAGTGTTTTTGAGTCCAGCTTGTGATTGATCACTTTCTCTGATGAATGCAACGCGGAGCTCTCAACTCATAATTGAACAATCCTGTGCGCACTCCTGTGGGTGAAAAAGCACAGCGTGTTTGGAAAAAGCATAACAGCACTAATGCCGGGAAATTGGATCAAGAAAGTAGAACAGGAAGCCTTTTAATGGAACAGGACTTATTGGTATTTGAACTTTGCTTAAAATCTATTCATATTCCACCGTGAAGCCTCTGTGGAGGATGATGTAAATAATATTTAATACATATTTTAAAGGAACACTTCACTTCTTTTTGGAAATAGGGTTATTTTAAAAGTGAACAAGAGTTAAAAAGGTTTAGATTTACCAAAAAAGTAAAGTGTTCCTTTAAGATACCTGGTTAGTAATTGGCCTCCTATTCTAAAAATTGCACACATCTGAGTCAGCTTATCTAGTCTTAATTGATTTTAGATGCATAATATAGTGTAGAGCATTTTTGAAATAATAATAATAATAATAATGCTGTCTAGTTGCTTAATTATGTAATTTATACTGCTATTTTATAAAAAGGGATTGTATATATTTTGAAACATTTATTTTCATACACTTTCATTACATTTATTAAACAAAGAACAGAAACACAAGCAAGGCAAGCTAAAGTACTAGGGATGAGAAGGAATTTACTGTACATCTAACAGAAAACAACAAACAAGCAGTGAAACAAAGGGCTTATACTGAATACTGTCACGTTGTATAAAAAAAAGAAAACAACAAGTTGAATCCAAATGCAAGTGTTTATTGACCAACGCTCATAAATCAAAAGGGTGCAAGAGTCCAAACAAAATAACGATGATAAGTGTGGTAGCAGGGTGTAAATAATGTTCCAGATATATGGCAGAGAAGCTTCCACGAGAGTCCTGACAAAACACAGACAGACCATGAACAAACTATGACGTACTGACAACCAAGTAAAGCACTGGCGATCAGATATCGACGCAACAGAATAAGGACCAGCTGTCTGCTGATCAGAACAGCTGATCGGCATACGTAATCACCACGTGATCACAAAAAACGCAACACAGTCACGCGGAGTAAGGAACAACACAACCACGACAACAAACACTACAGAAACAGCGCACGCCTCTGCAACCGTGACAGAATACCTAATAACAATGAAGTCTGGAACAATATACAACACATGCAGAACATGGTAAAAATAGCCATGGTTTATGGCAAAAATGCTACAGTAAAAATCCATGAACTGGTTAACAGTATGTTTCCTTTAAACAGTGTATACCGTACACTGAATATTTAAAATTGCTGATAAATAGTGTCTTCTGTGTATTACTATGTTTCTCTGCTTGTGAGAAAAGTTACTGTTTTTGTTGTTGAGCATTGGTTCATTATATAATCATCACCATATGCCTATCGCTGTATTTTTGTTTGTGTAACAAAGGATATATTATCATTATAAATAAATGAAAATGAATGAAAGGCGAGTGTGAATGTGAGAGTGTATGGGTGTTTCCCAATACTGGGTTGCAGCTGGAAGGGCATCTGCTGGGTAAAACATAAGGTGAATTAGTTGGCGGATCATTCAGCTGTGGCCACCCCTGTTTAATAAAGGGACTAAGCCGAAAAGAAAATGAATGAATGAACGATGTTATGTTTATTAAAATGAAACGATGCAGGGAAAGAGTAATGAACACATGAAGAAAGGGAGGTGTAGAAAGGCAGTGAAAGCTCAGACAGCAGCTGAAATCTCTTAGTAGTTATTCAGTAAATTAATATTAGTTGCTTCGGTCCAACATCCAGGGTGTGAAACCAATGAAACCAGGGTGGACATTTCAGCAAGACAACGATTCAAAACACAGCCAAGGAAACTCTCAAATGCTTTCAGACAAAGAAAATCAAGCTGTAGAATGGCCCAGCCAATCACCTGATCTGAATCCAAAATAAAATACAGATTAAAGATCAGATTTGATAGACGCGACCCACAGAATCATCAAGATTTTTACACTCTGAAGTCGAAAAAAACTCACACCTAAGCATTTAATCTGACTTCTTTTTCTATACGAGAAGTGTCTTTAAGCTGCCATCACCAATATCTTTTTTTATATAAAGTATTAAATACATTTCAGTTCAGTACTTTTATTGTGTCATTTGATAGTTATTACACATTTTTCAGATTGTATTGCCTTATTTTATTTTTATGTTTGTATTGTATACCAAAATCTGATTCAATTCCATGTCAACAGCTACTAGAAATATTAGTCCCAGGAAAAAAACATGACGTGTTCAATAGATATTTTCCCTGCTGTATAATCAAACATAATACTAAATATTATGCTTTAAATGATTTATATTCTAAATATGCCTGGCAAGTTTTTGCGGTACATATAAATGTGTTTTGTTACGTGAAAAAGTACCCCAAAATAAACCACCAAATGTTATTTTTTATGCAAACAGTTCAGTTTGCAATTCTTTACTGATATTTGTTAATCATATGCCATTTTCTATGCCTTCTAAATCACTGAATTCATTTTCTACTAAACAATATGATGTCTACTTATATTTATATGTATTCCGCAGAATAAAATGACTATTTCAGCATGGTGTTCACAATTCCTGTCCTCAATTTGACTCATGAACTGACAAAATATTTTGCATGCACTGTAAGTTGCTTTGGATAAGCAGGTCTGCCAAATAAATAAAAAATGTGGCAGTGTGGGGGATGAAAATTGCAAGATATTTGTTGCTTCAGTTGTAAGATGCCAGGCAGCTTTAATGTCACTTATTCCAGTGTGACCAGTTCACAGCCAACAAAAACTTACAGCTAATGAACTTGTTAGCGAGGAGGAATCAAAAGAAGTCTAAGTGTTGCTCGGGCTATCATATGATAAACACATGTTAGAAGGGAAAAACTGTGGCCGCTGCTTACTCTAGGGAACGCTAAACTTGTAGTCTGTGATAGTCAAAGAACCATGGACAGAGGCAAAACATCGATCTCTTCTTGTCTCACACAACTCCATTCTCTCATAATGATTTCTTGCTAGCCTGTGGCACTTCAAACAGTGACCCCTGACCCCACAGCAATGAGACAGAAACTGATTCAGACCTCTTTTAGATTTTATAGAGTCATTTTGTTTTGCAAACGATCATAACAAATGTCTGTCTGTGCTATTTAAAGGTATTGTTGTTCTTTTGCATGCTGTATGGCAAACACCAGACAGTCATTCATCAAGTGAAACCTGTTGAAAATGCTATTGCAACAATTATTTATTGAAGCCATGTGCAAAACAATCAACTTGTAAATAAAATAACAATCACTAGATTGAACACTGGATGAGCAACTCAGCACTAAATACATTTTATATTCATTTTGGCCAAATATTATTAAAAAAGTGAATTATTGAGTAAAATTGAAAGTGAATTATTGAGGATTATTGAGTGGATTAAAAAAAACAAACAAAAAAAAAACATTACAAACAACATTGTTATAGCCTATTGCCTGTTTTTTTTATTTCTACATAGTAACATCACCAACTACTGGCCTGGCATGCAAAAAATAGCATTTTTAGTTGTTTTTGTCAGTCCATGTAAACAAGTATTATGTGATCATGTTCAAAACATAAAAAAACAAAAGGAATTGACCTTTTTTTGGGGGGGTTAAATGAAAAAAAAGCGAGCAAAGCCAGTTTCTAAACACGATATCATAAACATGTTGTAAAAAAAGGACAAAGCAAGTTAAATCAAAGCAAGTTTTTCACATGAATTAATATCAATATGGTAAATAAGCAAAACCAACCGAGGCTTGTTATTGATAGGAACCCCTATATACATTTCTGGAGAGCGTGCAAAATACGTCCCAGACGGTACATTTTTTTTTGCAGTTTTCTGTTTCGCTAATCCACCAGAAGCCACTGTGTACACTTTTCAGATCTTAAATTTCTCTCAAACCGGAGCACCCGGAGTAAAGCACATACAAACACGGGGAGAACATGCAAACTCCACACAGAAATGTCATCTGGCCCAGCTGGGACTCGAACCAGTGACCTTCTTGCTGTGAGGCGACAGTGCTAACCACCGAGCGACTGTTTCTCCAGTTGATAAATATAATTCTTGCATTATTCATTAATTCTATATTTTGTTTCAAACTTCTATAAAAGTAAACAACATCAAAATGCAATTTTACAGATGCTTGAAATGCAGTCTTCAAATGGCTGGTGTCACGATCACCAGCGATCTCCACAGTCAGAGATCGCTGGCTCACACACACACTTCCGTGAACTACAAATCAGCCATGTTTAAGGACTACATTTCCAGCTATGCAGCACACACACACACTCCTGTTCCTTATCACAACTAATTGCGCACACACACCACCGGAGGACTGTGTGAGACTGATTGCATACAATACATAAGCAGCACATATACACTCAGTCATTGCTGAGCATTGTTATCTGTTTGTGACTCTACAACGCGTTTCTTTTGTTCTTGTTTTTCTGTGTTTTGACCTTAGCCAGGCTATTTGTTTATCCTTACCTGTCGCCAGCCTTTTGACTCCTTGCCTGTTCTATGATTACGATTTGGATTTTCTGTATACATCTGTTTGCCCCTGATGACCGCTGCTATACTGACTTTTAAAAAATATCTGCAATTGGATCCTCGCCTCCGTTGTCATCGTCACTCCACCGTTACAGGCTGGTTGCTGTCTAATGTCACCCCCTAATCGTTGACCTAACTAAACACCCAACAAGGGTTAAGCGGAATTCTAGGTTTTAGCACAAAACGTTTCTGGAGCCGATAAGCAATACCTTTTTTTCTGAATTTAATAATAAAAATATATTTTTCTTCCAACTTTTAATATCAGCAATATATAGTTTTGAATTCAAACAAATTGCCATGTTGTGGGGGGATACAGAGTTGTGTATCTTTGGCATAACAGTGAAAACTGTGTGTTTTTAATGATATCACCTAGCAGGAGCATATATATTGTAATTCAAGGGACTGAGAATTGAGCCTTGCAGTTCCCTGTAGTGCACCCTTGATAAATAAAATGCCTCTTTGGTTTCTGATACAAATTTATAAAGCTCAGATAGAAATAACTAAAAGCAAGCCAATGCCAATTTCCAGTAACACCAACATAATTATCAAGCCCATCCAGGAGAATGTTATTATGAATAGTGTCAAATGCAACACTGAAGTCCAACAAGAGACCTGGATGTTGGATGAGTTGGGCGTCTAAACGTAGAGTCCAATAATGTAATTTAAAACTGCAAATAAATGTAAAACACCATTAAATCTGAGCTAAGGTCAAGGATTTTTTTTTAGGTTGGACCAGGCTAAAAATCTCACTTTTAAAACTTGTTGCCATACTAACACCAAACAGAACAATGCCTAATGGAGCACAGAAGAGCAGCATCAAGATAATCAAACACTAGGGTGACAATTTGACCATTTATCATTTTTAGGGGGGTCTTGTCGCCCTTCAATGTCTATGGTGGTTACTGCCCTGCATGAATTCAATCCTGGTGACTGTGGAAAAGCCAGAGGTGTGGGGTTTAGGTTCTCAGAGCACCACAAGGTGCTTTGATTCAACACCGCAGGGGAGCCACAGCATGATCCTAAACGCAATGACACATGACTTTGTGCCTGACGCTTTGGACAGGTGCATGCTGGGTGATTTATGCCTGCGTCATCTCCCAGTTCCCCAGGAGCAAATATCGACTGTTTTTTTTTTCCTTTCACAGCTGAAGGCAAATGGGAGGCAGCAATTTCTTTATTTTGGGAGCCAGTACAAATGGAACCTGCAAAGATGCAAACACTCCTGACAGGGAGCATTTTTCTCCAACCAAACGCCTGCTTTCAGAAAAGGTTTAATAGGTTACTATATTGATTTGTTATTCCTCTACAGGCTTTTGTGTGCAGGTTGAACATTTTCACACGGCAGGTGCTCTCAGATTCTGTCTCGGGTCATTCTTTTGGGAATGACTACGTTTGCATAGAGAGATTGATGGCCCACTGGGATAATATCAGCCCGGACCACCTGCCTAAATACACAGCAGTGCTAATTTGATCATATTTTTTAATGGATTGCATGTCACTACGTGTTAATGCTCAAACGGATTGCAAATTATGATAATTCTGCCTTTAGATGTTCATATTTGCTCATTAGAAGTTAGATATTAGTGGAAATTTTTTATTGTACCATTTTTAAATAGTTCACCTGCCCCCAAAAACATTTCATCATTATTTGCACATCCTCAATATATCTTCTGTATTTTCCTTTATTTTTTAGGAAAACAGTGGTCCTTCGCTATAAAGCGGTTCATCTTTTGTGGCCTCGCAGTTTCGTGGATTTTTTTGTGTGCAATTTGACGTGTTTTTTTTTACAGTGCATTGTGTTCTGCTTCCTGATTTGTTGTAGACTTTAGTCAGTCAGTCTCCTCGGTGTCTCCTGTACAGTACAAAATGCATTCAGCTTGCCAAATTAACATAAATCTTCGACCTCTAGCAGTGTGAGTTTCAACAAGAATGCAAAAAATGTAACTGTCCACAGCAAGACCATCGTAAAGGTAGTTGCACACTGGATGCGCCACAACACGCCACAAAGCACCATGCATTTTAGTATTGTAAACATATAGGTTTCTATCAGGGTATGCACAATGCACGTCTGTGGCACCCAGCTGTGACTCAGAACACTGTTCATATTTCTGCTGTGCCACAGAGCACCATCTGAATAGTTTCATACGAATGTGTGCATCTGGTGTGCGTTACTTCCAACTGTCATGTGCGCGGTGCATCCGGTGTGCGACCCCCTTAATGATGGAGTCTGCTTTAGCTTTGTGGATCAGTGACTGCAGGAAAATTACGCTGCATGCCAACATTACCTGCACAAAAGCTAAGAAGCTTACAAACCCTTTGCTGACAGCGATGAATGTTTGTGCCCGACAACAGGTTTTGATCTTTGGTTTCATTCAGTAATACTAGACTTATTTTTCTTTGTTTAAACATTAGAGAAAAGTGTAAAAATGTTAATGCCTGTCTGAGAAACGTGTATAAAGTTTGCAGTGAGGGGTTTTACAGCCTTGAACATCTAAAATAATTGTAAAAAAATAAATAAAAAAATTTCCATCCAATCTTCGTAGAAGTATAAAAACATTACTATCTATTTCTTATCCACAGAATAAACATTTTTCAATTTACGACCCATTGCACTCCCACTCTTAATCCTCTCTTTAGATTAGGAGTTTACAGTTGATAATATCTCAGTGGAATTTGTGTGAATAAATAAAGATTTGACCCTGTCTGACCTCTGAACATTTAGTTATTGATATTTATGTTACCATTTTATTGTTACTCTTATTTTCATATATTTTGTTTTATGAAACTTTGTTTTTATTGTGCTCTGTTACTTTATAGTTTGTAAAAAAGAATGGAAATGTACACTCTCTGAAATGAAATCATTGTACTGTATTTATTGCTTCAATTAATTAATTAAATAATTTAAATATTTAAATTAATTAAATAAATAAAAGAAATAAATAAAGCTGACTACGTCGTAGAAACTCACCTATTGGGAGTTATTTTTAGAACGTAACTCCCACAATTAACAAGGGACCACTGAGTAATGTTAAGTGACAGTCTGAAGAAAAAAGCAGTAAAAGTATCATATTAGTTAGTTAGTTAGTTTGTTTGTTTGTTTGTTTGTTTGTTTGGTAGACTTTATTAATCTCAAAGCTAAATTACCATGTCACAGCAGAGCTCTCCACACCAAAAATAGCTAAAATAATTTACATGTATATATAAAAAAACAATAATATTAATAAAATTACATTCATAATGCACACATTAGTTTCAAACAACAAGTAGACACTTGCCCATATCTAATGCTATAACAATTTCAGCATAATTAATCTAGTATGACTTCAGTTATATAATCTGATCACTGTTGGTAAAACTGACTTCCTGTATCTTTCTCTGTAACACCGGGGCTGAATTTATCTTGCACTAAATAAGCTAGCTCATGTTTGGACTATATCAAAAAGGAATTGTTATCGTAGATCATTATATTGACAAATTTGTACATTATTCGATCATGTGCAATCTCTTCTATAGTGGGAAGTACACACAACAGAACCTGCCCTTTTTATAAGCTTATTAAATTAGTTTTTTTTCCTTCGCCAACAGTCCCCCTCCCCAGCAGGTTACAGCATGCAGAATCACAGAAGACATCACAAAATCACAAAAAGTCACCAAAGGAGTGGACCTCAGTCGTCATAACAAATGAATGCGACTCTGACCCTTCTAATACACCTGAATTGTATTTTCAGACCTATTGAGCTTGTTATTCAGATATACACCCAGGTACTTGTAGTTGTCTATATCATGTCTATATTTGTGTTCAAAATCATATTCTTTCACTCAGTTTATTTATTTATTTTTTAAAATATTTACAATGTAAAGTATAAAGGATTTGTACACCACTGTATTTAATACTTTAAAGTTTCTTGCTGTTTAAAGCATTATCACAAATGGCAGAGAGTCTGATTGATGAATCACTCATTGTTTTGAGCTGAATTATGACCCATTTTTTCCACAAAATAACGCAAAACAGCTTTTATTTACATTATCAGTCAAAACATCATAACTTTTGGTTAGTTATGAGTCATTCTGCAGTCGGTGAGTCATTAACTAGAGAGTCAAATCAAATGAATCACTGAATCAGTAAGTTACTTGTGAAACATCAGATCAGCCCAATAAATACAGTAGTTCAATGTATATAGGCATGCTAATAATTGTTGGTTTATCTATTGTTTATTACGAATGAAGATGACAGTTAATGTTATAACAAACTGTATATGTGTTATGAAGCGGACAGGAGACAGAGGTAAGTGCACGTAAAGTGGGT